>CM076580.1:186653449-187262298 GCA_034641835.2 Pinus albicaulis
CATGGCTTTACTTTTGGTCATGTGATATGAAGCTCCAAAATCAATGAGGCACTCATGAGAATGAGAAGAGGAAGATACATTTAATGCATAAACAGATCTTGATGCTTGACAACCACAAGCAGAAAGTGCCATTCCTAAAGATGAAGGTGGTCCAAAGTAAGCAACTCATTTTCAAGCTAGTGAGCCCTTATTTGATTTTGAATTCCAAATACAATATTTAGCTTATCCAGGGATTCATGAGGGGTGTCGATTTCAAGGATATGAAATCTAAGATCTTGAGCAATGGACATTCCTATCAACCCTCGTGCTTGATCTTGTTTATTTTCCCATTTAGTGACTTTATCATCATCAAAAGGTTTAGTTTCTACCACTATGGCTATTTTGTAAATCCCTTTACTTCTACATATATCTACCATGTGAAGCAGCCATTGGAAATAATTGGTACTGTTATGAATAATCGGGCATCCAATTTCCATTTTTTTGTTTAAAAACCTTAAGCTGATAAAATCTGAAACTAACTACTCCAATGGAAATATCGTGAAAAATTAGGTTGTTTAAAAAAAAACAGCTCGAAAAATGGCTTTCGGATGAAGAAGTTATGCCTTTTGAAAAATTTGAGTTGTAGATGCCGAACAGTTACGAGAACAGGAAGCAGTGTGGTTTAAAAAAAATAAATTCCACCCCTTTGAACAATTTTTTTTTACAAAAGAAGCTTGAGAAGGAGACTTGAACCCAAGACCTCTATTCTCATAAACTAACCCCTCACCAAGTGAGATAGTAAAAGGATCATGTTATTGTTTGAAAGTAGAAAGGTTTTTTTCTTTTTTTGAACTCTTTGGTGTGCGTGCCTTTTCTTGCACAAAAAAACAAAAAAACTGAGCAGAAAAAAAATGAAATGAAGAGATTTATGACATAATGTTATATTTTCTATTAGCCTTACTGGCAACTATCATTTTTTTCACTAACTCTGATTTCCCGAGATCGCACAAAGATGCAGGGAAAGAGCATACGTAGCCAAAAAAAAATCCCTTTTTCCTGTTTCTGGTTTGCCGAGATCACACGCAACGCGCAAAAAAGAGCATACACAAAGAAGAGGTATAGATCCAGAAAATAAATAAAACCTAAACACTGAAAATAAAAAAAGGAAATAAAATAAGCAAAACTATTAACAAATATAACTGCAAAACAGATGCTTTATACCTCCAGATCTAAATTGTCATAACTTGGGCAGCCGAAATCCTTTTCGCATGAAACAAAAGGAATTACTCACTATAACAGATTCTCCAGACACAATGGAGAAATTATCCAAACCCAAAAATATTTAGAAATAGTATATCTACAAAATGACATTCGCATGCAGTCAAATCGGCTTCAAATTTTGATCAACAATGGACGTAGCCCTCAAAATAGCTCTAATACCGTGTAGGAATTTACAGGGTAAGTTTCGTAGATCAAGAAACAAAGGAGACTGCTCACAAAAATATCACAAATCAGTACACCAGTATAATCACGTGGTGAAAACCCTCAAAGAGGGAAATAGTCCATGGCCTGAGCCAACGCGGCCACTTTAGGAAATTTATTAATATAAAAAGAAAAGTTACATATGTTTCTCTCATAAATGGTTACTAGAAAAATTACCCTCCATTCTCTTTAAATAGAGATCATGGATCAATTGGGTGTCAGGCCACGAATCAAGTGTCGTTAATACCGAGGTGAGAGATAATCGTCAGATCACTACAAATAGTGACCGTCAGATTATAAGTTACAAATGTATATGGTAAAGAAACACACTTTACCTCACTCTACACTAGACTAAGTTATTATTAAATATTTCCTATGTGTCGGAATATCCTAACAGTTAATTGTGGATTAATTAATGGTTAAGTGGAGTTTTAAATGGTGGTTAGCACATTAAGCACAATTAACAAAATATCCGAATTGAAATCGAATTAACGCTCATAATTGGGGATTAAGGGTTAATAACCCATGTTTAAAATTAATATTAGGTTGGAGCCTCTACTCCTGGTCACTGGTATGTATTCATATGGTGAGGTAAGTGTTGGCCCTTTGGGGCTGGCCCTTCATGCCTCCACCTAAAATTTAATTAAACTTCAAATAGATGTTGGATCCATTGTATGTTAAGACTCAAAACCATGGTATGGTGGTAAGGCATGTGGTTAGTGTGGGGGAGTTCGTGGGTTTGATCCTGACCCCCTTCTGCCAACAATTTTTCTTCATAATATCTTAATTTGACCCACCATATAAATTAAAATTTCGACCATGGTATAAAATTAACCATATTTTTTTCTTTGCGAGGGGCACGTCATGACCTTCGGGATAGGCAGGTGTCAACATCCCATTGGTTCATCAAAACCCATAAAATTGTGCCACATGCCAAGAAACTCATGCCATTCTCTATACAACAAGTGTTAACACCTCATTCGTGGGAGGAAAACCAAAATTTTGACATTTGACCCTATTTGACCCTCTTTTCTTAATTCACTTGTTTGGCATGACGAACAAAAGGCTCTAAATTTCACATACGGAGTCTGTTTTGAGTGAAACCTTGAGCCCTATCGAGTCATTCTAGTTTGGTGAGATTCTGAGCACTTTGAATTTTTGGTAATTTTTTGCCCCCAATCTAGGTTTCGATCACTCCTTCCCACTGAGAGGTTTTTGGACCCAGAAATGTTGGTTATCTGATAAGAGTTGAATATTATTATCTTTCCCAAGTTCTATTAACTCGATTCTACTTGAAAAAATCTCCATGATAACCACTTTGAGTTCACTGATATGCCTTGCCTTGTAAATGGCTTGGCACTTCAAAAAATGTCCTCCTTTTGCTGCTGGCCAAATCCAACACTTTTTGGCTTCCTGTTGACTAATTAAACACTTTTCTATACCAAAGTGATCCCTAGGTGCCTGGAAAACTAACTAATGGCCTTCCCACTGAGAATCTTGTTCCTCCTTTGACACAAATGCATTCAATGCAAGCTTCTCCTTGGAAACCAATTTCCCAAGTGAAGCCCATCTGAGTGAACTGCAACAATGAGTTCCAACATCAGTAATAATAATAAAATAAATGACCATTATTTTTACCTCCATGGTTCCAAATTCCACACTAGAAGAATGCATTCACCATTTCTTTCGCTTCTTGACGTCAACACATCAAATGGTCTACAATGGTTGTTGTTTTGGCTACAAAATTTTTAACATCCTCTCATTGTTTTCCATCATCCTCTAGTGTTGACATGCTTCTCATTCCATGATTTGGGAATGAAGGCTAATCATGAGCCTCTCGCTCAAGAGTGGACCTTCCCAAAATCTCCTGACATATTGTCACAAGAAAAACCATTAATCTGAAAATCACATCATGCAAGAAACATAACTTGATGACATATCCTTTTGCTCCACTAGAAGAAAAAAGGACATTGGTGAGGGGCAGAAAATGTCACCATAAGCTCATTGGTGAGGGTCAAAAGAACCTTCGTGACCAAAAAATAAACGTCACCAAAGGTGGCGTCACTGAAAGTATAGGTGTTGTGGTGACATTCAAGGTCCCTCACCATTAATAATTTATAATGATGGATAATGACCGTCACCATTTCATATGAGCAATGACGATGGAAACTAGCCTCCATCACCAAAAAAATGAACATCACCAAAGGTGGCGTCACCGAAAGTATGTGTTGTGGTGACATTCAAGGTCCGTCGTGAATATTGATTATAATGAAGAATAGTGACCATCACCATTTCATATGAAAAACAATGACTTTTTGAGATGGACCTTTCATGGCCGTCACTATTGCTGCATATATATGGCAACGTTCGTTGATCGTCACCATTTCATATTTGGTGACGGTCAAAAAATGTAATGATAAGCTCATTGGTGACGTCAAGGTCCATCACGAATAATGACTATAATGAAAAACATTGACCCTCACCATTTCATATTAACAACAACGATTTATGGTGACTGAACTTTCATGTTCGTCACTATTGATGCATATATATGGTGGCATTCCTTGATCATCACCATTTCATATTTTGGTGAGGGTTGAAAAATGTCACCATAAGCTTATTGGTGATGGTCAAAAGAACATCTATCACCAAAAACTAATCACTGCCATTCCCTATGAATATCAGGGCATGATGGAATCAAACCACCAACCTCCTGCTTGTAGAGAAGGTGCTCTTCCATTGAGGTAGCACCCTTTAAATAATTAGACTCTTAAAAATTATATCTTGAAACCTTTATATATTTTAAATTATAAAACTTTCAATAAATTAAAGTCTCGACAATATTTTAATAAACAAGAAAAACATCTGTGTTTCTGTCGCCATGCCTGAAAACCATGGAGATCCTTATCGATAGTAGAATAAGATATGTGTCTGGTGCTCAAGAACACATTCCTTATTAACCATTCTTACCTTATAGAAATCAAAGAGACAACACAACATCAACATACACAAAATTCCCTATTGATATATAATCATAACTTACATATGAAGTTTAAAAGATGTTCTTAATCAATAAACTTTGTATTTGGAAATCATGTATCTTCATATCTAAAAAATACTATGTTGTATAACATTTCCTTCTATTTATCCAGACAATTATATCATAGCATATGTCACACAGTAGCAATTGTGGTACATAAAGTAAAAAGACAAATTTTCTCAAGAAAATGGATTGAGAAAAGAGCTTTGTAAACTATATGTTTGTCATCAAAGCTTTAATTAGTTCAACAAAAAACTAGTTAGAGTTTGAAAAATTAATATCATTCATAGGAAAAGAATAAGACAATGTCCAAACTCATTCTTCATACAAATATTAAAGCTAGTCACTATTTCCATCGCAAATAACTGAAATTTGGGCAGTGGTCCAACATTTAGAGCTGATTAGCAGGGAAGAATCGTCAATACCATCATTTTTTTCCACTTTCTGTCATGACTCTGGATGCAAATCAAATTTCTGGTTCACCCTTTAAAACATAATTCTACCACTCCATTTGATTTTATTTTGTCAAGAGAATTGACATGACCTTCCCATTCTTTGTTTTAAATCAATCAATAACCATCCATCAATGATATAAAGAATAAAAAATACACAACAAAGGCCAAACATATGCTTGATGTATACCTATGTTTCAGGCCTCATCTAACCTTACTAGTGCAAAGAGCCCACCCTAAAAAAATAACATCCACGTGGGGTTTACAAAACTTTTTTAAATCAGGCTCCTGGTAAACCAATCAAAATATAAACATCCTTTTAATCAATATGATCTCTAACTTAAAATAAAAGTGGCTTAATATTGAATTTTATATCAACCATGTCAAGTAACTTACATCAGGTGAGAAATAATGCCCATGCATATTGGATTAGTGAAATAATTAATCTAATAAAGCTCAAAATCAAACATATGAATTACAACTAAGAAACACAAATAAACGGCTTACAGCTAAGACATAAGGTTTACCTTTCAACCTTGTCTTTAAATAACTCTTCTTTATGCACAAAACATTAAAATTTTCCTGGTACCAGGTGGAAGTGGTATTGTAACATTAACCTCTGATAGAGTCTGTGTCCACGACTACTTCTCAAGATCCACTCCATTACTAGAATTTGGGGCTCCATAAGATACATGCAAAAACCATCAACATGAAAATGAAATCTACATACTTGTAAAAAAATGGGAGGAAAATAAAATCCACAAATTGAAACAGACTGTAGGATAACTCATTCCTGCAACATGATTATATTTTCATGAACAACAAAAAAATAAATCAGGAGAAACGTATTTTTTGCTAAATTTTGACAATCATTTGCTTTTTCATATTATATGAGCAATCGATGAAAAATTTTAGCTAAATCTTGTCAACATCAGGATTGTAGTAAAACATAAAGGAACAAATCCAACACAAATTATATAATACTAAACATAAGTATAGATTATATACAGATAGGTATTTATTCAGGACATTGTATTTTGTGAAAATATGCAAGTTTAGCATTATATATAGCATGGAATTGTTGTTGGTAAGGGAGAACAAGAAAGATATCAACAAAGTCCAATGAAGAAACATCAGAGACCATTGTGTCATAGAAAGGACCAATGGCAAAGTTCACAACATAGTGTTGTGAGATTATAAGGCAAGGGCCTTGTTTTTTCACCAATCCCAATTGGTAGGGGGATGGGTGAGGGGTCATATGTAGGTTGAGGAACTGCACCAAGTCCTTGGTTATCTTTGAAATAACATAATTTATGGTACCACTACCTTACCACTATATGTCGAGTATTTACGAACTCCATTAAGGAATTTCTTCAAATCTCAAAGTTCAAACAATTAGATAACCCAAATACGTAGCCTAAACAAGCTCATATTTGAAAATTAGATAACCCAACGATGTAGAGTATATATCTCACATTTATATATCCTAATTTCCAGACATTAAAATGACACTTTTTTGCTTACTATTGTGAATTCAACCCAAAATGGCAGAAGAAAAATATTGATGGTTAATTTGTTGATATATAAGTTTTATACATGAATTTATTTAAACACTTATCTTGCAATATAAAACATATCTAAGGATGAAAACAATATGTTGCATCTTTAGTGCTAGTGTGTGAACAATTTCATAACAATACTTCTAGCGATAGAGGAAACATTTCAAGCTTGCCTCTGTTGTATGATACGAACATTTGTCCTTCAAACAGAGTTCTGAGATACATAACCACTTTCACCCTTAAGAAAAAATGTGGCTTCAAATCAATGGTGAACTCTCTTAGCACAAATATGCTCTTAGTATGGTATTGGGTTCTCATACTAGTGCCAGGTTTAAGGGTGCCAAAGAATTTAGATTTTAACTATGATATGGTGCACGCTAGGATTCATGACAACATATTCTTTAAGAATTTCATGTTGGGAAACCTCCAAATATGTGCCCAGGAAAACTAAAGTTAAATGGAAACATTTTTGTATAATGGTTGTGATTCATATGCATTGACATTAATATATATGTTTTTTGATAAATTTGAATCATTTATATATTTTTGGACAGCCAATTTTTTGATCTGTTTTTTTATCTAGCTCTAATTTAGTTTAAATTTTTTAGGTTAACCATTTGATGACTGCTCCACTTCATGTAATTAAATAGAGAATAAAATATATAGTGGTATTTTTGTGTTCATGATAGTGTTGCATGCATAAGTAAGATGGGAGTTACAAAAGTCTTCAACTATGCCCAATTATAAAATTGGAGTGTCTTAGATGTAAGAAAATGTGTAACATAATATCATAAATTTACAAATAAGAATATTGTGATGTGTGATTGGGGAAAAAATTCAATTCGATCATGGATAAATACAACTCCAAGTTGAATTAAATATCACAAAGCATTTTGGCAAAACAAATAGTATGTATGTCATATTTTTTCTCCTCTTCTTCATGTGGATGGCATAAGAAATTTATAAAAATAATGAAAATCTAAACTAGGGACATGTTGGAACCTATCAATTCTCCTTGTCTGTATATAGTAAGAGAGTAATCAAAGTCCATGAGATAGTAATTATGTCCATGTGAAGTCATGATAGTGTTTGGAATGACAAGAAAGCCACTAATAGTGACTCATGATAGTTGTAAATGGTCATAAAGATATAAATAGAACCATATTGGAATTTCCACGCAATTGAACCATATTTACAGTTCCTCTTATGATTGTGGATTCATCCAAATGAAATAAATTAAGAAATTGGTTACACTTAAGAGTCAAACTCGTTGAGAATAGAAAAGGGTGGACCATTGAAAATCTATATTATTGTCTCTCTTTTGAATACCAGTGTCTCATATTTGGAGGGTAAACTTTGCAATCATTTAAATATTCTAAAATTTCTTAACCCAAAAAGTAGTTGAAACCCTTGCCAGCATAACCCAGGATCTAACTACTTCAAGCATAAATGGAACTTAAAAGAGATACAACATACCTGATACCACTCTTAGGCTTTGGTTCAACTATAAGTGGAAGAGGTATTAGAGAAAGAAGAACCATCCAAGCTTGTTGCTATGTGAAAACAAATTCAAGAATCTACAACTCAAAATACGCATAAATAAAGATTTAGGTAGGTAATACAATGCCAGGAAGCTATCCAGGAATCCATATTAATTTGTATAATGAATTTTGATAAAGAAAATGATTTTCTAAAAATAGAATATACTATAAAATTCATTCTTTTCACCAACACAAGAAAATGAAAAAACAAAGGATACCTTAAAGGTTGTAAACACACATTTCTCTATCCTCTAGCAAAGTTGTTCAACATCTTCCTTGGATTCCATTTCTTCTTTCAGGTAAAGTAGATCATCACTGTCTAAAGCTGCATTTTCTTCAAAAAATGATGTCTTTCTCAAGAAATCTCAGATATCCACAACTAAATTCATAATGACACTTTGGAATCTCATTTTTCTTGTTACTGAAACAAATACATCCATATAACTATGTATCGATGTATTTTAACAATCCTTAATTGTTGCTAATTGAGAAATTTTGAGTCCAATAAAGAGATAAATCATAAAAAATCCTTAGTGATTGAGTATGATTATACATATTTTTCTTGTTCTATCTCAGGCAGTTGAGAGAAAAAACTAATATCCTCTCCAACCAAGTTCAGTTGACGCTTGTGACGTGATTTCTCTTCGTGAGAAAATTGTTGATCGGTACAAAAAAATGTATTTATTCTTGGAATATGATCTAACTATGAATATGGAAGTGTTAAAATATCTTATTGAGGACATTCTATTTATGAAAATCTGGAAGTCAAATATTTGAAATAACATAATATATGAGAGTGAAAAGGTATGCAAGGCAGTGGTAAGCTCGAAGTCAAACCTCAAATAACACAATTCCAAAATAGCTTAGGGTTTACAATGGCTCCACCAAAGATACTCTGACATGGAGATTTTTCTCATAGTTATTTTACATTTTTGGAGTATCTTTGGTGGAGCTACGGTTTCTCTTGGTTTTCCCTATCTATGTTTTTTGAAAGCATGGAGAATTATATCATAGGTTGTGATTATGTTCATGGGTTTCATTTCTTCTTTATATATATGAAGTTTCAATTGAATGCTCCAATAAATCTGAGCACCTTAAGACAAAAACACATAAAGTACAAAGAAGATTGAATGAGAGAGCAAAGCACAACTCAGATATAGTGTCACCAACATACACATCAACGTAGCTATATTGTCACTCAGAGAGAGAGAGAGAGAGAGAGAGAGAGAGAGTATCACTGCTCTTACATCCCTAACCCAAGTATGAAAATGAATATGCACAAGTGCACGATCAACTATAATAAAAAATCACTCCTTCTTGTTTTTATATGAGAGGTAAAGGAGCTTTGCAATAACAAGTGGACCTAGTCCACTACAAGCAAACTTGTAAGACACAAGTAGGTCCACCCATGTGAATCACTCCACTCTAAGTGACATGTGTCAGCATCAAAGGTGGTAATGATTAACAAGCAAGCCCTCCATGGCATGAGCATAACTCCCCAAGGTCCAACAATCCTCTAAAGGTCCTAAGCTCCAATGCATCTCCTACGTCATGTGTTTGCTTAAGAAAATCCATATCCAAGGTAATGTGTCACCTTAAGGACTCCCACACCTACATATCCACTCCCTCAACCCAAGAGTTCACATGTCAAGGGATTTTTTGTGCTCGAGTTGATTTTGGGAGGTTTGTTTCATGGTGAAATACCCAACTCTACTTCAAGCACAGAAACTCCCTTCATGCATCAACAACAAGAAGTCATCAAGCTCCATACTAATCTAACACTTTGAGGAAGAATGTCTTTCAAACATATAAATAAAGTCTAGTAGAAAAGAGTAAACTACCTCCAATGTCCAAGTCCATCATGGAAGAGCATGGTCCAACCATTCATTATGGACCCCACATCTCATTAAGCACCCACAAGGCCCAAACGTGGTGTAAATATTTTCAAAGTAACCTGAAAAGCTAAAAATTACGTCCCTGTTATCATAAAATCCTTTGTAACTCCACGCATAGTCAATTACAACTTTCACTCATAAGTGTCACTAATCAAAGTTTGCAACTCCTATTTTATACAAAAAAGTGGGAATACTAACTATAAAATTCCATCCTAAGGTGACACAGATATGCATGGAGAGATAGACAAATATGCCTGCCACTCTGGACTCATTAGTTGTGCAATATTTGAAGCATCAACATCAACAATGCCCTGTCCCTATTACCACTTCGTTTGAGATGTAATAGAATTCTAAGATGTGATTATTTACTCTTGATAATTTTAATTTCTAAAAAAAATTATTAAAAAACAAACCTAAACCATAAAACCACATATTTTTCTAGATAAAATGATCATTACCATTTTTTGATTCAAAAACCTGATGTTACATTGAAATTGAAATCTCTAATAAAACTAAATTGAAGTGACAATTAATCAAAAAAATCAAGATTGACTAAATAATAGAATCAGTAAAAAGGTATACCAGAGTGTTGTACGTGTTGTCAAACTAATAAAAGAGAGCCGAGTCTATCACCCTTGGATGAAACAATCATGTGAATAAACAATTTTGACACACATTTTATGGATAATGATACAAAATAATTAGCTTGTACATTGTTAACACATTCTAAATTGTTATGAACCTTAGAATGATGTCCACTAGTGAAGAAAATGAAAAGAACATATGTTATAGAAATGTTTAACGGGATTTTTTTTTTAATATTATGTATATTAATGTAGAAGAATAAATGTATGTCTTGAAACTCAGAGCTCTAGATGCACCTTTTAGCACAACAGGACAGTTAAGCACTAGTAAGTTTATAACACAATATGGGGGAATGCATGGACATAGGCATGATCAACAGTTTTTTTTAGCCATTTTAGGCCTTTTCATACATGTCGTGATGATCGTGTATTGACTTCAATTACATTTTTGGGCGATTATACACGTATTTCTAATGGAAGTAATACAGGAGAATTGAATATATTTGATACAAACAGTGGAAATGTTCTAGAAAGCCACTCTTGGCATCAACCACCAATAACTTTGGTTCAATGTACATCACGTGAAACTGGAAGCTGGTCCACTAATTGAAGTCACCTTTTATATCATCCTGTAATTATGATGTCCGCCTTTGGGATTATTCTGCACTTGCAAATGGTCCATTGCATGCATTTGAAAACTACAAAGCAACACGATTCAACGACAATGGAAGTATGTTTGCAGCAATTTCATCGAAATCTTCTACTAGAGAAATTCTTGTTTATGATGTTCAATCTTGCAATCTTGAAAGATGAGAAAATTAGGGGTCTATATAAATTTGAAGCCGATTGTAGTTGAACCCCAAGAAGAGAAAGTTTGGTTTAAATGTGTCAAAAAGTTTTATTTCACTTTGATCCAACTCCCATTAAGATCTTATGAAGTAATCATAACAATTTCTTTGTTTTTTTTAGCATTGCAGGTGATGTTGTTGGGTCATCATGATAGATACACTCCCGAAGTCAAAATGTAGGTGACTATTGCATTCAACCATTTTGGTGAAGCTCTTATACAATGAATGGCAAGGTAAATAGATCCAATATCCTAGACTTGTAGCAGTGGTGTTATCAAGAAATGGAGATTTAAATGAATGGATATATATGTATGAATGAATGTAGGTTCAGGCATGGATACTTCCATGTGGTCAAAAATGACTACAGTCACTTGGAAATTCATGAAATTGGGGGGAGTGCAAACCCCACAATCAAAAGTCAAAGAAATAGATTCATGGCACCTGTAAATCGTTTTCCAATGAAAATTTAAGATACTTCGAAGTGTACCATCTCTAGGTGAGACTGTTATCAATTTTAATTCTACCAGAGACATCATATAAGGAGAAATATAGAATATGTTATGTATGATTTAAATAAACGCAAAGCTCGTCATCCTTTATTTGCAGCATTCAACACAATGGATGTTGTCCACTATTCAGAAATTGCAACAACTCTTATGGATCATTGTGTCATGGACTTGCAAATGAACTGACAAATTCATTTATAGGTCTAGTTGCAATAAATGACAGTGATGCGATGGATTCATGTTCTATCATTTATGAGGTTGGGAGGCGAAGACCAACAGATGATGACTTAGATCTTGATGATGTGTTGGAGACTGAGGATGAAGATGAGGGTGACTCGAATGCTGATGAGGATGTTGGTGAAGATGGTTTAGATGTTGGTGTATAAAGTGATATGGATATTAGAAACGATGAAGATGATGGCATTGATGAAGGTGAAGATGGTGATTTTGATATTAACGAGGACGATTTTGGTGTGGGTGGGGGTATCTTGAAAATAATATTAGATGATGAGGGGAGTCAAGGAATTGGTCATTCAGTAGTGATGAGGATGGTTCTCTGGGTGAATTTGATGAATAATTTATGATTTTATATATTGTATGTGTTGATAATAATTGATATGCTATAGAGGAATTTTTTTTACAGGTATCACGTGCAGATCCTATGTTGTATGCTTCGTAAGATGAGAAATGGAAAAAATCTTGATCATGAGGTCAGCTACTGAGGATGGGTTCATGGTTCTACAATCTTGTAGAATTTATGACAATTGTAAATATTGTTTACAATGAAGATATTTGTATGGCATTTTGTTTTCATTGTTATCAGTGGAAATTTCCAACTAAATCCAACAATTAGATTGTTCATGGGGAACATCAAAATTCCAAGTTACCGCATTTTATCTGAAACAGAGAGACAACTATCTTTATCTATGTATCCATCTATTGATCTATGTATGTGTCCATCTATTTATCAATCTAGTCTTCACTCAAATAAGTCCCTTTCATTCCCCAGCTATATCAGATTAATATGGGAAATGAGTGGACCAACCATTCCAGAGCCAGATCACGGTCTTTGGATGAACAACAACGGGTGCAATCTACATCTTTAAAGTGTTTTGTTTCAGTGTACAGTTTCTGTTTATATTCATTTGAAATGATGGAAAAAAATTTTTCAATTGAAGCTGCATGGGTGAAAACACAAATAACATAATTTCAAATCAACTTCGATGAATGATAATTTGGGGAAAATCTTAAAAATTGTATAGAGTATCTGAAACAACGTATTCGAGAAGGAATTAAAAGAGGGAAAAGGCTTGAGGAAGGAATTAAAAGAGAGAAAGGTACTTGTGTAAGTATTCACTTTGATTAATTGACCAAGGCTTTGGAAGCACTGATCCTGCCATCCTAGTCCAAATCTGCTTTGCCAAAATAGGCATCAAACAAATCGGTGTTTTGTGGGCGAGCCGTTAAGGAGATCCTCCCCATCCGCTGATCAGTCAAAGCATCCAAATTCATCCCTAACTTCCAAAGAATCACTGCAGCATTTCATGTGAAAATATAGAACAAATTTGCAGCGAGGACGGAGTTCAATCTAGAGATCCTAAATATCGTTGATCTAGCTACCTATACATGTTTACATATAGTCACAGGAAGATTGGAGATTGATCTTGGTCTACTGTGGTGACCAACCATTTTTACAACCCTTAACATTACTATATACTACCATACTCTAAGGCAGGAAGAAAAAGCGGGAATTTGTTTTTTTTTAAATTTGCATGCTTGCTAAAGGTCTTAATCATAAATTTTAAAACATTTTCAAAAAACATTTTTTTTTAATTTACCAAAATTACAAAATAGTAACTAAAATTTTGTCATATATACTTTTAAACACATTTAGATTTATATTTTACATGATTAAGAAAAAAGGTATAAATATCTTTTATTTCATGTTTAATTATTTTATATTATAGTGTTATGAACACAAGTGAGATATAGTTTTATATTTATCAAGTAAGATTTTAAAGCTATTTTTTTTAACAATGTATTAACCTTCCATAATCAATTTCCATGTAGTTCATTATTATGGTAGTCAAAAATGAATCTCATAAGTCTTGCCCCCTCCTAAACCCTTCATAACAAATTTGGATGTACTTCATTATGACGATACTAAAAAATGAATCTCATAAGTCCCACCCACATATTGGTACAATTATACTCATGAAACCATTTATCTTTCTCCATGAACCAATAATATATTACCGAGAAACATCATAATGTATGACATTTCTGTTTCCCACAATTGAAAAAGATCCTTCATTCCTTCAACAGGAGCATTTTTCTCCTGTATTGTTGAACTAAACATGGCAAGGACATCTTGTATCTTAACAAGAATTTCCGAGACACCCCCCCCCCCCCCACAAACAATATATCTTTTAATCTCTCATGTTGGATTCTGGTCCCCCTAGTAAGCATATATGAGTGTAGGAGAACATAACCTCATAAGACAATGGGCACCCAAGGGGAAAGTATTTTGCATCGAAGAGCGAGTCCTTGATTACATAGATGTGGTTTTCTAAGATTTTGCATCAATCAAATATATATTTGAGGGGGAATTCAAGTAAAAAACTATTTGGTTGAATTTTCAGACAAAAGGGTTGATTCAACTTCAAATTTTGATACTTTGTGTTTACTCACTTTAATGTCATAACATATAACTAGTGATTTGCAAGTCCTTGTCTCGTTTCATCTTATTTTATTTCAATTGTGAAATGAATAAGCCTTGAAACCCAAATCTTCATAGATAATTTTTACAAAGTATGCATTGCCTCATTTTCTCTCATTTTACTTCAGTTAAATGAAGCAACTAGGCCTTGAGCCCAAAATCCACACAACTAATATTTTCATAATACAAAAGTCTCTTTGTCCCTTGTATTACACTTGGTTTAGATAGTTTTTTATTTGAAGAGAAGAAATGCCTCACTAAGTACCCTACATTTTAACTTATCATCCAATCCCATTAAATTTTCCAAGCATTGGGGACATTAATAAAATTTCAAAATTCAATTTCATACTCATTTGATGCAATCACCAACGTTCCATCAATTTGAGTTGAACTCTACAGAAAATGTAAAGTAATTCTTTTAATTTTTTTCATTGATTCTAAATTAGCAAGTGATAAAAATGCAAATGCAACCTTATTTTTAAAGTAAAATCATAAAGAAATTCATCAAAGACTAAAGATAGGTTAAAATGTTCATGAAGTGAAAAATATTGTTGCCATCCTCGAGAATAAAACTACTTTCAGAAGCGCGATCCATATTTTACCACAAATGCAAGAACGAAAGTGAGGAGTCTATTTTAAATATTTTATAACATGATGTATTATATAAATTTTTAAAGAAGCACACATGAATACAAAAAAAAATTATATCTAGTATCATTCCAAATAGATAAAATTAATCATGAGGCTATCTATGACATGAGTAAGAACTGCTACCCACCTACTTTCAAAATCGTCATGGACATCTATAGATTAAAAAGGAATTGATTATGCTACCTATGACTAACGAACATTTACTCCCCATATTTCTAAAATATAATGTATATTTAAGCTATTAGATTTTCAATATCCTTTCTATGATGCAACATGTTAGAACTTTCGATTATATTTATGTATAGATTATATGAGTTGATGTACTTGTAAGGTGCATAAATTCCAAAATAATTGTCCAAATACCCATGTTGCCACTAACTTAATTGTTTAAGTAATATACAATGTTTATTGCAAGAAGTATGCATCAATAAAACATTACTCTACTCACAATTTACAAACCTAACCAATTTCTGCATACACAAACAAATTCAAGACTAATCCACAATAATAAACAATGCTCAAATAAATATCTTGATAGGGATCAAACTAATAAAAAAATGCTCAAAGCAATATCTTTATAGCGATCAAACCACTAACAAGTAATAGTAGTCAAGAAAAGAGTTAGCATCCTTTATGTGTGATAACATTTTTGACATGATGCCCTTCAGATAAGAGGCCACCTCAACATTAGCACAATTAGCACCCATTATGTGTGATAACATATTTGACATGAAGCCCTCCAAACAAGAGGCCACCTCAACATTAGAAAAATAAGACAATCATGGCTCGAGAATTTATAAATAACAATAATGGTAATAATGAAATTTTAAGATTAGGAAACCCCCATGAGATCCATTTTTTTAGCAGAAATGGTAACCCCCCCCCCCCCCCCCCCCATCCCTTTGTTAGGAAGGTGCACATACTCTGATCCACATGTTTTTAACTATTAGACCCACTTAAACTATAAATAACATAAATATTTTATACTCGACATACAAAAGGAAGAAAATATTGAAGGATCACTATCATTGGGTGGGCACTTCAATGTATTGGTTATTTTTAGTGCATAAAATGTCCTTGAATTGTGCACAAAAGAAATAAAATTGCATAGTGCAACACTTAAAACTACTCACTACTCATGTCTTCATTCTTATAGTGTGGACCAAACAAAGTAACATAGAAAATTTTATTAGGGGAAATCCTCATCAATCCACAACCAATTTGGATAAAGGCCTATTCCAACTTCATTGTGGTTCTCTTCATTCTTTGGTTGCACATTGAGCCCCGAGCCCTTCCTTTTCTAGAACCCCACCTAAGAGAAATTGTATCTATGGGATGCGATCACGGTTATTCTTTACATCAATTAAGTTGTGAGAAAATTAAAGCATTGAATTAAGTATTGGGCGAGTAAGTTGTGAGAAAATTAAAGCATTGAATTAAGTATTGGGCGAGTTTGAATAATTTTCAACACAGTAGAGGGTAACTCAAAAGTATATTGTCAAGTATTAGATGATAAAATTTTGACCATTTGAGTATTTTCAACCATAAATTATCCTTTTATTGATGATCGACTGACATTATGTAGTCTCGTATACTAACCAATAGTCATGGATCTTGAGAAATCTAGCTAACTCTTTGAGAGGAAAACTGGCACACAATTCTTCTTATAGAGATTCATCAAAATGTATGCCCTCCTGTGATCGATTTTGTTAATGAAAGTGTGTTTTAGATGAATCATTAGGTGAAGTAAGGGCTCGGCTATCTTAAAGGGTTTTTTAAGTAATTATGTGGGGAGTTGGTTATGATTCTTCTTTTCCTAAGGCCATAGTTTCTTTGTATTATATGTTTAGGGCTTTAATCCCTTGTGTTTGGTGGGATTGTCACCAAATGTTAGGGTTACTTGTGCAATATTTTATGTTTAGGTGTTAACGTAGGCCCATAAGCTAATTTGATCAACTCTTAATCAATGTATAAATAGCAGTTACTTGGATTGATTTGTATCATCACTTGACTTGGGATCTCTCTATATTTATAGAACTTCACATTTTTCCTTGGAGGACTATTTTGGATGATAATGCATTTTTATGTATGGATTTAGGCTATTTTTAACTTGGAGCTTTCTTTTTTCAAATGTGAAGCTGGTTGGATATACTATCTAACATTGTTAGTGAAAATTTAATGCTATTCCTCTTGTTGCTGCATATTATTGAATTTTTCTATAGCTAAGTCAAACTGTTGCATGATGGAAATGTGGAATTATGTGTGTGTTTAACTTATTTAATGTATGGACCATTTTTAGATGAGCGAAATGCCTTAGATACCATTTTATATCAATAACATTGCACCATTTGTATGAAGTATAAATGCTTGAAGGTCACTTTCATTTTTCCTCTAACATTGGACGAAATTGACTTTCTGGGGCTCCTTGATCAAGAAACAAAATTATTGTTCATTATCATCCCTCACTCCATATCCCCAAGTGAATAAGGCACTATTCCCTCAAAAAGGGTTATGATTTTCCCCCCTTTTTTGACAATTTTACATTTTTCCCTTGGTCCAGCCCCATTATGTCACCTAGGGCATCAATTTCCTAGTAATCTAGCTAGAGGAAAACTTCTATCCCCTAGATGCAAATTCATTGGTGGGTTCCCTCACTCTCCTCATAATTTGGGCTAATTCCAACAGTGGAATCTCTAGATACCTCAAGCCCTAGCTCTAGGATCAAGTTTTGCCTAGGTGTTACCAAGGATAGAACCTAGTAGGACCAATTTGACCTATCGAAGTAAAAAATATTTCTTGATCCTTTCCCCTCACCTTGTCTAGGATAGGAACATAATCGTTTCTAAATTCCATCCCCGAACCTAGGATAGGTGCACTTGACCCCGTGTGCTCCCATTTGGTGTCAAAGGCCTTTCATCAAGAACCATTTAGGAATCCAAGTTCCCAAAGGATTTTAGGGATTGAGAACTTCCTTCATAATTCTTATTATTCTCCCCCAAACTTTCAATCCTCCTCCTCTCTTCCTAGAAGATAAAGTCCCTTGCTTAAAAGGAAATCAAGTCCCACTCTCTATTTATCTTAGGGAAAGGGTTTCTAGGGTCACTTCCCACCTATTCATTGCAATATACTCTACAAGTGACTTAATAAAATAGTGGGACTCCTCCCATCGGTGAAAGTCCGTGAATATCAAGGAGCCTTAGTTGTGGTGACAATGGCCTAAGCCTCCACCGTTGCTTTTGTCTTAGAAATTTCCCTCCTAGGAACCCCTTTTAGGTCCACTACTAGTTTGAGTGGTAACAAGTTGTTCACGACTCCATTTGTGAACCACTCTTTGGTATGCCCACTTTTTCCATACTATGGCTCCAAGGTGAGAAGTTTAGGGCTATGGATGTTGCCTGTGTTCTCACTGAATCAATCCTCTACAATATAGTGAAATAGGGCTAATTAGCTGGCCCACTTGACTGCTACTTTAGCCCATCAAAGTATGCACATCCTTAAGCCCTATACACCTACCCTTCTACCAATATTATTTTCATTCACAAGAACAAGATTCAAGTCTCTTCTTTGATAATCACCTAACAACCCTCCAACTGTACTTGGGCTACCATCAATTTTCCCAACCACGGTCAATTATTTTTACTGATCTAGGGCCCAAAATATTGTATTCATCTAGTGCTCTTCAAATCTGCCACCCAAAAATGGTTTGAGTCCTCTCAAAATAATTCTTCTTGTGTATAGAAAATTTGATCTTTGTTTTCCAATCTATGAACACATCTAAACTACTCCTCTTATCATCCTTCTAACAACCTATATATGACTGAACTAGGGTCACATATCAACCACTAATATTTCATTGACTAATTTTTTATATATTTCTTCAGATATTTGTCTAAAAATATATGGATGGTCCACCAAAATCAACCCCTCTGTATGTCAATCCATTCTTCATATGTCACGTTTCTTCTTCATGCTCAATCATCTGCTCAGGTTCCACCCTCCTTTGGATTTTTTGTCTCCATACATACTAAATATGCAAACAAAATTCCATATCTGCGGTCTATATTGCAGAAATAAACCTCACTCTATGGGTCACAACTCGTCTTCTTCTACGGAAATTTATCACAGTATTAAGGGGTACCTTATGAACTAAACATGCTAGGAAATTGTCCTAACTAGGGAATTATACTTATGTACTTCTAATTGTTTTAGAAAAAACCCTATCCACCCATAGAAAAAACCATGACTCTTTCCTCCATAAGAGACTTGACTTAGATCATATGGATCCATAGATTCTAGGCATTTCTTTGACTGAATCTTGATATGAAATTTAGATCTCAATGTTGAACCTCAAACTAGGGTTACCTCAGTCAATATTACACTTCCATCTACTTCTTTTTTGTCTCTAAATTAAAGTGCAAGCCCTCCTCCATTTATGTTGGTATTTATCATAAACTGTGTGGCCTACTAACCATGAAAATACAAGATCGTATCAACCCTCTCTTCTATTTCATGTAGAAAATCTAACCAATGGGATTCAATATGATGTTGTCATGTACTAAAAAAAGATACTTAATCCTTCCTAAAATTTTCGGAAACAAAACACGATCACACAATCACATATAAGTAAGAGAAAGAAATTATTAATCACACAACACAAGAAGTATATTGGGAAAGAAACTACTCAAAACCCCTCTATCTCTATTGTGTATTAAGTCAAGGAATCATGAAACAATACAATGCTTAATATCTCATGAGATTCTCTAGCACTCTGCCAATTGTCTCCTATCGATCTAGGAAAAATCGGTCTAGTACTTAGCCAATTATCAACCTTCCTTCAGCCAGCCTTGCTCACGTAATACCTAGGGAATTAGCTCCCTATTAATTAGGAAAATCATCCTTCCTTGATTGCACAATCCATCATGGTATCCCAATGACTTTATAATTTCACATGGGAAATTTTGTATGAATACAACTGATAGTTATGTTGCTTGAAAAACATCGTTTGGGGCGTCAAAACTGCTCCAGAAGTTCAGGACTCGAAAAGTAATAAAAATAGTAAATTGTGCTATAATTAAGGAAAATGAAAAAATGAAAGAGACAATGGCAAGGGCCCAGGTGGAATAGGTGGGTGGCCACCAATATCCACCTCAATCACCTCAAATAAAATTTCTTGAGCTAACTCAGTCATCATGACTTAGTTAACTGACCCAAGTTGCTATGAGATGAAACTACAATTTATTGTTCAATTTATTTAAGGGAAAATAAATTAGAAACCTCACATTCGTCACTCCTAGTACATCAAATTACTCACTAGTGTGGGTGCATTTTTTTTTGTCCTTTCTAGTTGCAAATTTCACTGTTTCTTGCTGCAAATTTCAACACTTAAATAATTCACACTTGCACCCCACTAATGCATCAACTGCAACTGGACTCCAAAATTATTATATTAATACCTCTACATGCCTCATCTTATAACCTCAACTCAAATTTCCTAAGCTAACTCAGTCATCATGACTTAGTTAACTGACACAAGTTGTTATGAGATGAAATTACAATTTATTGTCCAATTTATTTAAGGGACAAATAAGTTAGATACCCCACATTCCTCACTCCTTTTGCATCAAAATTCCTCACCAATGTGGGTGCATTTTTTTTTCCTTTATGTTTTCCAATTTCAATGTTTCTTGTTCCAAATTTCAACCTGTCAGAATTTGATGAGGCCTTCACACAAAAACACCATTGAAATCGCATTCCTAGATTCTCATGAGAAACCTCTCTTAAGCTCGATCTACCATAAGATAACCAACAATATTCCATCCTAATTCCTAGCTCGAACTGACCGTTAAGGTTTGCGACATTCTTTTTAACCCTCACATGATGATCTTTCTCTCGGAGGATGATCATGGCCTCCCTTTAGCAACCCTTACTTGACCCTCTTACTCGACCTACTTTAGGACTACATCTCTCTTCGCCCCCTTGATCAAATGAGCTCCTTCTCACTTGATGTTATTTCCTTCATCCTGAGGCCTCCTTAAATAGTTTTTCCTAAACCTCTTAAGAACCCTCTAGAACTTATGGATTTTATCCACTTAGACCTTAGGAAATAATGATTTTCCTTTTTAATTTCTTTTATATTTTAAACCCCATCTTGGATCCAAAATCCCTTTGCTTTGTTACTTTTCCCATAAATCCTTTTGTGACCAAAATCACAGAAACCCATCTCATTAGGCTTATGGATTACCTCCCAAGCTACATAATTCAACAACATAGTCTAGTTGTAGTAACCATAACTTGGTCAAGCTCTTGTAGTCAAGTGAGGGCTTGGTGGGGTTTCCAAGTTGAAAATTAAGGGTAGTTGTGAGGGAATGATAGCTAGGGAGGGTTCGGGCATGCATAATAGGAATGAAAATTCATGCTAACACGTCGGAAAATTTCAATTCATGATTAAGAGTGTTAGGGAGCGTCAGGGCATATCAAGGGATAACTAGGTCAAAATGCATGGAAAGGAATGAACGAGTGTGTTCCAGAGAGTGTCAACAAATTCAAGTGTGCCAAGGACGAAGTGTGCTAGAAGAATTTCATAATAGGATTTACAGGAGGCAAGCCTACGGTTGTTATATGGGGCTCGACATAACAATTTTAGACAAAGGGAGATCAGTTTGTGCTAGGCGCAACATTGTTTTTCCTTTAGCTATTTTTTTTATATGAGATGTGTCACACTTTGGCTACATGCTCATGATTTAATCAATTCTATATAATTTCATATTTTACATTGTTTTGTATAAGTTTTGGGACACTGGGGTTGTTCTGTCTTATATCTTGTGTGCCTTGTGTATCTTGTGGTTCTTGAAAACTCTTAGTTAATGTTCTACTATTTATATAAACTGAACATACATGTGAAATATTTCCTATGTAATCTATGTTTCTTAGTTGTTTTATGGCCATGGCTAGATCATGTGATCCTTGTCTTGGTAACTAGTCAAGTGGGACAAGTTGAGCCTGGGCATGAGTTGCATAAGATGAGTTATAGGCAGTTCTTAGGTGACCAAGGCACAATCTACTTGTAGTAGGTGTAATTGGTCAAATTGTTGCAGTTGAAGTATGCCAATATTGTCACATGAACTACAATAGCCAAGGAATTGATTGGGTTCCCAAGTCATGAAAAAATGTAAAGGACAACTTTGAGGACATGAGTGCCAAGGCATGCTAGGGAATGCTAAGATGTGTCAGATAGTGCGAAGGCATGTCAAACATGCTAATATGTGTAAAGTGATAAGGCATGCCAATATGTGCAAGGGTGTGTCAATGCATGCCAGGGACTGTCAAGGCAACAAAAGGGAAAAATATGTTAAACTACAAGGAAATGAACACATAAGAGGGTTAATAAGTCATCAATTTACCTTTTCCAAGAGGGGCATGCTAGGCACACCAACACTAGGCACCAATAGGTTCCAGGTGAAAATTCTTAGTGCATTCTAAGTGCCAAGTCTTCCTTTGTTGCTTCTCGTCTACTTATCAACAATTGATCTCAAATAAATTTAATATTAAACCATGCCAAATTATACCAAGGCATGTCAATGTATTTCATACATGCTAAGACTTTCCAAGCGCCAACACGTGCCAAGTGCCAATATGTGTGATCGAGTGTTATGGATCCTATGAAGTGGATGGGCATGTCGAAGAGTGCTAAGGTGTGAGAGAGAGTGATAATGCATGTTGAGGAGTGTTAAGGAGTATTAGGAAAAAAAATTAACGGAGCACTAGGTCAAAATTCATGGAAGGTAATGCATATGAGGAATGTATGCTAGGCACTAGTGTTAATGAGTGTTAGTTTTCATGCCACAGAGGGACTGGCAAGGTATGATAAGGATTGGTAAGGAATGATAGGGAATATCAAGGCATGTCAAGAAGTCTCAAAGTGTGCTTGGGAGTTCCAGGGTGTGCTAATTATATGTTCCAAATAGTGCCAAGATATTCCAATAAATGGCACGTGCTAAGGATGTGTAGGGTGCCATGGTATGTCAATGTGTGTCAAGAAGTTTCAAGGAAACAAAAGGAAGAACCAATAAGAGGGTTATAAGTGGGGACTTTATCTTTTTCAAAAGGGGCATGCTAACCACACAAATAGTAGGTCCCAATACATGCCAAGTGCTAATGTATGTCAATATTGCATTCAACCAAGGTGTTCCAGGGACTGATATGGACTACATGAATGCCAACACATATTAGGATAGTTATATGTTGCGATAGCGCATGCAACCATGTGCTTGGGCATTGGTGCCATGACAAGATGTTATAGGTACAAATATGTTCCAAGACATGTGTGGTGCTAAGAAATGTTAGTGTGTGTCAAAGCATTAATTTAAGGAGTGTCTGGATTTTTTAGGAGTGTTAGGTCTTTCTCATTAATATAATTGACAGAGCTTGATTATGTATTAAGAAATATATTTCCTACACACACTAGTAGGACTTTATCTAAAGGGAATTTTCTAGATAGTAAACTAAATAGATATTAATCATGTGTTGACTCATTGGAAAGCTCTATTCGACTAGTCATTACTTGAGGGAAATGATACAAACTAATTACTTCTTAAAAAAATGACTGAATCTAACCATTATGGCCTTAGACATATTAGAAAACATACTCCACAATAATGGTATTAAATCGTTCTCTTTTGACAAAAAATATATTAACAAGCACATATCGTCATCAAAAACTCATTGGAATGATAAATGATGATGAACATTTTTTTACCGTCACCAAAAGTAAGAAAAATAGCATCGGTGAGGGTCATTGAAATTTCGTCACTAGAAGCGTCACCAAAGAGAGAATTAGTGATCGGCCTTTAACGACTCTCACCAAAAGTGTCATTGAAAATGGATTTGGTGATGGACCTTAAAGGACGATCACTATATACACTTACAATGACTCTTTTTTAAGGACCGTCGCCATATGTGACATTGGTGACAGACCTTAAAGGTGCGTCACAAGCATGAACCTCACCAATGTCCTTTTTTCTTGTAGTGCTCCTTCAAAGAAACAAATGTAAAATCCTATGAACATTGCCATTTCCTCTTACTTATTTTTGTACATACTCATTGACCAAACACAAGTCAACAAAACATGCCTCTTGAAACAAGTGACTCTCAAGTCAAACCGTAAGCATGTGAAAATTTCCATCTTTGTTCCATATAAGTGAGTCAACATAATTCTACTTTTGAAATGCCTTCCTGGTGTAAACATGCAACACACATTCAATTGGAAAAAAAATGCATCAAACATCAAAATACATGCAAAGCCTTAACGGGATAAGAAATCTAACCATCTCTTTCCAAACCATTTCAATGGCGCTTGTTTCAGCTGCACTTCATCATGTGAATCATCTTGAGCCACATAAATTATGGAATCCTCTATTCCATTCTTTTCAATCTCTCTCTCCACTTTCTTCAAATGTCGTGGATGAATTGTTGGATACAAAGCCCAACATTTGTCTACAAGATGACCCTGCTTATAGAAATGAGTGAAAATCAATTCCATCTTCTCTTCAACATGGTTTCCATTATACTTCACAGTCCTTCGGATTTATACCTCCTTCTTGGGCATGTGAATTTGATGAGGTAGTGGCTCTCTTCAGAATACCAAAAATGGCTTCAATGACTTTAGAGATTTCAACATCCTCTTGTTTACCATTCTCATTAGCTGCATGCTTATGAACACCTTCTTGCAAAGTAGGTGAAAGTTTTTCCCATTCCTCATGAAAAAAATATTCACAAGCTTGAGGTAATGAACATGCCATGAAATTCCTTCTTGGAACACTTCCATGTTCCTCCTTGGATTTTGAGCATTATCCATCATGTTTTCTATAACCAAGACCCAAATACCTAGGCCTTTCCTCAACAAAAATTGGCTCAACTATGCCTTGTGCATGTTTTTCTAATCCTTTACCTTCATAGCCCAATTTCATCATTAATTTCGACCCTATTCCTCTAGTGTGTCTTTAAAAATCACCTACACATTCATTTTGAGAAGAAATTGAAGATAAAATTGAATTACTTACCTGTTTTTCATGCACATACTTGGCCAAATTTTATTTGGAATCATGGAGTCGAGTTTCCATCTCATGCAACCTTGCTAGGTTTTCATTTTCAATATGGAGCTGAGTCTGCATCTCATGCATATTTTCAAGAAGCTCTTTCTTCTCCTCCTTCATGGCAATCAACTTCTCTTGAAGTTTAATTCTCTACCTCTTATATTCATACATATCTTGCACCATATCATTCATGATGTAGAGCTTCTGCAACATCTCTTATCAAAGAGTTTTGCTAAGGAATATTGACTAGAAACAATTCTTGATGAAGATTCCATCACACTTGTAATGCCTAAAATAATTCTTTACTATGATTTGAGAACTGAGCTCTCAATCTTGACCTACTCTTCACACACATAAACTTGCACATGGTTAAATTCTCCTTGCAAAAATGAGAAACCAATAGATAATTCTCTAGATAACCTTGGCAAATAATCTCACGCTAAAATCAGTTGAATTTTTCTCTCATAACAACTTTATCTAAACATGGGAAAACAAGTTTTTCTGTGCTAACTCCCTCATCAGTATTAAAAAAATGTGTTTAGGATCGTCTCAAATTAGCTAGTTATGTGAGGGTTTATGTGTCAAGTTTAGTGTATTTCATGAGAAATTCATGAGATAATTAGTCGTTAAAAACACGTGTACAACAAGTAAATTGCAGAGAAATAAAACACAAAAAACACATTGCACAATAGTTGATAACAAATTTCACCCCTCCTGGGCTACATCTGCATGGGCCTCCTTCAACTTCCTAGGCCCTTTTTGGATTAATGGTCAACTACCTGATTACATGCACCGAAAATGCTCCAATAGCTTTTCAACCTTATCCATTGGCTTCAAAATAACCA
Source organism: Pinus albicaulis (assembly GCA_034641835.2). Lineage (NCBI taxonomy): Eukaryota > Viridiplantae > Streptophyta > Pinopsida > Pinales > Pinaceae > Pinus > Pinus albicaulis. Next base: position 186,679,642 of record CM076580.1, read on the forward strand.
AAAACCTTAAAATAACATCTTCAAGCTCTGAAAATGGTCTTCAAATGGTCTAGGCATGACCCCCTCTCCTAGTGGCCCTAGGCTTATTTAATATTCAAAGTGGATAAATCACTTACACAAGTGCTCCAACGCCTCTGTAACCTACACCATCATGCTTAGAGCATCCAAATCATCTAGGAATGACTCTTCTTGACCCAAAATTGGTCGTAATATGCCAAAAGTAATGGCTTCCTCAATATTTCTTAGAAAAAAACCACCAAAACTAGAACAACTCCAGTTAACCCTGCCAGTTTTGGTAGTGGAGCCAAAACTAGGGACTCCGCCATTTTCTCCATCAAGTTAAATATGGATTAATTAGTGGTTAAGTGGATTTTTAAATGGTGGTTAGCACATTAAGCACAATTAAAAAAAATCCAAATTGAAATCGAATTAATGCTCATAATTCGGGATTAAGGGTTAACAACACATGTTTAAAATTAATCTCGTGCCATTAGGTTGGATCATCCACTCTTGGTCTTTGCTATGTAGTCATATGGTGAGGTAAGGGCTGGCCCTTTGGGGTCGGCTCTTATTTCCTTCACACGAACTTTAATTAAACTTTAAATATATGTTGTATCCATTGTATGTTAAGACCGATGATTGGGGTATGGTCGTAAGGTGTGTGGTTAGTGTGGGGGAGGTCACGGGTTTAACCCCAACCTCCACCCTTCTGCCAACAATTTTTTCCACAATACCTTAATTCGACCCACCATATAAATTAAAATTTCTGCCATGGTATAAAAATAACCACATTTTTTCCTTTGGGAGGGGCACGTGGCGACCTTCGGGCTAGCCATGTGTCAGCATCCCATTGGTTCATCAAAAAACAATAAAATTGTGCCATGTGCCCAAAAATTTGTTCCACTTACCATTTGACAAGTGTTAACACCTAATTTTCTGGAGGAAAACCCAAATTTTGACCTTTGACCATGCTTGACCCATTTAAAAAAAAAAAAATCCTATTTTGCACAATGAAAAACATTCTCTAACTTTCACATAGGGAGTCCATTTTGAGTGAATTGAAGTGCACTAGATTCCTGAAGATGAGCCCTATCTGGTCATTAGGTAAACTGCATTTTACTAGTCGATGATGGCCAAATTTACTAGTCACCTTCAACCTATAAAACCTTCTCTCATGTGCAATGAAAATAATTTTGTTTACTATAATATGCTTTTGAAAATCTTAAGAAGTTGGTCTAAACAACCCTAGTGTTACGAGGGCCAAATTGGAACTTACCATTCCACATTTCAACTGATGCATATGATACAATAATAGGAGTTATACTTGGACATGAAGAAGACCAAAAATTTGTATGATATTTCGTATGTTAGAAATAATCTGAAATCGATGGATCTAAATTACACAGTGATAGAAAATGAGTTCTTGACTGTTGTTTACTCTATTAATAAAATTAGTCACTATGCAACAAGATATCCAATTTTTTTATATACCGATCATTATGTCATTAGGTATCTAGCTAACAAACCTATTACTAATGATGAGATAACACTTTTGTTGTATTTATGACAAGAATTTGATATCGCCATAAAAGGTCGAACAAGAAAGAACAATCTAGCTGCAAATTTTCTATCCAAAATTCCTATAATGGCTAAGTATTTACCTGTCGAATCTCAGTTCCTAGATGAGCATATTTTTCGTAATGATTAAACAACCTGGTATGTGTATGTAGCCAACTATATGGTAGTAGGAAAGCTACCAGCACACTTACCGTCTCCAGAAATGAAGATCATTTTTCATTGAAGTGCATGGTTCTCTTGGATTGATGAATATCTTTTTCACACTAGATATGGTCTTCAAATTTGAATATGTATCATAGAATATGAGGTTAAATATGATATTCCTAAGGATTTCCATGAAGAACCATGTAGTGGGAATTTTCCTGACCGAAGGACTAGGAATAAAGTGTTGCAGATGAGATATTATTGGCCCATGATATTCAAAGATGCAAATAAATATATCTAAAGTTGTGATAATTGTCAGAGGATGGGTCACCCCATTCAATATTATCAAATTCCCATGCAAAATCAATTTTTACATGAACCCTTTCAAAAGTGGGAGTCATATTTTGTGGGCCACTTTAATCCACTATTGAACCAAAAGACATACATTTTAGTTTGAACACACTACATAACCAAACAAGTGGAAGAAATATTTCTCTCAAAGGATACAAAAGAAGCAATTATTAACTTTCTTTTTGAACTATTTATACGATATGGATTTCCTAGAGAGATCATAACATCTGGGGATTCACAGTTCATTGCCTGTAAAACTTCTTCCACAATGAAAAAGTATCACATCAACCACATGGTTACTACCCCTTATCATACCCAAGAAATGGACAAATGGAAAGTACCAATAAAGTTATGGAGGTTATTTTAACCAAAAATATATCTACAATTCCCCGAAACTGGGCCGCCAGACTCCCTGAGGCCCTATGGGCATACCGAACAAGTTGGTGCAACAATACTGGTTATTCACCATACCATATTATTTTTGGGAAGGAGCCCATTTTTCTAATAAAATTTGAAATCAAGACTCTCAAAACTAGAATGGAAGTCAGACTAGATTTGACATAAGCGTAGAAAAAATACCGACGACAACTTAATGAATTGGATGAAGTACACCTGGCTACTATACAATGAAAAAATAGTATTCAATATCAAAGGGCCAAATGGCATGATCGCCTTATAGAAAAAGAAATTTTTCAAAAGAGTGATTGGGTGGTATTGTATGATTCCAGGTTTCAGGATTTCCTAGGGGAGGCTTCTAACTAGATGGTTGGGACCGAAGTTCACAATAATGGTATGGTGATCCTCACTACTATTCATGGATCCGACATCTCTTTCCTCGCCAATGGACACCGATTATGTCTATATCGCCAGCTTCTTACATGAGAGTCTTTTCTTCACGAGGTAAACAACGATTATACTCTGCTAGTTTCAGTTGATCGTGGAGGTAACACCACAACTACAACCAACTTAAGAATTATTTTTTGAAATTCCTTTCATTATGTAGATAATGTATATACTTGTTGTGAAAATCTATTGTTGAAATATATATATATATATATATATATATATATATATATATATATATATATATATATATATATATATATATATATATATATATATATATATATATATATATATATATATCTGTGTGTGTGTGTGTGTGTGTCTATACATAACATATATGGGGAGGTTGTTGTTTCCTTAAGTCACAACGGTTGTTCCCTTGGTCGAAGTTGTTGTTCCCTTAGTCACATTTTTTGTTCCCTTGGTCGCAATTGTTGTTCCCTTAGTGACAGATTATTTTACCCTAGTCATGGAAATAATATGATGGGATTTCCATGAAGAACCATGCAGTGGGAATTTTGCTGACCGAAGGACTAGGAATAAAGTGTTGCAGATGGGCTATTATTGGCCTACAATATTCAAAGATGTAAATAAATATGTCCAAAGCTATGATAACTGTCACAGGATGGGTCACCCCATTCAATATGATCAAATTCCCATGTAAACTCAACTTGTACTTGAACCCTTTGAAAGGTGGGAATTATATTTTGTGGGCCCCTTTAATCCACTATCGAACCAAAAGACATACATTTTGGTTTGAAAATACTTCATAACCAAATAGGTGAAAGCAATAGCTCTCTCAAAGGATACAAAATAAGGAATTATTAACCTTTTTTTTGAACTATTTGTACGATATGGATTTCCTAGAGAGATCATAACAGATGGGGATTCAGAGTTCATTGCCCACAAAATTTCTTCTACAATGCAAAATTATCACATAAAACACATCGTTACTACCCCTTATCATACCCAAGAAATGGAGAAATGGAAAGTACCAATAAAGTTATGGAGGTGATCTTAACCAAAACTATATCTATAATTCCCTGAAACTAGGCCGCCAGACTCCCTGAGGCCCTATGGGCCTACCGAACAAGTTGGCACAAAACTATTGGTTATTCACCATACCAGCTTATTTTTGCGAAGGAGCCCATTTTTCCAATAAAATTTGAAATCAAGACTCTCAAAACTACAATAGAAGTTAGACTAGATTTGACATATGAGTAGAAAAAATATGAGCAACAACTTAACGAATTGGAGAAAGTGCACATGGCTACCATACAACAGAAAAATATTATTCAATATCAGAGGACCAAATGGCATGATTTCCTTATTAAAAACAAAACTTTGAAAAAGGGCGATTGGGCGCTATTATATGATTCCAGGTTTCATTATTTCCTAGGGGAAGCTTCGAACTAGATGGCTCGGACCATATGAAATTATCAAAGTTCACAATAATAGTATGGTGATCCTCACTACTATTTATGGATCCAACATATCTCTCCTCACTAATGGAAACTGATTAAGTCTATATCTCCAGCCGCTTACATGAGATCCTTTTCTTCATAAGGTAAACAATGACTATAATCTGTTGGTTTTAGCTGACCATGGAGGTAACACCACAACTACAACCAACTGAAGAATTCATTTTTGAAATTCCTTTCATTATGTAGATACTATATATACGAAAATATGTTCTTAAAACCATATATATATCTGTGTGTGTTTGTGTGTGGGGAAGTTGTTGTTTCCTTAATTCACAACCATTGTTCCCTTGGTCGCAGTTGTTGTTCCCTTAGTCATAGTTGTTGTTCCTTTGGTCACAATTTTTGTTCCCTTAGTCACAATTGTTGTTCCTTTGGTTGCATTCATTATTCCCTTAGTTACAGTTGATGTTTCCTTGGTCGTGATTACTGTCTCCCTAATTTTAATTTTTTTCCCTTTACTCTTGATTATTGTTTTCGAGCCGTTGTTTTTTTTCTCTAAATAGTTATTTTTTAATTCTAATCCCTTCTTCGAATTTTGGTAAAATTAATAAGTTCTTTGAAAATTTCCATTATGGAATGTTTTACAAGAAATTTTTAAAGTAGACCTTGAAAATATCCTAAACTTATAAAAAACCCTCACCTTGTAAATTTATAAAAATATTTATCCTACAATTCTTCAAATACCACTAGAAGAGATTTCTTTCTTTTCAAAGTTTCCTATAATTCTTTGATCTCCTTAAAAAATAAATTATGGGAAACAAATTAACAAACTAAAAAGGTAATAAATGTGATACTTTTTACACCATACATAACTCTTAAGGAGTTCATAATCTACCCCATTCACTAATCCTTTACCATAACAAACAAATAATAACAATAAATAAAGTATACGAAAAAATGGAAAGAGGATAGGAGGTCTTGTCAAGAGCTGACCTACCATGATCATAAGATTTAATGTGGTGAAATTACCACTATGGTCACCAAGCCAGGGTAATGGTCTTTGATCATTAGGTCGAAGGACAATAGGTATCATCACACGATGTCTTGTTTGCCTCATTATTTATTGTGAATGGAAATTTTATAAACTTCTCACCACACCAGAACAATGACCTTTTGTCGATAATTAAGAAATAATAATAAGTTATGAAATATTTTTTTAAAGTGGAATGGGATAGTGGCATATCAATGGGTTAAAAGGGAACCCTATCGAGGCTATAGACGCCTACTGGAAGTAGAGGCCATGCCTGTGGTATTGAAGTACATCTAAAAATTATGATCTAAAAATAGCCATTTTTTCTCTCCATTAGTAATAACAAAGGAAAATCATTGAACTACTATAGGAACTCATTTTTTCTCCCTTGGAAGGTGGTAATGATGAATATGTATAAATATATATTTTTTATTTTATGTATCATGGATCTAACGTTCAAAGAATTATTAAATCTATTTTAAATTTCTTTCAGTTTTTCCCTAAAGGAAATATTTCAATGCGATCTATCTCCTGTTTTTAATGCTTTGGGCATCGTAATTTTTCCTGATTTTAATGCTTTGAGCATTGTACATTTTCTCAATTTTAATGCTTCTGGTGTCACAAATATCTAATTCTCATCAGCACATTCCACGATAAATTCCTCTAATAATTATATTACACGCTTCACTATTGATTCCATTTCCCTAGTGTTTTCTCCATTATGATGAATTAATGTATTCTTATTTAATAGTGATATAAATTGTCTTTCCAAATAAAATGCATAACGAGTGGTCGAGGATGAACATCAATTTTATTGGGAGGGGTAAAAATTAAAAACATAACCAGATGTGTACAAAATTTGCAACAATCATTGTATGTTATGCGTAAAAAGTCTGTAACAATCATTGTATGCTATGTTCTTTGAATTCTGTACTCTATACATTATTTTTGACCATGTATCTGATAAGCTTGTTATTTCTAGTTTATTTCCCAATTTCTCCCTACAGTAATAGATGAAATGGGTGGTAACTCGATATGAAGTGAACTTGAACAACTGCGAGTTTCTCAACAGACACAAAGAATTATAGACTAGGTGGGATGGTCAATGTATTTCCTATGGTTTCGAGGTTTCGACAGTGAAGTGGATTTGGAATTCATGAAGAATATAAAAAATTGAATGACAACAATAAAAGGCAGATAAATTCAATTTAATGCAGAGGTACTAGCAGAAGCCACATGCATACCCTCGGAAGGAGAGAAATGGTTTGAGATGCACAATCCATTACATAGTGAAACATCCTTGTTTGTAAATCCTGGGGAGGAATCAATAAGAAAAGGGAAGGGGTACAATCATACTTCATATCCAGAACCATGGAGAGAACTATAAGGTGTGGTCCAAATATATATTACATGCACTGGTTGCTATGATGTACTAAGGGGGCAACACCTAAAGCTTCCAACAGAACTAAGACAAAAGGTAACCGTGAACCGACCTCATTTTTTGAGTTCATTACTACATGAGACCATTGTGAGAATTAAGAGGTCCAAGGATTAACCTTCAATTGCGAGACATTATGGGATTATAAAATTAATAATTATCAGAAACCTGAACCAATCATAGTCAATATGGGAAGAATTATTTGAAATTCCTCAGGCAACACCAAGAAACGAAGCACCTAGTGAAGAATGTGAGCACATTCTCTGTGATGATAAGTAGGCAGAAGAAAATGAAGAATATAATAAAAAATATAATTTTATGATGGAAGAGACTTTTCAAACCCTTCCCCTCAACAATTAACAAGGATAGAAAACATGATGGCCTCTCTCCTGGCCTCCTTACATAGTAAGAGAAGAAGATCAACCACATTGGCTATTTCTCAGTATTCCATAAATTGCATACAATGACTATTGGAAGGTAGTGAACCCTAAAAATATTTGAGAATACTGGAAAATCATGAGGAGGACCCTCCTCAAGAACATGAAATGGAGGAAACTCAATTATTAGAGGGATTGGATTTTTTTTTGAATTTTATGGACCTTTAAGGAGTTTTAGTTATTTAAAGGATTCTCCTGATCAAAGGAAATAACCCCTATCTCTAGCCTATCCTACAAATATTGTCAATACCATTATTTCATAACCTTTCAAGAGATCCTGAGAATAAATGTTTTTATTCTGTCGCAACCGTCTATGAACCCTCCTCTTTTGAAGAGGAAACCTTACGATCTCCTCAGGAAAGTATGGAATGAAAAGTGAATGTCTACTCTCCAAAGGGACCCTAGGAAAAAATAAAACTTTTTGAATATATAGCTATTTATACAATTGAGCGTGCGAAGGAACTGGTGATTGAAAGCCTAGCGACCATTGTTTTTGTTCCCTCTCCTCGAGTAGCCCCCAAAAATTTTATGCAGAAGGTTAGCAGAGGATTGAGAAACAAATGAGAAGGTAAGAATAGTAAATATATGTATATTTTAATAAGTAAAAAATTAAATTACAAAGAATGGTCCAACAACATAAGAGGTGGTTACGAAATAGTAAAACCCAAAAGAAATATGAGAAAATAAATGAGAAAAATAAGGAAGTTCGAGAAAATGAGACCTAAAATGTAATCGAAAATTTTGTTGTTTCCTTGATTGGGACTCATATTGAGTTAGACATGGCCAATATTGGTGTTTTAACCATTGAAGCCAAAAATCAGATAGAAGTACCAATTTCTATTACAAGAGAAAGATAGACTGAGCTCGTTCTTCCATACACTCCTCTGATAGTGGAAGCTACTATTCAAGTCTTGAAAAAGAATATGGAAGAACAACAAGAAAATTTCATATGATATCAAAAAGAGGTGGTTCCTCAAAAATAATATCATAAGATATTACAAAAGTTCAAGGCATTATCAGTCACAAAAGATGAAACTTATGCTAAATTGCGTGCAACCAAGAAAAAAATTAAATCTTTGGAGAAACAACTTGAAAAAACTACGAACCAAATGAAAGAAGTATGCTCTAAATACTCGGATGCCTTGTCATGCAGGTCCCCAACTAGGAATTACACCTTATTTTTGCTGGAAAGATATTTATTTCTCAAGGTTAAGGATGTCTAGTCTGTGAAACCTTACGAATTTAGTAAAGTTTCAAAATTCATTGATTCTTTCCATAAACAAGATGATAATAAAAGGTATTTCTTAGGTGAAATTTACATGCATAATTTATTTTTGGAAGAACAAGGAGATGAGAATCCTATACGTTTTATAGGGGATGTATAGTTCCAAGCTATCATATCTTTTTCTAAAAGCTAGATAATATGCGAAAAATATTATAATGTGTTCCAAAGAAGATAAATCGGTCTCGACATTTGAGTGAGAGGAGAACCACACAGCCCTTTACGTACACTCATCCACCACAAGAGATTCATGAAGCATTCTAGTGTTTTCAATGATTTAGCACATATTCATAGTGATGTATTACAAGAAGGGTTAGTATATCTTCTAGATATCAGGTTGAAGGCTCTACAAGGGGCCAAACAAAGGTGGCATACCTCATCCGGGGAAATAAAAAATAGAGAACCCTTCAATTATCAAAATTTCTAAGCTGCGATGGGCATAACAAATAATTATGGTCACATGGAATTCAAATATGGCCCTAAATGGATAGGGTGTAGGTTCAGGTGTCTAATAATTGGGTGCCCTCAAAATGATCACAAGTCTTATTATGATCTAACTGTAGCAGGTAAGTATGTCAGTTTCCAAGAAGTCTGAAGACAAATAGTTTTCGACATTATGGAGAAGACTCTTACCCAACTTATTCTTTAATTGTCCTCCATGTCAATCATTTGCTTTCATGAGGTCATGAAACCATGTAAGCTGAGGGGTGATGTTGGACTCTAGAGTTGATACATATTGTTACCTTATTTCCTTATCTTTCTATTAGTTTTTTAAATATTTTTATGTATATAATATGGTAAATTGTGTGATGTGAATTTTAGAAGTGGTCAATAAATGTTTCATAACTTTATTATTTAAAATATTTTATTTACCAACGAAAATATTATTTACTCTTACTATTTGAAGTTGTAAATGACAGGGAATTTCGATAGTGGATGATGTTACCTTGGATAAATGGACATGAACGAGTCACAAAAAGCTACCTGGGTTAATTATAAATTGAATCGGCGAGACCAATGATCATCATGGAAATATTAGCTATGATTGAGATCTTGGCTACCTATTCCGCGGAAATATGGGAGATTTTGTAATTCGAATTAATCATACTCAGAATCTTAAAATTCGCAGGTTCACTTATTTATTATTAAAATATAATTGATTGTAATATAAAAACGAGGAACTAACATTTAGTAGCTTATATGGTAAATTATAGTCATTTTTATCTATGCTATAAGTTTTACTAAAATATTTTTTAATATTTTTCTTGATTAATTTAACAGACTTTCACGGTTCAGCTTTAACTCCTTCACTGAATTCGCTTTAAGGAAATTTAATTCGAGTGATCGTGGGCCCAATCCTCAAATTACTACTGCCCTTCTTTGTGTTATAAGATTTACATTTTAGATTTCATTTCTTTTTTTGAAATTATTTAGTTATTTCTTTCAATCCTTTCTTTGCAACTACTAAGCCACTTTCTAGATCTGAGCATTGGTTATTGAATTTTTTTATCACAGTGATAGATGCTACAATAGCTTGAATGACGATTATGAGATTGGATTCTTGCTAATTGATTTTCTGAAATTTTATTTCTTTAGTCGTTTCCTGTGATTGATTAAGAATTCTTAAATGTGAGATTCAATATTTCGTCAGTAGAATAATTTATATATAGATGTAATTTCCTAGGAATCAACTTACATTTAGCAGAATTATTTAAATTTTTGCAGTAGAAGATTTAATGCTTTGGTCATATTAAAGTAGATTTGATTGTTTATGTTGTTCCTTTAGGAAATCATAGTTGTTCCTTTTTTTTACATGCATTTAAATTTAAATAGAGCTAGACAGATTAGGTCACCTTACCACTATTCTTTGCACATATTGTGTGGAAAAGCTTGAAATAACTAAATGAGTTCCAAGTTGTCAATTCAATGTATAATAGGCCAGTTGGTATTTTGAAGAGAAACTAAGTAACCGAACACCAGTAATTACTATGTATTGTGCAATATTAAGGTTCAAGCGTCAACCATTGAGCCCCTGAACTACATAATTCCGTAGTTACCTTATCACCTCTAAGTCCTAGAACTGCACAGGTTGATGAATCAGTGAAAAAACCCTCATCTTGGCTCACTAACTCCCAAAAATGTGCAATTTTCTTACCCAGTCTAGCATGAACCACACATTGTGTAGTATTAAGGCTCAAAATTCACCATTTACTATGTGAGTTGCACAATTAAGTAGTCATTGAGCCTCTTCCTCAGCATACCACCTAGTTCTAGCTCATTTAGTGGATCAACATGAAATATATTAGACTAGGGGTTTATCAGATTTATTTCATATTGTCATGGGTGAACTGAAGATTCACACACTCTATCATACCATGATAGGATGATGATGAAGGAGATAGATAAGGAGACCATGGTAGAATATAGTATTTTGGCCACAAAGAGAAGTTGATCCATCAAGAGAATACAAAGGGACATTATTTTGCAACAACAACTAAGGACGAAGACCACATTGGAGACTATTTATATTCAAGTCATGAGGAGGAGGAAGAAGAAGAAAATGTTCCATATTTCAAGAAGACAAAAGGAAAGTAACATCAAAACTTGACTTGACATTTCCATTTCATCATTCAATCCATGGCATCAGTGTCATGTCATGTTATGATCCATCATGTGCCACATCATTCGTGGATTATATAATTCTATATTGGAAAAATGTTATGTGAAGTGAGCCTCCAAGAGTCATCTATGTAATGTAAAGATTCATTTAGGAATTAAAAAAGTCATGAAAAGTCAAAAATTCATGAGGGTATTCGAAGAGTCACAATGGAGGTGAGCGGTTACCTTTCTTGTTATATATACACCATCATTGTACAAGGGAAGGAATTTTCACCCTGGCTTCCCCTACCAGAAATTAGAGAGGAAGATAGTTGTTTTGGAGGAGCACGTGACTGCTCTAATTCTCCACTATTGGGGCTAGCGGTGTTTGTTGTCTTGATGTATCTTGGAATTTTTACTTAATTCAGAAGATTTTTGAGCCGACACACTTTCATACATATTTCATGAATATTATGAGATTGTTTCTTTTTTTTTCTTTTGTAAGTTTGGTAGTGCCTTTCATTTTTCTCTTTTTTCACTTTTTTACTCCACTTTTCATAACATGTCTAGATACATCACCCCGATTGGGGAAGGGAATTGAACATGTGATGAGTGCTATAACAGCCCGCCTCATCACCGTTTAACCAAGACCCCACAGACAATATTATGAGATTGTTATTTGAATGTTTCTGATGTCTATTTTTTTCATCTGTACTAAGGAAATTGAACTATTTTGATGGATTTGGTACTTATCTTATTGAAGGTGTGTTCTATTTTCTTTAACAATCATTGTTTCCTTATGAACTATTTCGTTGTTTTATCAATGTTTCATTCTTATGTATGTGCTCATGTGCCTTTTATACATTATAACTATTACTTGTCTTTAAAGGGCCCACTTTCATCTCCCCTTTCAATAGAATGACCTTGATACTTTCCGCGGCTGAAAATTTCAAAAGGCATGCTCACTTGCTGATCCAAAGATACCTTTGTATTACTCCCTTGTGCTAAAATTTGTAGCTAAGGAAAATCTACAACAATACATGGAAATCGAACTGATACTCCTGATGGGTCTCCTATTCAAAATGATGTGAGGTATAATTGGGACTTCACATTGGGGAGGCACCTTGGTTGAAGGATTTCCAACATCATCAACAATGGAGGAACCTCCTATCCATTTTATTCCTTGTCCTCCTCCTTTTCAAATTCCGATGAGGGTGCCTCCTTGCAATGATAATAAAGTTGGTAAATCTATGCATCAGATTCCTAATCCATCTTCTCATCCTCCTTTCACTTTTCATGACTCATATGCCATTGAGGAAATCTTAGAGTGTTTCATGGCGCTTGCAGTGAAGGATACTATTTTCATTCCTCAATATGGTATTAACAATCACAAATTTAGTCTTGGATCTAAGTTGCATTTATGTTTTCTTCTATCATCTACATGTCATGACTCTTTGTACCATGATCTCCTTGATCAATCTACAACATCAACTAATTATTGACCCTCTCTTGACTTTCAAGTTGATGGTTCAATTGTGATCTGGTACAAGGAAGTCACATTGTATAGGGAGAGGAGTAGAGAAGTGAAGATTATTTCAATATTTCTTCTCTTTTTCAAATTCCTTCATGTGAATATGGTGTTTCCTCATTATTGGTTGATATTGAAATTGTTAATCATGGTAATGAATCAAATCAAATCATCTTTTTTATTTTTTATATACATGTAGCCTTAGGTAATAATCATTACGATGATAATTATTCTTTTTATGTACACGATGATGAATTCCCAAGTGCACCAACCAATTTTTTTGTTCCTCCAGAAGATGTTGATCTAAAAATATTAGGTATGTAATCTGATCCAACCAAAGAAAAAATTCTTATCAAACATTCCTCTTCATTCCACTATCCCTTGCACTCTCCCATTTACAATGTATCTATATGTGATGAAGACACTACATGTTCTTCAAGTTCTTCATCGAATGAGTTCAATTCTTAATTGGCACAAGGTAGTGAGGTTTCCCATGATGAAGGAGAAAATAATCATGTCATTGAGTATCCTTTTAATCACATATCATGTCTTGTTTTTCGTAAATATAATTTTTAAAATAAAATTATTCATGAAATTTATTTTATTCATACATCTCTATATTTATGATCATAATAATATTTCGAATTGACTAATCTAGTTGTCAAAGTTGTAAAATATGATCGAATACGTGAAAAATATGGTTTCCAACTGGTTGATAGTGATCTCATTGAAACCAATGAAAAAAATTATACTCATACCATGCGTGACCCGGTTCAATATTCAAAATGCAATTTTACAATCCTTGAAGTTTTTTAGAATTTCCAGGGATTCAAGACACTTCAACTTCCATTGATGGTTATGTTAAGACCTCAAAACTCTAGTAATATCCTTGAACTGGGTCGGGTTTGGTTTTCCTTGAAAAAATATTCTTTCTACATGTTTTCACTTGGTATAATCTCTTCTTTAAATAGTTTTGGCATTGCTGATACAATACTTCGAAATTTGGAGGTTTGATTTTTTATCGGATTCAAGTTTCTATTTCAGATGATTCATCTTCATGCAATATCTTGTATGAAACTCAGGTTTGGAATGTGTATCTCTCATAGAATCATGGATTTGTGAAGTTTACTAATCTAAATATAATCTTTTGACAAAGGATTCATTCTTGTCACATTATTTTAAAAACAATAAACTCCTAATCCTTATTGTGAATATTATGATGTGAATAGATTTCTTCGTTGCACCTAAAATCCTCTTGAGTGTAAGTGAATGCATGTATTATTTGATGAATGAAATTATTCTTCACTTATTTTACCCTAATTGGTTTCATTTGTTTGCTATACTATAATTCCTTCTTAATACTTTTGAAGATTACGATGCTAGTTTAGTTTGTAACTAGTTAAAAGAAAATGGTTTGTTACACTCACCATGAGAGGAACATGATTATATTATGGAGTACACTTGTGAAAATTTTCAAATTGATTTATCTTGGTTAATTTCAAACTGGGAATATGATGCTTTAATAATCCCATTTGATCATTATTTTGTCTCCGATGACTATCATTCAACTTATCATTTTCTGACCAACATAGCCAATGGTATTTATGGTCCAACATTTCACTATTTGGACACTTGTCGAGAAGTTGAGGTACTTTAGCATTCGGTAATGGTTATTTCAGGTCCTTGCTATCTTCACATGCCTTATGAATATGATTAGATATAATTTCCCTCACAATATTCTCGTCGTAATCCCATGCCTCTAATTGAAAATTTATCTTTTCCAAAATTTCAAGGTTTTTCAAGAGGATTATCATGAATTTTACGATCAAATCGCTGACTGTTTGGAAAAAGTTACTTGGAAATATCTGTCACAAATAAATGGTTTTTATATTTCCTCATGCTTGCTAATAAGTGGAATATTGATGAAGATACATTCATAATAAGCTTCCAAGGTTGGTTTAAATTGTATCTTAGTAAAAAAGGTAAGAATGTGAACTGGTTAGAAGTAGTGGCTGTTGGAGATCTTTCTGCTGACAGAAAAGACCTTATTTTGGTTATGCAAGTTATGTAAGATCTTATATTTTTGGTTGCACACTATTTTGTATCTATTTTAACTGCTTGTATCTTTCTGAATGCAGGTCATAAGCAACTATGCTAGCTTCAATGGAAATTTCATTACACTTGACCCTGACCTTTTAGTTACTTAGGTTAGAAGTAGGGTTAGATTCATGTTAGTTCCATTGCACATTCATCCTACACTCACTTATTGTAGTCTTTCATTTTTTTTCTAAATTTTATATTCCGTTATGTTTTCCCTTTAGCCTTTATTCTGTTCATTATTTTAACTTTGGTTTTCATTTTGTTTCCCTTAGTTACACCTTTTGGTCAATGATGTTTCAACAGAAAATATGATCCTTATGTTAAGAAATCCTTTTTTCAAACCATGATCCCCATGTCTATTCTAGAAATATCACGCCTACACTTGGGTTTATATGTTTCAGTGTTTTCAAGCCCATCCGATCAAGTAGAGAAGGCCAAGGGGAAAATATAAAAGAGGAAACAAACAGTAGAGGTCTTATATATACTTCTCTAAAGGGATAAACTCTTATTATCTCAACAAATTAGGAGCACTCTTTCTCCCATGAAATAATTACATGATATTGCAAAGTATTATATAAAATATATAAATAAAGGTGAAAGAAGAGAAAGGCTTCCTCCACTGAGAAGTGAAGCAAGAATCTCCCTCGGGATACTGTCCAGGCCTACTGGTAATGGAGAAATGTTTGTGTCCCTGAAGTGACTCCTCCAGGCTACTCACCAGGCCTACTAGCATCAGAGAAACACCAAATTTGAAAAACTATACTCTGAAAATATACAGCTCACGAACTTAATTTCCATATCCTGATTTGAAGCATTGTGCGATCATTGACCTCATGTATTTTTTTAACTGAGTAAAGGAAAGAAGGAGACTATGTTTATGCATTGGTTAAGTGAGAAATCCATGATTATCTAAATTATGAATCAATACTCCTTAAATAACTAAAGCATGCATGAAATAATTGACCAAGGAAGAGAAGGTTAAGTTCTACCAACGTGTCACCAAGTTTTGTCACTATGATAAACACCTTCCAAAATTTTTCCAATACCTTAATTTTGGAGCCTACTATGAATCTTCTGATTGGTCCTTCCATATTCACTTCTTGGTTGGTCAATGGTTTGTTAAGTCTTTAAGCTTTCTTCTTGATCTTAAGTGTTGAAGTCCCCTGCTCACACATGCTCAGACCGTAATGCTTTCATGAAAACATTACTTCATGCAAGCTTGGAGAGGCATGGAAAATTCAATTAAGACCATGCATGTGAAATTTTAAACCCATTTCAATAGTCACTATGAACTTTAATTCATAGTCCCTCACTTATTTTTCGATTGTACTTCTATTTTGGTGAATTTGTCGAACTGTCACTTTTTTGCACTTTCACCGTTGCAAGTGTTGTTTTCATGTTTACAACTATCGCTTTCAATTTATTTCTCTTTAATTAGCATCACTTTCTTCTTATCATTACCTTGTCATGTGTTCCTCGTACCACCATTATCATATCACAAGTTTTTTCCACACTTTTATTCTGATATAGAAAGTGTCATTTTCTGGAGTGGGAATTTCTTCTTATCGTGTAAAATAGAGTTTTGGTTTGTTTCAAGGGGAAATATTTGTGATAATGAGTTGTTATTATAATTTATATATGTTTTTCACTCATTTAAAAAGTTTCACGCATTGTCACGGAAGTGTTGTAATTGTCGTCGTAAAGTGTATCTTTAGTGTCGCACTTGGAACAAGTTTTCACAATGTTGTTGCATTGAGGAAATTATGTTGTTCATGTGTTCTGAGTGTACCATGTATATTGTCTAGTGAACTAACTATGTGATCATGTTTAAGTACTTATTTTATTAAACTTCCTCTCATTCATCCAACACTTAGTCAAAATTGTAAAAACTCCCGATTGAGCCACTAAGCCTCATCCAACCCTCCTGAACTACACACTGTGGAGCCTTAGTCCTCAAGAAAAAAAATTGTCTCTTGGAATTGTGCAATGCATAATCCCTGCCTCCCAGAACTACACATTTCACAATCTCAGTGCTCAAGCACAACCACTGAGTCCTAGACCTACACAATATTTCTCTCCAGTCATACTAGAACTGTGCATTTCACATTCTTAGTCCTCAAGCCTCAGTATTGAGCTCCTAAACTATGCAATTGCAGAATCACCTGGAAACCTATCCTTCTACTACTATGTATTTTTCAATCTTAGTGCCCAATCCTAGTCGTTGATCTCCATAATTATGTAGTCCTTGTCTCCTGCCCAGTCAGAATTACACATTGTGTAGTCTCAAGGCTCAAGACTCAACCCTTGATCTCCTGAACTGAAAAATCACAAAATCCCCTTATTTTATCTAAGTATAAAAATTACAAAATTGGTTGAATTAGTGTGAAACCCCTTAGCGTAGCTCATTGAGTTCAAGAACTATGAAATTTTCTTTCCTTGTCCAACCTAAACTACACATTACGTAGTATCAAGGCTCATACATCACCCCTGACTCTGTAAGCTACAAAACCTTGCAATCACTAAGCCTCTCCCTCAGCCTATCACCTAGTTTTGGCTCATTTAATGGATCAACATGTAGTACATTAGCGTAGGATTTTATCACATTGATATCATATTCTCATGGGTGAAGCTGTAGGTACCCTATAATACCAATATGCTGATGAAGGAGATACAGAAGGAGACCATGTTAGAATATAGCCTTGTGGTTTCAAAGAAAATTTGATCCATCAAGAGCAGACAAAGGGACATGGGTTTGCAATAGCAGCCAAGGACCAAGACCATATTGGAGAATCATTATATTCAAGTCATGAGGATGAGGAATAAGAAGAGAATGTTCCATCTTTCAAGAAGACAAAGGAAAAGAAACAACAAAATGTGACTTGACATTTCCATGTCATCATGCAATCCATGTCATCAATTTCATTTCAAATTGTGTCATGAGCCATAATGTGCCACATCAGTCATGGATTATGTAATTCTATATTGGAAAAATGTAATGTGAAGTGAAAGTTCAAGAATCATATATGTAATGTGAAGACTCATCTAGGAAGTCGAAAAGTCATGAGAAGTCAAATAGTCATGAGGGTACTCCAAGAGTCACAAGAGAGGTGAGAGGTCACCTCATTTGTTATATATAAGCCCTCATTGTAAACGAGAAGGAATTTTCACCTTGGTTCCTCCTACTAGGCATTAGAGAGGAAGATAGTTGTTTTGGAGGAGCAAGTGGCTGCTCTAATTCTCCACTCTTGGGGCTAGTGGTTTCACTATCTTAATGTATCTTGGAACTTTTAATTAATTCATAATATTCTTGAGTAGATACACTTTCATGCATATGCCATGAATATTGTAAGAATGTTCTTTGAATGTTTGTGATGTATGTTGTTTTCATCTGTACTAAGGAAATTGAACTATTTCAATGGATTTGGTACTTATCTTCTTGAAGGTGTGTTTTATTTTCTTTAAAAATCGTTGGTTCCTTATGAACTATTTCGCTGGTTGATCAATCATTCTTTCTTATGTATGTGCTCATGTGCCTTTTCTAGATTATTACTATTATTTGTATTTAAAGGCCCCACTTTTATCTCCCCTTTCTATTTAAGGAATTTGATACTTTCCATAGCTGAAAATTTCACGAGGCATACTCAATTTCTAATATGAAGATAACTATGTACTACTATCTATTACTCTAGATGGGGATCCTACTTCAAATGGTGTGAGGTCTAATTGGGATTTCACATCGCGGAGACTCCTTGGTTGTCGAATTTCCAACACCTTCAAAATAGCACTAGATATTTTTTTTTCCACGTGATAGAAGTGATCTCGTAGGAGCCTATAGGGTACCATGTAGGTGCAAAAATATTCTTTCTGTAAAGTATGGATTTTTGAAGAAATGTAGTATCAATTGCTACAAGATTGTCTCAAACCTTTTTTATGATTTTTTTATTATACTCATGGAAGGAGAACCTTATTCTTTGGGATCGGTGAGCGAAGGTTAGGAGGGAAAAAAACAAGTGAAATGATGACATAGAGGACAAAAATATTAACCTTTTCCACTGAAGGGTGGCTTCCTTCTATGCTATTATAGGGTTTGCATAGGCTACTAAAAGACCTTGTGTTCGCCTATAGTAGTCACACTGACTCTTCTAATATCATATTATATTTCATATAAATCCTCCAATAACGCTGGTAATTCATGATAAATCTAAGGACAAGGATTATAAGCCTATGTTTCTGTGGAAATTATGGAAGAAGGGGTGAAAATCAGTATTTTTTATGAAAAAGATGATTATTTGAGTGCATAAGTGGATAAATGGTGTGCAAGATGGGTGATGGTGGTGTGGTAGACTTATCTCATCACTTCCCTAGGTAAAACATGGGATATGACCCCTATCTCTATGCTGATCACAATCCTATAACAATTCTGATCACTTTTGTATGTTGGGTTGACATGATTTTTTTATCATGTTTCCATTATACTTATGCACATACCCTTAAAAAATCTTGTCCTATGGATGCACAAATCTATAGAAAAATAAATATAGTTGTAGGTGATGCAAGAAAATTTCTCGAAATGTGTACACTATAATTTTTTGAAATTCCTTGAGCATGTTACCATCATCCATATGCATATCCCCATGAAACAACTCGAAAAAATATGCATTTTTTTCATGTATGGTAAAAAAAAAAAATTCCCTATTTATTTCGGCCCCCTATAGAAAAGCAAAACCTTCATGTAGTACATTAGACCAACGAGGAAAATGAATGGGAATGGGTTAGGAATGATGGGTGGATGTTAAAAATGGATGAGGGTGATGGATTGGAATGGCATTGGTCCCATTGGATCATTTCGAAAAAGGAGCAGAAATCCTAAGTTTTACTTTCTTTGACTAGGTTTTTGATCATTTTTTTCTTTTGGTGCTAACTTGATATTGTTTCTTGCAAAGGTTGGAGATCCCTTGAATTCATCATAGAGAGATACATGGAGCAAATAATTTTTTTCTTTTCATTTTTCTTTTCATTTTTTTTTTTTCTCTTTTCTTAGGCCTACTAGTTGCCTCAATGAGGTTTACAACTAGTAGGTCTACCTAGGAACATCAAAGGAGGTTTTCACTAAGGATATTTGATTTTTCTTTTTTTCTCCAACCCATTGACTGCATCATGGAGGTTTTCAATAATTTAGGTTATATAAGGCACCTAAAAATAGGTTTTCACCTGATGTCTTATTATTTTCCTCTTATTCTTTATCTTTTTCATTTTTCCTTTTTTCCACCCTACTCTACTTGAAAAAAAAAAAATCTCTTTAAAGTATAGGAATACTTCCAATGGAGCCATGTGCACATCAATATGAAAAATAAAGTCATGTGTAGGATTGGAATATATGCTTTGACATGTACCTAAATAAGAGATACGAAATGATTTTATTGACATGAAATCAAGAATTGTTTAAGATAAGTGTGTTGTTTTAACTTAAGGATTGTGTGGAACCATATTTCAATATAGCTGTGATTCCCTTGGTCCTCTTGCACATTTGGATCTCTTTCGGTGTCCTCTTCTTCCATGAAATTCAAATATTCCTATTTTTGTTGATTATTCTCTTGAACAAAGAGAGGATCTGATGATGGAACTTCCTCAATCTTTCATTCTGATGTATTCTATCCATCTAGTGCAACCCATGATTATTTGGTCTCCTCATTTTAATCTTCCTATTATAGATGTTGTTATTCAATGGCATCAAGAAAATATATTTTTTGAAATACTCTTCTTGAGCTGGGATGAATACCATTTATATCAAGCGGAGATGTTTGGAAGTGTTTTACCTCAACATTGTAAGTGGGTTGAGCTACCTCACTGTTTGGGTTTATAAATGGTGGTACAAGTAGTTGAGTGGGACTTTGAGATGGATGTGTGTGAGGTTGTGGTTGTGGTGGATGTGGATGGTAGGGATAACATAGAGGATATTGAGGAAAATATTGAGGATATTGTGTATTTTTCCCATAAGCTACCTGAAAAACTTGTTGCCAAGATTGGTTTTGAGGTTGAGATGGCCAACATTTCCAAGGAAAGGGTGTTCCAATTACTTTGAGATGGATGTGCATAAAATTGAAATTATGGATTATATTATTGCATCATACCAGGTTGAATAAGTTTCCATGGTGCTCTTGGAGCTATATAATAGAGATGCTTTGGTGATTGAATTGCTCCATTATCTTCTTGGTAAAATTCCTTCAACCATGGTAATGGTGGACAATATTTAGTAGCATGTGATTCTGCATGGATAACAAAAATATAAACATACTATTTTTGGTCATTTTTTATTCTTAATATTTCTACTTGTCTGCTTATATTGCTAATAATTTATGTTTTAAATTTATGAAAAAAATTTCGACATGAAATTTGACTTACTGATCTTGATGTTGATTTACATACTCTTTCCCTTCCTCTTGATATGCGCTTGCATATTTCACAAATTTATTCAAATGATAATTGGTATACATCACCTCTGCTCATGATATCAAGGAGATCAATCCACTCATCCCTAATTGTTCAAAGTAAGAGGGTTTTACTTTGTCCAATCCTAAATGATGCAATTTGTGCGTCTTAACATTATACATAAATATATCTATTAGATCCTCAAGGATCTCATCTTGTTTTTGAGTCATTTTAAAGATTTATTATTTAAGATCATGATCTTTATGTTTTTCTAGAAACACATCTTTCATATCATTCAATGATATTATTGAATTATTCCCTAAAATCATGAGCCATTTAAGAGCTATATCCTTCAATGTTGCTAGACAAACGCTTAGTTTTTGAGTGTTTAGTAAGCAACCATAAGATCTATAAAGGATTTAAAATTCAAAGAGAAATATTTCCGAATCCATTGACCTCATACCATAGAATTTTGGATGGAAACATGCAGCGATGTTCTTCATATGAACACTCATATCAATATCTTGAATGGGAAATCCAAGAGGATCTTCCTCGTAGTCATCGTCGCCATCCATTTCTTCTACCTTCTCTACCTCCTCTTATTATTCTACCTGAAAAAGTGGATGGTGATGTGGTTATTACTACACCATGTGATCAAATGCAGGGGTTAGGTGATGGAGAAGAAATTATTTTTATGTTTTTTCTAAAAAAAATTGAATCATAATTCTAATTCGATGCAATTTCCTGAACTGAAATATGCCTCATGATTTTTTTTGTTTTTGAAGAACATAATCGACTAGGGAATAAAACAATGCATATCATGACACCTCCCCAAAAATGATGCCAAAAAGTGAGGAGCCCCAGTATTGCAACAAGAATGATACAACTCCAAAGGCTACAAACTTAAATTGTCAACCTGAGGTTCGTACAAACTTAAGAGGTGTCAA
Source organism: Pinus albicaulis (assembly GCA_034641835.2). NCBI lineage: Eukaryota > Viridiplantae > Streptophyta > Pinopsida > Pinales > Pinaceae > Pinus > Pinus albicaulis. The sequence continues at coordinate 186,701,774 of CM076580.1, forward strand.
GACTATATTTTTCGTACATGCAATATATCCTTCTTTCTGTAATTCGTCCTCCCAAATTTACCCACATTCAGCATCTTTCCCAGGGTAAACATGAGCTGAGGGTCACTATGATAAGACCTAATCTCCTATATGACCTTAAGGAATGGATTTCAAAGCCTAAGATGTTACTAACTTCCCTCAGGTGCCACAGGATATTCAGGAGCAACTCCACCACTTCGAGTGTCCAACCCCTCAGATAACCCTATGTTTGACTAACTTAGGGTCCCAGTTGCTCCCTTGCCAAGACCTCCAAGTGACTTTGAGTCTCCAGTTGCTACCACAGTCCTACTTCCAAACTACTAGCGAATTTTATACGAACATGCATATATGACTCATAGTCACGTTTTCAAAGCTAGGACTCAGTCCTCTGTACAGAACTGAGTGAAACTTCCAAAAATGATAAATGACATAGACACAATTTCTCTAAACCAAAAAAAAAACTAGGACTTGAATTGACCTTCCCGATCGAGTCTGAAATTTCATCAAACACTTGGTAAATATGCAACCTACACGTCATGAATGCAAGTATGAACATAAGGAGCTAAAAAATTATCTGAGGTTTAACAAGAAGGGTCACTACCTTCTCACATTAGCTATCATAGAATAAATTAGGTGTTACATTCATTATTCATTCAATTACAATTAATAGCATGAATAGAGCCATGACTAAGATCTATCATATAACCATGTTTATAACATAAAAAAATTAAAACAACAACCACTAAATCCACATAACAAAAATTATATTTCCTTAACAAAATAAAGATAAACTTAGCTCTTATTATACATAGGAAAAAGTGAAGCAAGTTTGGGACTTCCGTGAACCACCCGACCATGGATTGGATAAAACAAATATTTCTTTCAACCAATCACCCTCGTGCCATATTCCAAGAATGAATGTCGGATCTCATGGGATAAAAAAATACAAAAAAAATCAAGGGAATCCATAAGTTAAACAACCTCCACCCTCACGATATGATGATCTCACCTAAATTAGTGCCGAGATCACAAAACTGAACCAAGCTTGGATGCCTCATAATTTCTTCTCCAATACCTTGAGGAATTTTTCCATCTCCAACCTCATGATTTACCATATATCCCTCCATTACTGGTAAAGGGATTCTTAGGCCTTTGGTAATTTTGCAGAGACCACCTCAATTGGATCTGAAATCTTCCAGTAATCCAAATCTCAAACCAAGAAAAATCCCATCAAACCATTACTATCTAGAAATGGCAAAGAAAGGCTAAAATCCACCGTCAAATCTGACAAAGCCCATTCCAATTAAATCAAAAGAACTAAAAACCAACATGAACATACCATGAATGTAAAAACCAACTAGGAAGTCATACATGCAACCTGTTACCTGCAAGTATTCCTGCTGAAGCTGCTTGATACAATTTTTCCTTTCTTTCCTTTTCCTTCCTTTTCCTTAATTTTCCTTACTTTACCTTCATTGTACTTCCTTTTCTTGCTTGACTTCGTTCTCCTCTTGGTGCTCTTATCCTCTTTCAGAATAACTCCAAAAATTAACTGATAAAAGGATGTGAACTAATCCTTAAAATATTTTTTATCATTGATGCCTCTAATTATTTAATTTCCTCCTCACATGCAAGCTGTGACCTTTCACCTCCATTTTCTCCCAATTTCCTTTATTTTCATAAATTAAATTCCAATAATGCATTTTTTCCTTTCCAAATGTTGGAAATATGATGCAGAGTGTTGTCCTTGATGGCAACCCACTGAATGAAGATGAAGACGTGCGACTGTTGACATGTATTGTCCTTGATGGCACTCCACCTGATGAAGTTATGCTTGACTTGATGGACTTGTTAAATGATGTAAATCTGAAGTGATATGATGATTGTTGATGATATGATGTTGAGTGTTGTATTTGAAAGGAAACCCACTTGATGAAGATGATGACAACTTACTTGATGAAGTTGTGTTTGATAGAATATGTCCTTCATGAAGGAAATCTGATGTATCTACAGTATTTACAGAAGGCAATGAAGAAAGGATTTCAGAATGTACTCAGAGAATGATGAAAAAGAGCATGTCTCTTGGTATACGCGGATTGGCCTAGGGGAAGTCGCGTATGCACGCGGAAAGGAACGTTACAAGTCTCGTATGGGCTAAAGCGCTCCAAAAGTGCAAATCCAAGGGTAACCACCATGGTATTGACCCATAGTATTGGGTAATGATCCGCCTAATTGACCCCGTCCAGGTAGTTTTGGGCTTATGGTATTGTTTTGGTCCATGGTATTGAAAAAGGGGCTCATGGTATTGAAAAAGGATAATCATATAAAAGGAGAAGAAATTCATTGTGCACAAGAAGAGAGTGAGAGCAAGATGTCTGATCTTGAATGAATACTTCTCTGAGAAGTATATCTGTATGAAAAGGGTAAAGGTTTGATGATAGATCTGAATCTATGAAGCACTTATGAAGAAATGATGAAGCAGGATCTTTAGATCTGAAATGTACTTGTATTTGCTAGATCTGTTTATGGAGTGATTAGATCTGTGATGAGGCGAACATCTAGGCGAACATCTATCTGAAGTAAAAGGGTAAATCTGAACTGAATATCTGATCTGAAGAAGTATGCTGCTCTGTAATGATTGAAGATCTATACGCTACTTTGCCGCGGAGGAAGCGCGTATGTACGCGGCTTCGCTGAAGTAAAAGCGCGTATGCGCAATGAAATATACACTGAGGTGTACGCTGGCTGGTCAAGTCTGCGCCGGCACATATGTTGTAAGATGTTTTCTCTATAATAAAATATTGAAGGCTGAGCAACTGCAGCGGTGGTTTTCTCCCGATTTGGGTTTCCACCTAAAAATCCTGGTGTTCATGTGTGATGCTTGTGTGATGGTTTATTCTGTTCTTACTGCACATGTTTACTGTTTATTAAACATCTGATGAATGAATGATGGAATTATAGAAGTGAAGATTTAATGACATATCTAGATCTCAGTGTATACGCTAGTTTTATAAAGGGGATCCGCGTATATACGCTAGTTTACTGAAGGAAAGTAGCGTATGGGTTTTAAGGAATGAAAAAGTAAAAAGATTTGATTATGCAGTAAATACTGATTCACCCCCCCCTCTCAGTATTTTTCCCAACAATTGGGATCAGAGCAGGTCCTTCTGTAGAATCTTGATCGCTTGAAGGAGATCCGTCGCAATGGGAAGTATACATACAAAAGCCTTGCTGAATTTTGGTGCAAAACTATGGGCTCTCATGAAAGAGTGTGAAAAAGAAAAGGGTACCTTTGTGGATTCTCTAGAAGACAATAATCTTCTTGAAGAAAAAATTCAACTCAAAGTAAGCCTAGAAGAAAAGAACATAATCATTGAGACTTTTAAAAATCAGCTTGAAGCAAGAGAAAAACGCATGGAGGATCTAGAATGTGAAGTAGTAAGTCTAAGGAAGGATAATGAGAAATTGAATTCTCTCAATCTCAGATTTGCTAAAAGTTCAGAAACCTTGGATGAGATTATCAAGGTACAACGGTCTCCCTTTATAAAAACAGGTCTTGGATATACTGGGGAATCTTCGCAGACATCAGCACCAAATTCTCTAAAAACAGCCACTGCTGGTTCTCTACATTCAGCCACTCAGCAAGAGAACAAAGGATCTTTACAGGTAAAGCAAGATCACCTCAATTCAAGAAATACTAACAGGGAGATCTTTCAAAATGGCTACAACCAACAGGTAAAGTCTAATAGAAGATTTCATGATCACATAAATTTCTACTTCAATGGTCAATGTTTCACATGTCACAACTTTGGTCATAAAGCTATTCAGTGTGTTGCATATAAAACCATCATGACCAGAGAAGCAAGAAAGATAAGGATGAATGATGAACCAAAGAAGAACACCTATAACAATTTTTCTCCTCTTCAAAATGAAGTTGAATGTACTTATTGCAATAACTTTGGTCATGAAGAATCTGAATGCAGGAGCAAGGTCCAGCCAAAAGACCATGTTCCCTCAAGCTCTAAAGTGTGGAAAAAGAAAGAATTACCGGTTGAAAATTGTGGGATAGCGTTATTTGCAGAGGGTGAAGAGAATCAATGGTATATTGATAGCGGGTGTTCAAGACACATGACAGGTGACAAAAGCAAGCTGCATACTTATAATGCTCTAGAGAAGGAAAAGAAAGTTACTTTTGGAAATGATACTCCTGCTGTTATTAAAGGAAAAGGGTCAGTATTTCTAAAAGAAAAGGTGAAAGCTAAAGATGTCATGTATGTGGATGGATTAAGGCATAACCTATTGAGTGTTAGTCAAATGTGTGATCAAGGAGCAGAAGTGGTCTTCAGTTCCAAAGAATGTGTGGTTCGTGATCTTGATACAGGTAAAATCATTATAAAAGGAAAAAGAAATCCAAGCAACTTGTATGTACTCAACGGCATAGATCAATGTTACTTGAGCAAATCTTCAGAAAATTGGCTATGGCATCGAAGGCTGGGGCATCTGAGTTTCTCTCAAATCAACAAAGCAAGCAGACTTCAAGCTGTTCGTGATCTTCCCAAGATCAATCTTCCAAAAAGTACCATATGCAAATCTTGTCAATTTGGTAAGCAAACCAGAGTTCGATTTAATGCCAAAGAAGGATCATCAAGTAAGCCTCTTGAACTCATTCATACTGACATCTGTGGACCTATGAGGAAAAAGTCATTACGTGGGGAAGAATACTATATCCTATTTATTGATGACTACTCCAGAATGTGTGAGATCGCATTTATTAAACACAAAGATGAAGCCTTTGAAAAATTTCAGAAGTTCAAAGCTCTGGTAGAAAATGAATTGGATTCAAAAATCAAGTGTCTTAGATCTGATCGAGGAGGAGAATACTCATCAAATGAATTCTTTGAATTTTGTGAACAACATGGCATTAAAAGACAGTTCTCTGTAGCAGGCACTCCACAACAAAATGGTGTAGCAGAAAGAATGAATCGAACAATTGTTCAAATGGCCAGAGCTATGCTTACTGACTCTAATGTTCCTAACATGTTTTGGAGTGAAGCAGCTCGTGCAGCAGTTAACATTCTCAACCAGGCTCATGTTCGGGTAAACAGTGATAAAACTCCATATGAACTCTGGTATGGCAAATCTCCCACTGTAAAGCATTTTAAAGTTTTTGGAAGTAGATGCTTTATCAAAAATAATGATGAAAAACTTGGCAAGTTTGACCCTAGATCAGATGAAGGGATACTTCTTGGCTACTCATCTTCAAGCAAAGCATTCACATGTTACAATAAAAGGCTTCAACAGGTTGTTGAATGTATTGATGTTGTTATTGACGAGTCTCCTGCAGCTCCTAAAGAAGAAAAACAAACAACAGAAGAAGATGATGATGACATATGGCCTTCTACATCAGATGGAAATGATATAGACAGTGGATCCAATGAAGAACCTGAAGATGACCTATCTGAAAAAGCTCCATCCAGATATGTTCAAAAGAATCATCCTGAAACTCAAATTTTGGGTGACAAGGAATCTGGTGTACGAACAAGGAGAACTCTTATGGGATCTTCTAATCATTTGGCACTTCTATCCACAATTTAACCACACAATGTCAATGAAGCTAGCAAATATGAATGTTGGAGGCAAGCCATGGATGAAGAACTTGTTCAAATTGAGAAGAATGACACTTGGGATTTGGTTCCAAGGCCTCATGATAAAAATGTCATTGGAACTAAATGGATTTTCAAGAACAAGTTAAATGAGAATGGGGATGTTGTAAGAAACAAAGCTAGACTGGTTTGCAAAGGGTATACTCAAAAAGAAGGTATAGACTTTGAAGAAACTTTTGCTCCTGTAGCTAGACTTGAAGCCATAAGAATGTTTCTTGCTTTTTCAAGTTATCAACAAATCAAAGTTTATCAAATGGATGTTAAATCTGCCTTTCTTAATGGTGATCTAGAAGAAGAAGTATATATAGAACAACTGGAAGGATTCATTTTGGGAAATGATGCAAATCTTGTTTGTAGACTTAAAAAGGCTCTGTATGGACTCAAACAAGCTCCAAGGGCTTGGTATTATCGTCTTGACAAATATCTTCATCAACAAGGATTTTCAAAGGGGTCTGCTGATAGCAACTTATACAAAAAAGTTGAAAATGATAAACTATTAATTGTAGTTGTATATGTTGATGATATCATTTTTGGGAGTAACGAAGAATCTATGAGTCAAAAATTTGCTTCTGTCATGCAGCAAGAATTTGAAATGTCTTTGCTTGGGGAACTAACATTCTTTCTTGGCTTGCAAGTGCATCAATCTGCAGATGGTATATTTCTATCACAAGCAAAATATCTTAAGCAAATTCTGAAGAAATATGGCATGGAAGAATGCAAACCTGTAAGTACACCAATGATAACCGGATGCAGTCTCGGTTCTAATGATGATTCTCCCACTGTGAATCAACCAGAATACAGATCGATGATTGGAAGTCTACTTTATCTCACTGGGACCAGACCAGACATTATGCATGCCGTTGGGATTGTTGGACGATTCCAAGCTAATCCAAAAGAGTCTCACCTTCAGGCCGTCAAAAGGATATTCAAATATCTACAAGGAACTCAAGACTTTGGTTTATGGTATCCGAAGGATGCTAATCTTACTCTTCATGCTTACACTGATGCAGATTGGGATGGAAGTGTTGATGATCGAAAAAGCACTAGTGGTGGTGCGTTTTACATGGGGCCCCGGTTAGTATCTTGGTTCAGCAAGAAGCAAAATTCTATTGCCTTATCAACAGCTGAAGCAGAGTATGTAGCTGCCGCATCTTGTTGCACTCAACTCCTATGGATGATGCAAACCTTGCAAGAATTTCAAATCAAATGTGCAACTCCTATCTCCATTATGTGTGATAATACAAGTGCCATCAGTATCTCAAAGAATCCTGTTATGCATTCGAAAACCAAGCACATTCCCATCAAATATCATTTCCTACGTGAACAAGTGCTTGAGCAAAAAGTGAAGTTGGAGTATGTTACCTCCAAAGAACAAGCTGCTGATATCTTTACCAAACCTCTGCCCAGGGAAGCGTTCGAGTATCAAAGACAGAAGCTGGGAGTGTTCTCTGCCAGTCAAAAGAAAAAATCTGCATAAATTTTAGAAGATGGCTTGGGATACGCGGGTTTTCTGAAACATAGTCGCGTATGTACGCGAGTTCCTGCACATAAAACCGCGTATGGTTGGTTGCTGACAATTTTTGGTTGGTTCAGCTCTCTTCAGCACAGTTGCAAATGCTGTTTGGTATCTCTGATACTGTTTGGTATCTCTGGTGGTGTTCCAGCTCTCATAATTCTGTTTCTAATGTTTTGATGAAGATGCCTTGATGATTTGATGGTGGAAGTTTTTCAGGATGCAGAAACTAAGGGGGAGCCTTAGTCACTTGGAAAGATTTCCTGGTTGCACAAATTCAGGGGGAGCATTAGCGTTGCTGAGTATAATGCAGTATTGGCATTATGATGGTTCTGAAATATGTCCTCTTTCTTGAGGACTTTCTGGTGTTGGTCATAAATGGTCATATTTATATTTTGGTGAAAAGGTCTTGCTGAGACCCATGATGTAAAAATTGTAATATTCAGTCATGTAAGGACTTGTCATTTTTGTAAACCCACTTGGTTGGGTAGCTGAGTCAAATTTTGTAAACCCACTTGGTTGGGTAGCTGAGTCAAATTTTGTAAACCCACTTGGTTGGGTACTTGAGTCTTATATGTAAATCCACTTGGTTGGATATTTGATGTAAGTATGATTCTTTGGTGATAGGAAGTTCATAGAGTCATGTACTTCATTGACAAATATGTTTGGAGATTCAGCATGGACTCAGGGGGAGCTTGGCCACTTCAGCACAGATCAGATCTGCAGACTGTTTCTTCCACATGAGGAGAAAAGGGGGAGAATGTTGGTTTTTGATCCGCCCTTTGCCCTTGATGTCAAAGGGGGAGAGTGACATGGTGTTTGAATAAAGAAGGTAATGATGTGACATATTTGGGAGAGTGACATGGTATCTATCTGCTGTGGTAACCAAACACCATCGTGGTTGCCATCAAGTCCAAAAGGGGAGATTGTTGGAAATATGATGCAGAGTGTTGTCCTTGATGGCAACCCACTGAATGAAGATGAAGACGTGCGACTGTTGACATGTATTGTCCTTGATGGCACTCCACCCGATGAAGTTATGCTTGACTTGATGGACTTGTTAAATGATGTAAATCTGAAGTGATATGATGATTGTTGATGATATGATGTTGAGTGTTGTACTTGAAAGGAAACCCACTTGATGAAGATGATGACGACTTACTTGATGAAGTTGTGTTTGATAGAATATGTCCTTGATGAAGGAAATCTGATGTATCTACAGTATTTACAGTAGGCAATGAAGAAAGGATTTCAGAATGTACTCAGAGAATGATAAAAAAGAGCATGTCTCTTAGTATACGTGGATTGGCCTAGGGGAAGTAGTGTATGCACGCGGAAAGGAACGTTACAAGTCGCGTATGGGCTAAAGCGCTCAAAAAGTGCAAATCCAAGGGTAACCACCATGGTATTGACCCATAGTATTGGGTAATGATCCGCCTAATTGACCCCGTCCAGGTAGTTTTGGGCTTATGGTATTGTTTTGGTCCATGGTATTGAAAAAAGGGCTCATGGTATTGAAAAAGGATAATCATATAAAGGAAGAAATTCATTATTGCACAAGAAGAGAGTGAGCAAAGATGTACGATCTTGAATAGATAGCCTATACACAGTATATACGTATGAAAAGGGTAAAGGTTTGATGATGGAGTCTGAATCTATGAAGCAATTATTGAAGAAATGTTCAAACTGAGAACTTTGAATCTGAAATGTACTAACCATTTGCTAAAGTGTTTATGGAGTGATTAGATACGTGATAGAGCGAACATCTGGCGAACATCTTGTCCCGAAGTAAAAGGAGTAAATACGAGCGTGATGAAGTATGCTGCTTTGTAATGATTGAAGATCTATACGCTACTTCGCCGCGGAGGAAGCGCGTATATACGCGGCTTCAGCGAAGAGAAAGCGCGTATGCGCAATAAAATATACACTGAGGTATACGCTGGTTTGTGTGGACGGAAACGCGTATATACGCGACATCAGTGAAGTAAAAGCGCGTATGCAAACTAGGGTTTGCTGAAGCAAGAATTTATGAATATCGATGCGATGCTGTGTGTTTAAATATACGTCTGTTTTGATGTCACATTTGGTGTAGGTTGTTTGTACTTAAGTGGAAAAAGTCCGATTATGAAAATATGATGAAAAGTGGCACCTGGCCTGCAAGTGGTGTTCCTATTTGAAGTTGTTAGTCCAGGTGGGAAAATTGATGAAACGTGGTCCAAGGTGGTCTTGAAGGTTGCCCGATCGGAGGTTGTAGCTCCCTTCCGGGTGGGTAAGCGAGATCGGGGGTCGTAGCTCCCTTCCGGGAGAAGAATTTGTGAAACGGTCGGGGGTCGTGCTCCCTTCCGGGGAGAGGCTTTCTTTTATAGGCCTTGAGTGGGTGCACAAGTTCTTTGGTCAGAAATCTGTGGCTTACATATGTTGTAACATGTTTTCTCTATAATAAAATATTGAAGGCTGTGCAACTGCAGCGGTGGTTTTCTCCCAACTTGGGTTTCCACCTAAAAATCCTGGTGTTCATGTGTGATGCTTGGCGTGATGGTTTATTCTGTTCTTACTGCACATGTTTACTGCTCATTAAATATCTGAAGAATAAATGATGGAATGCTTTAAGTGAAGAATTAATGACATATCTAGATCTCTGTGTATACGCAAGTTTCATAAAGGGTATCCGCGTATATACGCTAGTTTACTGAAGTAAAGTAGCCTATGGGTTTTAAGGAATGAAAAAGTAAAAAGATTTGATTGTTGCAGTAAATACTGATTCACCCCCCCTCTCAGTATTTTTCCCAACAATTGGTATCAGAGGAGGTTCTTCTGCAGAAGCTTGATCGCTTGAAGGAGATCCGTCGCAATGGGAAGTATACATACAAAAGCTTTGCTGAATTTTGGTGCAAAAGTATGGGCTCTCATGAAAGAATGTGAAGAAGAAAAGGGTACCTTTGTGGATTCTCTAGAAGACAATAATCTTCTTGAAGAAAACATTCAACTCAAAGTAAGCCTAGAAGAAAAGAACATAATCATTGAGACTTTTAAAAATCAGCTTGAAGCAAGAGAAAAACGAATGGAGGATCTAGAATGTGAAGTAGTAAGTCTAAGGAAGGATAATGAGAAATTGAATTCTCTCAATCTCAGATTTGCTAAAAGTTCAGAAACCTTGGATGAGATTATCAAGGTACAACGGTCTCCTTTTATAAAAACAGGTCTTGGATATACTGGGGAATCTTCTCAGACATCAGAACCAAATTCTCTAAAAGCAGCCACTGCTGGTTCTCTACATTCAGCCACTCAGCAAGAGAACAAAGGATCTTTACAGGTAAAGCAAGATCACCTCAATTCAAGAAACACTAACAGGGAGATCTTTCAAAATGGCTACAACCAACAGGTAAAGTCTAATAGAAGATTTCATGATCACAGAAATTTCTACTTTTGGTCATAAAGCTATTCAATGTGTTGCATATAAAACCATCATGACCAGAGAAGCAAGAAAGATCAGGATGAATGATGAACCAAAGAAGAACACCTATAACAATTTTTCTCCTCTCCAAAATGAAGTTGAATGTACTTATTGCAATAACTTTGGTCATGAAGAATCTGAATGCAGGAGCAAGGTCCAGCCAAAAGAGCATGTTCCCTCAAGCTCTAAAGTGTGGAAAAAGAAAGAAATACCGGTTGAAAATTGTGGGATAGCGTTATTTTCAGAGGGTAAAGAGAATCAATGGTACATTGACAGTGGGTGTTCAAGACACATGACGGGTGACAAAAGCAAACTGCATACTTATAATGCTCTAGAGAAGGAAAAGAAAGTTACTTTTGGAAATGATACTCCTGCTGTTATTAAAGGAAAAGGGTCAGTATTTCTAAAATAAAAGGTGAAGGCTAAAGATGTCATGTATGTGGATGGATTAAGGCATAACCTATTGAGTGTTAGTCAAATGTGTGATCAAGGAGCAGAAGTGGTCTTCAGTTCCAAAGAATGTGTGGTTCGTGATCTTGATACAGGTAAAATCATTATAAAGGGAAAAAGAAATCCAAGCAACCTGTATGTACTCAACGGCATAGAACAATGTTACTTAAGCAAATCTTCAGAAAATTGGCTATGGCATCGAAGACTGGGACATCTGAGTTTCTCTCAAATCAAGAAAGCAAGCAAACTTCAAGCTGTTCGTGATCTTCCCAAGATCAATCTTCGAGAAAGTACCATATGCAAATCTTGTCAATTTGGTAAGCAGACCAGAGTCCGATTTAATGCCAAAGAAGGTTCATCAAGTAAGCCTCTTGAACTCATTCATACTGACATCTGTGGACCTATGAGGAAAAATTCATTACGTGGGGAAGAATACTATATCCTATTTATTGATGACTACTCCAGAATGTGTGAGATCGCATTTATTAAACACAAAGATGAAGCTTTTGAAAAATTTCAGAAATTCAAAGCACTGGTAGAAAATGAATTGGATTTAAAAATCAAGTGTCTTAGATCTGATCGAGGAGGAGAATATTCATCAAATGAATTTTTTGAATTTTGTGAACAACATGGCATTAAAAGACAGTTCTCTGTAGCAGGCACTCCACAACAAAATGGTGTAGCAGAAAGAATGAATAGAACAATTGTTCAAATGGCCAGAGCTATGCTTGCTGACTCTAATGTTCCTAACATATTCTGGAGTGAAGCAGCACGTGCAGCAGTCAACATTCTCAACAAGGCTCATGTTCGGGTAAACAGTGATAAAACTCCATATGAACTCTGGTATGGCAAATCTCCCACTGTAAAGCATTTTAAAGTTTTTGGAATTAGATGCTTTATCAAAAATAATGATGAAAAACTTGGCAAGTTTGACCCTAGATTAGATGAAGGGATACTTCTTGGCTACACATCTTCAAGCAAAGCATTCACATGTTACAATAAGAGGCTTCAAAAGGTTGTTGAATGTATTGATGTTGTTATTGACGAGTCTCCTGCAGCTCCTAAAGAAGAAAAACAAACAACAGAAGAAGATGATGATGACATATGGCCTTCTACATCAGATGGAAATGATATAGACAGTGGATCCAATGAAGAACCTGAAGATGACCTATCTGAAAAAGCTCCATCCAGATATGTTCAAAAGAATCATCCTGAAACTCAAATTTTGGGTGACAAGGAATCTGGTGTACGAACAAGGAGAACTCTTATGGGATCTTCTAATCATTTGGCACTTCTATCCACAATTGAACCACACAATGTCAATGAAGCTAGAAAATATGAATGTTGGAGGCAAGCCATGGATGAAGAACTTGTTCAAATTGAAAAGAATGACACTTGGGATTTGGTTCCAAGACCTCATGATAAAAATGTCATTGGAACTAAATGGATTTTCAAGAACAAGTTAAATGAGAATGGGGATGTTGTAAGAAACAAAGCTAGACTGGTTTGCAAAGGGTATACTCAACAAGAAGGTATAGACTTTGAAGAAACTTTTGCTCTTGTAGCTCGACTTGAAGCCATAAGAATGTTTCTTGCTTTCTCAAGCTATCAACAAATCAAAGTTTATCAAATGGATGTTAAATCTGCTTTTCTTAATGGTGATCTAGAAGAAGAAGTATATATAGAACAACCGGAAGGATTCATTTTGGGAAATGATGAAAATCTTGTTTGTAGACTTAAAAAGACTACTGTATGGACTCAAACAAGCTCCAAGGGGCTTGGTATTATCGTCTTGACAAATATCTTCATCAACAAGGTTTTTCAAAAGGTGCAGCAGTAGCAACTTATACACAAAAGTTGAAAATTATAAACTATTGATTGTAGTTGTATATGTTGATGATATCATTTTTGGGAGATAGTGAAGAATCTATGAGTCAAAAATTTGCTATCATGTCACAATAATTTGAAATGTCTTTGCTTGGGGAACTAACATTCTTTCTTGGCTTGCAAGTGCATCAATCTGCGAGATGGTATATTTCTATCCAGCAACGAAATATCTTAAGCAAATTACGAAGAAGTATGGCATGGAAGAATGCAAACTGTAAGTACACCAATGATAGCTGGATGCGAGTCTCGGTTCTAATGATGATTCTCCCACTGTATGAATCAACTCGAATACGAGATCGATGATTGGAAGTCTACTTTATCTCCTCGGGACCGGACAGGACATTATGCATGCTTGTTGGGATTGTTGGACGATTCCAAGCTAATCCAAAAAGAGTCTCACCTTGAGGGCCGTCAAGGATATTCAAATATCTACGAGGAACTCAAGACTTTGGTTTATGGTATCCCAGAAGGATCTTTGATCTTACTCTTCATGCTTACTGCGATGCGATTGGGCTGGAAGTGTTGATGATCGAAAAAAGCACTAGTGGTGGTGCGTTTTACATGCCCGGTTAGTATCTTGGTTCGGCAAGAAGCAAAATTCTATTGCCTTATCAGCAATTTGAAGCGAGTATGTAGTGCCGCATCTTGTTGCACTCAACTCCTATGGATGATACAAACCTTGCAAGATTTTCAAATCAAATGTGAAACTCCTATCTCCATTATGTGTGATAATACAAGTGCCATCAGTATCTCAAAGAATCCTGTTATGCATTCGAAAACCAAGCACATTCCCATCAAATATCATTTCCTACGTGAACAAGTGCTTGACAATGCATTATTTAAAAACTGTGGGCATGAAAAGCTATTGAATCTAGTAAAACCACCTCTTAATCAACAAAGTGCACCAATGTGTACATGGAAGATTTTCTTGTTGAACATATTCACCAACTGGTTTCTGCATGTGAATTGTTTCCTTAAGACACTTCTCTAGATGGAGCCTCCAACATGTGGCTCTTTGATGACCAGCTTTGTTGCAATTACTGCAATAATTCTTCTTCCTCTAGACCTGTTTAACCTACTTCCTAGCCTGATGTGGATAAGGCCTTTCACACCTCATCCTCTTTCACATTGTCCATCTCTTCTAATGCTCAGAAAACACATGGTTATGTACACCAAAAAAAATAAAGAGCTTTGTATGCCATGATTTATATTCATCATTAACAACATGATTTTAATCAAAATGAAATTTAGAATACTGAAACTTTTCATACCTTTCCTGGTTGTCTCTAGAGTAATGATGGTGATGAGAAATCACCTTAGCTCTTCCTCTCCAATGTGAACTACCATGGAATGATGGATATGTGTCCCCATCATTATCTTTCCTTGATAGTTTCAACAATGTATCAGAAGCTTTTGACACCTTTGATAACTCTCCTTCAGTGTATCCCAATCCTACAAATCAAGGTATTTGCATGAACTTCAATGGCTGAGTCATGCCTTGGCCATTAACAACAAGTCCTCCTCCTTTATACCTCATCTTGGTAATGAGTCTCATGCTAGTTCTTGTAATGGATACCTCCACATTTATAATAGATATAAAATTATGTGAAGATGAAACTGAAGAACGATCTCAACTGTTTACCTCGACTGTCAATTCTGAAAAAGGTGATGATGGCTTCTCTAAGCCTTTTTTGTGCTTCAAATCCTTTAGGGAATCCTCCATGGCTCGTGACTAAATTTGTAGTCTCTTCTTATCCTATTTCTATTATTGTATAGGCTTCCTTAATTCAGCATGCTCTACTTGAAGGCTCTAGTCATTGCGCTTCAATTCTTCCAAGGTTGCTTCCGCAGCTCGCAAATGAAGCTGCAATCTCTTCTTCTCCTCTTTCTCTTCTGACAGAGGCATATTCATTTCAATGTTATTTTCTTGAAGTATCTAGTTAATATCCTCATTATAATGAATGGAATATGATGAAGGTAATGAATATTCATTGGAAGGTGTGGATGGAGCATCATTCTCTGCTCCTTCTTCCTCCTACTCCTCTATTATCTTCTCATAAGCTTCATGCATTATGTCAAACATTTTGGACATCCTAAGGAATGTGTGATACATATATATTTCATCCTCCATTTTCTTCCTTGTTTCACATTTAATCATTCACACTTGCAATTCACATCAGTGAGAAGATTTCTCTAATACCAAACTTGATCCAGATTTCTTTAGCTACTAGAATTATCCAAGATATTTTACTTCTATGATGTTAATATAATTTCATTTAGAATATCATAAAACAATCACATGTGAATTATTAAATAAAAAGAAACTTAGTCACAATAAAAAAATCAAGAACACAACACTTTTTATAACAAAGTTCACCCAATTTGGGTAACGTCTCCGGGCCCGGTGTCAAGAGAGTGGAGGACACTTCATTAATTGTTGCAATTGATGATGATTTACATGGCATGTTCTTTGTCATTACAAGGACAATACCCTCAACTAGAGTGTCGTGTATCTCCACGATATGTTCTCCCTAAATAAATTCTCACTCACATGGTATTGCTTCACTATGAAAAGCTAATAAATATTCACAATAATGTGGAAACAAGTATCCCTCAACATAATGCTAATCAGGGATCTCAACAAGAAAAACATCATCTCAAAAAATTATAAGAAAAGAATGGCATAAGTGCATCATATACTTCCACTTTTGAAGATGGCCAAAACTTCAAATATTAGCTACTAAAATGGACTGCACCACTAACTTCTTAGCAATGAGTGGTGTAAAATCGACTATCAACTTTTCCAATTTCGACATCACCAAATTCTGGACACTCGAGAATATTTTAGTTTCCACAAAGATTCATCTCCATCCGTACACTAGAGATATACTATTTAGATGAAAAATATGATCTCTCCATCATGATCCTTGCGAAATTATGAGAAAAATGAGTATAAATTCAACTATATTCTGGCACTTGAAAAACTCATCCTCTAAGGGAATATTTTAAATTCCTTAATATTCTTCAAGGATTCCTTGTTGCAGGGAACCTACAATTCTACTGCTGACATGGAGAATCTTACTTCACCATCGTGCTCCCTGTGCAATTCTGAGAAAAATGACTATAAACTTGATAAAATATTATCATTGTGAAAAATTACCTCCCAAGGAATATTTTAGAATCCATGTTTAGGGTTTCGCTCCTCTGATTCACTCATGGTTGCACAAGTATACCCTCCTCCGTCACCTCAATCAATTAGTTTATTAAGGTTTAAACAAAGTTTTGAATGATGGAATTTACAATGTCGTCACCAGATTCCTTGTTGCACGTTCAATATTTCACACTAGAAATTCACATCAGCGAGAAGACCGCTCTAATACCAAACTTGATCCAGATTTTTTCAGCCGCCAAAATTATCCAAGATATTTGACCTGTACGATGTTAACATAATTTCATTTAGAAGAGAATAAAAAAATCACATGTGCATGCTTAAACACCAGGAAATATAATGACGATAAAAAAATCAAGAACACAACACATTTGATAACATAGTTCACCCAGTTTGGGTTACCTCTCTGGGCCCGGTGTCAAGAGAGTGGAGGATGCTTCATTAATTTCTGAAATTGATGATGATGTACATGACATGTTATTTTTCATTATAACAAAGATACCCTCAACCAAAGTGATGTGTCTCTTCATGGTACATTCTCCCTATAGGAACTCTCACTCAAATGGGTCTTCCTTCACTATGACCAGCTAATAAATTCTCACAATAATGTGGCAACAAGTATACCTCAACATAATTTTAATCAAGGATCTCAACAAGAAAAAATTCATCTCAACAAATTAGAATAAAAACATGATATAATTTCATTATATACCTCCACTTTCTAAGATGGAAAAAAATTCAAAGCTTAGATGCTGAAATGGACTGCACCATTGAATTCTTGGTGATGAGTGGTGTAAAATCGATTTTCAACTTTTCCAATTTTGACACCGTCAAATTCTGGACCCTCAGGAATATTTTAGAATTCTTATGATTCCACAATGATTCTTCTCAACCGGTATGCTGGATATATAATATTCATATCACAAATATGATCTCTCCATCATGATCCTTGCAAATTTCAAAGAAAAATGAGCATAAAGTCGGCCACATTCTGACACTGGAAAAATTCATCCTCCAAGGGAATATTTTAAATTCCTTAATATTCTTCAAAGGTTCCTTGCTGTGGGGCACCTGCAATTTTGCTGCTCACATGGAGAATCTAACTTCACCATTGCAATCCGTGCGAAATTATGAGAAAAATGACTATAAACTAGATAGCATCCCATCATTGTGAAAAATAAACTCCTAAAGAATTTTTTAGCTCACATGTTCAAGGTTTTTCTCCTTTGGTTCACTCACGGTTCCACAGGTCTGCCCTCCTCCATTGCCCCAGTCGAATAGTTTATTAAGGTTGAAATAAAAGCTCACATGATGGACTTTACAATGGCATGGTTGGCGCGTTGGTTTAAGTGCTAAGTTTGTTGGGGGGAGGTTGAAGGTTCAACTCCCCGCCCAACCATTTTTGGAGGACCAAAAATCATAAGACTCAATGGCTTGAAAAAAAATATTAAATTTAAACGTTGTCGATTTAAATATGGAAAAATTTTAACATTTTAATATGGAGACAATTATGGAGTTCGGTAGAAAAGGTAACTAATGATTTAAATTTGTGTCATATCTTTTTGACTCCTGAGCTAACTGTCAGTGATGCAAACGGTGTTTA
The DNA here is from genome assembly GCA_034641835.2 of Pinus albicaulis. Taxonomy (NCBI): domain Eukaryota; kingdom Viridiplantae; phylum Streptophyta; class Pinopsida; order Pinales; family Pinaceae; genus Pinus; species Pinus albicaulis. Next base: position 186,719,531 of record CM076580.1, read on the forward strand.
CGGGGCCACCCATCGGGGGCTGGCCTACGTCGCCTGAGGGGGTTCGAACGTCATCGACTCCACAAAGGTTTACATATTTTTTAATACAAGGCTCCAACGATGGTGGTGGGGGTTGCGACTTAGGTGGGCGGGTCTGGGGGGCCTAGGATGCCCCTCCTTTTTTTAATAATATTTTTGCTTTTATAACCATATTTTCCCTTTTTAACTTTGCTGAAATTAAGGGCCACTAGATGATTTAAGTAGGCAACAATTTTCCCATCCCAGTGGCTAGATCCCATGCATCGGTTCTTGATCAATTTTCTACCTCATTAAAGCTGCCACTTGGCCAACTTTGACCCAAAATTTGACTGTGAATAACTTGACGATACTAGATTGGATCTTAGTGTCATTCACACCATTGGAATGAGGGAAATGAGCATGACGATCTCGTTCCAGTTTGAGAGCAATCTAGCCACTTTGATTTTTGAGCTATTTTGAGTCCTCTTGGATCTCTCAGTGTCTCTAGAGCCATGTAGATAAACCAAAGTCAAACTTGCATCTAATGTACAACACTATGATCCTATGCCACTTATCCTCTTAGTGAGAAAATACCGACTCATTGTTCTAAGGAATACTCCCAATATGCATCTGATTCCAATTAGAAATGCTAATGACCAAGAAAAATCCATCCATGATGTTCCCTTCTCTGCTACACAGTCCCTCAGGTCATCCGGCCACCCGCTTCCGTGCAGTCACTCACCTTCCAAGTTCCTCGACATCCCCTATCCTGGGTGATCCATCTCTTGGCGAGGATTCCTCGCATCAGAAGGACACATAACCAAGGCATATACCTCACTCAAACCATCATACTTGTCAAAGCATATTCATGGAAAACAATGGAAACTATTGGGTACGAGTGTCCCACAATGGCCCTTCTCCTGATTACTCTACCAACACATTGTTGCATTTTCCAATTCCTATTTTGAATGATAATTCTTGCAGTCAATATCAACCACCCCAAACCAGGAATTTTTTATGGTCTCCTATACTAAGAACATAATTTCCATTAGACTCAAAACAAATTCAAATAAATTCAAATCATACCTCCTTGGTAGCTTGTCAATAAGGCATAAGTACAATTCTATTTACATCCTATCACAACAATTCAAACTAGTTCTTTGATCAAATCATCGTGTATAAACATATCCCATTTAGTTAGCTAAAAAAGATACCATCATAAATAACAATCATAAATCACATGGTTAATTAAAAATTGAAGTAAAATACTGATACTTATCTTTCCACGATTCTTTTCCTTTTCCTTTGTTCTTTATCCTTTCCGTACACACACTGAATCAGTTTCCAAACCCAAAAAGAACCCATTTCCTTCTCTTTAACCAAAAATGGAATCAAGAGACTAAAATGACTCCTCCCCCAATATAAAAAATAATGTAATCCAGAGACTAAACCATCTCAACACTTAATAGCAACAAGGGTATCCCGAGACTAAACGGCCTCAACCCTCAATATCAACAACAAGGTCCAAGATAATCCCATACCTGCCTATCCCATAAAAATGTACAACACATACACATACACAGTGTACAACACAACACCTACACCTACACCTGGTGTACAACATGATATATATATATATATATATATATATATATATATATATATATGTATGTATGTATGTATGTATGTATGTATGTATGTATGTATACATTGTACAATACCATGAATATGCATGTTGTGACACAACAATTACACAATACCGATAAATCAATACCACATATACATAACACAACATGTACGATGTTTACAAAATACCACATGTACACAACACCACTTGCACAATGTGTATAGAACACCCAATGTACATAGCACCAAATGCACAATGTGTACACAACACTCGATGCACACATCACCACGCACACAATGTGTACACAACACCACATGCACATAACCCCACATGTACAACATGTACACAACACCACGTTCACACAACAAAACATGTACAACATGCACACAACACCACATATCCAACATGCCCACAATACCATATGTAGACAACACCGCACATACAACATGTATAGAACACCATTTGTACATATAATTACATATACAACATGTACACAAAACCGTATGTACATAGCAGCACTATACAAAACATACAAAACACCATATGTACACAATACCATATATGCCACATGCACACAACACTATATGTACACGGTACCATATATGCCACACACACAAAACACTATATGTACACAATGTACAACACATATACAATAGTAGTACCACACATACAAATACCACAATGTCTCTACCAAGCGACCTTGCATCTAGTATCTTTCCACTACCATGCTTGTTCTAATCATGTCACAAATCACACTTCTTTAATTAACCTAATGTGGCCCTAACAATTACCTACCATAACATAAACATAGACATATTATAATCACATAATATCAATTCATATTCACATGATACTGACCTTTTAGATTTGTCAGGCTAATCTTCCACTTAATTCCTTGTAAACTAGGAACCTCTTCATGTCATTCACCTTCATAAGTAATCATTCCTCCACAAGAATGCTTCCTAATGACATTTTTAGACAATGACATACATTCATACATATATACATATAAACATTATCATAAAAAAATCATAATCCCTAATGAACCTATCAAAAAAATGGCATACATACATACATATATATAATCATTAACATAAAGAAATCATGATCCCCGAAGACCCTCTAAGACAATGACATACATACATACATATATATACATATATACACATTAACATAATCATTATCACCACATAATTACCAAATATTTTAAGTTATAGGTTAAGATAACTCCCTTTATTCATGTAACGCATGCACACCATTGAAAACAATAGTTCCCAACATAGCTAAGGAATTTGACACCTCAAATCCATTTACCTTACCTTTCAGGTTATCTTTCTCATGACTATCCTACCAATGTCCATTTACCCAAATGGACCCCACCAATCCAACTGGCTATTATACTATTTCCTTCAACTGCCCTTATACATGCAACGAGATTCATCTAGGTCTTATATTACATGTTGGAATTCATTCATCTCTCTCCCATCTCCACTAACTTTCCTCTTTCCCAAAACAATCCCCAAGATCGTAAAAATAAAGGAAGGAAACAAAAGAAACCAAGAATAAACCCATGAAAACCAACAACAATACGACACCACAAAGAAAGTGGTATGGCCATACACTAGACACAAACAAAGCCACAATCAAGTAAACAAAATCAAAAAATACCAAAAGCACAAGGCTAGTAAAAAGCACCATGACTCAATTGCCATGGATTCCCAATGCTTCCAAAAAAAATTGCAACCCATTCCTTCTCCAATATTTAATGGAAGTATATTTTCCATGCAATTCCCTATATCATACTTCCAAAAACACATAAACATCAATCTATAAATAAATATAACGATATGCCAATGATCTTGCCTTGTTGTGCAAAGTGTTGGATGTGTGTTATATGTTAGTCTCGTGTATTCATAGTATCACTAGATGACTATGGATTTTCTACAATCTGATGAAAATAACATTCAATGATTATCATTTATTTTCAAAAATCTAGTTGCCTTCATTATATTCACTTAACCTGTTCACTATCTCATTTTACATATTCAGATCACTCTCTTACTCTGGAATTCCATGTTTGACCCTAAAAACCCTCATTTTAAACCCTTTCCTATGCTAAACCCCCACCTCCATTTGCTAAAAATCCTCCCTCCCTTCATTCAATTCCCTTCTTCCAATAAAACAATGTAAAAACCCTTTATTACATTGTTTTAAAATTAAATTTAAGGTATTCGGGACCCACTCTTTTTAAATAAAACTTTTTTTATTTGAAAGACTCAACCCCTTTATGTTTAAAACCCCCCCATTGTAAAAACCCTATTCCCCCACTCTCATATAACCCTAGCCCACTATATGTTAAGTGCCCCCACTTTAACTTACCCCGGGCCCCTCATTATAAACACCGCACATATAATAAACCCTCTGCTTAATTTGTTAACCCTGGGCCCCACATCATGTTTTACACCTGTGATCAAATCACCCGACAGCTGTGGGATCTTCTCCTCTTGATCCGACCGCCCTAATCTCTTATCGCAATCGCAAACGCCCAAAACTTAAAACCTTTTGGGCCTTGAAAAATGGGTGTTATTTGCGCCCATTATTTCTGCCACATGTCAGTCCCTCCATATTATCGCACCCCCCCCCCCCCCCGCAAAAAATACCACCTCACTGCTCTTACCCTATGCGAAAACCACAACTCGCCTACAACAAAACTACTAACCCCATTCAAACATGTCTGAACCTTGTGTTTATGAGATAAACCCCAAACCCCTATGTTAACCCCTGTGACATTTCTAAAGGCTTGGAGGGACATAGCCAAATGAAAAACCAAAAAAATAAGCATCCAATACCTCGATGCTATCCACAATTTTTCGCGCTGCCTCCAGGTCGTATGATTTCCCCATAGAGGTCTTGTGTGTTTTTAATTAACAAGTTATTTTTAATTGTGCATGTGACCGACATATAAGAAAACATAGTAAATCAATTTTAATTTCTAAGTCCAAGCATTATTGAATAAGGGTTCTCTGGGTGACGATAAAAAATTCCTTATTTATCAATGGATTAGGAACGCAAGAATCGTCAGAATGTAGTGATGGATCATGATCGATAATGATCATATGATTGCTACAGAGTCAACAATATTTCTTCAAAAGGACGGAGTAAGGAAAATAATGAATTTCACAGTGACTACACAGGTGGAGATGAAGACAAATGTAAAGAACACGGTTAAAAGATTCACCATGACAGTGAAAGGTAAAAGGGTCTAAAGGATTAATAAAATGGTTAAAGTTAAAAACAAATTTAAGATAGAGGAAAGGAAATCAATGAAAGATCAAAGATAAGGAAGCAGATCAAACAGTGAGATAAAGAAAAATATGACCGTGACATCAAAGACAAAAAAGGTTGTAAAGGATTAAAGGAAAAAAGATACAGATGAAGAGAGAATCATAGTTTAGAAGACAAATTAAAGTTAAATGACAAATCAAAATAAAATCAACAAAGAAGATAGATTCGAATGACAAGGCCAATCATCCTTTACTTCTTCAAATCAAATTTGCCACCTACAACCTCATTTCACTTAAATAAAATCAGCTACAGTTAATGAAGCAGTCATAGATATTTTAAGCAGCTCAAAATTTATTGTAAAAGTTAAAGTTAAATCCAAATAGTAAAAAAAATCTTAGAGTTAGCTCAGCAGTTAATTAGAAAGTTATTATTATAGAAATTCAATCAGTGATATTTTGGCATTGGGCCCTACATGGTCTCAAAGGTTAAGATTACATTTACTCTGTAATAAATAAAAATCTTGCACCCTAGATTAGGGAAACCTCCTCATCTGTAGATAAATACTGCATATATTGTTCATTTTTATGGTTGGTCATTGGTTAGTTCTTTGATGTTAGACTGGATTTGATTAGACTCTCAGTTGTAGAGACTATTGCACTGGAGTATTGTAACTGTTTTGGACATCAGTAATACAGGGACGTTCACAAGATTTTTGAGCTATGTTAATGGTGATTTTATCCCTCTTTGCAATTGTTTCTCCTTTGTTTACCATATTGTACATAATTTCTCTAATAATAGAACAAAAGCTTTAGATTAAGATATGTTGTTTGGGCACTTTAACTCTGTCTGTTACTTTTATCTAAACGTTTTCTTTTGCAAGGTCTGATTAAACAATTCAGGGGTGTCCTAATCTTTAGTTCCACTTATCTTATTGCCTTGAGGTTTACTTAGTCGATTTTATTCAAAAAATTCAATGGTTTCGTGCTCTTTTCTTTTTCTTAAAATGTTATCTTAAAGGCCTTCTTTGAATTTTAGTTAAAGAATTCATGGGTTTCCTGCTCTTTAATTTGACTAAAATATTATCTTGAATGTTTTCTTTATCTGAAAGTAATAGCTAAATAATTAAAAGGTGTCCTACTCTTTAGGATTACTGGATTGTTGTCTTAAAGGTTTTCTTAGTAAAGTTTTGATTAAATAATTCAGGAGTGTCTCGCTCGTTAGTTTCTCTTAAATAGTTATCTTAAAGGCTTCTCTTGTTGAAGTATAGTTAAAGGATTCTTACTTTCCCTTTAGTTTTATTGATTTCACAACTTTTTGTCATTTCATATTTCATCTAACCTAAAAATATCCACGTAATATAGTTAGCTTGCCCTACGAAAACCCTTACAAATTTGATGTAAAATTAAAACCTTTTATGACTCCATAGCCCAATGGATTAAGATTCTCACATTATATATATTCAAATAAAATAATCAATCAATTGATAAATCAATTAATCAATTAAAAAAAAACAATCCCAAGCTTTATAACTAGCCTAAAATTAGAAAAACATAAACATAAGGATAAACCAGTTAATCATAAACATAGAGAGGGCCCTCTCTGAGCTTAGGAACGCTAGGTCCTTGGACTCCAAAGTGGCTTGATGTGGTTCCCTGCTACTTGTTCTTTCCAATATTTCAAATTACAGGGAGACAACATAGTGGCAACCATACTGGGGAAACTTAGTTATTAAAACAAGCTTAATATTTCTTCAAAGAACTCACAAAACCCCATTTAAAATTAGATGATTCAAAGTTTTAGCCAAGACTAGTATCTGGTTACTAATGGTGGACAACAACCAGCCTCAAAATAGTTAAAATCATCCACCTGGCGACTCCATAGCTCTCAGTAGGCCTAAAGACTCCACTGGTAGAAGAATCCACACTATTTTTAAAAGATGGAGTAACCCTTTCCTATGACTTATTGACAAATATGGATTTAAGAATACAACATAGATATTCCCTAATGAATAGAGATCAAATTCCTAGATGCAGACAAAAAATGACTTAGATAAATTGGGACAAAAACCTGCCTATGTTTCAAGATGAAAAAATTGATGACCCCTTGTTACATCTCATTAAATTTAATATACACACATGGAGGTTAAAAGTTGAATGGCATGAGGACTGCCTCATGAAAATTTTCATGGTGGCATTAAAAGGGGACGCAAGGGAATGGTATGAAGGTCTGAAACTTGTGTTTTTTTTTTCTTTAAAGGAGTTCCACAAGGTGTTTTATGAACATTATAAAGAAAATTGTCCATCTTTATCATTAGCTAAAAATTGTTGTGATGAGTCTGAAGATCTCATACAATACCTTGTAAATATCGATGAAGATTTGGGAAATTGGCATCCTGAGGATTTATTAGAGGTGATTCATGAATTTCATGCTAAAGATAACTATCATGGCAACCAAGAGAAGAGGGTTGAGGCTGAAAACAATCAGGAGGTGAAAGAAGACCCACAAGATCTCTCTAGAAGAACAAATGATGATTCATCAACTCTCTTATGTGAGGCCCAAGAAGACATTTAGCCTTATGATCACACACAAGAGAAAGAGAAAAAATATGGTTCTATCCAAGGAAAAGGGAAAATTCCTCCTCCTTTAACCGAAGAAGAAATCAATCAGGTTTTGAGCATGCAGCCATCCTCTAAACTTTTATGTAAAGAAATTATTTCTATCTGTTCTATTGCTGATTTATGTATTACAGCTTTACCCCATGAAGAAACAAAAGAAAATATTGATACTGGCATTGTACTACCTTATCAAGAAGACATGTTACCAGATAATTCTCCTACTCATCGGAATGATGGCTTTTAGACAGAATTCAACCCACCCAATTAGAGCATATCTAGATTGCTTGAGGACAACATAGTAGTATATTCTAAGGCTACCAAGTCAGATGATCAGGAAGAAGATGGCCAGATATTATTCAAATATCATTTTTTTCTTTCTTAGAGACATCTAAAGACAGATTAAACTATGCCAGGGACATTTTACTGCAGATTTTAAATAAGTTTTTCAACACTTCTTTTCAAAAGAAGATAAGAGGGGAGTGGCCTTTTCATTGTTTCAACATTCCTCAAAAGCTGAAAAAGGACCAGCCATGTGGTCATTTACTAGATTGGCTGCATTGGAGAAGGGAGTTCACTTAGTAAGAATATGCCTCCAGAGATTAGACTAAGATAGGTAGAGGTGAAAATAATCTCAGCACTTTGAGCATGTTTCAAATCTTAGTTTAAGTTTACTTCATTGTATGTAACATTGTTTAAACAAAATTTTAGGAAAAATTGATACTAAAAGAGAGAAAGAAAAGAATAAAAGAGGGTATATAAAAATAAAAAAGGTAAGCCCCATAACAAAAACAAATATTTTTGAAAGTGTGCAAGTCAAAATTCCACTACTTTTGAAAAATTCTTGTCCAAACACAAAGCCTAAACATGATTAAAAAAAAATTTAATTTTTGATGATAAGTTAGAAAATGAAAATTTTCCAAAGATAAATGAAAAATTCAAGATCAAAGGCCTCAGTTTAGTTTACTTTTGGAAAAATAATATTGTGTGCAGCTTGTCCAAAATGCCACAATATATGATAATAAAACTGCTTAATCTATATTCATTCATGCTTTAAATTTCATGTTGATAGTTAGTGAATAAAAATATGTCAAACTATTTAATATTGACAGATAAGTAGCTAGGTAGAGAAATACAAGAGCTCATTAGCCCAATCTGAGCCTTTGGAAGTTATTAGGTTAGAAATAGGTAGTTTTCTTTCAAAAGAAAATTGATGTCAAGGGTTTCCAAGTCCAAATGAACCCAAAAGGTGAAGAAAAAATGTTAGGCTAGGTGATGGGTAGGCAAAATTTATTTTCAGGAAGCATGGTTTTAAATTTTTGAAGGTCACGGTTACAAAGAGTTGTAGCAGATCAACAATCTCAAAATCAAAATTAGATAAACACAATAGGCTACTGATCTACAAAATCTAGAGATCTGAGATTCCTGAAACCTCCTAAAGGAGGTGCCCTCCCCAACTGGAGCCATTGTTATTCTCCTGTATTCATAGTATCACTGGATGACTATGGATTTTCTCCAGTCTACTGAAAATAACATTCCCTCACTATCATTTATTTTAATAAATCTCACTCCCTTCATTATCTTTACTTAACCTATTCACTATCTAATTTTACCTATTCAGATCACTCTCTTACTCTGTAATTCCATGTTTGACCCTAAAAATCGTCATTTTAACCCCTTTCCTATGCTAAAACCCCACCTCCATTTGCAGAAAGTCCTCCCCCACTTCATTCAATTCCTTTATTCCAATAAAATAATGTAAAAACCCTTTTTTATATTGTTTCAAAATCAAATTTAAGGTATTCATGACCCAATATTTTTAAATAAAACTTTGTTTACTTGAAAGACCCAACCCCTTTATGTTTAAAACTCCCTCGTTGTAAAAACCATATTCCCCCGTTCTCATATAACCTTAGCCCACTATATGTTAAGTACCTCCGCTTTAAATTACCTAGGGCCCCGCATTATAAACACCCAACATGTAATAAACCCCCTGCTTCATTTTGTACCCCCAGGCCCCACATCATGTTTTACACCCGCGATCAGATTGCCCGACAGCCGTCAGATCTCTACCCCCTGATTCGATGACCCTAATCTCTTATCGCAACCGCAAATGCTTGAAACTTAAAACCCATGGGGCCTTGTAAAATGGGTGGTATTCATGCCCGTCCTTTCCGCCATGCATCACTCCCTCCATATTATTCTACCCCCATGAAAAATATGACCTCACCACTGTTACCATATGCGAAAACCACAACCTACCTACCACAAGACCGCTGACCCCATTCAAACATGTATGAACCCCGTGTCTATGCGATAAACCCCAAACCCTTGTGTTAACCCCTACGACATTTCTAAAGGTGCGGAGGGCCATAGCTGAATGCAAAACCAAAAAAACCTCCAATACCTGGATTTTGTCCACAGTCTCCCACCACCTCTAGATCGTATCATTTCCCCATAGAGGCCCTCTGTGTTTTTAATTAACAAGTTATTTTTCGTTGTGCATGTGACCAGTGTATAAGAAAATGCAGTAAATCAATTTTCATTTCTAAGTCCAAGAATTATTGAATCAGGGTTCTCTAGGTGACGAACCAAAATGCCTTATTTATCAAAGGATTAGGAGCACAAGAATTGTCAGAATGTAGTGATGCATCATGATAAATAGTGATCATATGATTGTTATAGAGGAAAAAATATCTCTTCAAAAAGACAGAGTAAGGAAAAGAATGAATTTCACGGTGACTGCGCAGGCACATATGAAGACAAATGTAAAGAACATGGTTAAAAGATTCACCATAAAAATGAAAGATAAAGGGATTAAAGGATTAACCAAAGGGTTAAAGTTGAAAACATAGTTAAGACAAACGTAAGGCAATCACTGAAAGAGAAAAGATAAGGAAGCAGATCAAACAGTGAGATAAAGAAAGAGATAAAAGTGACTGTTACACCATTTTTTGGTCATCTAACCTATTATCATTAGATGGACCCAAGTACACCATGTAAGACCAATTTTAACCTAAGTAAAATTGCTTTCACTATGTAAAATAACTTGATAAACCACATTTATGAGGTTGTTTATGGTCAAAACAGGAAACCCCAAAAGGAAATATTAAACAAACCCATTTTGTTTAATTTTCCTCATGGAATAATTAATTAAACCATAATTTAATTATTATTCCCAGTCATGTTTAACCCAAAAATAAAGAAATTAATTAGATAAACCCTTATTTATCTTATTATTTTCTAGGAATAATTATTTAAATCTTATTTAGATAATATTCTTTGTTAAATATGACCAAATCACCCACAAATAATTAAATAAATCATTATTTATTTAATTATCTTTCAACCACTTCCTTAAATAATTAAATAAATCATTATTTATTTGATTATCTTCTAACAGCTTCCTTAAAAAGATAAATAAATCATTTATTTATTTATTTTTGACAAATTAAGGGATTTGACCCAAGTCAAATACCTTTTCCCTCCAACAAATATAATAAAATATTCCATAAAAAGTGGATCTAGATTTGGTTAACCCATGCACTAAGATCTAGAATGACCCAATATTTTGTTATAAATAGGAGGGTTTTTCCTACCATTCTTCACCTTTTGTTGCCTATTAGATCACTCTGGATCTATACACTTGGTCACTCTTTTCTACCATTTGCTGTGTGAGCTCCCTTTGAGTTATATTCTTTGTGTGGGTTTTCTACACCAACAAGAGAGAGAAATCTTAGATCTGAAGTGCTGAGGACTTCCAAGAACCCATCCCACTGAGGAGAATTGGATACGCCTTCTTGTTTTCCTCCCAGGTGCCCAATTAATATAAAAAATCTTTCAAAAATTGTTCTTGTCTTGTCTATTGGTATATGGAGCAAACCCTTGTTTTTTCTGCTTAATGTCTTTCCATGCATAGATCTGGTTTTTGCAGCTCTTTTATGTTCAACTAACCGCAGATCTGAAGATATTGGCAGCCACTTTTGTTGTTAGGGCTATTAGTTATGCGTAGCTAAATTGGTCCTTTTTCGTACACTTCGACAAAGGATTCATACTAACAAATGGCGACTCCACACGGGTTTTAAATTACGACCGCTGTCGTTTTTCATATTCCTGCATATCCAGCTACTTCAGACCCTAGGGTTTCTTTTCAGCTGTTTATTTTTCCTATTTTCATGTTTTTTTTCTCACATAAAACCCTAAAACATTAAAATTTATAACTTCCGTGTGTTTCTGGCCCTATTGCGCAGGTAAGCGACACCAGCCGCAACTGAGACGGCAACTTTTTTGAAAATCTGCCGTGGAGACAACCGGAACGGGGTGTCACACTTTTTGGCCCATAACCTGCGACCTGGACCTCCAGGTCACATTTTGCTGCCCCTTTTCTGCGACCTGCACTGAAAACAAGTCAGAACCTGCGACCTGCCAATTTTTTAGTGATTTTTCTGCAATTTTTCTGGGTTTTGCTGAAGCTTCTGTCAGGGTTTTCCAGCCTCCGTCTCAGCCCGCTTTGACCTATTTCTGATTTGTTTTTACTCATCTAAGTGGGAACCTAGCCCCCTAGGGCTTCAGTACTCTCCACTTTTTGTGGAAGAGTTTTAGTTGTTTCAACCGTCTGTTTTTCAGGGTTTCAGCCTTCCTTTTTCCAGATCTGCTACCTCCTTATCAGATCCCTTTAAATCAGCCTTTCTTCCTTTCAAATCACCTCTTTTCGTTTTGTTTGGACCTCTCTGTAGGACCTCCTCCCAGTCCTTGCCGCTTTTTTCTGATTTCCTCCTTTTTTCCAGCCACCTTGCCTCTGTCTCTTGGCTGTGATCTGCACCTCTTTTCAGCAGCTTTATCCTTTAGATCCCTGTCCCTTTTGACCTTAGATCTATCGGCCTCTTTTTCCGTGTGTTTTGCCTAGATTTTTCCCCTTTTTTCGATTAGTTTTGAGAGACCCGCCTTCTTGGGTTAGATAGATGCACAAGTAGCTGTTAATTTTCTGTTATTTCAGCATTATATACTGTTCTCTGCAGATTTATTTTCAGTTACGCAGCACACTTTTTTCTTTCTCTCAAAACGGAAAGGGTTTAAAAATTAAAATTAACGCACGCCACACACTGACCCTAAGTGAAGAAGCGCCTGGTTAACACCGCCTGGCAAAGACTCTAAAATCAATTGTCACTGCACATTTTCTGCCCTTGACCTCACTTGATTCTGTCCTTGTTTGCCCTTGTCGGTTTCCTTCTTCCCGTCATCATTGCGCCCCCAAGGTGCCTTTCTCGGAGACTTCTTGGCCTTCACCCTCAGTTTCCGGTTGATCGACCTACTCCGTCCCGCCGTCGTCGAGCCAGTCCTCCTCCAAGTCCGCACTCTGACTCCTCTTCTGATTCATTGGGTTCTCCCTCTCCTCCTGGTTCTCCCCCTGTCACCTTCACTATGTCTGGTCCAGGGCCTAACGTTAGCGGTGCTCCAGGCCCTAATGCCGGAACCACTACTAGCGGAACCGCCACAGGAACTACCTCAACCATACCCTTGCTGCCGTACATTGCAGGCCTCAACCTCCCCGATTTCAATCAGTTGATCAATGACCCTATCCGCCACGATGTTGGTTGGCCTGCTATGCCAACCAAGCTCCCCTCCGACATCCCTAAGTTCGAAGGCCTTGCTGGAGAAGATCCAACCAATCATGTCCGATCTTTCCACATGTGGTGTTCTTCCAATTCCATTACCGATGACTCCATCCGTCTTCGTTTGTTCCAACGCACGCTTACCGGCGAAGCTTCTAAATGGTATGTTGACCAAGCCACCTCTTCCCATACCACCTTTGCGACCCTTGCCCAAGCCTTTTTATCTTATTTCCAGCTCCCTCTCCGATACGATACTGGCATGGAGCTCTTGACTTCATTCAAGCAAACCTCTTCGACCCACCTTTCCGCCCATGTTCAGGAATGGCGACGAAGACGAAGCTTATGTCCAGCCCCCCCCTTCAAAGTTAGAGTTTACATGGATTGGTTCCTTCACACCCTCTTAGCTCCTATCGGCAAAGATGTCGCCTCTCACTTTCCTCAAACTGAAGAAGCCGCCCTCCAAATAGCCTTGAAATATGACCTGATCTATGCTCAATCTAGTTATGTTTATACCGTTCTTCCTGACCTCCCCAGGCCCGGCGGCACTAATGCCCCCGGGGCATCTCATTCCGCCAATGGTATCGTTGGAGCCCTTTCCCATCCGTACGCTCAACCTCCTATGGGCTATGGTCTCCCTCAGGGAGGGGCCAGCACCTCTAGCACTCTTCCCCCTCCCGGTAGCATGTATCCAGGATACGACATGCCTCCTCCTTTTGCCCAACCTCCTGCTTACCTCAATGTTGCCCAACCTAACCATTACCTTTATCCGTAGCCTGGTGTGCCAGCTCCTCCAGCATATGCACTTCCATCTCCCTTGCCTCCTCCAAACCCGCAACAACACTTACAGCCCCCTTCAGGGCAAGTATTTGCACAGCAGGGTGCGACTAATCCCCCTTCTTCTCAAAGAAGGCGGAGAGGCAACCCAAACCAGTCTGCCCCTGGTACCCGTGGACCCAATCCTGGTGTTGACCCTAACACTGCCAACCAGCAACAGGGCACTCAGCCCAAGCCGGACAGGCCGATTCGCACTAATAAGCCTTGTTCGTGTTGCGGTGTTTATGGACATTACACCCACGATTTTCCCCTCTTACCCCAGATGCGGAAGATGTGGGAGTCTCAAGCCACATTTCACGGACAGCATGCCTCCCCTCATGCTCCTCCTAATGTGGCCACTACCCAACTAGTTGTGTTTACTGATCCTTTCCCTCAGCAAGGATTCGTGGCTACCCAACCGCCTGATAGCCAGGTCGCCACTCCCCCTTCCCTTTCTGGTTCCTCTGATTACCAGATCCTTATGATGCACTCCGATCCGTCCCCGACCGTCGACCTTCACCTTCAAACTTGGTCTTGCCAGTACCCCAAGCATCTTTTAACAGATGCCTTTGAGCCTCCTTCTTCAGGTTCTACAAAGCCTCTTTCAACATCCAGTGGCCCCTTACATATCCCTCAACCCAAAGTTGAGGTTCATACCAAGATTCCTAAGGGACCCCTACGTTGAAACGCTGCTTCTGGTCGAGCTGCTCATTCGTATAGTATAATAGATGATTTGGGGCAATCCCCTGCTGCCATTTCCACACTAGAACTCCTCTAGTCGTGCCCTTCCCAAAAGAAGGCTCTACTATCTGCGTGGGCACTGTAGATCCTGCTGATGACCAAATGATTGTTTTCGACGCCACTCAATCGGACCATCCTCCTCTCCCTCCTTTCGTCGCCTTCCAAATCCCAGTCAAAATCTGGAATGCCAACATTTCCCGATGCATAATTGATGAGGGGGCATCCACCTGCGTGATGTCCGCTTCGGTTTGGAAGCAACTCCGATATCCTGAGTTGGCCCCTTCAACGATCACCCTTCAAGCGTGGGACGGCCATGCCTCACAGCCCATTGGCCTGTTTCGTAATTGTCCTATCACCCTCGCGGGTAAGACTGTTTGCATTGACGTCGAAATCATCGACGCCCCACTAGACTACAACATTCTCTTGGGGCAAAGCTACACCTATGCTATGTCTACTGTCCCATCCATGGTTTTCCGCAAGATGTCTTTCCCCCATAATGGAAAGATAGTCACCATTGACCAGTTGACATATCATGAGCCAAAATCTCAGACCTCACCTGAGACGACCATCTCTTCTATAGCCAACAAGCAAACCGTCGATTCCTTGACCAATGTCTCCCCCGGCGTTTACAAAGATTCCTCCCTGCTTGGAACTTTCCCTAACCTTCCCCCTCCTCCTATCACTGATCCCAGCTTATCGAATGTTTGCATGATGCAATCGTCTCAGGCTGCCCATAAGCGGCCTGCCTCGGCTAGTCAGCAACCTCCCCCTCGCCATCCGCAACCCGCTCCTAGCCATTCATCTCAGCTAGCCGGACCTCCTCCTTCTGGCCCTCCCCCTACAGCTGGTATCCCTGAACCTCTTTATCCTCCTGGATCGGCTCCTCCTGGCCTTAACCATCTCGAAGCTGTCCCTCCTGGTCATTACCCTGCTGGGTAGATCCCTTTCTTGTCTCCCCCTCCCGGAGTATATTATGTCCCCGTCATGGCCACTCTCTCTCTCCCTAACTTGACCTTGGGCATACCGGTATGGTACCTTGATCCCCCAGCCGCCACCCCTCCTGGTCATCTAAAACCCTACATGGCTTTGACACCAGTTCAACCAGTCCCCCTCGCTTCCTCCATTGCCACTGTGCCCCTAGCACCTCCACAGGACCCTTCTCCTGTCGTGACGGCTCCCGGGAAGAAAGGCAAAGCCCGCAAGGGGGCACCCAAAGACAATACCACCACGACTAACCCGGCCCCTCCTCCCCCCGCAAAGCCTTGTGCCTTGTGTGATGTCACCGGTCATGCCACCCATGCTTGTCTTGAGTTGCCCCGTATTCAACCCATGGTTAAAGTCGCGTTCCCCGAGTCTACGGTTCCTGAAGCCTCCATTCCTTCTTCGTCCATAACTAAGAACCCCAAGACTCTCCGCACCAACAAACCTTGTGCTTTTTGCGGCGTTCATGGCCATTACTCCCACCATTTTCCTCACTTGACGCATTACCGCGCCTCTTTAGAGGTGGTTCGAGAGTATGAGGTTGAACAAAATCAATCCGCCTCTCCCATCCTCGCGCAGTATGTTTTAGGTCAGCCTAAGGATTCCCCCGCTCCCATCGACATTCCCCCCCTTGATGTTCAGATGACGGAGTCTATTGTAACCATTCTTTACCTATCCTCCTCTGCGAAACACTTGGAGCCTAACCCCCCTGCATCCTCCCCTGTTGTGTCACCTGACCACCCCATTTCTACCCACACGCGAGATTACTCCCCCTCTGTCTCTGTTGACCTCCGCAGCTCGAGTCCTCTCCATACTTCCGATAGCCCTCCTATACAACCCTCCAGTTTGTATATGAGTCACAGTCATCCTGCTCCTTGCACTCCCTCCCACAGTTGCCACCCGATTTCTTCTGTGCACTCATGCTAGCGTCATTGCCTCTCCTCCCCTCATTTGTTGTCTTGTAACACCATTCCGCAGGACCCCCCTTCCACACCCTTTATCGGTTACGCCGATGGTGCAAGTCGTTACTCCCAGAATCTAGCCTTGGCAGGTTGGGCCATCTTCACCCCCTTGCATGCCCTTGTTCTCTCTAACGGGGTCTGCATTGGTTCTGCCACCAACAATCAGGCCGGATATGATGCAGTGCGTGGTCTCTTAGCCGATGCCCTCTTTCATCGCATCCTCCATCTGCACGTTCGTTTGGATTCCCTACTTCTTGTAATGCAATTAAATGGTGTTTATCGTGTGCATAACCCTGTGCTGTTTAGACGCTATTTACGATTGAAACTCTTGATACGTGCATTTGAAACCATAACTTTCAACCATGTACCTCGAGAACAGAATCACTATGTAGATAGTATTGCAAACCATGTTCTAGATTGGCATTTATCACACGCATTTCATTCAAGACAATAACATTCATAATTATTACAAACGATGCATATCCATAGTATGTGTCGCAAAAACATGTGTTTAGAGTCCATCTAATCTGATACATATGACATGCCCATAGCATTTTACCAAAAACTCAAAACTGGGGGCACCACCTGCCCCTACATACACACTAGGGGGCACCACATGCCCCACACCTAATCACTATCTAGCGGATCTCAAGCCAATGGCTCTGCCCCTGCAGAATGTAGATCACGAATCCCCTGACCGGCCATCGCCATGCACCGCATGACCCCTCTCCATTCCGAGGGCAGACCAATACATGGTTCTATGTACTGGTCGTCTAAGTCCTGCCACCCGCGCTCTGATACTCCGGTCAGCAACCTTTCGCATCTACGGTGGATGTCCTCTAGAAGGACAGCTGCATCCTCATTTTGCGCTTCTCTCGACCCACTCGGACCTGCGGCTCCAGATACTGCCGGTCGTCCCATATATCCGGCCAGTTTTACCGGTGCTATATCTGCATACCAATAGCACATGAATCAGTACCCTAGCTACTATTCAGAAACCTGTAACATGCCCATACAAGAATAGCAATCTTTCACTTACCATCGGGCCCCCAGACTCGACCAGGTGGAAGTGGCAGGTTTGGATCTCCACAATAACTCATCCCACTATAGGGATAGTCGTCTATGTATAACGGCATCTGATCCCAATGGGCAAAGAACTCAGGTCGAAACACTCGCCCGACCGCCCCTCCTCCTCCTCTGCACAGTAGCCGCCCCCATCGGCACATCCTGGGCTCTCTCAGGCCCCCATCTGGAAGCTGTACATGAGGCCGCAAGGTCGGGATCTTCTCAAAGAAGAAGGTGCACAATAAAGTCCCATACGAGAAATCGTGGTTCACTTGCCGCTTGCAGAGCGAAAACTATCGTTTTAACGACACCAACATCATTTGGGCCCACCCATAGTAGGTCCCACTCAACACACTCTCTACCAGCATCATCTGCCCCCCGGTGATGTGATGGAACGCCTGGTTGCCTAGGATACGCAGCACAGCTGCGGCCACTGCATGGGTTTCTAGCCTCTCTAGATCCCCGATCGGTATCCAAGTCCCCTTGACTTGGAGACCCGGTCGACAATTTCATTCCACAAACTCCATGATATGCCGCCCCCATGGTAATATTGGCTGCGTGTTCCCCACCATCCCCAGTGGTGGGAGACCCGTCAGGAAATACACATCCTGGAAGGTCAGTTCGATCTTGTGCACCTACACTATAAGGACCTCATGCTCTGGATCCCAATAACTGATAATTCGGGCCAACAAGGGCTCTCCTGCTCTCATCAACGGGTTCTCCAAAAACTTTAGAACCCCAAACCTGGCCAACACGCGACGGACACCCTGATCCGCCTGGATCTCTGCCCGCAATGTACCCAGTTCTCTCTCTCTCCAGTTAACCGTAAATATGCCATAACTGCACAAAAACATCATGTTTGTCAGCATACAGATCGGGAATACCATAACCAAACACAAAAACCCAACTCCCAGTCATAAAACAGCACCAAAACCCCCTCATCTCCCAGGTCGCAGTTTTTTCCCTAAAACCTATGTCCCAGGTCGCACTTTTTGGCCCAAAAAGTGCGACCCAGCCGTAGAGATGAAGGAGGGTCTGTTTCTGGGAGTTTGGGCCCTAAACTGAACTTTCAATCTATCAAAATGAAAGAGTAAGGTTAGGCCTCTTACCTGCAACTAACGGATCTCGATTCCAACGGTCGGTTTGTCCGCTACGCTCGCCGCAAGATTTAGGGCCTTCTCTCCTCTCTACATTCACCATAGCAACAATAGCAAATGAGTGAATTTGGAGGGAAAACTGCCTTATTAAAAGAGAACCCATGTTTCTTCTTTTGACTGCTGTGACCACACTGTAGCCCCGTTTGATAAACCATAGGCACCGTTGGAAAGCTCTCACCGAGCCCTCAAATGGGTATCTGTTAGTTTTTTATGCCCTGATACTTCACCACGACACATTTTGTCCAAGAAGGGTCACTTCCCCTCTAATTAAAATCGAATTTCCTCACTTACGACACTTGTACTTGGGGCACCACTTCGCCTCTTTACTTGTCTTTGTTCCTGTCGATTTTTGTCATGAGTTCCCATTTTGTACTCATGTTTTTATGGTCCCCCACTGGGCCTTTACTGTGTGGCAGCACCATTGAGTCGCCCTTGTTTAGAGCATCCAAGTTGAGTCATCATTGCATTCATGGAGTCTATCCCAAGTCCCTTTGTACCCCGCTATAGCCCTCCATCCTTCATTGCTTGGTCTCTCTCTTGTGTCGCACTTTATGACCTTCAGTCCCATTGTCCCCTATCCCTTGTGATATTGTGTTAGTCGCTGCCAGGTCATTCATGCCCTTTATGCTCTAACAAGGGAATTCGTCCATTCGCTACTCAGTCCTTTCCATTTCCCTATCATCATTAGTGTCAGTCTGTCCGTCGCTCCACTATTTTCTCTCGTGCCTTAGTTGAGGATGTCTCCTTGCATCACCTATCGCGGACCTCCTTCTGTCGACATCAGCTCCTTCCCTCCAGAAGCCAGGTCTAGAGGGCGGTGTACCTTGGTTCCAACTTCCACTTTTGTTTGGTGCCTCGGATCAGGCAAAGGGATCTCTCATTTCCCTTTGACTTGATTGTTTCTCTAGCTCCTTTCAGCATGATCGAGATCCGTATACTTGATGGTCCAGTGATCCAGCAACGGCTCTTGATGATTCCTGGGTGTGTGTGAGATGTCTCAACCCTCATGAGGGGGTGGCCCTGCAGGTAGCCCCCCACATGCCCGGATGACCTCTTCCTTGCAGCCTTCGATGCAGCTCTAGATATTTAATGATGTTGGCCTTAGCCACTTGTAGCGCCTCTTTGATTTTCATGTATTAGTCAGATTTTGTGAGCCCTTCCCCATTTTCATGGGGCATTTGGGTTGTATTTGTATCTCATGTACTCAGATATTATTGTCCATGTCATGGCTGTTATCCCAGGCACAGCATGTATATGGGATTCCTCATTTTATTTTTCTCTGGCTCATGATTATGCCGACTGTACTTTATGGTTCGGTCCCTTGTTTACTGGACACACTATTCTTTTGTACTTTGTCTCGGCGGGCATAGGTATGCCTCCCCCGCCGCCTTCAGCACAGGTACCCTCTCATAAAAAGAGACTTGTTGCACTTGCGAGTCTCGTCTCCTCAGGGTTTAGTTCTTCAGCACACTATCTACCTTGCATTTCTCTCTCTGACTTCCCTTTTGTTGTCTAGTGATTGAGTTCTTACAACGTACTTCGGTCATACGATTTGCTCTTGACACTCGCACGTTGGGGGGCAATCTGTTACACCATTTTTTGGTCATCTAACCTATTATCATTAGATGGACCCAAGTACACCATGTAAGACCAATTTTACCCTAAGTAAAATTGCTTTCACTATGTAAAATAACTTGATAAACCACATTTATTAGGTTGTTTATGGTCAAAACAGGAAACCCCAAAAGGAAATACTAAACAAACCCATTTTGTTTAATTTTCCTCATGGAATAATTAATTAAACCATAATTTAATTATTATTCCCAGTCATGTTTAACCCAAAAACAAAGAAATTAATTAGATAAACCCTTATTTATCTTATTATTTTCTAGGAATAATTATTTAAATCTTATTTATATAATATTCCTTGTTAAATATGACCAAATCACCCACAAATAATTAAATAAATCATTATTTATTTAATTATCTTTCAACCACTTCCTTAAATAATTAAATAAATCATTATTTATTTGATTATCTTCTAACCGCTTCCTTAAAAAGATAAATAAATCATTTATTTATTTATTTTTGACAAATTAAAGGATTTGACCCAAGTCAAATACCTTTTCCCTCCAACAAATATAATAAAATATTCCATAAAAAGTGGATCTAGATCTGGTTTACCCATGCACCAAGATCTAGAATGACCCAATATTTTGTTATAAATAGGAGGGTTTTTACTACCATTCTTCACCTTTTGTTGCCTATTAGATCACTCTGGATCTATACACTTGGTCACTCTTTTCTACCATTTTCTGTGTAAGCTCCCTTTGAGTTCTATTCTTTGTGTGGGTTTTCTACACCAAAAAGAGAGAGAAATCTTAGATCTGAAGTGCTGAGGACTTCCAAGAACCCATCCCACTGAGGAGAATTGGATACGCCTTCTTGTTTTCCTCCCAGGTGCCCAATTCATATAAAAATTCTTTCAAAAATTGTTCTTGTCTTGTCTACTGGTATATGGAGCAAACCTTTATTTTTTCTGCTTAATTTATTTCCATGCATAGATCTGGTTTTTGCAGCTCTTTTATGTTCAACTGACCGCAGATATGAAGATATTGGTAGCCACTTTTGTTGTTAGGGCTATTAGTTATGCGTAGCTAAAGTGGTCCTTTTTCGTACACTTCGACAAAGGATTCATACTAACAGTGACATCAAAGGCAGCAAAGGTAGTAAAGGATTAAAGGATAAAAGATACAGATGAAGACAAAATCAGAGTTTAGAAGAAAAATTAAAAGTCAAATGACAAATCAAAAGAAAATCAATGAATAAGAAATATTTGAATGAAAAGGCCAATCAACCTTTACTTCTTCAAATCACATTTCCCACCTACAACCTCATTTCACTTAAATAAACGTAGCTACAGTTAATAAAGCAATCAGATATATTTTTAAGCAGCTCAGAAGTTATTTTAAAAGTTAAAGTTAAAGCCAAATAGTCAAAAAAATCTTAAATTTAGCTCAGCAGTTAATTAGAAAGTTGTTATTACAACAAGTCAGTCAGTGATATTTTGGCATTGGGCCCTGCATGGTATCAAAGGTCAAGATTACATTTACTCTGTAATAAATACAAATATGTCACCCTAGATTAGGGAAACCTCATCATCTGCAGATAAATACTTTCATGTATTGTTCATTTTTATGGTTGGTTGCTGGTTAGGTAGTTGATTTCTAGACTGGATTTTCTTAGACTCTGAGTTGCAGAGAGTATTGCAATGGAGTATTGTAACTGATTTGGACATCAGTAATACAATCAAGTTTAGAGGATTCTTGAGATATGTTAACGATGATGTTATCCCTCTTTGTCATTTTCTCTCCTTTGTTTACCATATTGTGCATCATTTCTTTGATAATAGAACGTAAATTTTAGATTAAGATATGTTGTTTCAACACCTTAGTTTTGTCTGTTAATTTTATCTAAATTTTTTCTACTACAAGGTATGATTAAAGAATTCAGTGGTGTCTTGCTCTTTATTTATGCTTACCTTGTTTCCTTGAGGTTTACTTAGTAGAGTTTAGTCAAAGAATTTAGGGGTGTCCTACTCTTTGGTTTTTCTTAAACTGTTATCTTAAAGGCCTTCTATGAAGTTTAGTTAAAGAATTTAGGGGTGTCCTGCTCTTTCATTTCACTGAACTATTATCATGAATGTTTTCTTTGTTTGAAAGTAATAGCTAAAGAATTCCAGGGTGTCCTACTCTTTAGGATTACTGGATTGTTGTCTTAAAGGTTTTCTTAGTAAAGTTTTAATTAAAAAATTCAGGTGTGTCCTCCTCTTTAGTTTCTCTTAAAAAAATATCTTAAAGGATTTTCTTGTTGAATTATAGTTAAAGGATTCTTAATTTCCCTTTAGTTTTACTGATTTCACAACTTGTTGTCATTTCATATTTCATCTAACCTAAAAATATCCACTTGATATAGATAACTTTCCTTATGAAAACCATTGCGGAGTTGATGTACAATTAAAACCTTTTATGACTCCATAGACCAATGGATTAAGCTTCTGACATTATATATATTCAACTAAAACAATCAGTCAATAGATCAATCAATTAATCAATCAAAAAAAAAAAATCCAAAGCTTTATAATTAGCCTAAAATTAGAAAAACATAAACATAAAGATAAATTAGTTAATCATAAACATAGAGACATCCCTCTTTGAGCCCAGGAAGGCTAGGTTCTTAGAATCCAAAGTGGTTTGATGTGGTTCCCTACTACTTTTTCTTTCCAATCTTGCAAATTACAGGGAGCCAATATTATATTCTTTCCACAACTAGTTTCATGTGTGGGGGGTCACAAGGGGGGTGATATTCCCCCCCTATTCGTTGCGCTGGGTAGAGTAGGGGGGTGAAGCCCCCCTTGTTGGGGGGTTTTCATCGGGTGGTAGCCCCGCTACACGGGGTCTAGGGAAGTGCCCCAGGAAATTTTTTTTTGACCCTATTATAGGTGGGTGAACCTACCTATGGTTTTTTTTATGGGTTTTGCACATGGTTTTTGGAATGATGGTTTTATTCCCATGGTATTTTGTAGATTCAGTCAAGGGAAATAAAATTATCTTCTGATAAAAGGTTAACAGATTGGGGTTTATGAATGCTTCAACATGTATATATATGTATTGTGAGATTGAAATGAAAATAATGAAAAATAAATCTAGTAGTCTCGATTTTTGGATATAGGGGAAAATCCCTGTGTATATTTGTTTTATGTTTTATGTTCTCACCATTTTATATTTTATGTTTAAAGAATTCATTTATAGGTAATTTCTATATAGGGTTACAACCTACATTTTGTATCAGAGTAGTTTTTGCTTCAAGGGGATGCCTTTACTGCTAAGGAGTTTTGCTCAGGCTTGTGGTAGTCCCTATTCAATGGGTGATTTGTGGGATTGATTCTTGTGGTGAAAGAAGATGGAAATAAATAGAAAGATAGAAATAGACAAATTTAATGGCCATAGTTTTGAGTTGTGGAAGCTCAAGATGGAGGATCTGCTGGTGGATAAATATTAGTGGATCGCAGTAGATCCGAGTACTAAACCAATGAGAATATCAGATAAATATTGGGCGAATTTGGATTGGAAAGAAAAGAGCATAATACGATTGTGTATATTAGATTCAGTATTGTTGAATGTATCATGGGCTACCACCAGCGTTAGGGCCATCTTATTTTTGTTCAATTTTCATTATCCATTACTGATGATGATCCCAGAACTGTTAGGGAGGAAGTGGATTTGGAGGATGGAAAACTCTGGAAGGAGGCATTGGTTGATGAAATGGAATATTTGGTCAAAAATGGGCCTTGGGATATGGTGGAGTTTCCAGATGGAGGCAACCACATTGGAAGAAAATGGATGTTTAAGAAGAAGATCAATGTAGAAGGCTAGGTGGAGAAATACAAATCTCAGTTGGTAGAAAAAGGTTATTCCAATGTGCCAGGAATCTATTTTGGTGATATATTTGCTCCTGTTGCCAAGGTAGCTTCTATTATATTACTTTTATTTGTTGCTTCTGCTTTTTATTTTGAGGTAGAACAGATGGATGTGAAGCCAAAATTTCTTCATGGGGGTCTGGAAGAAGAGATATACATGAAGAAACATTAATTATTTGCATTGAACGGTAAGAAAGAACTCATATGCCTATTAAAAAAATATTTGTATGGGAAAAAACAATCACCAAGGATGTGGTAGCAGAAATTTGATAGATATATATGGGAACTTCGATTCACCAGAAGAAAAGAAGATCAATGTGTGTATTTTAAACTAATTGGTGCTCATGTTATTTATATGGTCTTGTATGTGGATGATATGTTGCTAATTAGAAATGAAAAATAAACTATCCAGATGCAGACCAAATTTCCCTCCAAGTTCAACATGAATGATCTTGGTGTTGAAAAAAATATTTTTGGAATGGAAATTAAATGATATTGGGAAAAAAGGAAGCTATGGTTAAACAAGAGGAAGTGTGGAGAGACAATATTGCAGAGGATTAATATGTAGGATAGTAAACCAGTGAAGGTTCCTATTCCTGTAGGTGTAAATTTATCGATTTTACAGTGTCAGAAGACACAAGAAGAGGAAGAAGACATGTCCCCTCTTCCATATGCAAGTGCAGTCCATAGCCTGATGTATGCAATGGTCTGTACTAGACCAGAAATTTCACTTGCAGTGGGAGTATTGAGCAGGTTTATGTCAAAACCATGGAAGGAGAATTGGAAAATAGTGAAGAAAGCTTTCAGGTATTTATGTGGCACTAGTTATTATGGTTTGTGCTACCAAGGAAGACAATGATTGGAAATTTTTTTGGACATCCATGGCTTTTTTTATGTACACTGGGCTATAGGTATCAATCATAGAATATGTACAAATGGGTATGTGTTCAACCTATTTGGAGGAACATTCAATTGGATGAGAAAAAGATAGTTTTTAATGGCTATTTCAACAAGAGAGGATGAATACATGACAACCACTTAAGAAAGAAAAGAATAAATTTGGTTTCATAGATTGTGTTCAAGCATGGGATTGATATCACGATCTATAAAGATAAACTATGACATCCAAAGGGAAATTTTATCGGTAAATAACCCTACTTATCATTCATAGACAAAGAACACTGATGTTCAGTATCAATTTGTGAGGGATATGGTTGACGATAAAAAGATGTTGCTGGTAAAGGTGGAAACTTTGAATAATGTTGCAGATGCATTTAAAAAATCTGCAAGCACTGCAAACATTTTTTGGTATAAAGATTCAATGAGAATTCTAGAGCCAGACCAATGACTAATCTCTTATGTGACCTCCTGTGGAAAATAAAAAAATAAGTGGGATAATTTTGGGTGTGTGTTATATTATTTCCACGACATATTCGCACATGCATGGGTGGTGTTGTGTAACCAGCTCCAAAAATAGAAGAAAAGAGATATCAACACCTTAGAAATAAGCCACTTCGAGGGGGAAACCTCAAATACATTACATAAATGAACAATTCTTGGATGATACAATTTACAAAACCTCCTTTCTATATATAGGAGTCCATGGGGCCATAATGTAATCCTAGTGGGGCCACAATGTAATCCTAGCGAACCTAACAATAATAATTTAAGGGCACAATAATAACAATATGGGGGTTATAAGGGTACAATAATAACAATAAGGGGGTTACACTAAAAACAATAAGGGACTATACTAGTAATATAGGGACCTAACATGCCCCTCTCCTTCAAAAAAGTGTTGTCCTAAACGCTTGAGTAGCTCTAAGTGCTTCTGTATAGAATTCTCATCCTCCCATGTAGAATCTTCAGTGGGTAAGTTCTTCCACTTGACGAGATACTCTAAAATTGATCGATTCCGTAGCTGTCGAGTTCTTGTTTCCCTAACCGCTTCAGGTTCGAATATGATTTTTCTTTCCTTATCAAGTTCTAGCAATATTGTTTGAACTGGAAGATTTTCACCCATAACCTTCTTTAAGCATGAAACATGGAAAGCTAGATGCACTCGCGAAGAAGGAGGAAGCTCCAATTTGTATGCCATAATACCAATATTTTGCAACACCTTGTAAGGACCATAGTACTTTGGTGATAATTTATTATCCTTCTTAGCTTGCTTGAGGGAAATTTGTTTGTATGGTTGTAGCTGTAAAAATACCCAATATCCTACATCAAAAATTCTCTCACTGCGATGTTGATCTGCCTGTTGTTTCATTCGGTTTTGTGCCAAATTTAGGTTATCCTTTAAGAGTTGGAGAACTTCCTACTGGTGCTAGATGTGATCTTCCACTACTTGAACCTTCGAATTTTTCCTTAAATATGATGTGATGGATGGTGGATGATATCCATAAAGTTCCATAAATGGGGTCATTTTTGCTACAGTATGGAAGGAATTTTTATACCACCATTCAGCGAGAGGTAACCACTTGACCCATTGTGTTTGTTTATCAGATACAAAACAATGAAGATATCTTTCCAAACATTTATTTACTATCTTAATTTGACCATCAGATTGAGGATGATAAGATGAGCTATGAGCTAATTGAGTACCCAAACAAGAAAATAACTCTGTCCAAAAATTTCCAGTAAAAATGGCATCTTTGTCGCTCACAATAACCCTTGGGCTTCCATGTAGCTTTTGAATTTTTTCCATAAATGTAGTAGCAACTCTACTTGATTTAAATGGATGAGATAATGCACAAAAATCTGCATACTTGGTAAGTCTATCAACTACCACCATGATGACACTCTTTCCTTTGGACTTAGGTAAACCTGTGATAAAATACATTGAAATCTCTTCCTAACATTGACTTGGAATGGATAAATGTTGTAAGAGTCTTGGGGTCTTAATTGTCTCAACTTTATTCTGCTGGAAAACCAAACATTTCGCCACAAACTTTTGAATATTAGATTTAAGGCCATCCCAAAAAAATTCTTTCTTCACCCTATGGTGAGTTTTTAAAAATCCTGAGTGTCCTCCTAAAGGAGAAGTGTGCAGCTCCAAAAGAATATTTTGTTTCAGTTGGGAATTCCTACAAAGATATAAGCAATCTTTGTACCATAAGGAATCGTTTTTCCAACTAAATGTATCAGATGTACTAGGATCTTACTATAACTTTTGAATGAGTGTCCATACATATTTTTCCTTCTTCCATTAATCTCTTGCTTCAATTATCCAATCTGGTTGGATAATAGAAATGGCACAAAGAAATTCTTCAACCTCTTCATTATTTCTTGAGAGTGCATCTGCAACAACATTAAGCTTTCATTTTTTGTATATTATTTCAATGTCATAACCCAACATCTTTGTGACCCATTTTTGCTGCTCTTCTGAAGATAGTCTTTGTTCCAAAAAGTGTTTAAGACTATCATGATCATTTTTTACCTTGAAGTGTCTTCGCATTAGGTAAGTTCGCCATTTCTATAGTGCATGCAGTATTGCTAACATTTCATTCTCATAAATAGGTTTCTGTAAATAATTTCCTTTGATTGGATGACTTTCAAAAGAAATGGGTCTTCCTTCCTGCATTAAAACAACACCAATTCCATTTCCTAAGGCATCACATTCCACAATAAAGGTTTTTGTGAAGTCTAGCGTAGCTAATACTAGTGCTCGACACATTTACTCTTTAAGATGTTCAAAGGGCTTAGCTACTTCAGGATTCCATGAAAATGCATCTTTATTCAATAATTTTGTTAGAGGTGTTGTTATCCTCCCATAATTCTTAACAAACTTGCGATAATATCCTCTTAACCTAAGAAATCCTCGCAACTTCTTTATGGTTGTGGGGACTTTCCATTCCTTAATGGCTTTAATTTTGTTAGGGTCTACCTTAACACCCTCGTGAGATACAATATGACCCAGATATTCCACCTCTTGTACTCCAAAGAAACATTTGGATGTTTTTTCATATAATTGTTTCTCCTGCAAGAGTTTGAGCACCTTGTCAACATGTTCAACATGATCCTTCCAAGACCTATTGTATATCAGTATATCATCAAAAAATACTAGCAAAAATTTTCTAAGGAAGGGTTTAAAAATGGAATTCATCAACCCTTGAAATGTAGAAGGTGCATTGGTAAGGCCAAAACGCATGACCAAAAATTCATAATGACCCTCATGACTTCGAAATGATTTTTTTGGAATATCTTCATTCTTCATTCTAATTTGATGATATCCTTAACGAATATCCAATTTGGTAAAATAAATTGCTCCATGTAATTCATCCAATAATTCATCAATCACAGAAATGGGAAATCTATCTTTAATGGTGAGCTTATTGAGCTCCCTATAATCCGGACACATTTTCCATGATCCATCCTTCTTGTGTACCAATACTACAGGAGCAGAGAAAGAACTTTGACTAGGTTGAATTATACCTGCCTCTAACATTTCTGCAATCATACATTCAATTTCGCTCTTTTGGACATAAGGATATCTATAAGGCCTAATGTTTGGAGGAACACTTCCTGGAATCAAAATAATAGTATGATCATAATCACGAATAGGTGGGAGTCCTTTGGGAGTTTCAAACACCTTGGAATGATTGTCTAAGACTTGTTGGAGATCTATAGAAATAGATTATTTTGATGTTGGAACTTCTAGTGAGCATAATTGTGCAATTACGCCTCATTGTTCTTTATTTAGAAGCTTTGTCATGACATTAGAGCTTATTATCTTTCTCGGCTTCCCTGCAATACCCCGTAATTCGACTTCCCTTCCTTTTGAAAAAAATTTCAGGAAAAATTCTTGAAAATTAAAAGCTACCATCCCCAAAGATTGTAACCATTGTACTCATATTACAACATCAACACCTCCCATAGGAATGGAAAGCATTGGACTAGTCAATACATATTCCCCCATGGTTAGCTTGATATTATGGCATTTTCCAGAGCAATTTATAGTTCCCCCATTTGCAACCATCACTTGACATTCTGGTGCTGGGTATAGGAAACAATTTAAATCCTTGGCTACCTTACAATGAATAAAATTATTGGTGCTACCTGAATCAATCAACACTATTACCTTTTTCTTCTTGATATGTCCTTCTATCTTGAGAGTTTGAGGAGTGGTAATTCCTGCCAGTGCATTACACGATATGGTCGGATTCATTTCTTCCCCTTCTATGGCTAGTTCCTAGTGTATATCCTCTTCTTGTTCATTTTCTTCTTCCTCTTCACAATCTATGTAAAATAATTTCTTCTCAGCATACTTATGACCTTTAGTGTATTTTCAATCACAGTTGTAGCAAATCCATTTTTCTCTTTTTTCTTCCAATTGTTGTGGTGTCAACCTTGTAGTTTGTGGAAATCTAGGCGTAACAACACTTCCTTATTTATAGAAGTGAGTGGTAGGCTTCCTTGTCGCCATAATTTTACATTCAATCTTTCTTGCCAACCTGAATGCCTTCTCCAATGAATCATGTTCCAAAAAGCGAACTTCATGTTGGATGTTATCCTTTAAAGTGCCTATGAAGAGATCAATCCTGTGTTCCTATGGAATATCAGTTACCCCTATATTCATTTTTTGGAAGTCCTTAATGTGCTCCCCCACTAAGCCCTTTTGTTTGAGATTTATCAATTGGCTAAAGAAGGTGGTGCTCTTTGTATCCTTATAATGTGCTATCATTTCCTCCGTCAAAATTGACCAAGTGACAATTTTTTTATGGGATAAAAGCCATCGATACCATACAAATGTATTTTGTTCTAAATGTAAAGTTGCAATGCATACCTTTTGTGTGTTTTTCCCATTAGGGAGATCAAAATATT
This sequence comes from Pinus albicaulis, assembly GCA_034641835.2. NCBI lineage: Eukaryota > Viridiplantae > Streptophyta > Pinopsida > Pinales > Pinaceae > Pinus > Pinus albicaulis. Next base: position 186,749,685 of record CM076580.1, read on the forward strand.
GCTCCATTTGTAGTATCCATGTTACAGGATCACTAGTACAAAGTGGCTAATTTGTTACTAAAAAAAAGACTAAAATTTTCATATAAACGACTATTTTTCAGTCGGTGACCAATAGTAGCTAATTTATAGTATCTTATAACGTGACCAACTTTTGGTCATTTTTAGCTTAGTCATTAATTGATTATCTCAATTTTGTTATCTAGTTGTATATTTGGTCATTGATTTGGTCATTGATTTAGTCACTGATTTGGTCACTAATTTAGTCATTCATTTGGTCTTTCATTTTGTCACTGATTTAGTCATTGATTTAATCATTCATTTGGTCACGGATTTAGTCATTCATTTAGCCATTGATTTGGTCATTAAATGTCACAATTAATGACCAAATATACAACAAAATATATTACTATATGATCACCGAAGAAAACCAATTAATGACCAACATGTTGGTCGTGTTATAAGATACTGTAAATTAGCTACTAATAGTCATATATATATGCAAATTTTAGTCATTGTTTGAAACCAATTAATGACCTAAGAAATGTGACTAAATTATAGTCGTGTTATAAGATACTGTAAATTTTCTACTAATAGTCGTATATATGAAAAATTTAGTCATCATTTGTAGTCACAAATTTATCATTTACAGTAGCCATTTATTCATTATATAAACGACCAATTTAGTAGTTTATATTTATTTCATTAATAATCATTATAAATGACTAATTTAGTCGCATATTCATTTTATTTGTGTTCATTATTAATCAACATAAATTAATTTGTATGATTTAAAAAATGTCATACAATGTGCATGTTCATCTAATATGGAAAGACAAAGTCCCATATTTTAATTACAATACTAAACAACATCAAGTGAAACTATAAATAATTTCAACCACATAAATTATATTATATGAAATGTTAAAATATTACAATATGAGTTTCCAACTTTATATTAGTTGGACTACAATTTACACATGAAATGATGTTTCATCACTTCAAAACATTATCGTTATGTTGTCAAGGCATTACAGGTGAATTCACCAACTCTGAAGACTTGATCATCAGTCTTTATATGTGTGTCTTATGCGAGATATTGGTTCTAAGGGTATCACCAGACCAGTTCTCCTCTCTCTTTTTGCATTTGTTGCTCCAATGTTATTTCTCTTCTCTTTTTTCAATTCATTCTTCTTACCATCAATACTGATATCATTTTCTGAAAACAAAAGAAAAAACAATGCACTGTAAGAAATGAAAGACAATGAACACTAAAATATAACATAAATTGGACTATAAATAGTTTATACAACATATACCTTAACATCAACAATGTCAAAGCAATTTTCCTTCCGCATCAATTTCTGCAAAATAAATGTCACGTTATTCTTTCCCATTTCTCAACATGCTACATACGATAAATTGAAAAGAACATAAAACCAAGAGCAAATCCTTTTCTAGCCAAAATAAACAAACAAACAGTGCGTCTAATAAAACTTCATTATAATATTAGCAAATGAAAAGAAAGGTAGTGGACCATTTGTGTTGTTTGACTTTTCCTATTTTTGTTATAAAGTGCTCGAGCTTTAGGAACCAACAAATGTGAGCACAAGCTAAAAACTAACCAACCATTCACTTGTCAACATGAGAGATCACAAATAGACTACAAAATTGATCATGCATTAAAATTGTGAGTAGACTACCTTGAAATTTTCTTCTTGAGAAATACCTCAAAACCCCCTCGTTTCTAATAAGCTTCTTGGCTATGTACCTCCATCCTTGATTTCCCTTGCTATATCTTGAATAAAGAATATCCCTTCAACAACCAATTTTGCGAGAATCCTACCAAGTAACTCAAGAGCCTTGTGTGCATCAACAGTAGCATCTTCCAATGAAAATAGTACAATCTCCAGCCTAGAAACATCAAAATTATATATAGTTATAATGTTGAAAAGTGTAACTAGGTAGGTCTTCCTTATAATGACTATGTAATTATGTACTTATGTAAAGATGAAGTCAATAATAATAAAATGAATTTTTGGTTTACTTGCTTCATGGGTTTCATGAACAAGATTCTTAGTATAGGTCTATAGACTTCATCTTAATGTCTATTAGGTACATAAGTGTAATTAGGAGTCATGTAAAAGGCGTGAAAAATACCCTCCAGGATGTTGCAGAAGAATGGCCTACAAACGTTGAAGATATGCCTATGAAGTTGGCCTACAAACAACTGTTAAAGTCGGCCTACTTAATGGCTATAAGTTCGGCTTAATTACTTGGATAGAACTACTATATATACCCTACATACACTGCGGTTAAGAGAACATATCTGCGGATGATACTGAGGTTATACAACGTGCAAAAGAAGAAAGTTTTGTGGATTCTACTGAGACAATAAAGTGTAAAGAAGGGAGAAGAGATTAAGTTAATGTCTAGGGTAGAACACATTAAAAGAAAGAACAGATTTGCGGATCTGTCTCTGAGGTACTGCGGATATTTAAGTAACAATTACAGTCAAGTTTGAAGTTAACAAAAGGTGGAAGAAAGAACAGGAATTACGTATTAGTTTTAAGGTATAACAAATCAAATCTAAGGACAAGATTGTCTACGTATAAGTCTGAAGGTGAAAATGTTTGAAAGATAGCAAATACAAGAACAATTTTGATTGTAGACTTATCTAAAGGAAGAGTTGAATGATACACCCTCCAAGGTAACTGAATGATGTATTCTACAGAAGCAGTTAAAGGTTAGTAATTGTTGAAGTAACTGGAATATTGAGATATTGACTAAAGGATATGATTAAGTTATCTCTGAGGAAAGAATTTTAAAAGTCAGAAACCTCAAGTAAAGAAGGTAAATCAAAGATTTACCTTCCTAACTTATTGCAAAATACTCAGTTACAAGAAAGATCAATTTTGTCTCTACATTTGTATAAGCACTTTGATAATTGACTTGATGAAGGATTAACTCAGCAAGCTCACAAGTAGTTATCAAGAAGAGAATTTTTATTAATCTATAGCCCTTAAATTCTCAACATGGTATCAAAGCTATGGTTATGATCAAAGGCAGTTTGAAAGGACTCGAAACATTTTAAAAGGACCTATGTCAAAAGGGCTCAAATCATAGTAAGACAGTCCAATAATTAAACTAGGTGCAAGTTCACAAGAAGGGTCAATCTCAATGACATCACAGTGTTGAAATTACCTCTGCCTCAATTTAGTAATACTCTTATAATATTATTTAGATACCACAACAGTGAGGAGAATGAGTTATAAATGTGTATTTACCGTTAAGGCTCAGTGTGACAAAAAGATATCAATATAATCTGTATTACAGTGAAAATATTGAGTGTTATAATCACAGGTCAACTACAATCTTGGTATAATCAATCACATGATAAGTATGACACTACAATTTGGAAATACCACAGTAAAAAATCTATCACTGTTTCGCGCTACCACAGTGAGAAAGGTCTCACTGGTTCGGTGACATCATAGCTTGATGAGAAGTATGCCATTTCAGTTTGATAGTATCATGACATAGGGTATGGTCAAAAGAAGTCAGATACATGTACAGTGAAGTATTTACAATCGAAGCACAAAATAATGTCAAAAAAATAATATGTATACACAGTGAAATAGTACATTCACAGATCTGGGAATCGCTGCTTACATTGAGTTTGAAAGAATCTGAATTCTTTCCTATGAAGTTGACAGTGCAAGAACCAACTAAAAGAAAGAACTAGTTTGAAGGTATAACAAATCAGATATAAGGACAAGATTGTCTATGTATAAGCGTGAGGGTGACAATGTTTGAAAGATAGTAAATACAAGAATAGTTTTTATTGCAGACCTATCTAAAGGAAGAACTAAATGATACAACTTCCAAGGTAACTGAAGGATGTATTCTACAGAAGAAGCTAAAGGTTAGTAATTGATGAAGTAAATGAAATATTGAGATATTGACTAAAGGATATGATTAAGTTATCTCTGAAGAAGGAATTTTAAAATTCAGAAACCTCAAGTAAGGAAGGTAAATCAAAGATTTGCCTTCCTAACTATATTGCAAAATACTCATTTACAAGAAAGATCAATTTTGTCTCTACATTTGTATAAGCACTTTGATAATTGACTTGATGAAGGATTTACTCAGCAAGCTCACAAGTAGTTATCAAGAAGAGAATTTGTATTAATCTATATCCCTTAAATTCTCAACATATAATTCATAATCGCACATGACCATAGACTGTAGCAGTCTTGAAATAAACTCGAACTTGAATAAGGACAAACACAAAATTTCAATTTTGTGGTTTATATGATAGCCATTTGATAATAGCTCACTCAACATCCATGTTTCAGTCAGTATTTGGTGTCTTTTTATGTGGAAAATTTTCCAATGGGGCTAGATGTTTTGACCTTTTCTGTTTGGATCGAAGCTTAATATGAATATGTATTGGATTTTTGTTTTAAATGAAAACATAGGTTATTTTTTTCCTTTTATGTTTTTCTCCCTTTACATATATATTTTGTGAATTTTCGTAATTTTAAAGAAAATAAATAGTCATGTTAATATGTTGTAACATATTGCAATTTTAAAATTTGTAGCTAGAGTTTTGGAGGAAGCATGAGAATTCTACCTGCTTTAGCCAGCATTCTTGACGCTTGTGCTGATATATATCTAGAGAATAGAAACCAGGTTCAAATGGACAGTAAACCCAAGTTTTACACTTCTTTTCACCTTTTGATTGGTCTAAGCAAGCCTGACAACAATCTGCAGCACTTTCTTTATGGTGCATCAGACCCCATTTAACTGTCGCTCCGTCATACTCTGTATGTGGTTTTGCATGGCATTCAGAAGGAAGTAGTCTACCAGGTATGATTCCATCTTCTCCAGAAATAATATCAAACTATGCATCAGGCTTTAATTGCACCATTTTAAGCTAGGATTCTCCAAACCCTTCCTACCCTTGGACAAATTGAACAAAGAAACAATATAACTCATTCAAAAATAACACACCTGGGAAAAGGTGGAAAATAAAACAGATGTTAAAACAAAATAATTTGAATTTTAACATATCTTCACTGCAAAATGCTAAATTCCATTCTCCCGCATGTAAGTAATCAAATTGTTAAATTTAGCAACATAACAATAACCTTAAATATGCTAAAAAAAGGAACCTAGAGAAATTGTCAAGAAACCATAATCCTCAAGTCATAAACTTAAAAATAGATAAGACTTCTATATGAATACTTTGTAAAACACGCTCTCAAGACATAATGCAGTGAAGAGGAAAAAATAATTTGGTGATGCTAACCTAGTAGTCAAAATCCCAAGAAATCAAAGCGCAAACACCAAACTAAGATTGCCCATATATTCATCACTGATCTCAGTTCCATCCTCCAGCATCTTTCCACTATCCTCACATGAAGCTTTGGGAGGTAATGAGAATCCAGCTTCCTCCAACACAGGGCCCCAGTGAGTCTCCAATACTTTTTCCACCATCTCTGTTCATGGGAACCCCAATACATAATGTATAAACACACACCCAAATTTGGGAGCTGTGGACAAAAAGGAGCAAGGAGGAAAAGAACATGATGTCACAAAAAAATACTATACCATCACAACTAGCGGACAAGCCATCATTTGAAGTCACAAATAAGCTGAATAGAAAAAATGCATACCTGTATCTTTGGCTTCTGTGGAGGAATTCACACTGTCTTTCATTGCTTCACGTTTCTTAGCTTCTTCAAGCTTTTTCGTCCGCCATTCTTCAAGGGCTATCACTTAAAAAATGTAAGCATTAACAACATATTGATGTAGCTGCCAAATTCTAAAACAGTCAATATTTAACAGTCAATAGTTTGCATTGTTACTGAACTAGGTAACACTTTAATTTTACATTATTACTCAACTAGTGGGTTAAAAATTTCTAGCTTTTGAGGAATCCAGAGCTAAAAAGTCGCTGAGATTTATATAATGAGCAAATGTATGAGCTCCCACATGTCAATTGTTAGAAGCTATGTGAATGGTGGAATATATGCTAGAGCACTCATAGCATATGGCAGAGGGAATTCATGATGTTATATTCCCAAGGGTGAATGATATTGATCCCTAATTTGATTATGTGAGGTCTCTAAGCACTTCAATGATTTATAATTCCCTAGTACCTTTGCAAGAATTTCCCCTGATATTTGATTGCCCTGGAATTCAAGGCAAAGCTCTGAAGTCTCTGTTATGAAGCAAAAATGGAGCTATAAATATTCCCTAAAAATTGGTTGTCATTTAATAATAATCCATAAGATGGTTGTTCTTTCATTATCCCTTCATCTATTAGTGGTGGAGAAAGCAAACCAGTGAAGTTGTTACTGTTTGAAATCATGAAGCACCGTCAGACCCTTAGATAGAATGGATGTGACTATATTTATTCCCCAAAGACCACACATAAAGAGATTAGATAGAATGGAAGTATCTAGATTTCTTCCCCAAGACCACACATAAAGCGAGATGAATAAAGAGCAGCAAAGGTGACCTAAGCTTGAGAACTATCGAAAAACTCATTTATTGAAAGAAGTGGTGGTTTGGTGAAGCTATTATTTGAGCAAGTTGAAATATTGCTAGATAATTTGTTTCCACTAACATTAAATAAATGTATAAAAGAAACTGAAAATTCAGGAATCATCCCTCTAAGTTGATTTCCTCTCAAGCTAGAAATACAAGTTCCTGCATCTACTTAAAACTATAATAATTCGACTAGTCAAAAGATTTTGACACAAATTAAACATTCACCCCAACCCTCAAGGAAGGTTCCATTTTGAGTTTTCTGTAGAGCCCATATAATCTTAACACGAGGAAGTGTGATAAGATCGGCAAGAATATCTCCTTGAAAATAGTTGAGCTCCAATTTTTCACTATTTGATAAACCACTAGTAGGCTCAGAATCAATATATTTTTTTCCAAGGGTGTAGTCCAGCAGATTTGTGAACACAAGTACATAATGCTCATGGAAATTGCCCAGCTCCTTGTGAATCTCATGAGTGAAGGAGTTCCTTAAAACATCTAACATTTGAAGCATAGATTGTTTTCCAATCTCTATTGGGATAACTCCATTTAAAATATTTGGAAACAGGGAAATGAAACTAAGTCTAGAACAATTCCCCAACTATGCAGCTCCAATTTTTCACTGTTTGATAAAGGTGACAACGTTTGAAAATAGAAAATACAAGAAAAATTTTGATTGCAGACTTATCTAAAGGAAGAACTTAATGACACAACTTCCAAGGTAACTGAAGGACGTATTCTACAAAAGCAGCTAAAGGTTATTAATTGTTTAAGTAACTAGAAGATTGAGATAATGACTAAAGGGCTCAAATCATAGTAAGACAGTCCAATAATTAAGCTAGGTGCAAGTTCACAAGAAAGGTCAATCTCTGTCACTATGAAAAGAAGGATCTCAGTAACGTCTCAATCTCAATGACATCACAGTGTTGAAATTACCTCTGCCTCAATTCAGTACTACTCTTATAAGATTATTTCGATACCACAGTAGTTAGGAGAATGAGTTATAAAGGTGTATTTACAGTTAAGGCTCTGTGTGACAAAAATATATCAGTATAATCCATATTACAGTGAAGATATTCAGTGTTATAATCACAGGTCAACTATAGTATCGGTATGATCAATCACATGATAAGTATGACAATACAATTCAGAAATACCACAGTAAAAAATCTATCACTGTTTCATGCTACCACAGTGAGAAAGGTCTCACTGGTTCGGTGCCATCACAGCTTGATGAGAAGTATGCCATTTCAGTTTGATGGTATCACATAGGGTCTCACAGAAATGGTCAACAGAAGTTAGAGACATGTACAGTGAAGTATTTACAATCGAAGCACAAAATAAGGTCAGAATAGTAATATGTATACACAGTGAAATAGTACATTCGAGGATCTCGGAATAGTTGCTTACATTGTGTTTGAAAGAATCTGAATTATTTCCTATGAAGTTGACAGTGCAAGAACCAAATAAAAGAAAGAACTAGTTTGAAGGTATAACAAATCAGATCTAAGGACAAGATTTTCTACGTATAAGTCTGAAGGTGACAGCGTTTGAAAGATAGCAAATACAAGAACAGTTTTGATTTTAGACCTATCTAAAGGAAGAACTAAATTATACAACTTCCAAGGTAACTGAAGGACGTATTCTACAGAAGCAGCTAAAGGTTAGTAACTGCTGAAGTAACTGGAAGATTGAGATATTGAATAAACAGTCGAACATTTGCAAGATTGATGTGACTCATCTCTTGGACGAGCTAAGTGAAGAACAACGAATTGCAATTCAACAAGAACGAGCCCGGAGAATTGATGAACAAAATAAGATGTTTAGCACCAAGAAACATTGCCATGTTTTGGACCTTGATGACACACCTCTAAATGCAACTAAGGTGTCATAAAAATAAAAGCCATCTTGTTCTACTTCTAGTGATTCCTAGGCAAAGAGGGATGTGAATTAAATGAACTGATGATAATATGATTATATAAATGTTGCTAATTCACGATGTTGTTTGTCCAACAGTTTACTGAAATAGATCATGTGCACGAGGAAATGCTAAGGAAGAAGGAGGAGAAAGACCGAGGGAAACATCAGTGTCAGCTTTTTCGCTTTCCTAATATGGGAATGTGGACTAAATTATGGCCTGGCATCTTGAATTTTTGGGACAAGGTTAGTAAAATTTGGTTCGAAATATTATTATCTTTGCAAGCTGTAGTTTTTTACTAGGAACATTTGATTTACAATGTGGAATTGACAACTTCCTTGTATACCAATAGATGGATCTATTCTTATTTTCATATAATTCATTCTGTGATGGTTTATGTTGCAGGCAAGCAATTTGTATGAACTACATCTTTATACAGTGGGCAACAGAGTTTATGCCACAGAGATGGCCAAAGTACTTGATCCCACAGGAACTTTATTTGTAGGACGTGTTATTTCAAAGGGTGATGAGGCCAACCTATATGGAGATGATAGGCTACCTAAAAGTAAAGATCTAGACGGTGTTTTGGGAATGGAATATGCAGTAGTAATTATCGATGATTCTACAAGGGTTTGGCCTCATCATAGACATAATTTAATTTTGGTGGAAAGGTAAGTTCATTTCAATTCTTTTCCAGTTTCCAATCAAGACCTTACAACTGCTATTTTATGCCTTTAAAAATCAATAGTTAAATATATATGTGACTGTTCCTAAGAACTTTTAGACTTCCATGTACAGATACATGTATTTTCCCTATAGTAGGCGCCAATTTGGATTTTCAGGGCTGTCATTGTTAGAGGCAGACGTTGATGAGAGGCCAGAAGATGGAACATTGGCATCTTCTTTAGCAGTGAGATGCTAAAATTAATCTATAAAAAAAATTGTTTTTGTGACTTAATTTAGAGATATTTTCCGAGTTCATCGTATGGTCACATTTCTAACACATATACCCTACAATTCAAACACAGGTGATTGAGAAAATTCACCATAATTTTTTCTCAAACAAACATTGCCTGAAGTGGATGTCCGGGAATTTCTTGCAGCTGAACAACAAAATATTTTAAAGGATTGTAAAGTGGTTTTCAGTAGGGTTTTTTGCAATTGGAGAAGCACAGCTGCATCTTCACCCTTTGTGGCAGATGGCTGAACAATTTGGTGCAGTATGCACAACAAAAATTTATGACAAAGTGACTCATGTTGTAGCCCTTGCCCCTGGGACTGACAAGGAATGTATTTTACCTTTTGTCAAGTCCAATGTTGGAAACTCACAAAATATTTGGTAGTAGTTCCAACATTCCAAGTTAATAATGTCAAACATTATTCCCAACCCTTGGTCAACTCATGCAATTAGTTTCCCAAACTATGCCATTATAACTTAGTCAAGTCAAATTGTTCCCAGTTCATATACATTGAACCCATCAACCAATCTAGATATAGAAGATGTGCTTCAACAAAAACACATGAATGTAGAAGGTGGAATACACATGGTAAATGCAACCAAGAAAGAAAATCAACTTACAGCTCAAGAATAGGCAGAACCTAGAAAGCTTAAGTCTTCCATTTGCAATATTGATGCTAATTGACTTCTAAACAAGTCCCTCAATATTGTCACACTTATATCTACTATTTTGGAATCTTTAATCAACAATGGTAGCTGTCTCTTAAGAGTCTTTGCCAGAGTCAATAAATGTAAAGAAGCGAACAAGAGAATGTGGATCTCAGTCATTTTTCTTCATTCTTCCAACAACAAATAATAATTTTATAGAATGTTGCCACTGTTGTAACACTCGGCAAGGGAATTGTCATACAGAGATTAAGGAGCTAAAATTGAAATCCCCGTTGACTTGGAGCAGGAATTCGCTGACTCTTCTAAATCTCCAGAAGAAGATATTAAACAAGACATAACACTTCCAAAGGATTCAAACATGGTTATGCCCCTCTCATAGAGTTTGCCAAATGAAATTACCACAATCACACAAAATCATATGAATCCTTGTGGTGATGTGAATAATTTCTTGGAAGGGCTAAGTGAAGAACAATGAACTGCAATCCAACAGGAACGAGCACGGAGAACTGATGAAAAAAATAAGATTTTTAGTGCCAAGAAACTTTGCCTTGTTTTGGACCTTGATCACACACTTCTAAATTCAACTAAGGTGTCATAAAAATAAAAATTGTCTTGTTCTACTTCTGGTGATTCCTAGGCAAAGAGGGATGTGAAGTAAATGAACTGATGATAATATTATTATATAAATGTTGTTAATTCACGATGTTGTTTGTCCAACAGTTTATTGAAATAGATCTTGCGCACGAGGAAATGCTAAGAAAGAAGGAGGAGCAGGATCAAGAGAAACCTCACCGTCAGCTTTTTTTTCTTTCCTAATATGGGAATGTGCATTGTGGAATAAATTGTGGCCTGGCATATGGAATTTTTTGGACAGGGTTAGTAAAATCTGGATTGAAATATTATTATCTTTGCAAACTGTAGTTTCTTACAGGGAACATTTGATTTACAATGTGGAATTGAAAACTTCCTTGTATGCCAATAGATGGATCTGTTCTTATTTTCATCTAATTCATTCTGTGATGGTTTATGTTTCAGGCAAGCAAGTTGTACAAAATACATGTTTATAAAATGGACAATAGATTTTATGCCATAGATATGGCCAAAGTACTTGATCCCACAAGAACTTTAATTGCAGGACGTGTTATTTCAAAGGGTGATGAGGCCGACCTAGATGGAGATGATATTCTACCTAAAAGTAAAGATCTAGACGGTGTTTTGGGAATGGAATTTGCAGTAGTAATTATCGATGATTCTGAAAGGGTTTGGCCTCATCATAGACATAATTTAATTGTGGTGGAAAGGTAAGTTCATTTTAATTCTTTTGAAGTGTCCAATCAAGACCTTACAACCATTAATTTTTGTCTTTAAAAATTGGTAGTTAAAGATATATGTGACTGTTCCTAAGAACGTGGAGACTTCCATGTACAGAACATGTATTTTCCCTGTAGCAGGCGCCAATTTGGATTGATGAGAACGTCACTGTTAGAAGCAGACGTTGATCAGAGGCCAAAAGATGGAACACTGACATCTTCTTTAGTGGTGATATGCTAAAATTAATATATAACAAACATTTCTTTTGTGACTTCTCACAATTCAGAGATATTTCCTGAGTTCATCGTATGGTCGCATTTCTAACACATATACCCTGCAATTCAAACACAGGTGACTGAGAAAATTCACCATAATTTTTTGTCAAACAAACAGTTGCATGAAGTGGATGTCCGGGAATTTCTTGCAGCTGAACAACAAAATATTTTAAAAGATTGTAAAGTGGTTTTCAGTAGGGTTTTTGCAGTTAGAGAAGCATAGCCACATCTTCACCCTTTATGGCAAATGGCTGAACAATTTGGTGTAGTATTCACAACACAAATTGATGACGAAGTGACTCATGTTGTAGCCCTTGCCCCTGGGACTGACAAGGCATGCATTTTACCTTTTTTCAAGTCCAATGTTGGAAACTCATAGAATATTTGGCAGTAGTTCCAACATTCCAAGTCAATAATGTCAAAAAAATTTCCCAACCCTTGGTCAAATCATGCAATTAGTTTCCCAAACCATGCCATTATAACTTAGTCAAGTCAAATTGTTCCTAGTTCATATACATTGAACCCATTAACCAATGTAGATAGAGAAGATGTGCTTCAACAAAAACACATGAATGTAGAAGGTGGAATACACATGGTAAATGCAACCAAGAAAGAAAATCAACTTACAGCTCAAGAATAGGCAAAACCTAGAAAGCTTAAGTCTTCCATTTGCAATATTGACGCTAATTCACTTCTAGACAAGTCCCTCAATCTTGTAACACAAATCTCTATTATTTTGGACTCTTTAATCAAAAATGGTAGCTGTCTCTTAAGAGTCTTTTCCAGAGTCAATAAACATAAAGAAGTGAACAAGAGAATGTGGATCTAAGTCATTTTGCTTCATTCTTCCAACAACAAATAATAATTGCAGAGAATGTTGCCACTGTTGTAACACTCGGCAAGGGAATTGTCATACAGATATTAAGGAACTAAAATTGAAAAATGTCTATTAAGGATACTTTGATAAATTTTCAACAAATATAAATGGTCATAGGGCATTGCTTCAAGTTTCAACAGACCTTGGATATTCCTCACATGGAACTTTAGGACTATATTATCAAGGAGGAGTCGATCTTTGGAGGCCATGTCTTGCTTGGTCAATTGAGACCCTAACAAACTCTTGAAAGAAAATGAATTTTTACTTTTGAAGACCAACCACACCATTACTCGGTTCATGTAATCACCCAATTATTCTTATAAAGATACAAGGAAATTCCATCTTTCCTAGCATATGCTAAATTTATTGAATGATTTGGATGATTGATAGTGTGAGAAAAGGTCCTGAATGCAGAGGAGGAATATCAGCAGGAGGGTACGAAACAACTTTCTACCACTCTTGCAATGAACCTAGAAGACTTAGCACGTGATGACATGGGTATCATGCCATGCCTTTTTTCTACATTGGAAAATGGAAATTCAACCAACATATGACAAAATCCTGAGTGCAGATGGAGATAATGCATTAGATTGTAGTTCTAGTTTTCCTGAGAATGAGAGTAATAAGACACTCATAAATGAAGGGAAATCCTGAAGATCCCTTAAGTCTCAAGATACCAACACTCCTATCTGTGATTTTGAATATGGTGGAAACTTTGGCACACTTAATTATGTCCATCTCCAATCAACATTGCCTATTAAATTTGAACATAGCAGTGCAAGATTTGATATTTTTCCTTTGATAGTCATCCTACATATGACATGGACTCTGATGAGGAATAAAAGAAGGTTGATCATATCAAAAAGCTGTTTTGTGAACCATATCAGACAAAGGCAGAACGGTCCATTCCATTTGTTGAAGGAATCCTTATTGAAGATGAATAGTCTTGTCATATTGAAAGAACAAACCAATATCTAGGAAAACAAGAGGACTCATGCAAACCCATAATTGGTTAACTACAAAGTAAGCAAAATCACTTCCAGGTTTGTCTCTTATTTTTCATAGGTATGATAATTGATCTCCAAAGGAGTTCCTTCTCCTAACTATAAATTATATTCGGGTAGCTTTAATTTCTCATATAAAACATCTCCCTTTCTACAACACTGATGTTCATGGCCAGCATAAAACTGTTCCTATGTTTGACCCAGAAACGTTGGAACTTACGAACTTGAGGATAACGATGGATCTTTGGCTTGAAGAAGTCAATTATTAGCTCCCCTCATATTTCCTTGAATAGTGTCTGCCACAACATGATACTATATTTATCAATACCCTAGCTGTCCAAGAGTATTCCCATCTTGAATATGGGATCCTAAAGCTCGCTAAAAATATCCCAGCAAAATGCCCTGATCTAAGCCTAATTTATCTAAATGTTTCATTCATGAATATGGGGTCACAACAAAGTTACTAAGAGAAAGACCTGCAACAAATTTATGCAAGATTTATCAGCATGCACAGGGTTGAGCAATGGAAGGTCATTATTCATAAAAAAGCACCCAAATCCATACTATAGTGATGAAGTTGATAATCTAGTGAAGACAAGAATGTCTTAGAGCTTAAGCATACCAAAAATTCCAGCACTCCAAGGACAAACGAATGAAGCCATCAAACTATTGCTTGCAAGGTTTCAAACTTCAAGGTAATATCCTTTAGCTCCAAGACACAGAGTGCATAGAATAAAATGGTTACCAAAAATTAGTATCCCTGGGAAAAGAATATGGTAGGAACTCCAAAGGGATATAAATTAGCTCAATTAAAAAGAAGCTTCACAAATAGGAAGCTATTCATGTTTCAAGTTACCTTACACGTTCCAGAAGGGGTCTTACAGTTATAATGGGGATAAGGCAACAGATTCACCCAATTTGAATGAGTTTTCCTGTCATACTATTATGTCACTCAACCCCTTTGATTGTTATTTCCAGATAAATAAGCTGAAAGACTCCCCTCACACATTAGGATGTTATAATTATTAATTCCAAGCAAAATGAAGAAAGATCTAATTCATTTCCTAAAAAAATCAATGACAAGGTAGAAGGACATACCAAGCCTTAAAAATTGACCCTGGCCAAAGCGATGAGTTGCCCTAGAAACACCATATTGTTGACCTGACTAAGTTTGGGTCAGTCAAGTCCAATGTTGGAAACTCATAGAATCTTTGGCAGTAGTTCCAACATTCCAAGTCAATAGAGCCAAACACTATTCCCAACCCTTGGTAAACTCATGCAATTAGTTTCCCAAACCATGCCATTATAACTTAGTCAAGTCAATTTTTTCCCAGTTCGTACAAATTGAACCCATCTTATAACGTGAATCCAAGAGTTGTACAATATTTTTGCATGCCATCTCAAGATATGTTTTTTGGAGTAAATAATGTCTTATTCCTGTGATTAGACAAATGAATCTTATGAAGTCAAGAAGTTATAGCCTTCTCTTGTATTAGTTCTTGGAGATATCAATAACAGGGTCAAAATTGATTCAAGGAATATTATTAATAACTCTATTGCATGGGTCAGATCTCATTAAGGCCAATTTCAACATATTTGCAGATATAAAGTTGGCCCTCGTTTCTGAAATTTCAAAATAAATCACAAAATTCTGGTACTCTGTAAAATAAAAATACTTACTGCTTCCTCACAACTCAGGAGGAGGCACACAACAGCTTTCCATTGACCAAAAGCTTTAAGTGATTGACCCATTTGCATTTTAAAAAGTTAAAATAAAAATTCATATGTATACGTTTTTCTGCAGTTGAGATAATTTTTTTAAATTAAAAACACATCAGATAATAATCATTCAAGTGGATGTGCATACCAAGAAAGCTATGAACGAAAATTGAAGCTCTCCAAGTAGCAAATATTCCAATCCTCCATATTTCTGATCGAAAATATTTTCCAGCAGTTGTGTCTGAAAACAAAAGAAGAAATTATAAAGAGGGATATCCAACTGAAAAGAAAACATGTAATGTTCCAATTAGAAATGCTAAAATAATCACTACCAAGAAGTAATCATCGCAGTCATCACTGATTGTATCAGACCAAAAATAGAAACAAAAGAAAACATGGAGGTAATTTAAGATAAGGTTGCATCCATAAACACTATTACAGTCTCCCTAGTCATGCATAAATAGCATAGATATATCAAGATCCTAAGTGTAGAATGACATTGGGATGGATACAATGTGTCTCAATGGGATCTCATTATCACAATAGTAGTAAACCATCATAGATAAATAGACTTTATTCTTGTTTGCTAGTCACCAATGAGACTGAAAGACACACCACAACATGTACAGGGATGCAACATGATGGAAAAAGTCTCAACGTGAACTTCCACATGTTAAATTTCCATAAAACCCAACAAACTGAGTTTCCTAACTTAATATGGACAACGTAAATAAATCAGAAGACAAACACATCAAAGTTCAAACCATAGAAAAGAAGATATACCCAGGAAACCCAATGGTGAAATTTGTAGCTATGGTCGGTTTTGATAATCAATGTTTTAGCATTTCAAATATATGTAACAATAAATATAAGACATGTTCTTCATGTCAGCTTCAAAAGACGAAAATTTAAATTTATAAAAATTGAAGTTTGGCTCCAAATTTTAAGTCGGTCCTCCAAAAGATGAAGTTGGCTTGGCCCTTCAGACACACCACTTTAGTTTCATCTATTCACCATATATACTCATTAGACTTCATCAATTCAAAGGCAATTCGGATCACTTCCATTCAAGCAAAGGATCAAATTAAGAGCAAGTCAAGTTTCTGTCTTCTATATAATTACTTAATGATGAAATTGAATATGAAAAGGATTAAATCAATAGAAGTAGTTATCATTTTAGAAGGAATATGAAGAATCAACATTATATCAACATGGTATCAGAGCATGGTTGAAGCTTTCACCGTGAAAGAGCAGCTTAGCCATGTCTTCTTGCTTTGAAGGAGAAAGAATCTTCAGTCAACTAATCTGTGTTAAGAAAATAAGTGTTCCCTAGTAGTACTCCAAGCCACCTTACATCCAAGTTTCTATTTTGAATATTATAGATATGAGGCCTCAAAACAGGGCCAAAATTCTCAGAGGCTAAAAGGCCTCAGTACGAATCTGAATTAGGCTGAAAAGGCCTCTGAAGCTAGCTGCGGGGAGCCGAGAGACTCAGGATGTCCTCAGGACGACTGATCAAGGATGAAACCCTCAAATTCTGGGAAAATTAAGTTTCAGATAAAGGGGACTCGAATTCTTGATAATTCAAATCCATACTGCTTTAGAAATTATGGACAGAAGGCACAAATGATGATTATTGAGAAGGCCCAGAGACATCAATTGAAGCTGAAAGCAAAGGAATTCATGTTTCATCACTATGTTATACTAATCTTACACAAGGGATTGATTTCAATATTTACAAGGGGGCATCCATAAGATTTCACTGAAGAAGAGGCTGAGTTCCTCATCAGTCCTTTCAAAGATTGAAATTCTCTCGAAGGTTGTGTAATGATTAGCACTGAAGATTGTCTATGATTGCTGCCTTTGATTTGAAGATACCGAGCTATCTCTTTGAAAAAATCCTATGGTCAGAATTTGCTACAGACTCTAAAGGAAAGTCTCAACCTAGAAGAATATTCATTCACTAAGATCTGGTCAAACAGAATATAGGCCTAGTTGAAAAGTCCAAAAGGTTTTTCCTCGAAGCATTATAAACTTGAAATATCAAGCACCTTGTAGTCATTAGACTAATACCCTTTTATATGTCTCGGATCAAATAACAGAAATGAAAACATCTTGGCATCCATAAATGTGTCAATACAAAGGAAAATTCAATCTACAAAATATGAAGTGTTCCATGACAATTATAAACACGCCTTGATGTTGCCTTGTCCAAGACTATTTTCAAGGACATAACTCTTCTATTGATCACCATTTGAAGTTTCCACTTAAAATGTTTTTCTGATCTCGTATAAAAGGGCCAAATGAGATAAGTGTTTTTGGTATGCAAAAACAATATGGATTAATTGTTATAAGGGCTTCTTAATGCAGCTCATAGAAAAGACGATATTCAAGACTTGGGTTTGATATCTTATAACGTGAATCCAAGAGTTGTAAAATATTTTGGCATGTCATCTCAAGATATGTTTTTTGGAGTAAAGAATGTCTTAATCCTGTGATTAGACAAATGAATCTTATGAAGTCAAGAAGTTACAACCTTCTCTTGTATTAGTTCTTGGAGATATTAATAATAGGGTCAAAATTGATTCAAGGAATCTTATTAATACCTATGTTGCATGGGTCAGATCTCATTAAGGCCAATTTGAACATATTTGCAGATATAAAGTTGGCCCTGGCTTCTGAAATTTCAAAATAAATCACAAAAGTTTGGTACTCTGTAAAATAAAATTACTTGCTGCTTCCTCACAACTCAGGAGGAGGCACACAATAGTTTTCCACTGACCAAAAGCTTTAAGTGATTGACCCATCTGCATTTTAAAAAGTTCAAATAAAAATTCATCTGTATACATTTTCTGCAGTTGAGACAATTGTTTGAAATTAAAAACACATCAGATAATGATCATTCAAGTCGATGTGCATACCAAGAAAGCTATGAACAAAAATTGAAGCTCTCCAAGTAGAAAATCTTCCAATCCTCCATATTTCTGATCAAAAATATTTTCTAACAGTTGTGTCCAGAAAAAGAAAAAAAAAATTATAAAGAGGGATATCCAACTGAAAATAAAACACATAATGCTCCAATCATAAATGCTAAAATAATCACTTCAAAGAAATAATCATCACAGTCATCACTGATTGTATCAGACCAAAAATAGAAACAAAAGTAGACATGGGGGTAATTTAAGATAAGGTTGCATCCATAAACACTATTACAGTCTCCATAGTCATGCATAGATAGCATAGATATATCAGGATCCTAAGTGTAGAATGACATTGGGATGGATACGGTGTGTCTCAATGGGATCTCATTATCACAATAGTAGTAAACCATCATAGATAAATAGACGTTATTCTTGTCTGCTAGTCACCAATGAGACTGAAAGACAAACCACAACATGTACAAGGATGCAACAAGATGGAAAAAGTCTCAACGCGAACTTCCACATGTTAAATTTCCATAAAACCCAACAAACTAAGTTTCCTAACTTAATATGCACAGCGTAAATAAATCAGAAGACAAACACATCAAAGTTCAAACCGTAGAAAATAAGATATACCCAGGAAACCCAATGGTGAAATTTGTAGCTATGGTCGGTTTTGATAATAAATGTTTTAGCCCTTCAAATATATGTAACAATAAATATAAGACATGTTCTTCATGTCGGCTTCAAAAGACAGAAATTGAATTTTTGGCTCCAAATGTTAAGTCGGTCCTCCAAAAGATGAAGCTGGCCTGGCCCTTCAAACACACCACTTTAGTTTCATCTATTCACCATATATACTCGTTAGACTTCATCAATTCAGAGGCAATTCGAATCACTTCCGTTCAAGCGAAGGATCAAAGTAAGAGCAAGTCAAGTTTCTGTCTTCTATATAATTGCTTAATGATGAAATTGAATATGAAAAGGATTAAATCAATAGAAGTAATTATCAGTTTAGAAGGCATATGAAGAGTCGACTTGGTATCAACATTGTATCAAAGCATGGTTGAAGGTTTCACCGTGAAAGAGTAGCTTAGCCAAGTCTTCTTGGTTTCAAGGAGAAAGAATCTTTAGTCAACTAATCTGTGTTAAGAAAATAAGTGTTCCCTAGTAGTACTCCAAGCCACCTTACATCCAAGTTTCTATTTTGAATATTCTAGATATGAGGCCTCAAAACAGGGCCAAAATTCTCAGAGGCTGAAAGGCCTCAGTACTAATCTGAAGTAGGTCGAAAAGGCCTCAGAAGCTAGCTGCGGGGAGCCAAGAGACTCAGGATTGTCCTCAGGATGATTGATCGAGGATGAAACCCTCAAATTTTGGGAAAATTAAGTTTTAGATAAAGGGGACTCGAATTCTTGATAATTCAAATATGTAATGCTTTAGAAATTATGGATAGAAGGCACAAATGATGATTATTGAGAAGGCCCAGAGACATCAATTGAAGCTGAAAGCAAAGGAATTCATGTTTCATCACTATGTTATACTAATCTTACACAAGGGATTGATTTCAATATTTAAAATGGGGCATCCATAAGCTTTCACTAAAGAAGAGGCTGAGTTCCTCATCAGTCCTTTCAAAGATTGAAATTCTCTTGAAGGTTGTGTAATGATCAGCACTGAAGATTGTCTGCGATTGCTGCCTTTGATTTGAAGATACCGAGCTATCTCTTTGAACAAATCCTATGGTCAGAATTTTCTACAGACTCTAAAGGAAAGTCTCAAGCTAGAATAATATTCATTCACTAAGATCTGGTCAATAGAATATAGGCCTAGTTGAAAAGTCCAAAAGGTTTTTCCTCAAAGCATTATAAACTTGAAATATCAAGGACCTTGTAGTCATTAGACTAATACCCTTGTATATGTCTCGGATCAAAGAACAGAAATGAAAACATATTGGCATCCATAAATGTGTCAATACAAAGGAAAATTCAATCTGCAAAATATGAAGTGTTCCATGACAATTGTAAACATGCATTGATGTTTCCTTGTCCAAGACTATTTTCAAGGACATAACTCTTCTGTTGATCACCATTTGAAGTTGCCACTTAAAAAAAATTTCTGATCTCATATAGAAGGGCCAAATGAGATAAGTGTTTTTGGTATGCAAAAACAATATGGATTCATTGTTATAAGGGCTTCTTAATGCACCTCACAGAAAAGACGATATCCAAGACCTGGGTTTGATATCTTATAACATGAATCCAAGAGTTGTACAATATTTTGGCATGCCATCTCAAGATATGTTTTTTGGAGTAAAGAATGCATTAATCATGTGATTAGAAAAATGAATCTTATGAAGTCAAGAAGTTACAGCCTTATCTTGTATTAGTTCTTGGAGATATTAATAACAGGGTCAAAATTGATTCAAGGAATGTTATTAATAACTCTGTTGCATGGGTTAGATCTCATTAAGGCCAATTTCAACATATTTGCAGATATAAAGCTGGCCCTAGTTTCTGACATTTCAAAATAAATCACAAAAGTCTGGTACTCTTTAAAATAAAAATACTTATTGCTTCCCCACAACTCAGGAGGAGGCACACAATAGCTTTCCACTGACCAAAAGCTTCAAGTGATTGACCCATCTGCATTTTAAAAAGTTCAAATAAAAATTCATCTCTATACATTTTTCTACAGTTGAGATAGTTGTTTTAAATTAAAAATACATCATATAATGATCATTCAAGTGGATGTGCATACCAAGAAAGCTATGAATGAAAATTGAAGCTCTCCAAGTAGCAAATCTTCCAATCCTCCATATTTCTGATCAAAAATATTTTCTAGCAGTTGTGTCTGAAAACAAAAGAAGAAATTATAAAGAGGGATATCCAACTGAAAAGAAAACACAGAATGCTACAATTAGAAATGCTAAAATAATCGCTACAAAGAAATAATCATCGCAGTCATCACTGATTGTATCAGACCAAAAATAGAAACAAAAACAAACATGGAGGTAATTTAAGATAAGGTTGCATCCCAAAACAGTATTACAGTCACAAGATCTGTTATCTCTTGCCAAACATCACTGTCACAAGATCTGTTATCTCTTGCCAAATATCACTGTCACAAGGACCAGAGATAAGGGCACATAAACCCTTGACATAGGACTGCTCAAGAAGGTCGCATCGATCTCCTAACAGGCCACATAATAACAGGACTTGAAGTTCACATGATCAATGCCCTAAATGTAGAGATTTAGGGCTATTTGGGTCACTTCAAGAGGCTAATTCACTTCGCTAGAACAATATCCACCTTCTCAGAGATAGCCACATACAATTAAGACAAAATCACATAGAGAAGACCACATATAATACAAGGACAAGGTTGAAAATAATACAGAAAAAATACAAGGAGAAGGTCGCATATACTCTCAAAGAAAAAGCACCCATATTCATAGAGAAAGACTTCATATAAGCATAGAGATAGGTTGCAGATATCCATAGATAGGTTGCATATATTACAGAGAGAAGGCCGCATATATCCATAAATATAGGCCATAGACATTGGATATTTTAAAACAAACAGAGCAAATACAAAGCGAGGAAATAAAAAAAATATAAGATCCAACTAACCTGTGACTCTGGGTATGCAAACTTCAATTGTGAATTTGCTGCTGCCACCTCTTTACATAGAAAAAATTCGCAGCCCTGAAAAATTAATCATATTATTAATTTTTCTCAAATATATCAAAACCCTCAAAACCCTCCCACCAACCGCAAAAATCCTACCGCCAACAACAAATATTTGGCGCCAACTAACCAACACATCCAGTTTTTATCTAAATTTTAGAACCAGCTATAACAATTCAGTGCCAAAAACCCAGAACCTCATCTTACTGAACCAGTCTGGGTAAGAACAATCAATTTTTCTCTGTTCTTGGGCTTTCATACTGGTGACAAGTTTTAGTTTCATATATATTTTTAATGAAATCAACCATGCCCTCTCCCTGAATTCCACTTTTGACAGACTTCAAATGTGGCATGCCCTCAAAACCTCGTCTTCCTGAACTAGTCCTAGTAAGAACAACAAGATTTTCCTCTATTCTTGGGCTTTCATAGCGGAGACAAGTTCGACTTTCATATATATGTTTAATGAAATCAACCCATGCCCATGTTACAGTTCGACTTTTGATATCTGCGGGACGCCCATGTTACACTTTGACTTTTGATATCTGCGGAACTTCGACTTTTCCAATGTGGCATGCAATCAAACGTTTTACAAATATTTAAACAATTATTTTTTAAATAATTAAAATATTTATATTTATATTTATTATTTTAATTATTAATTAAATATAAAATCACAATATATTTAAAATTTAATTTTATATAATATAATTAGAATAAATAAAATATAAAGATTGATAATTAATATTTTAATAAATTCAATAAAATATAAATATTGATATTTATTATTTTAATAAATTAATTAGGGTTTATATCAAATGTTAAATTGGTGTTGCACAATATATGTATATTAAAAATATTATAAATAAATTTTATATGTGTGTGAGTATTCATAGCTTGAGTAGGTTTAATGGTTAAGAGCATGTGTTTCCTCCTAAAAGGTCATAGGTTCAAAACCACAGGGGGTAGAGTATGTATGTCTCCATAGACTTAGTAGTCAAATCTCTACGCAAAGGTGGGTCCCTTATCCCATAAACAAGGGGGTATCATACACCAATTTTGTGTTTGGCTTGGTCGACGTGACCTTAAAATTAGATTATTATTATTATTATTATAACAAAGGTTCATAAACTCTCCAATGGGAGTGAGGTTTGAGCAACACGTGGAAGGCGTTTCACATGAGTAAATACAAGTGGAGCGAGGATGAGGGAGTGTCACACCCTCAAGTTAGTGTCGCGACGACCAAGTGGTGGGGGGCACGATGGGCACCCAACTCAAGTATGTGCGACGGTGATGTGCAATGGGAGTGCCATACTGGCGAACGCCCACCTTGCGCGTGTCGTGTAGTGATGGGCAGAGTCGTGCTTTTTGGCAGATGCGATGAGCGGAAACGTCAAACGGGTGTGTGCCCCATAGCGGGTAGATGATTCAAAGGCCTCAGGCGAAGTCGTGTTGGTGAGCACGTTCGATGTTATGCGAGTGTTGTGTAGTGATTGGGCAAGCTGGGAGGGATAGGGTGCGAGCGGCAGATCAGTCATAGGGGCGGATCAGGAACCCATGGTGGCAAAAGGAATCATGGGTATGATCACTCTGAGGTAAATGAGGGGCAGAGTATCCAGCATTAATGTTTCTTGGAGAACTTTCGTCCAATACTTATAAAAAACCTAATGGAAAGAGTATTGGACACATCTAAGAGAATTTTGGCATTGCAGATGGATTCAGAGAATCTTGTAGTGAAATGTAACACTTCGAAATCAAAATTTCAATTTTTCATTTATGGCATGACATAATTAAAAATTATTGACATAAATGACTAATTCATATACTTGTTTTACTAGTCATATTTTTATTCTTGGACTATAATAGTCATTTACATTAATCATTATTAATTTTTTCACTTATTATCTAGTCATATATTTTAATCCTAGGCTGAATTAGTCATTTAAGTTAGTCGCTTTTAGTTTAGTCACTTATTATATGGTCATATATTTTGTCCTTGAACTAAATTAGTCATTTAAGTTAGTCATTTTTAGTTTAGTCACTTATTATCTAGTCGTATATTTTATTTCTAGACTAAATTAGTCATTTTTAGTTCGGTTACTTAAAATTGCTCAAATTTAGTAGTAATTCACTTGAAATAATAGTGGTGACTAACTTTTTTAGTCACCTGGTCATTAATTTCATCTTTTTTTACTAGTGGATCCTTTCCATCAAACTTCCTCATCTCCATTTTTGGAATATGGTGGTTCTTCCCACCAACATTAGAGTTCATGAAATCACGATTAACATTTATTTTGTTCTCATCATGACTTTCTTCTACTATATTTTCACCATTATGAAACATTTCTTGTATCAACTTTGTCAAACCTTCCATGTTTGCTTTTAGATCATTCTTCATGTTTTCCATGTTGTCTTTCATGTCATCCATCTTAGCTTCCATGCCAGCTTCCATACCATCCATCTTAGCTTCCACACCTTTCTTCAAAAATTCCATTTCATTTTTTGTTGCTCTTTGTGAGAGCGAAATTTGGTGCACTTGCTCTTGTAATTTTGATAGATCATGTTGCAATTCTTCATCTTCATGAATCATAGTAGAGCCTTTTGAAGGCTTAATGGGTGTTGAATTATTTTTATGAGGCATATTTTAGAACCCAATACTGATATCTATTCTACAATATGCCCTTGGAATCAATTCAAATTGATTCTTCAAACAAGACTTATGCAATTCGGAAAAAAAATACACACCATTTTCTTGCTTTTGAGGAGCCCGATATTGAAATTGGATTATCTCTATAATTGTAGCACTTCAATATTTGAATTTTGGTACTGACGTAGCCCTATGAATTCTCTTTTGAATGCCATAGGTCTGAGCTGATTTGTATTCTCAAAGACAAAGTTGTGTCCAATATACCACAATGACCTAATTATGGATTGGTTCAGTAGAGAAAACTTGTACGACTTTCCGCGTGTCACTGTTTCATCCTTCGACTTTGAAATTGATAAAAAGGAAACTACAATATGTGTACTTGCTACCAATTTTTATGACACTCCAATCCGATGCTCGAAGAGAGAGTTATGAATATTTTCCCACGATCACCTCTTTGAGATGAAATTCGAGAGCCTGATAAAGCACTACCTTCCACAGATCATATCTCCGAAAATATTGCGAAGCAAGATATAAATTTTTTTGAAGAGTTTCCTCAGGATTTTGGCTTCACACCCTACAAATTTCAGATTCTGAACCTTCGTAAAAAAAAAGTTATAGCGAAAATTCCACAATGACCTGTTTAGAGCAGCGAAACCCTAGAATCCAAAGCTCTGATACCAAATGTTGTGTAACCAGCTCCAAAAATAGAAGGAAAGAGATATCAACGCCTTAGAAAAAAGCCACTTCGAGGGTGAAACCTCCAATAAATTACATAAATGAACAATTCCTGGATGATACAATTTACAAAGCCTCCTTTCTATATATAGGAGTCCATGGTGCCATAATGTAATCCTAGTGGGGCCACAATGTAATCCTAGCCGACCTAACAATAATAATTTAAGGGCACAATAATAACAATATGGGGGTTACAAGGGTACAATAATAAAAATAAGGGGATTACACTAACAACAATAAGGGACTATACTAGTAATATAGGGACCTAATAGGTGGACCTACCTATGGTTTTGTGCACCGGTTTTGAACATGGTTTTGGGCATGATGGTTTTCTACCCATCGTATTTTGTATATCCAGTCAAGGGAACTATGATTATGTTCTAATATAGGGTTAATGGATTGGAGTTTATGAACACTTCGACATGTATATATATGTATTGTAACATTGAAAGAAAAATGATGAAAAATTAATATGGTAGTCCCAGTTTTGGGATCCAGGGGAAAATATCTATGTATATTTGTTTTATGTTTTATGTTTTCTTCATTATATATTTTATTTTTT
Organism: Pinus albicaulis; assembly: GCA_034641835.2. NCBI lineage: Eukaryota > Viridiplantae > Streptophyta > Pinopsida > Pinales > Pinaceae > Pinus > Pinus albicaulis. The sequence continues at coordinate 186,775,522 of CM076580.1, forward strand.
AATAATTTGTTTGCAGGTAATTTCTGTAGAGGGTTAAAACCTACACCAGGTATGCTTCCTTATAAGTGCACACACATGCAACCACATGTTTTAAATATCAATACATAATATCTATTAATTTTAAATCAACCTTTTCCAACCCTAACAACCATGTCGTAATCAAAAATCAACTCACATTCACCAGACATAATACATAATGCTACAACTTCACCTACTTACACTTCAGTAGATATTAGTTGTTCTCAAAACACATGTGGTACTACAACCATATTAAACAATATCATTCCTTAATGTAATATTATAGATACAAAATCATATGATAGAACTAGCTAAACATTCAAAAAACAAATAGATGACATAATAGACACCAAAAAATGGAACACCAAATATATGATATAATACATTCAAGCACTAATTAATCAACATACGAAAACTCATACCAAATAGGCAACATAATAAAACACTCAAACACCAAATACAGGAAATTATCAAACTCAAGTACCTCAATGTATATTAGGGGAGGCTATCTTGTCTCCATAATAAATCTAGATTAGAACGATATAAATTCATAGCATATCAACCCAAACATAATTAATGTCATTATATCCATAAAAATAACTAGCTAACATGTTCACATCATAAACTCATAAACAATTGTCATTCATGCATAAAAATCACATATGCACAATTATTCTAGATTATTATGACACAATATCAAAATCATATGGAAACATACATGAATGTCATAACCCTAACCATATGCATAGAAAAATCCAAATTATCATGATAGATATAACATAAATATCCTAAGTATAATGACCATAACCATCATGCATATAACCATAATGCATATAACAAGGTAATATCCTTCATGACTAAATGACACAGGTACATATGATCACAATGATTAACTAACATATATCATACATGTAACCACAAAAACCATAGGATGACAAACATGTACACAAACCTAATTCTTATAACAATAATTAAACAACATACATGTATGATGATCTTCTCTTATCCCAAATTCTAGCACTGCAACCTTGCTCTAATGATATGCATCTCCTGCTCTGTCTCAACCAACACATCAAAATCATAACATACCAATAGCATCATAATGACATAACCTTAATACCATAACGTCAAGCATGACAACCTTAACCGTGACCATGCATGCATAATAACATTCCTTCATCCCATCTAGTCTAAGCATTTGAACCATTGTCTGATACCACCATATAATGCCTCCTCCCAAATTTACCCACTTTTACCAGCTTGATCGGGGTAAACATGGGCTGAGGGTCACTATGATAAGACTCAACCTCCTATATGAACATAAGGAAATGGAGTTAATAAAATAAGACCTTACTGACTTCCCTCAGGTGCCAGAAGACCTCCAGGAGCAACCCAAGCACTCTAGGTGTCCAACCCCTAGGATAAATATCCTTTCCCCTTACTTAGAGCCCATGTCACTCCCTTTCCAAACCCTCCAAGACATTATGAGTCACCATTCACTCCCATAGGATTGCTCCCTAGCGACTATGGAATTTTTTTCTGATTTTTATGCCAGTGGCTCTAAACTATGAGCAACTTTTCAAGGCCATGACTCAGGCCTCTACCCAGAACACAATGAAACTTCTATAAATGATAAATGACATTGATACAGTTATCACAAAATCTGACCTGATAGGCTGCTCATCAAGTAAACCTTGTGTAACCATTTCAAACCAATACTTTGGCTGAGGCTTAGCCTTCTCAGCCTCAGAGAGCTCTATCAAGGGTTAATGATATGGAATAATGATATAGATAGATGGATAACTCTATGAAATATGAAGACTTGATACCATTGGGCTATGGAGTAAGTGATAGGGATAAAGATAACAATAACTCTTCATGTAGAAACTGATGCTTGTATATACTTCAATCAAAGAGTGACACATTTAGGAAAATCTCAATAACTCAAGGTTCAAAGGAGGTTAGAGCATGTGATACATGAATTCTGAGTAATAAGTATTAAAACATTGAAGAAAACCATCCACAGATAGGACCCAAAAAAATCATAAGACCATAGTTCAATACTTAAAGGAAGTCAGAGCATGAATAACCATGAATTTTGAGTAATATGCATTGTAACTATGAAAGGGAAACCTTTCAAATATAGGATATAAACTCATTGAAATACAGTAATAATCTTAGGTCCAAAAAAGTTAATTTTCTTCTATATATATATTAGTCCATCCAAAGCATTTATAGAAGTAGACTGTTAATAAAACATTTTCCAACCTATAGGTTGAAACTAACATTGGCATGTATACATTGGGCATTATGAATTCATGGTAATCTTTAGAAAAATCAACACAGTATACCTAGCATGGAAGTCAAGGCATTTAGAGTTCAAGTTAATGGAATAAAACATGTAAAACAATGAAACACATAGTCAGCTCAATTATGAAGGAATTCAGAGCATCATTGATGAGTTCCAAGTATCATAATCAAACACCACTACAATAGAAGAATTGAAAGGATGCCATCAAAAAAATAACACACAGGAAATCCTCATGAACCTTGAGTTGTCTAAGAAGAAACTCTGTATTAAGCTGTAAAACAGTGATACACAAAACACAGTATTTTTCTAATGAAATGTCCAACCCCTGTTGAATTCGACCTCATGTTCTATATAGAACATTTACAATATAGGATTGTTTTATCCTCCACTAGAGAATATGAATTCCCATGATTTGACACCTTTCGTAATCTTAAACATGCTATTAATTACAAAATGACAACTATACTGCCTTTAAAAAGTCCTAATTCTAATAGGACTGAAACTCCTAAATATGCTTCTAACAACCTTATCTAGTATTTAATTCATCCTTTGACACCTACTATCTGATGAATTCTAATTTGGATTCTGACCTTTCACTTGAAGTAACCATGCCGTTGATGATAATGTTCTCCTAAAATCTAGGAAACATGTTTTCCTGTTCTTAGGCTTAGGATCCTTTTAGTTTCTTGAGATATTATGACCACTTATAACTGATAAACTCGAGGCTTATTGATGTTAGCAACATAATTATCGTAAGTACCAAGTCATCTCTTCATGCTAGCTATGAAAAATCCACTTTGAACTTCTCAAAATAGTGAAAACATATCTGCACTACGAAAGTAGCACAATTTTGTAGCACTTTTCGTAGCATAGTGTTTTAACTGCTTTCTTCAACATATTTCAATATTTTTATTTCATGGTAGAATTTATCTTCACTTTATACATTCCCACAAGAAGTTTCAAAACCAAACTCACAAAAATTCCTTCAAAATTTGCTGTGAAAAATGATGAAAAGACTGCTTCAGCAAATTATTCCTATTTCTTTCCTGAACATTAGGTCTTGGAATAGAGCCTATATCTTCTCATCCATGATTTATTTTGCAAAAATGAAGGAGGTTTTTTTATTTCATTCCATATTGAATAACAAACTCTCTTTATTTTTTGAAATACCTCTCCTACTGTCCAGAAACTGTCCTTGAAGAACATGTGTAAAACAAGAAAACTCTGTTTTCCAAAAATAGGGCTTCAAAGAAAACCTTTTATTTCCTAATTGATAACACTTGTGAATAAAATGAGAGAGGTTTGTGTATTTAGGTATGTTAGGAAGAAAAAACTCTTTCAATTTTCAAAAATTCATTTTCAGTTGCCCAGAAACCCCCTTGGAAGTTGACTACTAAAACCAAAAAAAAAAAAATTCTCTTCATGGTGAAAAAGATGCTTCAGCAGTTTCAGAGTGCATTTGATCAAATTTTCATTAGCTACGCTACGAAACTACTGTGTAGGAAATTTTGTTGAAAATTTCTTCAAAATTCGTAATTTGGAGATACTCAGGCTTTAAGGGCATTAGTATCATTTCAAGAACACAACATCATGACCCTGAAAACATAATCTTGATCAAGTTTTACCTTCATTTTGATCAAAGATTATCTTATGGGTTGATCATTCTATTTCACTGTCCCTTTGAATTTTCTTAAGACTTTGTCAACTGTATCTCTAGATCTTCCACCTAGCAATCTCATAATTTGCTGATATCAATTTTTCCTCCAAGATTTTATACTTTTTCATTTCCTCTTGTGCTTTCAGGTTCAACCCTTAAAAAATGTCTTGAGCTATGATTCTTTTTCTCTTCTTCCATACTTGCCTTCAAAAAATTCATGTTTGCTTCTTTCAAAATTTAATAATCAACCTCACTTGAAAAAGGAGTTAGCCTCACTTGATTAAAAAGGGTCAGCCTCGCTTAATAAAAGAGTCAACCTCACTTGATGATAGATGAAAATAGATTTGGAGTAAGATGAACATAAGCTTAAACTCGAAACAAAGATGTTTCACTGCTTGTTGTGAGTAAATAAAAATTTAAATGAGTAAAACATATCAGAATTTTCAATTTTGAAATCTCTTTTCACAAATGACACCTCTGTTGTAGTAATGATGAATATGAATGATTCAACACTTCAAAAATGACCCCTAACTGACTCACTATGATGTTATCATATAACACCCTAATGGATTCTGATAGTTTCTGGAATTTGACATGAAATTTCTAAGAAACCGCACTTTCGTAGTGCACATAGTGCAATTTTGCTTAAATGCGCTATGAAAGTAGTAGCACTTTCGTAGTGCAAAACTGAATTTTTGAACTAACCACACTACGAAACTGCATTTTTGTGGCTAATTGCAAAGAATTCATCCGAAATTTAATAACATGATTTCTAAATGAATGATGAGACTTTTCAACCATGGGATGAGACCTAAAGACCTTATTTGGAATTGAAAAACTGACTTTTTAAGACTTCTAAACATATCACCTACCTTTGTGAAGAATAAAGTGACTCAAGAACTATTTGACATTATGACTAAAACAATGTAAACTTACAGAGTTTAGAATTTTTTTTTATGGTGATAACAGATACAATGCTTATAAACTAAAAATAAAATAAGGACTTGACCTGACCTTCCCCAACTAAGACTTCCATTTTATTAAATACTTAGTAAATATGCAACCTATAGGTCATGAATGCAAGTATTAATATAAGGAGCTAAAAACATATTTGAGGTTTAAAAAGAAGGGTCAATACCTTCTCACATTAGGTCTCATAACATCAAATAGGTATTGCATTCATTATTCATTTAGCTACAAGTAAAAAAATGAATAGAGCCATGTATGATATCTGTCATATAACCATGCTTATAACGAAAATATAACCAAATAAATAAAAATGAAAGAACAACCATTAAAGCTGCTAACAAAAGTAAGAGAAACTTATCTCTTATTTAAGATAGGAAAAATCCAACTAGGTTCGAGACTTCAATGTACCACCCGACCATAGATTGATTGAACCACATATTTCTTTCATCCAATCACCCAGGTGCCATATTTCAAGCATCAATGTGGGATATCATGGGATAAACCAATCCAAAAAAAACCAAGGGAATCGAGAGGTTAAACCACGTCCACCATCACCATACCATGAGCTCACCTAAACTAGTGCTAAGATCACAAAACTGAACCAAGCTTGTATGCATCATAATTTATTCTCCAATACCATGAGGAATTTTCCTGTATCCACCCTCAGGATTTGTTGTGTATCCATCAATTTCCGGTTAAGGGATTCTTAGGCCTTTGGGAATTTTCCAGAGACCACCTCACCCAGATACGAAATATTCTAGTAATCCAAAGCTCAAAATGAGAAAAATCCCATCACACCACATCTATATAGAAATGGAAATGAAAGGCTAAAATCCATTTCCAAACTTGGCAAAACCCATGCCATTGAAAAAAATTAAAATAAATACCAACATGCATATACCATGCATGTCAAAACCAACTAGGAAATCATACATGCAACTTGTTACATGCAAGCAGGGAAAATTTTAAGGATAGAAACTTATCTTAAATATTATAAACGTTGGCTAATATTGCTCATCCATAATATGCAAACTGTAAAATGACTGGTGATATTGTAGTAAAAATATTAAAAATTCTAATGATTTTATGTAGTCTCTATAAAATTTTGGTGATTTTTAAGGTAAAATAATGTTTTCTTATAAAATTTAGGCGAATCACTTTTAGGAAAAAAAGGAAATTTTCGAACCTTTTTTTTGAAAAAAAAATGGAAAATTAGCCCATCTACGAATATTAGCCCCTAAAATTTTCCCTGTATGCAAGTATTCCCACTTAAGCTACTTGATCCAAATTTCCCTTACTTTATTTGTCCTATATTTTCCTTCCTTTTCCTTCATTTTATATATTTATTTCCTTCTCCTCTTGGTTCTATTCTCCTCTCTGAGACTAACCCCAAAAATTACTTGAAAAAAGGCTGTGAACTGATCCTAAATATAATTTTTATCATTGATGCCTCTAATTTCTCCAATTTCTGCTATTTTCCCTCCAATTTCCTCTATTTACCCTTCAATTTCCTCCTCACATGCATCCTGTGACCTTTCACATCCCTTTTCTCCTAATTTCCTTTGTTTTCATAAATAAAATGCTAATAATTACTTTTTTTCTTTCCAAATACTTTTCCATTGCCTTTCCTTATTTCCCCTTAGCCATAAACACATCAAATGATGCTCACTAGGATGGTTTTCCCAATATTCAGCTTGGAATACGTGGCCCTTGATCGTGTTCGTATTTTTCCTTTATTAACTTTATTACATGGAATTTTAACTTCGGGTTGTTACACTTTCATTGATCTAATTCAATGAAGTGAATTCCATGAAATCCAAGCCTAAACTAATTGTAGAAATTGAAATGTTACTCTATTTGGAGAAAGGAAACCTAATTACTTTTGAAGAGATGAAATCCTAGTTAATTTTTTCAGAAAGGAAAGGCTATTCTATTTTACACGAATGTAATTTTTAATCCTATTTGTATAAATTTAAACGTTAACCTATTTGCAATGTGTAAATGGTACATCGAAAGGAAGCCTACTCTATGGAATAGAAACAACAATTCTGGAAATGGAAACCATAACTTAAGATGTATGAAATAAAATGAAATCATTCTTCAATCAATTCCTTCAAGATATATTTTTTCAATATATTCAACAAGGTGATTTATGAAAATCATCATTATGCTCTTCAAGTCATGAATCTATCCACTAATACAAACTACAAAGGTGAGTTTCAATGTAGAAGAGGCAAGGCTTAAGAGCTATTTTGGTATTTTTCAATAATGGATTTAAAGCCTAGTGGTGATGATTCAATACCAAGAGACAAAAATCAATCTTTTGGAGCAAATATGGTCAATTTTACTCATGCTACAAGAGTGTTAGAGGAGATGATACGAGATTCCATGTTTTGCTACAAGAGCGAGATAAATTACCGTATACAAAAGTGAATAAAATGAAAATGACAAGGGAATTTTTTTTATTAATTAGGATTTCTTAGGAATCCTTTACAAGTATAATCACTCCAAAATAGCCTTGTGAACGTGTGCTAAAAAGTAGAACAAAATTACTACTCTAAAAACCACAAATTCAAGGACTAAGGAGCTAGTTAACCAACCAAATGCCTAACCTTATAAAGTGAAAATGATATGGGGTAAATTTTTTTTTACTAACCTAAATGTTTTTATGACCTAATATTAGTGGAATGAACTCAATGAAGTTAATTAACATGTTCTAAAAACTAATTACTACTATTTCGCTACAAGGGACATCCATAAATTCTAGATTTGTGAAGCAGTAAACCAATCCAAGTATATAACTTTTAAAATATTTTCTAAGGATCAATAATGCTTGTGACTCGATAAATAACCGTCATAAAAAATCACTTCAATCATTTAACTAATATTACCTAGAACAAAAGAAGCATGAATAGGAAATGGAGAAATAAGAGATTCAAGTGAAAAAGATATTAGAAGGAAATAAATAAATTGTACAAGAGGGATGTGAGGCTCCTCGGATGGCCAAGCCCAAGGAAATATTTCAGAGAGAAAAGAAGAAAACTACCATTCTATATTGTTTTTTCTCCTACCTCCATATAGGTTTACTTAAAAGTCAAGTGTCGACACTTGTTGGATGATAAATTCATTTTTGAATCTAACGAGTACCCACTATACATACTTATGAGTATACCCAGATAGAAAAAATTAAAAAATACATGAAAAAAACATGTTTAATACAAAGTTTCATGTAATTTCATTTTTTATGATGTGGGTCTACTCAAAAGTATGTAGAGTGGCTACTTGTTGCATGCAAAATTAATTTATGCATGCATACACTTGACATTTGAGTAAACCTATATAGAGATAAGCCGACAATACAATACAAATTGTAGTCTCATTTCTTTTCTTTTTTTTAATTCATAATTTTTCTTTTATTTTTTTAAGTATTATTTTATTATTTTCCTTAGGAGTCCCATTTTAAACCCCAAAATTCCCCTACTATTTAGTATGCTTGATAAAGTGGTTGACCATGGATGTTTATGGATGATCATGGTGGCCATGGTTGATTACAATGATTATGGTTGACCATTGTTGAGATGTTTTAAGCATATTTGAATAGGGTTGGGAAAGTTTGAGTAGGTTTCGTATGGTTGATTATGGTTGATCATGTTTATGTGTTGGATGTGTTGATTATGGTTGATCATGTTTTATGTGTTAGAAATGTTGTTTATGGTTAACTATGTTGATTGTGATGACTGTGGAAAACAATGTGATGACGCTGACAATGATTAACCATGTCACGATAGTCACCATTTTGACCATGATTGACCATTTTGATATTGAGAATCTATGTCCATGCTTGACCATGTTTGAAAATTAGGACTATGTTAATGTATATCAACCATGGTCATCCCATAGTAAAATATTCATGCCATTAGAATATGTCGTGTGTTTTTTGGCACATTGTGAGAATTTTTATCGTTTCTCACATTTCAATGATGTTTATTGTTGACCACATAGTGACAATGTTGATTAGTTATAACATTGTAACATTGTTTGTCACATTGTGACATTAATTGTTCTTTGTTCATCATATTGTGACATCGTTTCTAGCTTGTTTTTCGTCACATATGAATTTTATTTATTGCTCATCACATTGCAATCGTATTTATTGTTTGTCACATTATGATGACATATATTATTTTTCACACTACAATAGATGTATGTTGTTCGCATATTGCAATGGTGTTTGTTGTTTGTGACATTGCAATGATATTTAATATCCATCACATTATGATGACATTTATTATTCATGACATCGGAATGGAGTTTATTACTCATCACATTAAGATGAAAACTATTATTATTCACATTGGAATGTAACTTTCTGTTTTTCACATTGCAATGATGTTTATTTTTCACCATATTGTGACATAATTAGTTGTTTAACAAATTGTGATGTCATTTGAGATGAAAAAAATGACATAAACCATGTTTGATAATTGAAAACCATAACCAACCATGAGAAACCATGGTTATGTATGCACAAACAATGTAAATCATAGTTAACTTCAGACAACATGGTTGACCATGATCAAGAATTCAACCATGGTCAACCATGGATAATTCATCATTCATGGTCAAATGTTGTCAAAAGTTGACACACCTAATTTGGATGATTATGTTCAATAATTTGTTCATTGTTCATATATTTCATTGTGTTTTTATCAAGAATTTCCACAATATGTTCATTTTTGTGAACAATGTGTTCATTTTGAATAATATCCATCATTACAATGTGAGGAACAATGAAGACATTGTTGAAAATGATGTCTATGGTTGAATATGGTTGAAAAATTACTAATGTACTTGACTATAGTTAACTATCATTTATCAATTTTTACCTATAAAAAATTGTGGTCGATCATGATTCCCATGGTGACCATGGTTAACAATGGTAGCCATGTTGACTATGGTAATGTTAGAATGCATCATTCATCTGAGTTAGGTATGCCAAATTCTGACAACATTTAAAAATGGTTGATGGGTTATCTATGGTTGGCCATACTTGACCTCTTGATCATGGTTGACCATGTTTTCTAAAGTTTAATATTCTTCAATATGGATTCCCTTTCATAAGAATGTTTCACCAGGGTTGGCTATGTTGTTATATTTTTTACCATGGTTAATGATAATTGACTATGGTGGAACATCATTGACTTTTTTTACATATATATATATATTAATACATATAACATGTAAAAACTAGTGTGTGAAGAAATAACATGTATTACTCCATTTACATATATTAATTAACAAAGCAACAATAAACACATTATTGAGCTCAATTATGATGAATATTAGTGTGTGAAACCACAAACATACATAATTTTTAGAATGCAATGCACATTGAGAGCGTTAATAGGTACATGTTTCATAATCCAATGCATACATTTAATGATTCAATTTATTTTTCGGAAGCCATTTCTCAATTCATTTTTTATAGGATTTGTTTCAAATTCATTTCTCACTAATCCTCATACGTGGTCATCAACAACAGGCACGGTAAATTTTAAATCATATTTAGTAAAAAAATAATTTTAAACATGGTTTAAATATGGACTTACACATGCAAGGAAGCTATTATTGAAAACTTTATTCCTTAATTTAGAGGAAACAACTAGATTATGCTAACGTATTTGATTCACAACCCTAGGGTTAGTATTTGTAATTAACAAAAAGAATAATGTTCAAACTTCCAACAAGGAAAATTCCTATAAACATAAATATATTTTTTAAATTGATATCTATCTTATTTAAAATATAAATTAAATAATGCTTAACTATAATGTATAATTTTTTTTGTTAATTTTTCTCTTTCACTTTCTGTGTTGTAGGACCTTCACCTTTGCTTCTAATATCATTAAAAATAATCAGTATAAAAATAGTCCATACATAGTAATATTTCGTACATAACCATACATAGTCAATATTATAGAAATAATATATACATGACTATACATAATAATACATATTTGGTAAAAAAATAATTTTAAACATGGTTTAAATATATATTAACACAAATAAGAAGTTACTATTGAAAATTTTATTAATTAATTAATATTGGAGTTGAGAATATACCAACATCTAAAATTATTAATTTAAGATTGGAATTGGTAATTAGTAAAAAAAGATTAATGTGCTATAAGTTTAAATATACTTATTAAATTCATATCGATGTTCATTTATATATTTAAAAATATATTTTAAATAATGAATATTTATAATTTATATTTTTTTTTCCGAAAATTATTTGCTTTGGCTTTATGAATTGTAATATTTTCTTTTTTTCCAAGATCATTAGAAATAGTCAATATAGAAATAGTTCATACATAACTATGTTTGGCTACGGTTGATTATATTGTTTGATTTTTTAACATAATTTGTAAAATATCATTGACCTTTTTTACCTACATATTATTGTGGTGGACCATGATGCCTATGGTGATCATGGTTCACTATGGTATCCAACCATCCAAATTAGGTATGTCAACCTTTTACAATATTTAAATATGGTTGATGAATTTTCCATAATTGGCCATGTTCTATGAAGTTAACTAAGTTGGAAAGTAGTTATCCATACATAAAATTGATTATTAATAAAATTAATATTAATAATAATATTAATGTTAAAAATAACATTATTATATTATAACATATAATAATATTTTTATATTAATTACATTAATGATGTGTTTATACTATAATTAATATATAGAAAAAAGTTTCTCTTTGAAACTTTAGTCACTCCTGTTATCTTATATGGATGTGAGGTTTGGGGTTGTAGCATCTCTAGAGAATCGTGGAGAAATATTGAGCAAATCCAAAAGCATTTTATAACATATAACCTTAAAATTAAAAGAAATACACCCTATCCTATTTTCCTTATAGAAGTGGGTCTTTCCCCTATCGAGAGCCTAGCTATGACTAGGCTTCTGTTGTACAAACACAAGCTAAATAGCATAGGAGATCATAGATTTCCTAATCTAGCTTTAAATTTCAGCCAAAACCACCTAAGGCTTGAACGAGGTTAGTATAAAGACACCAGGTCCTAGTTAAATGATTGGGAGATTGATGAGAATGTTGCATTGCCAAACATCAATAACATTAAAAAAAAAATTACTTCTAAGTTCAAAGAAAAAATGTGGTGTGAGAAAGATCTAGGAGCTAAAAGAAAATTAAGGTGTTATAAGAAGGTCATCAACCACACCTTAGAAGATCAAAAGTATCTCTCTATTTTAACTAGCTCAAAGAAGAAAATTAATGTAGCCAAGATTCGAACAAACTCTTATGAGCTCCATAGTGAAACAGGTTGTTGGACAGTTCCTAAAACACCATGGATGGAAAGGATCTGCCATCTCTGTGAGAATATGAACATCGACGATGAAAATCAGTACCTCTTAGAGTTCCCCGCATACAACCGCATTAGAGCTCAATTTCATAATCTTTGTTGCAATACTGTGCTTCCTAGCCTTTTAAGATGTCAAAATTATAGTGAGCTCGGGAGGCTTCTTTCCAAGCTTTTTGAGCATAGGAAAAAAAACCTTAAATCAAATTAAATAACTATTTTGTTTAGGTCCGATAGACCAAATATTGGTCCCAGTGGACACTAACCATCACATCATCATCATCATTTAATAATTTAATATTGTTAATGTTACTGATGTTATTACAAATAACATTATTATTACTATCAATAATAAAAATATTTATTTAAATATTATTTTGAGTAATGTTCTTGTTATTTTGTTATGAATATTAATCTCATTAATCATATTCCTATTAACAATAACATTAAATAATAACGTAATACGATGAGTGGTTACATATAACAATATTATTATATAATTATAGTCTATTTATATTATAATTAATGTAACATTGTTAATGTTATTTATGATATTATTATTAGTATTAGTACTAATATTAAAATTTTGATTTTAATACTATTTATATTAATTTTATTATTAATAATATGATTATTTGATGTTAATAATAACATTATTATAGGATAACTTGTTATATATAATAATACTATTATACTAATAATATTTATATTTATATTATAATTAAAGTATTAAGATAGTTAATGTTATAAATACTAATATTAATCAGATTAGTATTAGTTTTAATATTATGTTTTTTTATCTAATTTACATCATTATTTATATTACTAAGGCCGTAGTAATATTATTGTTAATATTTTTTATTTTTATTTTAAATTAATTTTATTAATATAGACAGTACCATTATTACATTATTATTACATGTATTTCTACACATAATAATATTATTATATAACAGTATTAGTATTGTATTTATGCTATTAATGAAATATTGTTATATTTATTAATGAATTATTAAACTAATGTTAATATTATCATTATTATGGACTATTAATATCAATATAATCCACATATATTCACTTTAACTCCAAATATATTAAGTAGAGAGTATTTTAATTTTTTTAGAGATTTGATAGATCCATAGTTAATACATGGATTTATGATAATTTATATATTAGAAAACTTATTTATTTTTAATTTGAGAAAAAATGACTCACAAAAAAAATTGGTTAACTATGATATATTAATTATGATACATTGATTAATATTTACATTGATAAAATTTACTTCACAACAATGTAATCTTTTCATGCAACACTTATTTTTCACTATTCCAATTCCAATTTGTTGTAATATTTTACATTCAACACGGAATATTTTAGGAGTGTAAGTATTCCAATCTTATACAACATTTTACACATAATACTAGTTGAAATTTTAGCTTAGTAAGTATTCCAATTTAATGTAAAATTTTAAGTGTAATAAAACTTAAGTTGTGATTTATTAGCTTCAAGTTTTAACAAATAATCTTATATGTTTTTTTCATTACAATAAAAATACAGTCTAATTTAAAGGAGGAATGGGGCGTTGGTAATATTTATAGTCTAGTGAGTTTGTTTTCCCAATGTAAACTAAGGTAGAATTTACATACAAATAATCTCATTTCATTATTATAAGTTATACATTAAATATCTAAAGAATTTTTGAATATAAAACATATGTTAACTTCCATATGTAACATTGGTGGTCTAGGAATTTTCCAATTTAATGTAACTTTTTAAGTGAAATAAGAGTTGAGTTGTGATTTTGTAATATTTATAATTAGCGACAGCTAATTGGAATATTCGAATTTATATATTCTTGTCGTATATAGTTGTAAATAAATATAAAAGGTGAGTAAAGAGGGTCTACCTCACTTTAGTAGAATAAGACATCTTCCCAGTAGCACAACGTTGTGACTCAAGGGGGGTCAAGGAGGGCCACACACCACGTAGAGGAAGGGGCCTACGTGCACTCTAGAAGCTTCTGCATAGATAAGGATGAGGACGTGGAGGAGAGAGAAGTTACGACGAGTTTTGGAGGGAAAACAATGCTATAAAAGATGGAGGAGCCTCATCATTTGGATCATTCTGGATTTGTTGATTTTGGAGTGAGACTTTGGTCTTCTTTCGCACGCTGGCTGTTTAGCCTGTCTGCAGCACTGTGTAGTGCACCGAATGTTTCCGTGCAGAGATCTCACCCTTAGCCCTGGTGGCCTTCGAGTGCTTGCTCGTGCAAGGTTTGTTTTTCAGTGTTTTTTGAGTTGTTTCATTGTTTGGGTTTGTTGCAGAGCTCGAGCTTAGAAAGACTGTGTAGTCACTGGGAGAGAGGACAGAGTCCCTTGTGGCGAAGCTTTGGATTTGGGTTTCTGCAGGTGATTTCACCGGGATTCTGAAAAGAGGGTCAGCCTTTGCCTGTTGGAGGTTTTTGGTGAATTAGCTATTTCTATCCAGCCACTGTGTTGTCCCTTGGAGGCTAGCATAATTCACTGGGGAGGCAGTTTCTGGTTGTTTCTAGGGTCGGCCATTCTTGGAATGGTTTGTGGATCTTGTCGAGGTTGTTGAGGAGAGGAGGTTTTCTGATTTTCATCTCATTCTGGCAAGGGGATCAGCCCCTAATCTTCAGTCGCTTCCAGCCGTAGCAGCTACACGGCATTTTTCCAGCAGCTGGGACGCAGTTCTTAGAGCAGCCATTTCTTGTCTTTTCTGAGAGTGTTTTCTCACTTGCCTTACGCAAGATCACCTCTTGTAATTCATTGCATTTCTCAGATTAATAAAATGGCTCAGCCTTTCCTTCATATGTTTTCTGGTTGAGTTTCTGTAGTTGCTGCGGTTATCGTAGCTACTGTATTCTCTTTCTATTTCTATTATTGTGTTTGAGCGCTATAGTTCTATACCACTTGGTGTGTTTTTCGCTCACTATTAGGCAGAGTCTGGAAAGGGCGAGGTAGCCTCTAGATCTCGTACTCTTTTAGAGGCGAAATATCCAGTAAATGCCCTCCCAGTCTATCTCTGGTTAGAGTTTTTCCGTGTTTTAGAGATATCCCCAAAATGGGATATTATAGTGGTATCAGAGCTTATTTCTGGCTCAGCTTGTGGTCTATGACATCGGGAAAGAGAACATATAGAGGTTTGCTAGTATTTTGTAGAGAAATGGTTAACAATAGCAGTTGTAATGACAAAAAACGAAATTGGAAGAGGGCTAAACTACAAAGGGTCAGATTTTGAGGATTGGAATTACAAGAAACCATTTTCGGGCTTTTATGGGTTTTGGGAAAGGATCACCTTCCCAAATTCCTAGAATTTTTTGAGTAGTTTTCAGTGGGTAAATCAGAGGCCGAATTTAGGCAGCAGTGTAGTATTAGAGAAATAGTGGAGTTTCTGGAGGAGCTTTTAGACAAAAAGGAGGAGGAACCGATGGCAGGTGATGATGATGCGAAGAGATTTGGGGAGATGCTACTCAAATCACTACAGGATCTATCGAGACAGATTGAGGTGATGGGGCAGAGATTCACTGCTGTGGAGGATAGACAGCGTGAAACCCCAAGGGGTTTATAGATTGGCGAGGGATCAAGCACATCCCACCATTTGCTGGCGCATGATGCCACTCAGCATATGGCATCACATACACCCACACGTTCCACTATGCCCACTTTTCTGGGTGCAGACACAGGGGTAGGAGCACAGTAGGAGCCAGATCCTAGCCACATGGGTGATTATTTCGCTGAGTATCAGGCATATGGGTAGGAGTTCAAGGATTCCCTTTTATTCAAAGATTTTGTTCGGCTCCAACGGGATAGCAAACCCCACAAATTTCACAGTGGGAACAGGCACCCACATGACGGGGGCTTATGACACACAATGGGAAGATTCCATTTATGGACATTTGACGGGTCATCAAAGCATTCGAAAAAATCTTGGGTGGAGAATTTGGATACCTCTTTTTGGCTTGACCGAGTATCGGAGGGGGAAACCATCAAAATGGTTACCTCTCACTTGGAGGATGAGGGCACACATGATTGCAGGGAGTTCAAGGATACACCTAGTGTGACAGAGGACTCACCCTCATTAGAGACCTCCTTGACCGTGTCGATTGATATCGTAGTGGAGAAGGTAGAGCCTACCCCATTAGAGCCAGCCATTGAGGTGATGACCAGAGTCGTGTTCGAGTCTTCGGGTGGTAGCAGCGTATGACAGATGGGTGAGGTGACATGAGATGTATCCACATTCGATGAGGCACTAGGAGATACAGAGGTATTGGATGATGGCTGCAGACAGCAGTATCATCGGCTTCGGGTAGACCTTCTAGTTTTGAAAGGGAAGGCCACATCAGTACGGGAGGCCATTCTTTTGCAGGACAAGGAGCT
The DNA here is from genome assembly GCA_034641835.2 of Pinus albicaulis. Taxonomy (NCBI): domain Eukaryota; kingdom Viridiplantae; phylum Streptophyta; class Pinopsida; order Pinales; family Pinaceae; genus Pinus; species Pinus albicaulis. The sequence continues at coordinate 186,792,270 of CM076580.1, forward strand.
GGAAAACATGAGAGTGGCTTGTGCCGAGTAGGTGGCCAAGTTGTCCCGCATCGGGGAATGATTGGATTCCCTGATGGTAAAACCAGAGGGCACGTTGGAGCATCAGATCATTTCCCTTGACGCATGCATGGACAGGACTAGTAGCATTGTTGGGTCACCTCTTCCCATTGGAGAGAGAGAGGTGGATCCACCTAGTCAGATCTCAAACGTTGAATTGGATAGCGGTATGAAACGATCAGAGTTGCACAGGGTACAACATCCACATGTTGAGGTTGGATGGCAAGAGATTTTGAGTTGGCACCCGGTGGAGTGGGTTATAGAGATAGTGGTGGACCCGGGTGTAGTTCAGCAGGAGTTCCTAGGTGTTGGGCATACAGGAACCCTATATTGGCATTGGGATCTAGGTGGGATCACCTATAATTTCCCAAGCAGGTCGGTTGACTATGTCTTTGAGGGTACAATTGGCCTAGAAGTAGAGCATGCACATCTGCTAGTGGAGTTTCGGCCAGCTACAGTGGCCAACCAGTTTATGGGCAGACTCCCTAGGTTGTCTTGGCATGAAATCTATACACGGGGTCACAGGGTGACCAACATACCTTGGTAGGAGCTTGTCGGAGGGGGTGGCATTGGCAGGCTACCATATGGCACCTTGTATGGGGCCAAGGATTCTTCATTTTTGTGTGGGGTACAGAGGACGCAGCGGAGCCAAGCAGTGGTGGTAACACTACTGACACATAGGGATATTCAATTCTCAGACCCCTCGAGGAGGATTTGGAGTGATGATCCTTTCGTCGGTGGGTATAGTGATGCGACGGTGGAGACGATGATATTGATTGGGGTAAGCCCAACATGTAGAGGCACAACTCTAGGTCATCACATCCATGGATGTGTGGGAGCCCCTAGCATTGAGCAGTGGACTACCGGTGGACATGGAGTTACATGGTGGTGTACTGTAGTGTGTGGGACTTCATTAGGGAGTAGGAGTGTCCTACATCACATTGATAGATCATAGGGAGTGACCAATGCCTGGACACAGTCAGGGCACGAGACAGTACAAGGTGGTAAAAAAATAGCATGGGATATCCAACAGTATATAGGGGTATGCCTCAATATGCAGTGGCATGTCGAGGAGTACATGGATGATCGGTGGTATGCGAGGGCATATGGTTCTACGCAACAGGGTCTTAGAGCATTGCCTCCAGGGAGACTCATGGACAGGGACACTGGGCTTACCTTTGGGGGCATTTCATCTAGGATCGATGGGGAGACAGATGAGTGATACTTGACGGCATCTGTGGGGACTCACGCACCTGACCCTCTTCTACATCACCCATAGGCACAATCGATTTTTTCATTGTCCTGTGGCACCTTGGGCATGAGCAGCGGGGTACGCGAGGCTCACCCAAGATATTTGGATGGAAATCAGCACACTAGGGAAGAGACTTCTCAGCAGTGGCACTGGGCTGGGGTGCTAGTTCACATCCATAGGTTAGGGGATGAGATGATCTTCTGCAGGGGTGGCACATTAGTCATCGTTGAGCCTATGATTTTGGAGCAGCTCGCGAGGTATACATGCATCACTTTTCCCTCAGGGCATGTCGAGATCATGCACAAGCAGAGGATAATTGGTACAGAAAAGGTAGCATCCTATTGTAGCCAGAAACAACCCCCCTTCTTATTTAATATTATTAATAATACTAAATAAGTGGGGACCCTTAGTTTACAAAAATCCAAAAAATTAAATTAGTGCTTGTTTTCTTTTCCAAATAAAACTTACTATCATTAACTTAAGAAAATTCCTTAGAAAATCTTTAGATAAACTTAAGTTTATGATAGATTAGAATAAAAACTTTCTTTGAAGAAAATATCGCATCCATCGCAACAAAAAAGTACAAGATATCTTTTGCAAAGCAGAATCTTCTAAATTGCGATAAGCGCAATCCAATAACTATGCATTAAAATATTTGTCGCAAATCACATATCGCAGAAAATATATTAATGAATATTTTTGATATGTTATATTTTGCGATATTGCGATTTCACGATATTGTGATGCCACAATATTGCGATTTCGCGATATTGTGATGCCACAATATTGCGATTTCGCGATGTTACTGATTGTGATTTGTGTAAATTGCGATTTGCGTATGTTGCGATTTGCAAAAGTTGCGATTTGCGAAAGTTGCGATGATTTCAATTTGCGAAAGTTGCGATTTTCGATATTGCGATTTTGCAATATTGCAAAGAAAATTGCAGATCACATTATCGCAGATTCTTAAAGCTCATTGTACGAAGAAAATCTTTCCGTAAATCGAGACCCGTTATGCGCTTTAATGTCAAGTTAATGGATGGATTGTAAATTATTAATGAAAAAGTATTTTGTTTTTATTGAAAGGTTATTTCACGTTTAAATAATATATTTCATATGCCTTCAGCATTTAAAACTTTCCCATCACCTTTCTCATATCATTATTCTCAATTAATTCCTAAAACTGCAGGTGCAAAGAACAAAAGACTATACAAAGCGATATTCAGAGCATTATGGGAGGGAAAGAGAAGGCTCTGAGTTCTGAAAGTAAAGAGATGGCTTCCTTATATGCAGACACTGCTTGTAACAAGGATGCTGGTATCACCACTTGGGAAGGTATTTTTAATTTGCTTGAAGAAGAAAGCCCAAGAATAATGGATGTTTCGGCTACTGCGGGCTCAAGTAATTCTTCTGAAGCCTCTCTTATAGAGCTGGCTTGTTCGTTTTTGCACCGGATAGCAGCAAGACCTAGAATTCTTCCGTATACAGACATGGTAAAATGGGTGCTGGATAGCACTAATATTACGGACAGACAGTTCAAAACTCAAGGTCAAGAGCTTATCGGGTCATTCACTCCAGAAGATTTGAGGCTTATGTATCATTTTTCCGGAGCCTCAGGCAACTTACAACAAACAATTTATGGAGAAATTTGCCAAGGAAAATGAAAACTTAGCAGAATGCACTAAAGAATGGCCCAAAAGAGATGAACCATTGAAAAAAGATAAACACGGTATGTACAGTACTGGCTCACTCACTTCTCCATATTGTTTTGCTGCCGCTATGCTATGTAGGCTTTTTGGAAAGCCTGACATTAATAAGTTTTTGCCTGAATGGCTTCCCCTATTGAATTATGCTGTTAACGCTACCATTATGGATTAGGCTAAAATATTGTTTGATAATTTAGCCACGGCTATTTTCAATTACCGGTCTAAACGGACTGTCTCTCAGAGGATTTATCCTCCTTTTTATCTATCTTCCTATGTTATGGATTCAATCTGCTTTGTTTCTAAGTTCCCTTTAATGGGTTGGCAATGGACAATTCAGGATCCCTTGCCCATTCATGTCTATCACAAAGAGTTGTGGGAATCAAAATTCATTCCTCATTTTTATAAAATTTGCCATGGCATAATGTTGCCTCTGTACAGAGTGTTGTATAATAAGGGTGCCCCAAGGTTGTCCCCTGAAGCAGAAGTAGACATTCTCCCTGTCGCAAGATGGTTTGGAGAAGAATTGTTTACTTATGTGAGGGTTTTTGGAAGCTTTGCTTCTCCTCATGTTCTACCCTTGTATGTCTGGAGAATCTTATAGCTCGGGAAATTGCATATCAAACCTGTTGAAAGGGAGGTTTGAAAAAAGAATTAAAGGATAAAAAGAAGGCCATCTGGAGACAATTTCCTATTTCCTGTGAAGCATTTTCATTATCTTATGTTGGTCATGAATTTAAGGAAGTAAAAAATATTATATGTTTACAATTGTTTAAGTTTCCGAAAAGGCTATTCGACCCCTATGATGTTGTCAAGGATTTCACCACTGTAGTCAAAGTAAGAGTATTTTCTGGAGAAGAAGATATTTTTGATGATATATTTCAAGAAAAATGTTCATTTAAAGAAATTTTGCATTCAGCTCAAACACGGTTCTCCCTAGAAGAATTTCAAGAGTTTAAAATATATAGAGAAAGAAGATTGACCACTATTCATTTGGATAATTTGCACTTGGAACCTGCAAGGGAACCAACTCCTAGTGTTAGTCTTAGTGGTATCTAAGACTCAGAAAGGTCTAAGTCAAAGTCTGACAAAGAAATTTCTGAACATTCTAAAAAATCTGATCAGAATAAAAGTGAAGGCTCAGCGAAGGATACAACTCAATCAAAAGAGCTCTCACAACAACAGACTTCAACTACTCCACAGTTGAATCTTCCACCTCTTAATGTACATCAACCATCCATCAGCACTCAGTTAGATTAGGAATGGGAAACATTTAATGATTTGATTAATGTTGAAGGAAAGAACATACAAACTCCTGTACATACAACAAAAGGTTTGGTTACAGAAATAAGTGGCAATGTCACAGAAATAGAACATATACCCATTACTCCCTCTACCGATCTTGTACTTAAAATAGAGGAAATTCCTCCTATGGATATATTTTATAGCCCACAACATAAAGCAGTAGTAAGGAAGCAAATAAAGAAGAGAAAATTAGAAAGTGCGCTCTGTACTGATGCAGAACAATTGGATGTTTTATGGAAAGATCCTACTACGGATCCGACTGAAAATCTTACTAAATTATTTCAGATTACAGGAGCTTATGCCTCCACAAATATTGATAAAGCATCTGAGGTACGACTATTATTTAATAAAAAAGAAGACCAAATACAAGTTATGCAACAACAATTACAACAAGCTCATGCTAACAGTGAAGCACAGATACAATTTGAAAAACTACGGCAAGAGTTTCAGCAAATGCAGATAGGATATCAGAAAAGCTTGGCTGAAAAAGAGAAACAAATACAAAATATCCAAGAAATGCATAAAGATGACCCCAAGCTTACAGATTTTATCTCAGAGTATATTTATTTGAATAATCAACTGCTGCAACAGCAAGATATATTATGCCAAAATATTTCACAGTGGAACTCTTTTTGTCAAGAAAGTGATAAAATAACTAATCATGTCATAGAATTACGACATGATTATGATTTAACTAATGAGAGAGTTACTAATTATTTGGCATGGAAAAAGACAGAGGAAGGAAAAAGAGTTGGAGCACCAATTATCAATGACAACCATAAAGAAATTCTCTTCAATAATTGGGATACACAGATCAAAGAAGCAGAAAAAGTAGTAGAGGAAGTAGCTATAGCAGCAAGCAACATTACTGATTGTGTAAATGAAAATTTGCACAAAGTTAATTTGATTTCGGAAACTATTCCGGGATACCTACCACAAGCACAGTAATTGCAAGCAGAGTGGAAACTGAAAGTTGAAGAGAAGGCAAAATCAATTCAAGGATTGATAAAATTAAATTTGGATTCTTACTGGACATGCCTGGTTAAACCACATAGCCAATGCAATGCTCTTAATTGCATCATTAATTTTGTTGAGAAGATCGCACCAACAGTTGTTGATTCCGTCTTTTCGGGACAATTAAAATCTGAAGTTGGCCAGCCTCCTCTTCTCAAATCAATGCTAGATGCTTGCAAATTCAAAGACCAGATTCATAAGTAGTTAGTTGATAGTTCTTAATTTTAGATTTAGTTTTAGTTTTACTTTATTTTTTGCCTAGAAAAAGTATGGTCATTTAAACTGAATCCTAAAATTTTTATAATAAACTATAATTAGATTTAGTTAGTAGTATTTAAACCGTTCTCATGCATTTAGAGAAGGGTCCTGAAATTTGTAAAAAACTTCTCCTCAGAACATGCACTTCTGCACCCTCAGAGGAGGTTTTGATGAATGAATGGAACGAGATTTATTTATATCTATGTCTAATATCTACTACTGATGTTGCATTTATGTACTCTTAGTAGATGTTGGATTAAGAAGATATAAGTCATTATTACTTCTAGCTCATGAGTAGAACCAGTTATAAATGGTACTTTTATCTCTTAACTATTCTGATTCTATGTTAAAAGTGATATTTATGTTCAGTTATTTATATATTGATGCTTGAATGCTTAAGTTATCATTTGGCACTTTTGTACGGTGATAGCTATTTATTTATGCTTAATTTATGAATAGCTTATTATGCGATATATTTTTCACAACTCTTTCATCTAAATTTTTATATGAAGTGGTTTATTTTTATTGAATTCTTTTCTTATAGTAGTTGAATGATATTTATTATCGATTGTTATTCGAAATCATTTTAGATCGCATAAACAAGATTTTATCTCGGGTTTAGTTTAGAATTAGATATTTCTGTTTAAATTAGAATACAATTTGCATATGATTAGATTAGATTAGAAATATAATAAAAGCATTTCACTTAGGAAACTTTTTAGAAAGGAAATATCTATTCTCAACACACACATACACATTGGGAAACTGGTCTCATTATCCCCAGTCGGACCCACTACACCAAACGAAAAAGGAGCTGCTAACCAAGGTCCGGACCGGGTGGGTATCCCCCTTGTTGTAGACCCAATTTTCAAGGCTTCAACATATTTGGCGCTAGAAGGAGGGCCACGAACTATGAATGGCAAGTAAATCTAAATCTAAATACTATTCTGAGAGTAAATCACCCTCACCATCTCCCCTGACTTCTCCATCGCACTCAAAAATTTTAAATCTAGAGCCAGAAGTCGAAAGAAAAATAGACACTACTACAAACCCTGAATTTTCAGAGAACCTGCTATTGAACCTCCTGAAGTTGAATCTTTGATTCATAAACTTCAGCAATTCTCAATATCACCTCAAATATCTGATAAATCTCAAGGCAGTGTGACTTCACAATATAACCCTGCTCATCCTCTTACCATATTACAGAGTGAGAAGCTTGGCATTTAGCCAACTGAATTACCTTTACCTATAAGGAAAAGAGCAAGGAAATCACCTAAAGGGTCTGATAGTGAGACTCTTTCATCATCATCATCCATCTCGACCTCTTCACCGTGAAGTCAACCATCCACCCCTCCACTTTAGACCATTGTCCCTCATTCCACTAGAACTTCCACATCACCTTCTCAATCATCTATAATTGTAATATCTTCATCTTACCAATCACAGACATCATCTTCTACACTTTCCTCTATTAGTAGTTCAGCGATGGCCCAAATGCCATGGAATAATCCAGGAGAAGTCTTAATGCCTGCGCCCTTGAGTCAATTACCAACCCATCCTCAAAAATGGCTACCTAAGTTTAATCCTGAAGCAGGCATGCTAGAAGAAGAACATATAAACAATTTTATGCTATCCATAAATCTCAATGGAGTTATTAATGAAGATGCTGTTGTCCGACTTTTCCCCTATACTCTACAAGGAGCAGCTGGATCATGGTATTTCTCATTACCATCTGGATCCATCACTAGTTGGGATATCTTTCAAGATCAATTTTTGACTAAATTTGGTGATGACAGGTCTACAGCGACATTAATCAATGATCTGTCTAATCTTATAGTTGATTCAAAAGAACTTGTCAAGGATTTTAATTCACGTTTTAATAAATTGTTAAACAAAATTCCTACTGCTTCCAAGCCTAGCGAAGAAGTGCGAAGTGAATGGTACATTTCTGCTTTACCATCAAACATAGAAATCTTTGTTGATAGGGCTAACAAAACAACTTTAGCAGAAAACATGAAGGAGGCAATAGCGGTAGAGAAACATATCATTGCTTTAGATAAGAAAAATGCGATAGAAGAACAAAAATCCAAGAAGGTTACTTTTAAGGAGGATCCCAAGAAAAAACAATCAAAAGATCCATTTGATTTAGAAGGATTGCAGAAATTTTTGAAAACCATGTCTAATGAAATGGTTGACATTAAGAAACAAGTGGCAGAAACATCTTCTAAAAATTCTTTCAAGCCTTTTAGAAGAAATCCTTCAACTGATCCAAAGCCACCAAATGCTATAACTAATGTTGAATCAGAAGAAGAAGAAGAAGAAACTGCTACCAAAGAAACTACTGATGAAGAGGAAGTCGTAGAAGTACAAGGTATGTGGGATTTCATCCTTCCAGATGAGGAAGATCAAGAAGCATCCCTAGTTAGCACACGAAGTAGAAATCAACTTGATCCTCCTCAAACTACTCCTAAGTCAAAAAGCGTAAGCTCATTGACTAAGGATAAAATTGCACCTAATAAAATGACATCTAAAGCAATTCAAACTATCCCAATCCAGACAGATTCATCAATTCCATCAAGAACACTAATTGTTCCAGATGAAATGGAGTATAATATCATTGAAGACATGAAGAAGACTAGGGCTAACATCACTTTTTATGAATTGAGCAAGTTAAAACACCAACAAAAGGTACTATTGAAAGAATTACATGTTGTACCAGAAAAATATTTGCCCGATCATGTGATTTATCAAGCTTCAAATGAGATGGGAAGACCTCCAGGTAATGCGAGCAGTAAAGTTGATCTAGAAAATATCACTTTAATTGGAGGAAGGTCAAGATCTCATACTCCTCCATTTCTTCTTACTTATGAAGTTTTCAATAAAAAATTTCATAATTGTTTAGTGGATTCTGGAGCTTCATCTAATATTCTACTAAAATCAATATGTGCAAAGCTGAACATTCAACCACAAAAATCTGTTGTGCGCATAGTCCAGCTAGATCGACCGCAAGTTGAAGTGACTAGCGAATTAAATCATGTTACCATAAGATTGTCATCAAATCCAAAGGTATGTCAAGTCATTGATATTTTAGTTGCAGATATTCCAGAATTTTATGGCTTAATTCTTAGCAGAGATTGGTCAGAAAAAATTCATGGATATTTTGCAACTGATTGGTCTCATATGTGGCTTCCTTACAATGGTAAACCAAATCAGATAAAGGTTCAACAAGAAAAACATCAGAAATACATAGTAAGAGAACTCAGAGAGAATGAACCAGTTGCATACAACAACAATATCATTGGAAATTACTCAGTGGATTCTTTCTTAGGAAATTTCAATGCTCATACTTCACCTTATTTAGAACATTCTGTTTTATCTCAAATAGAAATTTTTTCTCAAACAGATAGTTCTAAATGTATTAATTTTGTAGATACTCCTGTAAATAAATATTTATTTTGGAAATTATTTTTTGATGGTTCTAAGTCTAATCAAGGAGCAGGAGAAGGATGCTTTTTGGTTAGTCCAGAGGGAAAGAAAATTATGCTAACTTGTAGGCTCGAATTTGATTGCATTAATAACACCGCAGAATATGAGGCTTTAGTCCAAGGACTATATAAAGCAATCGGATTAGACATAAAATATCTACAAGTTTTTGGAGATTCGAAAATTTTAATCAAACAGGTGCGCAATAGTATACATTGTTTATCAGGCCATTTAAAGCATTATCAATCTTTAGTCCAAGATCTGACTGAACATTTTATAGCATTTAATATTTCATCAATTCCCAGAATTCAGAATGCTAGTTTAGAGCTCCTAGCTAATGTAGCTTCCAAGCTCATTCCTGCAGAATAATTTAGTCCTGATCGATTTTCAATTGAATTAATCTTTAGACCTTCGATTCCTGATAACGTTACCAGTTGGAGGATTTTCAATGATGATCCTGATATTGTAAATTTTCTCACATCTGAAGGATATTACACCAATCAAATAATTGATGAAGACCAACATGACAGACAATTGCTCCAAGATAGCATCAATAATGCTATGCCAAAGTCAGTAGTCAAGTTAGAAGACCTTTATGATTTGAAAGATCGATTTAAAAGATCTACCAATTCGAAACTGCAAAGTTCAACTTTGAAATATGAATTATTAAATCTAGGAACTGATGCCAAACCACAAAATATCAACCTAGGCCTTGGCCTAGCTCCTGAAGAAAAATTAGCGTATGTTCCTCTTTTGAAGCAATATAAAATGTTCTTTGTTTGGAACTACGATGAACTCAAAACTTATGACACTTCTATCATCCAACATACTATCCCAATGATCAATGATGAAAAACCTATCCAACAGAAGTTGAGAAATATCCACCACAATCTAGAAAACCAAATCAAATCTGAACTCAATAAGTTATTGAAAGCCAAGATTATTTTTCATGTTCCACATTCTAAATGGGTTTCCAATATGGTTCCTATTAGAAAGAAGAACGGAGATATTAGAATTTACATTGACTTTCAAAATCTTAATAAAGCCTTCCAAAAAGATAATTTTCATTTGCCTCCTATGGAGCAAATATTACAGGCAGTTGCAGGATCAGAATTAATGTCTTTCCTAGATGGTTTCTCTGGATACAATCAAGTGTTAGTCCATCCTGATGATCAATTGAAAACTACATTCAGAACCAAATGGGGCACTTATGCATATCAAAAGATGCATTTTGGTCTGATTAATGTTGGTGCCACATTTCAGAGAGCCATGGACATTGCTTTCAAGGGATTAGTTAACAAATCAGTGGTAATTTACTTGGATGATATAACTGTATATTCCAAAAAATGAAGCAATCATCTTAGAGATTTGAAGCAGATCTTCCAACGCTGTCAAAGGTATGGAATTTCACTTAATTCAAAAAAATATTTTTTTGCATTAAGTGAAGGAGAACTTCTTGGATTCATAGTATCAAAATCTGGAATTCATATTGATCCTGATAGAATCAAGAAAATTTCTAAAATATCTTTACCTCACAACAAAAAAAGCTATGCAATATTTTCAAAAAAAGCTATGCAATCTTTTCTTGGCCAGATTAATTTTGTAAAAAGATTTGTGCTAGATTTTTCAAGAATTGTATCACCCTTGCAAGCAATGATTAAAAAGAATTCAAAATTCAAGTGGGGAAAAGACGAATATGAGCCATTCAATCTGATCAAACAAGAAATTATTAATGCTCCATCTTTAGCAACTCCAAATTTTTTCGATCCTTTTATTTTGTATACATTTTCCTCTGATAAATCTTATGCTGTGATACTCACTCAAGCAAATCAAGACAAATAAAAAGCTCCAATTTCCTTTTTCAGTTCAAATTTACAAGGAGCTGAATTGAATTATTCAGATGTGGAGAAACAAGCTTATGCTGTTTTCAAAGAAATTAAATATTTCAGACCCTTTCTACTCAAAATCCATACAAAAATCATAGTACCATTTCCAGCGGTAAGAAATATTTTAGTCCAAAAAGATGTGGGTGAGAAAAGAGCCAATTGGGTTACTGCCTTACAAGAATATGATGTATAAATCAAACCAGCAAATATTGTAAGAGGTCAAGGTTTTTGCAAAATCCTAGCTGGACCATTGCTTATTTCTGAAAAACCATCTGAAGAGATACAAACATATGAGGTAAGCCTAAACGATGTTGAATCATTATATGCTGATATCATATTTTATCTGAAGAATGGATATACTCCTCCAAATATCAATCACACCAAGAAAAAAGCTCTAAGGTTGAAGGCTAAAAAATATCAACTTGTGAATGATGTTCTTTTTAAGATGAATTATGATTATGTTCTTCTTAGATGTCTGGAGAAATCTAAAGCTGACAAAGTCTTGCAGGAACTTCATGATGGGCCAGCAGGTGGACATTATGCTGGAGATTCTACTGCACATAAGATCCTCCGTGCAGGCTATTACTGGCCCACACTATTTAAAGATTCACATAACTATGCAAGGAAATGTCAAATTTGTCAAACCGCAGCTGGAAGACAAAAGAAACCATCATTACCATTACAACCAGTCAACATTGAGCAGCCTTTTGAGCAATGGGGATTAGACATAATAGGTGAGATCGTTCCTCACTCTTCTAAACAACATAGGTATATCATTACAACAATTGATTATTTTACGAAATGGGTAGAAGCAGTCCCCCTCAAGACTGCTAATGCCGAGCACATCATCGAGTTCATAGATCAGTTCATAATCACCAGGTTTGGTTTACCTTCTGCTTTAATGTTTGATAATGCATCATATTTTTCTGGTAATGCTATGACTGAATTTTCACTCAAGAGAGGTTTTAAACTTAAATATTCTACCAATTATTATCCACAAGGAAATGGGTTCCCTGAATCTACAAATAAAAACTTAATCAGAATCATTAAGCGAACCATTGATCAAAATCACAAGAACTGGCATAAGTTTTTAATATATGCTTTATGGGCAGATCGAATAATGCAGAAGGCTTCTATTGGAACTTCTCCCTTTAATTTAGTTTATGGGAGAGAAGTGGTTCTTCCAACTCATCTAGCGATTCCTTCTCTAGCCTTAGTTCAGTATATTGATGAAGAACCAACTTCTTCTTTACAGTTAAGGCGAATGGAAATAATTAAGTTAGAAGAACAAAGAGGAAAAGCCAAAGTAACTCATGCTCATCGTCAAGCATTAGTTACAGCTTATTTTGATTGAAACATGATAACCAGGAAGGATTTTCAGATAGGAGATTTAGCTCTAAAATGGGATAAGGCTCATGAGGAAAAAGGAAAACATACGAAATTTCAACGAATGTGGCTTGGTCCTTTTCAAATTGTAGAGATCATAGGTCCATCTACTTTCATGTTACAGGATTTAACAGGGAAAAGAGAGTCTTTACCTGATAATGGAAAGATCCTTAAAAAATATTTTCCATATGAGATCATTCTTCTATTTTGTAGATTAGTTTTCTTTATTTGTCATAATAAAACTAGTTGTTAATGGTTACATTTGGAATTCATGAAAAAGATACAAGTTCTCTTTTTAGATTTTATTTCTTCACTTATATAAATAGAATTATTTTTAGAATATTGATCATTATTATTCAAAGATACAGTTAAAATTTTTAAATCTAGAAATGATATTAGTTTCAACTTTGAAAATTTTGATGAAAAACAACTTTTGGTGAAAGATTTTTTTATATCAGTCCAATGAAAGGTATCAATAACAAAACGAAAGTTCTCTGTAGAAAAGTTCTTTCCAAAAAACTCTATTATTGTCGTCCAGAGCTATCTTAAGGAAACAATGACTTCCTCCCCACCTAGAAAATTTCAAAGTTCAGGGAATAATCCAATGATACACTTTTAACTTAAAGAGTAAGAGGTCTCATCACGAGCCGACTTATCATGATCATAGATATTACAGCTTGCTAACTTTGCAAATACTGCATACCACAATAGGGCAATGACTCAAGATTATTGCAATGGAAAATCAAGGGGTCTCATCACGAGCCAACTTGTTTAGCAAAGTTATAAATCAAGTTAGTGGCACTTTCATAAATTGGATACCAAACTAAGACATTGTTCTTTAAGGGTAAGAAGAAAATAAAAAGAAACAAGTGTGAATATGGATTTCTCTTTGAAAATTTTATATTTCTCTAAGTAGGATATAGGATCATTGCTAGGTAATAGGTAACCCGTCGAAGCTATAGACGCTTGCTTGCAGCAGTGGCTCTACTTATGACAAATGAGCATATTTAAAACTGATTTACAGAGAAGTCTTTTGTTTTTATATTTTTAAACCAAGTAATGATTGATGTAGATACAAGGACTAGCTTGAGGAAGTGAATAGTCAAAGTTGAATATAGAAGAAATGAAATATCATTTATAGATTAAAGCATAACGTACTTTGTCTTTTTATAATAAAGTTTGATTTTCTGAAAAATTTTCTGTTTTGAAAAGTTTAGAGAATTTAAAAGAAAAGCAGAGATAACTGGTTCTTTCAAGTGAATCGCCAATTGTTGTAGCCAGCAAAAACCCCCCTTCTTATTTAATATTAGTAATAATACTAAATAAGTGGGGACCCTTAGTTTAAAAAAATCCAAAAAATTATATTAGTGCATGTTTTATTTTTCAAATAGAACTTACTATCATTAACTTACGAAAATTTCTTAGAAAATCTTTAGATAAACTTAAGTTAATGATAGATTAGAATAAAACCTTTCTTTGAAGAAAATATCGCATCCATCGCAACAAAAAAGTACAAGATATATTTTGCAAAGAAGAATATTCTAAATTGCGATAAGCATGATCCAATAACTATGCATTAAAATATTTGTCGCAAATCGCATATCGCAGAAAATATATTAACGGATATTTTTCATATGTTATATTTTGCGATATTGCGATGCCACGATATTGTGATTTCGTGATGTTACTGATTGCGATTTGCGTAAGTTGCGATTTGCGAAAGTTGCGATGATTTCGATTTGCGAAAGTTGCGATTTGTGATATTGCAAAGCAAATCGCAGATCACATTATCGCAGATTCTTAAATCTCGTTGTACGAAGAAAATCTTTCCGTAAATCGAGACCCGTTATGCGCTTTAATGTCAAGTTAATGGATGGATTGTCAATTATTAACAAAAAAGGATTTTGTTTTGATTGAAAGGTTATTTCACGTTTAAATAATATATTTCATATGCCTTCAGGATTTAAAACTATCCCGTCACCTTTATCATATCATTATTCTCACTTAAATCCTAAAACTACAGCCGCGAAGAATAGAAGACTATACAAAGCGATATTCAGAGCATTATGGGAAGGAAAGAGAAGGCTTTGAGTTCTGAAAGTAAAGAGATCGCTTCCCTATATGGAGACACTGCTTGTAACAAGGATGCTAGTATCACAACTTGGGAAGGTATGTTTAATTTGCTTGAAGAAGAAAACCCAAGAATAATGGATGTTGTGGCTACTGCGGGCTCAAGTAATTCTTCTGAAGCCTCTCTTACAGAGCTGGCTTGTTCGTTTTTGCACTGGATAGCAGCAAGACCTAGAATTATTCCGTATACAGACATGGTCAAATGGGTGCTGGATAGCACTGATATTACGGACAGGCAATTTAGAACTCAAGGTCAAGAGCTCATCGGGTCGTTTACTCTAGAAGATTTGAGGCTTATGTATCATTTTCTGGAGCCTTAGGCAACTTACAACAAATAATTTATGGAGAATTTTGCCAAGGAAAATGCAAACTTAGCGGAATGCACTAAAGAATCATCCAGAAGAGATGAACCACTGAAGAAAGATAAACATGGTATGTACAGTATTGGTTCACTCACCTCTCCATATTGTTTTGATGCTGCTATTTTATGTAGGCTTTTTGGAAAGCCTAAAATTAATAAGTTTTTTCCTGAATGGCTTCCCTTATTGAATGCTGCTGTTAACGCTACCATTTTGGACTCGGCTAAAATATTGTCTGATAACTTAGCCACGGCTATTTTCAATTACTGGTCTAAACGAACTGTCTCTCAGAGTATTTATCCTCCTTTTTATCTATCTGCCTATGTTATGGATTCAATCTGCTTTGTTTCTAAGTTCCCTTTAATGGGTTGGCAATGGAAAATTCATGATCCCTTTCCCATTCATGTCTATCACAAAGAGTTGTGGGAATAAAAATTTATTCCTCATTTTTATAAAATTTTCCATGGCATAATGTTGCCTCTGTACAGATTGTTGTATAATAAGGATGCTCCAAGGTTCTCCCCTAAAGAAGAAGTAGACATTCTCCCTGTCGCAAGATGGTTTGGAGAAGAATTGTTTACCTATGTGAGGGTTTTTAGAAGCTTCTATTCTCCTCATGTTCTACCATTGTATGTTCCGGACAAAATTATAGCTCAAGAAATTGCATATCAAACCAGTGGAGAGGGAGGTTTGACAAAAGAATTAAAGGATAAAAAGAAGGCCATCTAGCCACAATTTCCTGTTTCCTGTGGAGCATTTTCATTATTTGATGTTGGTCATGCGTCTAAGGAAGTAAACAATATTACATGTTTACAATTGTTTAAGTTTCCAAAAAGGCTATTCGACCCCTATGATGCTGTCATGGATTTCACCACTGCAGTCAAAGTAAGAGTATTTTCTGGAGAAGAAGATCTTTTTGATGATATGTTTCAAGAAAAATGTTCATTTAAAGAAATTTTGCATTTAGCTCAAACATGGTTCTCCCCAAAATAATTTCAAGAGTTTAAAATATACAGAGAAAGAAGATTGACCACTGTTCCTTTGGATAATTTGCGCTTGGAACCCACAAGGGAACCAACTCCTAGTGTCAGTCTCAGTGGCAGCGCAGATTCAGAAAGGTCTAAGTCAAAGTCTGACAAAGAAATTTCTGAACATTCTAAAAAATCTGATCAGAATAAAAGTGAAGGCTCAGCGAAGGATACAACTCAATCAAAAGAGCTCTCACAACAACAGACTTCAACTACTCCACAGTTGAATCTTCCACCTCTTAATGTACATCAACCATCCATCAGCACTCAGTTAGATTAGGAATGGAAAACATTTAATGATTTGATTAATGTTGAAGGAAAGAACATACAAACTCCTGTACATACAACAAAAGTTTTGGTTACAGAAATAAGTGGCAATGTCACAGAAATAGAACATATACCCATTACTCCCTCTACCGAGCTTGTACTTAAAATAGAGGAAATTCCTCCTATGGATATATTTTATAGCCCACAACATAAAGCAGTAGTAAGGAAGCAAATAAAGAAGAGAAAATTAGAAAGTGCGCTCTCTCCTGATGCCGAACAATTGGATCTTTTATGGAAAGATCCTACTACGGATACTACTGAAAATCTTACTAAATTATCTCAGATTACATGCCTACACAACTATTGATAAAGCATCTGAGGTATGGCTATTATTGAATAAAAAATAAGACCAAATACAAGTTCTGCAACAACAATTACAACAAGCTCATGCTAACAGTGAAGCACAGATACAATTTGAAAAACTATAGCAAGAGTTTCAGCAAATGCAAATCGGATATCAGAAAAGCTTTGCCAAAAAAGAGAAACAAATACAGAATATCCAAGAAATGCATAAATATGACCCCAAGCTTACAGAGTTTATCTCAGAGTCTATTTCTTTGAATAATCAACTATTGCAACAACAAGATATATGATGCCAAAAGATTTCACAGTGGAACTCTTTTTGTCAAGAAAGTGATAAAATCACTAATCATGTCGTAGAATTACGACATGATTATGATTTAACTAATGAAAGAGTTACTAATTATTTGGCATGGTAAAAGATAGAGGAAGGAAAAAAGAGTAGAAGCACCAATTATCAATGACAGCCATAAAGAAATTCTCTTCAATAATTGGGATACACAGATCAGAGAAGCAGAAAAAGCAACAGAGGAAGGAGCTATAGCAGCAAGCAACATTACTGATTGTGTAAATGAAAATTTGCACAAAGTTAATTTTATTTCAAAAACTATTCCAGGATACCTACCACAAGCACATCAATTACAAATAGAGTGGAAACAGAAATCTGAAGAGAAGGAAAATTAAATTCAAGGATTGAAAAAATTAAATTGGTATTCTTACTGGACGTGCCTGGTTAAACCACACAGCCAATGCAGCGCTCTTAATTGCATCATTAATTCTACTGAGAAGATCGCGCCAACACTTGTTGATTTCGTCCTTTCGGGACAGTTAAATCTGAATTCGGCCAGCCTCCTCTTCCCAGATCAATGTTGGATGCTTGCAAATTCAAAGACCAGATTCATAAGTATTTAGTTGATAGTTCTTAATTTTACATTTAGTTTTAGTTTTACTTTATTTTTTTCCTAGAAAAAGGACGGTCATTTAAACCGAATCCTAAATTTTTTTTAATAAACTATAATTATATTTAGTTAGTATTATTTAAACCCTTCTCATGAATTTAGAGAAGGGTCCTAAAATTTGTCAAAAACTTATCCTTAGAACATGCACTTCTGCACCCTCAGAGGAGTTTTTGATGAATGAAAGGAACGAGATTTATTGATATCTGTGTCTAATATCTTCTACTGATGTTGCATTTCTGTACTCTTAGTAGATGTTGGATTAAGAAGATATAAGTCATTATTACTTCTAGCTCATGAGTAGAACCAGTTATAAATGGTACTTTTATCTCTTCACTATTCTGCTTCCGTGTTAAAAGTGATATTTATGTTCAGTTATTTATATATTGATGCTTGAATGCTTAAGTTATCATTTGGCACTTTTGTACGGTGATAGTTATTTATTTATGCTTAATGTATGAATAGATTATTATGTGATATGTTTTTCACAACTGTTTCATCTAAATTTTTATATGAAGTGGTTTACTTTTATTGAATTATTTTCTGATAACAATTGAATGATCTTTATTATTTATTTTTATTTGATATCATTTTAGATCGCATAAACAAGATTTTATCCCGGGTTTAGTTTAGAATTAGATATTTATGTTTAAATTAGAATACAATTTGCATATGATTAGATTAGATTAGAAATAGAATAAAGTAATTTCACTTAGGAACCTTTTTAGAAAGGAAATATCTATTCTCAACACACACATACACATTGGTAAACTGGTCCCATTATCCCTAGTCGGACCCACTACACCAAACGAAAAAGGAGCTGCTAACCAAGGTCCGGACCAGGTGGGTATCCCCCTTGTTGTAGACCCAATTTTCGGGGCTTCAACACATCCCAGTATGTGTTTGGGATCCACACACTATATCGACACTTTATCAAGAGGATGGACGGCATGTTCAATGCAGATAAGATGGAGGAGGTAGAACAGGAGGGCATTCCTTCTGTATCCTAGGGTGAGGACTCTTTTTCATATGAGTCCATAGGATCAGTTGAGGATGCTCCTAGGGAGTGAGAGCAGCCACGCAGAGATGGAGACAGTAGACCGGAGTTGCATTCCAGTGTACAGGGTGAGTAGTCAAGGGACTCTAGAGAGAAGGGATTCCTTCTACAGGCAGCTTTCATTGGCAGATAGGGCAGAGCAGTGGGAGTTGATTACAGGCTAGCGGCAACATCCCAGGCATGTTCCATATGCCGTTGTTGTTGCTACATCAGATTCTTCTTCCAGGATGGACTGGTAGGAGATCATGAGTTGGTACCCTCTTGATGGTACAATATTCTTCGTAGGGAGCACAGTAGAGTAGGGGCCCTTGGACATAGCATATGTTACAAATTCCAGCTGGCAGGGGGGCACAGGTCATCATTTCTTCAGCACTCCATCCCGATTTCAGCAGAGCAGGATCAGCGTGGGATTGAGTTAGGACTTGGATTGGATAGAGGTGATGAGTTGGTACACAGCTGATGGGACAGCTTACACAGCCACAGATACAATGTAGCATAGGTCATGGTCTTCGCCTCTTAGAGCATCAGTCATAGCCAGAGGCAGTGCGTAGACCGAGCCATGGGACTTGGGCGATTATTGGCCAGGGTGGCGATGGGATCCGGGAGGATTGTTGGTTGGCTGGTACCGTGAGAGATCAATTTGGGATCCTAGCATTGAGAGATCCCTTCATATCAGGGTGATTCAGAGGTTACTAAGGTTTCAGTGGCGCATCTGGGACCCATGCACATTTTGCAGTATTGGTGGGGAGCATCAGCTAGAGAGGAGTCTTGTTCAGACATTGCTTGAGGACAAACAATTTTAGCTGGATGAGGATGCCACTTGGTAGAGCGAGAATATTCTGCAGCATCCATCACTTCAGTTACTTGAGGGCAATAAAACTTTTTCCGGGGGGGACTGTAATATTCCTAATTAGCGATAGCTAATTGGAATATTTGACTTTGTATAGTCTTGCCGTCTATAGTTGTAAATAAATAAAAAATGTGAGTAAAGAGGGTCTAACTCACTTTAGTAGAATAAGACACCCGCCTAGTAGCACAACGTTGTGACTCAAGGGGGGTCAAGGGGGCCCACACACCATGTAGAGGAGGGGGCATACGTGCACTCTAGAGGCTTCTACATAGATAAGGATGAGGATGTGGAGGAGAGAGAAGTTACGACAGGTTTTGGAGGGAAACCAATGTTATAAAAGATGGAGGAGCCTCTTCATTTGGATCATTCTGGATTTGTTGATTTTGGAGTGAGACTTTGGTCTTCTTTCGCACGCTAGTTGTTTAGCCTGTCTGCAACACTATTTAGTGCACCAAGTGTCTCCGTGCGGAGACTCACCCTTAGCCCCGGGGGACTTCGAATGCCTGCTCGGGAAAGGTTTGTTTTTCAGTGTTTTGTGAGTTGTTTCATTGTTTGGGTTTGTTGCGAAGCTGGAGCTTAGAGAAACTGTGCAGTCACTCGGAGAGAGGAAATAGTCCCTTGTGGTAGAGCTTTGGATTGGGGTTTCTGCAGGTGATTTCACCGGGATTTCGAGCCGAGGGTCAGCTTTTTCTTGTCGGAGATTTTTGGTGGAGTTTCTGGCAGTATTTTAGCTGTTTCTATCTAGCCACTATGTTGTCCCTTGGAGGCTAGCGTAATTCACTGGGGAGGAAGTTTTTGGTTTTTTCTGGGGTCGGGCATTCCTGAAATGGTTTGTGGATATTTTCGGGGTTGTTGAGGAGAGGAGGTTTTCTGATTTTCATCTCATTCTAGCAAGGGGATTAGCCCCTCATCTTCAGTCGCTTCTAGCCGTAGCAGCTACACGGCATTTCTCCAGCAGTTGGGACGCAGTTCTTAGAGTAGCCATTTCTTGTGTTTTATGAGAGTGTTTTCTCACTTTCCTTGCATAAGATCACCTCTTGTACTTCATTGCATTTCTCAGATTAATAAAATGGCTTAGCCTTTCCTTTATATGTTTTCTGGTTGAGTTGCCGTAGTTGTCGTGGTTGCCGTAGCTGATGTATTCTCTTTCTATTTCTATTATTGTGTTTGAGCACTATAGTTATATACCACTTGGTGTGTCTTTCGCTCACTCAGACAGAGTCTGGAAAGAGCCAGGTAGCATCCGGATCTCATACTCTTTTAGAGGCGACATATTTGGTAAATTCCCTCCCAGTCTATCTCTAGTTAGAGTTTTGCAGTGTTTTAGAGATATCCCCGAAACGAGATATTACAGATTTATTAGCTTTAAGTTTTGACAAATAATCTTATATGGTTTTTTCATTAAAATCAAAATCTAGTCTAATTTGAAAGAGGAATGGGGTGTTGGTAAGATTTATAGTTTGGTTAGTTTATTGTCCCAATGTGAAGTGAGGTAAAATTTAAATACAAATAATCTCATTTAATTATTATAAGATACACATTAAATAGATTAAGAATTTTTGAAGATGAAATATATGTAAACTTTGAGATGTGACATTGGTGGTCTAAGACTTGTCCTCTTCTTAGGAGGGGATCTGAACTTTGAATTTCTCAATTTCTTCAAGGCTCACATTAATTCTAACACCAATTGAGTTGTCTCTCAAACATTGTTATTATTAAATCACCAATTAAAATACCCTAAAACATCATTATTATTTTAAATTTTAAATTAATTTTATTTAACCAATTGAAAATATAAAATAAAATAATAATTAAAAAAAATAAATATAAATAAATATATTTTATCATGTAAATTGTAAACTTGGTATTCTTAGATAAAATTATAAATGGTAAATTTCTTATTCTTAACTAAAATTGAAACCATAGCAAACTACCTATACAAATAATGAAACAATATTAAACTCTTCATTAATATTAACATTCTTGCATTTAAGGCTCACAACCCTGCAAGCTATTCTTAACGTTTTCATTCTCACCATCTTCTCATCTCTTCGGGTAACCTATTAAGAATTCCTTTAATCCATCAAGAATATTTATAGGTTAAAATTATTATGATTTTCTTAAAGTTTTCATTCTCACCATCACCTCATCTCTTCCGGTAACCTATTAAGAATTCCTTTAATCTATTAAGAATATTTATAGGTTAAAATTATTATGATTTTGATAAAGAAAATATATTTTCTTTTATACTAAAATTAGTTAATTTTTTTTTTTTATAATAAATAAAAAATAAATATTTATTTTAATTTTAAAATTTTAATAAAATTAAAATTAATTATATACCTGTTAGGAAAAAATTACATAAAAAAATATATGAATACGATATATTTGTTTTATATGAATAAGGTATATTTAATGTTGTGATGAATCTATACTATATTATTATAAAAACAAATATCAATGTTTTAGAAGTATTTAAATTAATTTAAAGTGTTTTATATGTACATGTATAAGTATGTGTGTTGAAGATTAAATTTCACATCATTTTCAAATTATTCAAATAAATTAATTCAAATTCCATGAGAGTAATTTTTATTTTTCAAAATACAAAATAATGTATTAATTAAATATTTTTAAATTTTAATAAAAAAATTATTTATAAATAAATAAATAAAAATAATGTTAAATATAAAATTATTAAATTAATATTTTTAGTTTAAAAATTTTAATTATTTAAAAATATAAAAATATCTAACAAAATTATTATTATTATAATAATTTAATTTTAAAATTATTATTATGGAAAATTTTATGATGATGATTAACGTCCACTAAGACTAATCTTTGGTCTATGAGACCTAAAGAAAAGAATTATTTAGTTTGATTTAAGATTTTATTCCTATGCTCAAAAAGATTGGAGAGAAGCCTCTCGAGCTCACTATAATTTTGACATCTTAAAAGGCTAGGAAAGTGAGTATTGCAACAAAGATTATGAAATTGAGGTCTAATGTGGTTGTACAGAGGACACTCTAAGAGGAAGTGATTTTCATCCTCAATGTTCATATTCTCACACAGATGGAACATCCTTTCCATCCACGGTGTTTTAGGAACTATCCAACGATGTGTTTCACTATGGAGCTCATGAGTGTTCGTTCTGATCTTTTATATATTAATTTTCTTCTTTGAGCTAGTTAAAACAAATAGATACTTTTGATCTTCTAGGGTGGGGTTGATGACCTCCTTATAATATCTTAATTTTCTTTTGGTTGCTAGATGTTTCTCACACCACATTTTTCCTTTGGAATTAGAAGTAAATTATTTTTTAATGTTATTAATGTTTTTGAATACAACATTCTGGTCGATCTCCCAATGGTTTAACGAGGCACTGGTGTCTTTCTACCAACCTCATTTAGCCTTAGGTGGTTTTGGCTGGAATTTAAAGCTAGCTTAGGAAGTATATGGTCTCCTATGTTATTGATCTTGTGCTTGTACAATAGAAACCTAGTCATAGCTAGGCTCTCAATAGGGGAAAGACCCACTTCTATAAAGAGAATAGAATAGGGTGTATTGCTTTTAATTTTAAGGTTCTAACTTATAAAACGCTTTTCGATTTGCTCAATCTTTCTCTATGATTCTCTAGAGATGTTGCAACCCCAAACCTCACATCCATATAAGATAATAGGACTCACTAAAGTTTCAAAGAGGAGCTTCTTTCTATCCCACATTACGAGGTTTTCCATTTTACAATTATTTTCAAGACCAAAATAAGCTTTCTGCCCCCCATTAATCCTTTTCCGAATGCTATAGTTCCAGTTGATCTTGTGGTGAATATCAATTCCTAGGTACTTGTAAGAAGACACTTCCTCCAAGTTACTGTTGTAATACATAAAATTAGCGTAAGTGTCCTTCTTGGATTTGATAATTATAACTTTTGTTTTGTTAGTGTTAAGAGACATACCCATGCTAGAGCAGAAATCCTTAAGAAGTCTAAGTTTCTTATCAAGATGAGATGGGCACCTTGTGAGAAGAACAATATCACAGGCATAGAGAAGAAGGATGATGACTATTCCAACTAAGATCGTGCTAGCACATCGTGCTTCCTCTAAACAACCTTCTAGCTTGTCGATGTAAATTCCAAATAAGGTAGGGGAGAGGGAGCAACCTTGTTTAACTCTGATATTACACTTAATATCTTTTGACCACCCTTAATTGCTCTTTAACTTGACAATTACATTCATATATATATATATATATATATATATATATATATATATAATTTCAATTTCAATTTCAATTTCAATTTCTAATTATTTATTTTTATCTTCTATTTTAAAATAATTTTATTTACCTTTTATTTTTATCATTCATTTCAATTTATAAAAAGATTTGTATTCTCTAGTTTATTTCAATTTATATGTATACTCGTTTAATTAAGATTTTAGCTAATCAGTTAAATTAAATTTAAATAGTATGTTTTTTTATTTCTTTGCAACTAACTTAGTTAAGGTTTCAATTGAAACCTGGGCGACGCTTAGACTCTGCTTTGTTACTTCGTTTTGAATTAAACATGCACGTTTCTTATAAAAAAAAATTGTTTTGGTGGTCACATTTTCTTCAATTTCATATTATGTAAGTTTAAAATAATAGTGTAAGTCTAAAATAATAGTAATAGTAGATATAAAAATTCTGTAAGCTTTAACTCAAATTTAATTTAGAAAGAAAAATATTCCTACTCATTTTCATTATTTGAATTGAGAATATGTATATTTTTTCAAATTAAATTTAATTTGGAAAGAAAAATATTCCTACTCATTTTCATTTATTTGAATTGAGAATAGGTATATTTTTTCAAATTTAATTATATATATTTTTTCAATTTTAATTCATGGTCTGATCAAACCGCTACTGGAAAAGAAATACTGAAAAGAAATGCTGAAAAGATACCATTATAATGTCCAACTATAATTCTTTACGTTCTCTCATAAAGTTTCATGATCAATTGAAATATGTATCCTTCCATTCGTATCAAAACTCCACCACCTTGTCCAACTATGATTCTTTAAGTTCTATCATAATGTTTCACGATAATATGAAACAGTTATTCTTCCGTTCGTATCAAAACTCCATGTAACCTTCATCGACAGCTTTAATTTAAAGTATAGTAAAAATAAAAAATATTTAAAATTACAATGAAGGTTCTAGATATAACTATGACCAAACATTGTAAATATATAAATCTTAAATAGAATACAATTATGTAATTTTTTTCCCGCATTTCTATTCGGTACTATGACATATATAAGTAAATTCACATTTGATTGTATGAAGGTTGATGTGTGGGCAAGCTCGATTTTTTGTGCGACGGTGACTACACAAATATTGCAACATTGTCACATAACATAACCTTTATTTAATTCTTGTCATTTGGTTTTCATAATGCTTGAGAGATTAGCAGTACAATAATCAAGGTGATGATATTTATAAAGATTTGAATCGCATTGACTAAAGAGGTCCATAATGTTTATTGGGTTTTAATGCATCGAACCGGTTGGCATTATGTAAACATGCGTTAAGAGTGAATTTTAAACCTTATAGCTCTTTCCCGTAATAAAACCTCACGAAAACTGTTTATACTTTCAAAACCTGGTATAGTATGTTCCATTGATCTTTTCGTCAGAGATCGGAGAGATCGGGCGGTCGGAGGGCTTGTTAAGCACGTTAGGGTAACGAATCCCTACCTGGTGCCGACATTCCGCCTTCATTCGACCTCGACCTAATCTATTGTGTCGCTCTGCAACTGGTTCATGGCGACAACATCACTGGAGTTGTTTTTCTTTTTCGATAGAAGACGTAAATTCGTAACCTTTTCTTTACTTGGTTAATGGATTTACTTTGTTTTGTTTTCAACTCAACTCTCTCATAAAGTTTCTCCGTCACTGTTTCATATTTGATTTGCTTTTACTAATATTTAGTGAATGCTATGTTTGCATGTTTTAATGCGGCTACAAGTTGGACTCCTCTACACAGAGATGGAGTTTCCTCCAAGCTCACATCCCACACATTCGGTAAATTTCTTCTCAAATCATGTAGCATGTTTAGGGTTTCTGTTATTTCTACAATCTCTGTTGCTGAGATTCTATGTCCTTTTTCCTTCGAAGTTTGTGGACAAATTCCCTTGTTCCTGCGGCGCACAACTCCCTTTACCGAAGGAGGCGATGTTGGTTAGGTTTATCAGTGTTTTCTTCAGCAATAAGTTCAAGTATATATATTCAATTTTATGCCCTGTATTTGGGTAGTATCGCTTGCTGCGATATTGAGGGTTTTATCCCTTTAGTGTACAGGTTGAAGAATATTTCCAACCTTCATATGGCTTTTGCCACGGATCACTGTTATTTTATCCTGAAGTCATAGGCTTTATGTTTTACTGTTATTGTATTATTTCTTAAGGGTTAAACCCTCTTTCGAGGTGCTCTTGAGTTTGACTTGGTCACTCGTTACATTTAAAGAAAACTAATATTTATAAAGACGAGGACCGTTTTTTTGTTGAGGCTATGGTATTCTATTTCGTATTTATGGTTTCGTTTTCATTTTCTGTTCCATGTCAATGGGTATCAATGATACAATTTCACATGTATATGATACAGTTTCACATGTATATCTTTCTTCGAAGTTTGCTATGTTCTGGAACTATCTTATTAAGATATGTAACACTAACTGTATCCATTCGGGTTTCTTGTCAAGTTATCTATTTCCATGATGAGATTAAATATTCTTGGGGTGCATTTCGTGAGAGGGTTTCATCAATCCCCGATCCCGAGTGGTACTAGTTTTAGGTTTCGGTATTCTAATTTGTTAGCAGTGGAAGTTTAACTGTTAAACTTGTAAAATTAAATATGTTGGAGGTTTTTATCTAGATATCCTCGTGTTCTCTTATGGTTTCTGTAATACATTTAATTTAGTACATATTCGCATGGTTTTTCTTTTGTTTAAATCTCTCGTTTGCGAGCAGCTTTCCTTCCTCTTCTGAATAAAAGAAAATGCACCGATTTTGGTTGTCGTGTTCCTCTGGTTTATCTTTCTTTTCCTGGTTTGTATAATATAAGAATGTATTCTGTACATAAATATATGGACATTTACATACCACATTTTTCTAGTTAACATTTTTTATTAGTATGAAATTAATATAAGTCGGCGCAACACAACTCCCTTGCCGAAGGAGGAAACGTTGGTTAGGTTTAACAGTGTTTCCTTCAACAATAAGTTCAAGTAAGTATATATATTCAATTTTATGCCATATATTTCGCCAATATCGCTTGCTGCGATACGAAGGGTTTTATCCCTCTAGTGTACAGGTTGAAGACTCTTTCCAACCTTCATATGGCTTTTGCCACGGATGACTGCTCGTCTATTCTGAAGTCATAGACCTTATGTTTTACTGTTATTGTATTTTTTTTAAAGGTTAAACTCTCTTGCAAGGTGCTATCGTGCTTGACTTGGTAGCTCGTTATTTTTAAAGAAAACTGTAATATTTATAAAGACGAGGACCCTTCTTTTGTTGAGACTGTGGTATTCTATTTAGTGTTTATGGTTTCGTTTTTATTTTGTGTTCCATGTCAACGGGTATCAATGATACAGTTTCACATGTATATGATACAATTTCACATGTATATTTTGCTTCTAAGTTTGCTATGTTCTGGAAATGTATTATTAAGATATGTAACTCTAACTGTATCCATTCGGGTTTCTTGACAAGTTATCTATTTCCATGATGAGATTAAATATTCTTGGGGTGCATTTCATCATAAGGTTTCATCAGTACCCGATCCCGAGCGTTACTAGTTTTAAGGTTTTGGTATTCTAATTTGTTAGCATTGGAAGTTTAACTGTTAAACTTGTAAATAAAATTTCCTGGAGGTTTTTATCTAGACCTCCTCCTGTTTTGTTATGGTTTGTGTAATACATTTAATTTAGTACATATTCGCATAGTCATTCTCTTGTTTAAATCTCTCGTTTGTGAGCAGCTTTTCCTTCAGGAATTTTGGTTGTCATATTCTTTTGATTTATCTTTCTTTTACTCGTTTGTACCATAGAAGAATGTATTCTGTACATAAATATATGAAAAATTATTTACAACATTTGTCTAGTTGGAATTCTTGATTAGTAGGAAATTAATCTAAATCCGGGCAGAGACACAATTCCCTTGCTAGTTAATTCTGGTTAGGGCCTTAAACTACTGTTACCCATTTAACAGATAGTTCTGGCCACTGGCCTAGTAAATTTTCCATAATTCTTTCATAGACTTAATTTGAGAAAATTTTATTTTCAAACATTCAATATAGAGACTTGTTCTTCTTTCGAGAAGATTTCCATAACATCTTTAGCAATTAAAATCATAAACATAATTTCACATTGAAATAAATCTAGCCTTTATCTTATGGTGCTTTATCTTCCATTTCAAGATTTTAATTACTTATCCCAGGTTAGACCAAAATCTGATGGTAGCCTCCCAACGATGAGAGAGGTAATTACTTCCTCAACTCCCCGCGTGCTCCTCTTCTCTAGGTTCAAGTTGCAGAGTTCCATTGGTAACAACTAGCTCTGGACCACTCTCACCTTCCATCCCTCTCCATGTTCTCTTCTGATTTTCACAGAACCCCTTCTTCTCTCAAGATTTCTCTTTTATCCTCATAGGAGAAGGTAACTTTTAATAAGTTCTTTAATCCAAATACTCTTAGATCTTAGAAAAATTTACCCATTAGTTATGGAAATAAAACCATGAAGTAATTCTTTATTCAAAGAAGAAAAAAAGAAAACGTGTTCATCAAGAGGTTAACATGTCCGTTAATCTCTATTTACTTAAAAGTAAAATTTTTATTTTTTAAAACAATAACATAAAACAATTAAACTGGGTGTTACATATTCCCCCACTTGAGGTAAACACCGTATTTGGTGTTTTACTTCATCCTAGTAAATAATTTTGGATAAGCCTCTAGTAAGAAGTCTTCATCTTCCCAAGTAGCCTCTTCTGGGCCAAAGTGCTGCCACCACACTTTAATTTGGGTGATGGCATGCCTCCGGAGCATTATTTATCTCTGTTCAATAATAAGTTGAGGCTCTATGAGAAATTCACCCTTCGGTTCGAGTTGCAACCAACAAAGATTTAATTACTTGATTGAATTCTAATATCCCTTTTAGAGATCATATTATCCAATTTAAATTACTTGTATGTTTTTCCAATGTATTACATGCTTTCAATTGTTCACATATCATTTCAATATAGATACATGAAACACATTGTGCACTCGTATGTGACTAGGTAAAGCTAGGATATAGGCTACCGACCCCGCTATTTCTAAAATTGGAAAGGTCAACAGAACCCAAGAGCCAACTTGGCACAGGTAGTCCATATTAAGGTGCTCTTATTGGGTCTAATTCTTACATACACATTATCACCTACTTCGAATTCTCGATATGTCGTCCTTCGATCGACATATATTTTATGCATGTCCCGGGGAGCTTTTAGATTCTCGCGGATCTTCTTTACTTCTTGCTCCATCTCAGCCAACATTTTTGACCAGAGCATTAGTTTAGTTACCGGGATACTCCAGTTGACGGGCCTTCGACATTTCCTACGAGATAATGCCTCAAAGGGACTCATCTTGAGAGATTCCTTGTACTCATTATTGTAAGAAAATTCTACTAAGTGCAAGTATACTTCTCACTTCGTGGGTTGTTGCATCACATACATATATAACATGTCTTCTAATATTTGATTCACTGCCCAATATTCCCATTCGTGTGTGGATGGTAGGCTATGATAAATTGGATTTGTGTGCTGAGGCCGGTGAATAGTGCCTTCCAAAAGGCTAAGATGAACTTCACATATTGGTGTGAGATGACAACTTTTGGAATTCCATGTAATCTAAACACCTCCCTCGTGAAGATGTCAGTAATTTTCATTGTTTTATAATTGGACAATACTCGAATGAAGTGAGATAATTTTCTTAGCCGATCAACTACCACCATTATAAAGTCATTGTGTCTCTTTCGATCTTGGTAAGGTTGTAATAAAATCAAGTGAAATGAATTCCCATTTCGATTTTGGTACAAGGATAGGTTATAAAAAACCTTTAAGGTGTTGATGCTCCACCTTCACCTATTGACACTCGAGGAATTTGGTAAAGTATTAGTCATTTTTTATTGTTGTCAACATTTTTTGGTAACGAGGGTGTCCAAAATAAGAGCTCCACTGATACTCATCCAAGATCAACTCTTTTATTGTCACTTGATTAGGGATGTATATCCTCCCTCAATAAACCAATAAATGATCATTATTGATCTTATAATCAAATTATTTACCCTCATTTTCTGCTTCTTGTACTTGCTGCCATAAAAACTGATATTTAGGATCTTTTTACGCTGCCTCCTTCACATGTTCCTGGAACTTAAATTCCACATGGTTAAAGTATATTTCATACACATAATGTAATTTTATACTTAAGGCGTCAGTGGCACGGGTCTCCTTACCTTTAACATGCTGAATTTTGAAATCAAATTCACTCAGAAATACGTTCCACCTTCCTTGGCATGCATTCAAGTCAGCTTGCTTAAAATAACTAGTCAAGCTCTTGTGGTTTGTTTTTAACACAAAATTTTTTCCCAACAGGAAGTGTCTCCATAACTTGAGTGTGTGCACTACCACAATCAACTCTAGATCATAAGTGGAATATCATTGTTCATGCTCTTTCATTTTTCCAGATTCGTATGAAATAATGTTTCCATCCTGTGACAACACTACTCCCACCCATTCCTTGCAAGCATCGGTGCGGACGTCAAACTACTTGTTTTCGTCAGCTACCTTTAATACAGGAGTTGTAGTGAACAACTGTTTTAACCATTCAAAGCTGATTTGGCATTTGTTATTCCACTTAAATATTCACCCTTTTCACTGCAAGGAGATTATAAGAAAATAAATTTTAGAGAAACCCTTAATAAAATATCTAGTCAAGATCTTGTGGTCTGTTTTTAACACAAACCTTTTTCCCAATAGGAAGTGTCTCCATAACTTGAGTGCATGCACTACCACAATCAACTCTAGATTGTAAGTGGAATATCATTGTTCATGCTCTTTCATTTTTCTAGATTCGTATGAAATAACGTTTCCATCTCGTGACAACACTACTCCCACCCATTCCTTGCAAGCATCGGTGTGGACCTCAAACTACTTGTTTGGGTTAGCTACCTTTAATATAGGAGTTGTAGTGAACAATTGTTTTAACCATTCAAAGCTGATTTGGCATTTGTTATTCCACTTAAATATTCACCCTTTTCGCTGCAAGGAGATTATAGGAAAACAAATTTTAGAGAAACCTTCAATAAAATGTCGGTAATAGCAAGCCAACCCCATAAAAGAGCGTATGTCTTCTACGTTTTTGGGTACCTTCCATTCCATAATAGTCTTTATTTTCTCAGGATGTACCCATAAACCTTCGGCAAAAATCACATGGCCTAAATATTGGATTTGTTCTTTTTAGAAGTCACACTTACTGAACTTGGAATAAAGCTGATTAACCCTCAACATTTTTAGTACCACTTGTAAATGTTCATTAAGTTCTTCCATGTTTTTTGAGTAAATTAATATATCGTCGATAAATATCGGAACAAATTTATCCAAAAATGGATGAAAAATGCCATGCATCAAACTCATGAAATGTGCTGGTGCATTGGTTAATCCAAACGGTAAAACCATGAGCTCATAATGCCGATATTAGATACAAAAGGCTATTATATATATATATCCTCATATTCTATCCATATCTAATGATATCCAGATCTTAGATCTATCTTTGAAAATAAAATTTCCCCCTTTACTTGATCAAAAATCTTATCTATTCATGGCAGTGGGTACTTTTTCTTAACTATTAGTTTGTTAAGCTACCAATAATCCATACGCATTCGCATTGTACCATCCTTATTTCTCACGAATAGTATTGGTCCCTCTAGGGAGACACACTAGGTCAAATATATCCATTGTCCAAAAATTCTTGTATCTGCATTTTCAACTAAGTCATCTCAGGTACACTCATCGGTATGGTGCTTGTGACACCGATGTTATTTTGGGCATTAATTTGATGGTGAAATCGATCTCTCGCTTTGGAGGTAGTACCGATATCATTTATGGAAATACATCGATAAAATATTGGACTATCAGTATATTTTCTAGCATAGAGGCCTTGTCCTTTGAGTTTTCGAATCCTACTTGAATAACATAGATTTGACACCCCTTTTTAATGCATTTTCCTAGTTAGATGTTGTGATGGGGCACAATTGGACTGGCTTCTTAATGCCCTCTATCTCTTGCTAAGTACCATCTTCAGCCTTAAAATAGATGATTTTCACTTTGCAATCTACCAGTGACAAATGGCCTTCTAACCAGTCCATCCCCAATATTATATTGTAGGAACCCAATAGTAAAATATTAAGCGTGACATTGATATGTTGTTTTACTATTTCTAGGAAAGAGTTTGAGACTTTAGCATTAACTTGTCTCTTTTCCTCAGTAGCTAACTATACCAGCCATGGAATTTTAAGTTTATGGATGTAAAAATTACATTTTTCAACTATCTCAGGACTTATATAACTTAAACTGGCTACAGGATCAACCAAAATAGAAACAATTTGGGAATATAACTTACCTTCTAGTTCAATCATAGTCGACTCGTATTCTTCTTGTTGATATTCTATTGCACCATTGATCCTTGGTATATTTCGTGTAAAATCCCCCACTGCGGATGTCTCTTGCAGATTGGATACAATTTCATTTCTCCCACAGTGAGGACAATTCTTATAGTAATATGCCTAACTGCACCCCCAACACTCCAACGGTGGTTTCTAGATCTTTCCATCGTGTGGTTTGTTGGATGCTTAAGTAGGTCATTCTTCTGTTGGCCATTTGGGCCTTTGCTGGTTTTTCCCATATTTTCTATTTGATGGGTCGTTGCAACATTTTTATAATTGCGTGGTCTGCTACCTTTAAAATTTTAAGTACTTTTCTGCCTCTTCCTCGGCGACCAACTCCTACCAAATTCTCCTTTTACCTTGGATTGATGATAGCACATTATTTTTTTTCAAATTACCTCATTAGTATCCTTCCGATTCAAAAACTCAATCCTCTCCTTCATCTGAGAAGGCAAGGTACTCAAGAGACACTGTAATTTTTCTTTTTCATCTGTCAAATAGGGTACATACCTCAATAAGGAGGTAAATTTAGTTATGAACTCGTCCATAGACAATTTTCAGTCACAAAATTCTCGATATTTTTCATTGTACAAGCATTTTGTTAGATATTTGTCTTTAAAATACTGCTGGAACTCGTCCCAAGTCACATTGTGGTCCTCGATTCCTTGCACATTTTTAACCACCTCCCACCATAATGTGGTTTTTTCCCGCAGTTGGTAAATAGCCAAGTGAGCTTTAAGTTTGTTGCTATATTCATAAACTTGAAAATATTTATTCGTGTTAACTATCCTTACTTCTGCCACTTCTTCAGCCTCTCAATCAAAGGTAGGAGGTTTAATTTTCTGAAATTCACCTTGGAGCTCTATTTTATGTTTTTTCATCTCTTGTTGATCTGAAACATTTCTAGAAACTGCTTCATTGTAAGTTTTTCTTTTATTACTTCACTGGGTATGGCTCCCTTAGGGATTGTCGTTAACTTGTTATTAATGCTCACTCTCTTCATGGGCATCCCTCTCTGGAATAGGTTGTATTGCAGGACGGTTTTTCTTATTTGAAAGTATTTTAAGGATTCTTTCTTGCTCCCGCATTAACCTTTCATTGTCACTCGTTACTCGAACCATCTCTTCTTGCAGCTGTTTCAACGTATCCAGAAATATGATGGTTTGATGTTTTTGTTCCTCAAGTAGTATGTTGTTTTGGCGATGCTGATCCACTCCTAGTTTCACCCACATTTTCGGGTTGATATCTGGGTTAGGCTGGGTGTGAGCTTCCCCTGTAGTTCTGTGGGTTGGATGTATGGATCCTCTCCTCATCGTATCCTATCAACTGTTCTCCTTTCTTTCTCTGTGAATTTTTTTTACATACCCATTTTTATTTAATTGGCCCATATGGGTCCTAGAGTGTGAACGCCGCTCTTATACCACCTTTAACCTTCATCGACAACATTAATGTAAACTAGGGTAAAAATAAAAATATATTTAAGATTACAATGAAGATTCTAGATATAACTATGACCAAACATTTTAAACATATCAATCTTAAACAAAATACAATTATGTAAT
Source organism: Pinus albicaulis (assembly GCA_034641835.2). NCBI lineage: Eukaryota > Viridiplantae > Streptophyta > Pinopsida > Pinales > Pinaceae > Pinus > Pinus albicaulis. The sequence goes on from CM076580.1 coordinate 186,825,921, forward strand.
TTCTATCTGACACTATGACATATATATATATATATATATATATATATATATATATATATATATATATATTCACATTTGATTCTATGAAGGTTGACACGTTGGAAAGCTCGATTCTTTGTTCCACTATGCCTGCAAAAGGATTTCAAAATTATTACATAACCTAACCTTTATTTAAGTCTTTCCATTTGGTTTTCAAAATGCTTGAGAGATTTGTAGTATAATAATCGATGTGATGATATTTATAAGGAGCTGAATTGCATTGAATTAAAAAGTAACATAATGTTTATCGGGTTTTAATGTATCTAACCAGCTCAAATTCTGTAAACTTGCGTTATGCATGAAGTTTAAACGTCATAGCTCCTTTCTGTAACAAAACCTCATCGAAAACTATGTTTATACCTTGGACACCTCGTATATTAGGTGTTGTTGATCTTTCCGTCAAAGATCAGACGATCAGAGAGTTTGTTAGGCATGTTAGGGTAATGAATCCATACCTGTTCTGGCTTTATGCCCTCATTCGACTGTGGCATCATCATCTAAATGGTTCTTCCAATGGTTCATGGTGACAACATCACTGGAGTTGTTTTTCTTTTCTGCTGGAATAGGTAAGTTGTGAACCTTTTATTTACTTTGTTAATGGATTTACTCCGTCTTGTTTTCAACTCAAAACTCTCACATACTTTCTATTGCATTGTTTCACATTTTATTTTTATTTACTAATATTCATTGAATGTTATGTTTGCAAGTTCTAATGCAACTAGAACGACTCGTCTACACATAGATGGAATTTCCCCAAGCTCACATTCCACACATTCGGTCATTTACTTCTCAAATCTTGTAGCATGTTTAGAGTTTATGTTATTTCTACAATCTTTGTTGCTGAGGTTCTATGTCTCTCTACCTTATGGGTTTTTGGAGAAATTATCTTGTTCCTACGGCACACCACAACTCCCTTTACTAGAGGAGGCGGTGTTGGTCAGGGTTATTATTTTTTTCTTTAGTAATAAGTTCAAGTAAGTATATATATTCAATTTTATGCTCTATATTTGGTTAATATCGCTTGCCACGATACTGAGGGTTTTATCCCTCTAGTGTATAGGTTAATGAATCTTTCCAACCTTCATATGGATTTTCCCGCGGATGACTATTCATCTATCGTGAATTCATAGACCTTCTGTTTTACTGTTATTGTATTATTTTTGTTAAGGGTTAAAATCTCTTTCAAGGTGCTCTCGGGCTTGACTTGGTCGCTCATTATTTTCAAAGAAAACTGTTATATTTATAAAGACCGAGACAATTCTTTTATTTAGACTGTGGTATTCTATTTCATATTTATGGTTTCATTCTTCTTTTGTTTTCTTTGTCAATGGATATCAACGATAGAGTTTCGCATGTATATTTTTCTTCGAAGTTTTCTATGTTCTCGAATTGTCTTTTTAAGTTATGTAACACTCACTATATCCATTTAGGTTTCTTGTCAAGCTATCTATTTCCATGTCGAGCTTAAATATTCTTAGGGTACATTTAGTCAAATGGTTTCATCAATCCCTGAGCCCAAGTTTTACCAGTTTTAAGGTTTCGATATTATAATTTGTTAGTAGTATAAGTTTAACCATTAAAATTGTAAAATAAAATTTCTTGGAGGCTTGTATCTAGATCTCCTCTTGTTCCCTTATGGTTTCTGTAATACATTTAATTTAGTACATATTCACATAGTCATTCTCTTGTTTAAATCTCTCGTTTGGGAGTAACTTTTCCTTCCTCTTCTGAATAAAAGAAAACGTAAGGATTTTGGTTGTCATGTTCATTTGGTTTATCTTTCTTTTTCTTGTTTCTATCATAGAAGAATGTATGCTGTACATAAATATATATACATTTACATACAACAATTTTCTTTTTGGAATTCTTGATTAGTAGGAAATTAATCTAAATCGGGGTAGCAGACAAAGGACCCTTGCTGGTTAATTCTAGCTGGGGTCTTAAACTACTGTCACCGATTTAGGAGATATTTTTGGTCATATAGTTTACTGTAATAATAAAAGCATAAACATGTTTTAAATTTGAAATAAATCTAGTGTTTCTCTTATGATGCTTTATCTTTTATTCTGAGATTTTAATTACTTATCTCAGGTTAGACCAAAATCTGATGGTAGCCTCCCAACCATGAGAGAGGTAATTACGCCCTCACCTCTCCCAGTCTACTAAAGAGAAACCTCAAGACCTCTATCTAGCCTCTTCTCTAGGTTCAAGTTGAAGAGTTCCACTTGCAGCAACTAGCTCTCGACCACTCACACCTTCCATCCCTTTCGCTGTTCTCTTCTTATTTTCACAGAACCCCTTATCCTCTGTAGGATTTCCCTTTTATCCTCAGAGGAGAAGGTAACTACTTTAATCCAACTTCTGTGGGACCTTGGAGTCCCCACAAAAAAACATTTGGTAAGAGTCCCCATTGCTGATTTTACAACTTACTTATGATGGATTTTCCTACTCTTAAAAATTAATATTTAGCATTTGAATTTTTTTCAAATAAAATTAATATTTAAAGAACATTATCATCGTCTTGGGAAAATATTGTAATGGATTGTGGATAGTATAATTTCTTCAAAATGGCCAATAAGTTTAGCTAAGATTACAAACAAAGGTAGATTAAATTAACATAGTGAACCCCAAGCAACCCTACGATTAGGTAAGATTACAAACAAATCACCTACGATTAGCTAAGATTACAAACAAAGGTAGACTAAGGTAGATCATATTAACATAGTGAATCCTAATCACTAGAACTTCCCATAGCACACAACTTCTATCAAATTTAAAGTTCGACATCCATTTTGGACAAGTTGGATGTTTCGACTTTGATAATATTAAAAATTGGAGTCAACATCTAGTTAGGAAAATTGGATAGAACTTTTCGCTATTTGAACACGCTAGAAAAGGTTCAAACCTCCCTTACAAAACTTTTATCTCAATAAGAGGATCAGCTTATTACAAAGTTAAGCTACATGTATGTCCATGTATGTTACTCAATCATTGAATATCATGAAAGGGATTGGTTTGTTACAAAATTAACCTACATTTACGTCCTTTTGTGTGCCACGAATAAAGCTTCTGTGTCATTGCGCTATCCTTGCTTTGTTGCAAAATTAGATTGTTCTATACAATTTTATTTTTTCAGACTTTCTATAAATACCGTACCTAATGTCATTTTGTGTACTCCGAATAAGGTTATCTGTATTATTGCGCTATTGCTGACTGCCTACTAAAAGCAGGATAAGCCTGTAAATGAGTGCGCGTGCATCTCTTTGCATTGTGTTTTTTGGAGTACTGAAATCATTCACTTCAATCTCAAATTATTGCAATGTATTATGCCGGCCGTCCACTGAAGTCGGAGTTGGGTGGGCAGCTGGGACGGTCCTATTAAACGTGAGATACATATAGTGATTGAGACGTGCAAAATATATGCTCTTCAACCTGTGGAGCATACTCAGCGAATCCAATATATCTTTTTCGCAGAACCTTTCCATTTCAACAGATTCGATTTCGTCTAAATCCGGTTGGCCGATTTGTTCACACTAAGTGTATAAATTACCTTCTTTCGTCGGTCCAGACTCCATCCTCGTTCCAAATTAACATACTATTCTTCTCGTTAGGGTTTCATCAGTTGTTAGATCTTATCCAGTAATTATGCTAATTGCGAAGAATACATATTAACTTCACTATTAATAAATAGGTATTGACTTGACTAGTAATGAAAACGCATGCTTTTATTAATTTATTTCACTATTTAATTTTATTAAAAAAAAATTATTTTTCAATTTAACATTATATTCTTTAAAATGTAATTTAGATATTATAGGCTTGTGTCCTTTCCCTATAATTTTAAATTAAGATAATGAGACATATTAATATCATCCATAATTATAAAAAGTAATTATAAAAGGTGAAAGTAAATATTACATTTTCCCTTTTGACATTAAAAAAATAATAAAAATAAATATTACCTTTCCTTTTTAGGGTAAAAAGGATAAGAATGTTTTTCTTTCCAGCAATAAAAGATAAAAGATAAAATTGTCTTTTCCTTTTGGAGATGAAAGGATAAGATTGTGACTTGATTCCTTGTGAAAGGATCATCCTAGCACTACCTTGATTCCTCTAAATAACAGACAGATATTGTTGGTTGACATAGCTAGGACATGGCTAACACTGGATTTGTACAATGAACTACATATTCATAGACCTGAAACCATCCTGGCATTCTCCTTTCCCGCCCACAAGACAATCTTGGATTGTGGAGTTGCAGGTGTGTCGGATTATCACATCCAGAAGAATGTCCGGGTCCAAAGATCTTTGAAAATCTGTGAGGTTAATTCGAGGATGATAGAGATCAACTTATCCGTTTAATAATTCCTTGCTTAATTAAAATTTGATTAAATTTTAGATATTAAATTATTACATTTTTATTGTGATAGTATGAGTTTCCAGGTATCTTTTCATTTCAATATAATTGAAATTTTTATAATCTTTTATTTATATGCGAAGAGAATGCCAGGCTCCAAAGGTTTCTGAAAATCTTCTACATAATTTGAAGATGATAGAGATCAGGATGGTAGTTTGTTAAGTTGATTTATATGCAAAGAGAATGTCAGGCTCCAAAGTTTTCTGAAAATCTGTTACATAATTTGAAGATGATAGATATCAAGATAGTAATTTGTTAAGTGGTAGATAATTTCGTATTTGGTTAAATTCTAAATATTAAGTTATTAATTTTAATTATTATGTTGTTATGGAGTTGAGAGTTTTCACTATGCTTTTTCATTATAATTGTAATATTATTTCTTTAATTTATTTGTAGAGGGATATTTGTTGGAGTAATCACCACATCTCTATGGAATTCATAATTTTCACCCTCTCGATCCTAGTTACCGGTTTGAAAGTTTATCAACACTTGAGAGTTTTGGTGTAACTGCAAACCTCTACATGGTATGAGAGCCTGCCCTCGAGCGATGTATTGATTCCCTGAGCTGCTTTTGAGGGAGGGTGTTGGAGTAATCTCCACACCTCTATGGAATCCATAATTTCCACCCTCGAGATCCTAGTTACTGGTTTGGAAGTTTACCAATACTTGCGAGTTTTGGTGTAACCACAAACCTCTACAATATTTAATCTCAAGAAAAGCTGCAATGGAATCCAGGTTCAACCCACTTTGTCCAATTTACCTTGAGATCCTGTGACCAATTTACTTTCTTTCCCTTAATCATTGTTTGTGATATATGAACATAAATCATGCCATATTTCGACACTGGATGAAATCTGATGCCGATCCTCTTATTACCTGTTTTTGGCTTGTAAAAGTTGCCGAGTTGCTGTAACCTGTGCACGAATATGAGCATTATTCTCAACAAAACTAGCTACCTTTTTCTAGTCTTTTAGGTGATTTGAAGAATACTGAATAGGAAACGATAAAGGTAAGTCGTATGGTGTTGCTACAAGGAATAAAATTTCCACTTTCACAAACCTGGATACGATTACAGAGATGCAGTCATATTTACGAGTGCCATCGATATTGTCCCTCACAGGTTTTTCCTACCAAATGTCTGCTATATCGATATTGTCCCTCACACGTCTGTCATGCCAAATGTCTGCTATATATCGAAGAGAGTGAACCTCTCTAACTAGCTTTTCAAGGATCCAAAGCAAGACACCTAATTTATTTAACCGATAGAACCTGTTGAATTTTCTGATTACTTCAAAACAACAAGAGAGAATGAAGTCTGTGGGGTCTTGGTTAAATGGTGATGAGGCGGGCTGTTGTAGCACTCATCGCAGGTTCAATTCCCTTCCCCGATCGGGGTGATGTATATGGACATGTTATGAAAATGGAGTAAAAAAAAAAAATTGTGAAAAAAGTGAAAATTTGAAAGGTACTACCAAACTTACAAAAAAAAAAAAAACAAGAGAGAATGAAGATTCTCTCAACAACACAGAGTTTTCAAACTCAATTTGCACAGTGAAGAGAAACAATTTAGGACAAGTTTTCTTAATTCATAAAAAAATAAAAGAAATACAAAAATGAGCAATGTGATTCTTCCTCCTTGAGAGGGATTCAGAAAGTATAATAGTGGACTCACAAAATTCTCTCTCCTCAAATCCGCACATACAGTGTTTATAATCTTGTTGTGTATTCAGCGTGTGGGCCACAGCAATTTCTCTATTTCTCTGTTTTTACAAAATGTGTTCTTGTGCATTTAAAGTAAAAACTTTCATTACCAATGCCCTCAGCTCATTCCCTTTTACAAGGCGCGGTTACAATAAAAAACAATCAAACCGACCAACAAAGTCGGATCTCAAATATATGAAATCCAATTTAAAACTTCATCACGTCCGACAGTCGATCAATGATCGCAAACTCAATGACCAAAAGTTTAATACCTTTGCGCTTTTACAAACTCTGATGTCCGATTAGCGATGGTGGCGGGGACCACATCGCATCGCAACATCGGAAGTGATCACTGAAATGAAAAAAAAAATGTCGGAGGAACATTTGCGATCTTGCGATTGCGATGGCGCGGGGCCCATATCGCATCGCAACATCGGCGAACTTTTGTTCAATAGTCCTTTGCAAACGATGAATTGAAAACTTGCGATTGCGATGGAGGTGGGACCTAATCGCATCGCCAAAACTCTTCGGTGTGCTCGTTTAAAAACCTTGAAAGTTTGCGATGCGATAGTGTTAGAGCTATCATCGCATCGCATCGCTGCTTGTGATGCATCGAACTTCTGCCCCGTGAAATCATTAACTCCACCGATATATTGGTAAGGCTTTAAAGTCTGATTCAACCTGTAATCAAAGCTCTCTGCTACTGACGAGACTTTGAGTTTGAGCCTTAACTCTACTTCTAAGAAATTGGCTACCGCCTTAGATAAATATCAAGTGGTTGATTCTTATCTATTCTGCACTCCACTTGTGTAAGCTTTCCAATCCGTTTACAATTCTACAAGAAGACGGCAGCCACCTTTGCTAAGGCATGAGTGTGCTGCAATCTAGTCTTTCTGTAATTACTGCTGATTGTTATCAGTAGTTAGAATTAATTTCAACTGCTGAGTTTTTCTTCATACCAAGGCATTTCCTGAAACAATCAAAGCTTTTATGTGCTAGTGGCTTTCTCAGGATATCTGCAAATTGATCCTCTATTTTGCAGTGCTGTAAAACAGTCTCACTATTGTTAACCAATTCACGTATGAAGTCAAACTTGGTGTCAATGTGCTTTGTCCTTTTATGAAAAATAGAATTTTTAGATAATGCTATCGTTGAGCTATTATCACAGTAAATGGTTGTGCCCTGTTCTTTTTCATGACACAAGTCTCTGAGAACTCTTCTCAGCCATACTGCCTGGCATGTTGCTGCTGTTGCTACCACATATTCTGCTTCTATTGTAGATAAATCAACTACAGGTTGCTTCTTTGAAGCCCACAAAACTGCTCCTAATCCCAAATGAAACACATATCCTGATGTGCTTTTTCGATCATCAACAATTCCAGCCCAACCATTGTGAGTGTAACATGTCAACATGAAACTTTCAGAAGAGGAATATAATATACGAAACCCCTTCATTCCATTTACATACCCCAAAATTCTCTTGGCTACCTTCCAATGATCTTCTTTAGGTCTTTCCATGAATGTGAAGATTAAGCTAACAACATGCATAACGTCTGGCCTAGTTGCAGTCAAGTACATAAGGTTGCCAGCTATGCTCTTATACAACTTTGGATCAAAATCCTTATTGCTATCTTCTTTACTCAATTTCAACCCCATCACTGTTGGAGTCACAACTGCCTTGATGTTCTGCATGTTGAATCTCTTCAACACTGCTTCTAGATATTTAGCTTGAGAAATGAAAACACCAATTTCACTTTGGTCTACTTAAATTCCAAGAAAATATCTTAAAAAGCACAAGTCAGTCATTTCAAAATATCTTTTCATGACTGCCTTAAAATCAGAAATGAGAGAAGCATCATTGCCAGTAAAAATTAAATCATCTACATATAAAACAACAATCAATATCTTACCGTAATTATCCTTTATGTAGAGTGTGGTTTTATCATCACACTTCTCTAACCCATTCTTAATCAGGTAAGCATCTATTCTGTTGTACCATGCTCTTGGAGCTTGCTTCAGCCCATTAAGAGCCTTCTTCAGTTTGCATACTCTATGCTCTTAGCCTTCAACTTCAAAACCTGGAGGTTGTTCAACATAAACCTCTTCTTTTAACACTCCATTCAGGAATGCAGATTTAACATCCATCTGATAAATCTTCCATTTGTGTTGTGCGACAATAGACAACACTGTTTTGACTTTTTCCATCCTTGCTACTGGTGCAAAGGTTTCATCATAGTCTCTCCCTTGTTGCTGCTTGTAGCCATTAACAACAAGTCTGGCCTTGTGCCTTTCGATCTTGCCTTAAACATTGCTTTTGGTCTTATAGACCCACTTAACTCCAATGGCTTCTTTGCCTTCAAGGAGATCCACTAACTCCCATGTTTTAGTCTTGTCAATTGCACCAATTTCTTCATTCATTGGTTCAATCCATTTATCATCATTCACAACATCTTCAAAATGAATTGGGTGATCAACATGACAATGCAAAGTGAATAATGAACTTAGACCGGTATTGTTACTTACCTCTCCTTGTTCATAAATCTCATTTAGATTTCTGAATCTTGGCCTTCTTGGTGTGCTTTAAGTTTCATTCGAACTTGAGGGCATTCCAGATCCCTGCAATGTGCTTGGAGTAGCACTTCCTTGACTTCTCAAGGCTGTTTGAATTCCAACTTGTGTTGTGGTTTGTTGTGCTTGTGGTGACGGGGTGAACCACCGAAGAAGGGTTAACAGCTGCTATTCCTTCTTCTTCTTCTTCGTGAGACAGAGTTGTCTTCACATTCATAGTATTTTCTAGACTTCCATGCCAAACTTCTTCTTCATAGAACTGCACATCTCTACTTACTATCAATTTATTGGTGGATGGATTATAAAGTTTGTATTCTTTTGACTCATCACAGTAGCCAATAAAGACACGCTTATCCCCCTTACTATCAAGCTTGTTCCTTAGCTGATCCGGTACATGTGCATATGCTACACAGCCGAATACTCTCATGTGAGTGACGTTTTTCTTTCGTCCAGTCCATGACTCTTCTGGTATTCTGTTCATGATAGCTTTAGTTGAGCATCTGTTCAAGATGTAAATTGCGCAAGTGACATCTTCAGCCCAATACTCATGCAGCAAGTGTTTTACCTTCAACATACTTCTGACCATGTCCAAAATGGTCCTATTTTTCCTTTCTGCAACACCGTTTTGCTGAGGTGTATACTTCATAGTGAATTTCTTTTGTATGCCATTCTCTCTACAAAAACGTAGAAAGTCCTTGGAGATATACTCTCTGCCTCTGTCAGTTCTGAGCACTTTGATATAGTACCCACACTACTTCTCAACAACAGTTTTGAAGTGGCGGAATTTCTCAAACACTTCACTCTTCTATTTTAACACATACACCCACGTCTTTCTTGTGTAATAATCAATGAAAGTTAAAACATATTTATTTCCAGCAAATGATGGTATTTGCATCGGTCCACACACATTAGAGTGAACAATTTCCAAGGGTTCTTTTACCCTTATACTCTTTCCTACTAGAAAGATTTCTTTGTGTTGTTTGCCCAAGATGCAACCTTCACAAAGGTTGTTCGTCTTCTCAATCAATGGAAATCCTTTTACCATTCCCTTTATGTGCAACAAGTTCAAGCCTCCGAAATTGAGATGTCCAAATCTCAAGTGCCACAAACAGTTTTCATCTTTCACTTCTTCTTGAAATATTTCTTGGGTTACAATTGCAATATTTCTTCCTTCCTTCAAATCTGCTCTGAGTTTGAGAGGAAACATTCTACTGCTGGTCATCTGCACCTCTGCAATGATGTTCTTGCTTGGAGCTATGTCTCTGATTGTACACACATCATCTTTGAAGAACACATTGTAACCTTTGTTAATGACTTGTCCAATGCTCAAAAGATTACATTTCAGACCATGTACATAGTATACGTCTGGCACAATCTTCTATTCTCCATTTCTTGCTAGGATACTGACTCTGCCTTTACCCTTGAGAGATATCTTACTATCAGTTCCTGTTGTTACCTCAGATTTCATATTTTCATCAACCTGAAGCTAAGAACCAGACATCTTCTTGTTTGTCTTGTGCAATGTTACATGCTAACATCACAATCTTTGGGTTCTTATCTTCTTCATTTGCAAAATTAGAATTTTGCCTATTATTCAAGTCATTTTTCTTCTTCCTACATTCATTGGCATAATGCCCTAATTTCTTGCAATAATGACATTGGACTTGGGATTTGTCATACCTTTGTCCATGAGCTTGCTGTTTTCTTCAACCTTCATCTTGGTTCTGATTAAAGCTCCTTTATCTTGTGCTAGCAAGATTATTTCTGCCTCTGTTTTGGCTTCTTCCACGTCCTCTGTTATTTGCTCTGCCTGAACCTATACCTCAGCCGAATGACATCTGTGTCTTTAATGCTTGCTCCAAAGAGGAATCTATTCCCCTACTCAGTCTGTGTTCATGAGACATCAGAGAAGCACTGATTTCATCTACTGTGAACTCTGAGATATCCTTTTTCTCTTCTATTGTAGTCATATTTACGAGTGTCGTCGATATTTTCCCTCACGGGTTTTTCCTACCAAATGTCTACTATATCGATATTGTCCCTCACACGTCTGTCATGCCAAATGTCTGCTATATATCGAAGAGAGTGAACCTCTCTAACTAGCTTTTCAGGGATCCAAAGCAAGGACACCTAATTTATTTAACCGATAGAACCTGTTGAAATTTCTGATTACTTCAAAACAACAAGAGAGAATGAAGATTCCCTCAACAACATAGAGTTTTCAAACTCAATTTGCAGAATGAACAACAACAATTTAGGACAAGTTTTCTTAATTCATAAAAGAATAAAAGAAATACAAAAATCCGCAATCTGATTCTTCCTCCTTGAGAGGGATTCACAAAGTATAACAGTGGACTATAAAACAATAGTGCTCACAAAATTCTCTGTCCTCCAATACGCACATACAATGCTTACAATCTTGCTATGTATTCAACATGCGGGCCATAGCAATTTCTCTGTTTTTACAAAATCTGGTCCTGTGCATTCAAAGTAAAAAATTTCATTACCAATGACTTCGAGCTCATTCCCTTTTATAAGGTGTAGTTAAAATAAAAAATGAAACCGACCAACAAATTTGGATCTTAAATATATGAAATCCACTTTAAAACTTCATCGCGTCTGATAGTCCATCAACGATCGCAAACTCAGTGACCAAAAGGTTACTACCTTTGCACTTTTAAAAACTGTGATGTGTGATTAGCGATGGTTGTGGGGACCACATCGTATTGCAACATCAGAAGAAATCAATGCAATGGAACAACAAACGTTGGAGGAACATTTACGATCTCGCGATTGCGATGGCGTGGGGACCATATCACATCACAAGATCAACGAACTTTGGTTCGACAGTCCTTTGCGGATGATCAATTGAAAACTTGCGATTGCAATGGAGGTGGGACCTCATCACATCGCCGAAACTCTTCGGTGTGCTTGTTTAAGAACTTTGAAAGTTTGTGATGCGATAGTGTTAGAACTATCATCGCATCACATCGCTGCTTGTGATGCAGTGAACTTGTGCCGCCTCAAATCATTAACTTCGCCGATATATTGGTAAGGATTTAAAGCCTAATTCAACATGTAATCAAAGCTCTGTGCTACGGGTGAGACTTTGAGTCTGAGCCTTAACTCTGCTTCTAAGAAATTGGCTATTGCCTTAGATAAATATCAAGGGGCCGATTCTTATCAATTCTCCACTTCACTTGTGTGAGCCTTCCAATCCTTTTACAATTCTACAGGAAGACAGAAACTGCCTTTGCGAAGGCATAAATGTGCTGCAATCCAGTCCTTTTGCAATTACTATTGATTGATATCAGTAGTTGGAATTAATTTCCAACACTCCCCCTGAATTTCAAGTTCTGGGTTTTTCTGCATACCCAAGCATTTCCTGAAATAATAAAATATTTTTTGTGCTAGTGGCTTTGTGAGGATATCTACAAATTGTTCCTCTATTTTGCAGTGCGGTAAAACAATCTCACCATTGTTAACCAATTTGCGTATGAAGTGAAACTTGGTGTCAATGTGCTTTGTCCTTTTATGAAAAACAAAATTTTTAGATAATGCTATCGCTGAGCTATTATCACAGTAAATGGTTATGCGTTGTTCTTGTTCATGACACAAGTCTCTGAGAGCTCTTCTCAACCATACTACCTGGCATGCTGCTATTGTTGCTGCGACATATTTTTCTTTTATTGTAGATAAAGCAACTACAGGTTGCTTCTTGGAAGCCCATGAAACTGCTCCCGATCCCAAATGAAACACATATCCTGCTGTGCTCTTTCGATCATCAACACTTCCCGCCCAATCACTGTTAGTGTAACCTATCAACATGAAACTTTTAGAAGAGGAGTATAATATACCAAACCCCTTTGTTCCATTTACATACCTTAGAATTCTCTTGGCTGCCTACTAATGAGCTTGTTTCGGTCTTTCGATGAATCTGGAGATTAAGCTAACAACTTCAATAATGTCTAGCCTAGTTGCAGTCAAGTACATAAGGCTTCCAACTATTCTCTTATACAAATTTGGATCAAAATCCTTACTGCTATCTTCTTTACTCAATTTCAACCCCATCACCATTGGAGTCACAGCTGCCTTGCTATTCTGCATGTTGAATCTCTTCAAAACCGCTTCTACATATTTAGCTTGAGAAATGAAAACACGATTTTCACTTTGGTCTACTTCAATTCCAATAAAATATCTTAAGAATCCCAAGTGAGTCATTTCAAACTCTCTTTTCATGACTGCTTTAAAATCAGTAATGAGAGAAGCATCATTGCCAGCAAAAATTAAATCATCTACATATAAAAAAACAATAAGTATCTTACCGTCATTCTCTTTTATGTAGAGTGTGGGTTCACCATCACACTTCTCGAACCCATTCTCAATCAGGGAATCATCTATTCTACTATACCATGCTCTTGGAGCTTCCGTTAGCCAATTAAGAGCCTTCTTCAGTTTTCATACTTTATGCACTTGGCCTTCAACTTCATAGCCTGGAGGTTGTTCAACATAAACCTCTTCTTTTAACACTCCATTCAGGAATGCAGATTTAAAATCCATCTGATAAATCTTCCATTTGTGTTGTGCAACAATAGACAACATTGTTCTAACTATTTTCATCCTTGCTACTGGTGCAAAGGTTTCATCATAGTCTCTCCCTTGTTGATTCTTGTAGCCTTTAACAACAACTCTGGCCTTGTGCTTTTCGATCTTTCCTTCAACATTTCTCTTGGACTTATAGACCCACTTAACTCTAATGGCTTCTTTTCCTTCAGGGATATCCACTAACTCCCATGTTTTACTCTTGTCAATTGCACCAATTTCTTCATTCATTTCTTCAATCCATTTATCATCATTCAAAGCATCTTCAAAATGGATTGGGTCATCAACATGAAAATACAAAGAGAATAATGAATTTATGTTGGTATTGTTACTTACCACTCCTTGTTCATAAATCTTATTTAGATTTCTCAATCTTTGTCTTCTTGGTGTGATTTAAGTTTCATTAGAACTTGAGGGCGTTCCAAATCCCTGCAATGTGCTTGGAGTAGCACTTCCTTGAATTCTCAAGGCTATTCAAATTCCAGCTTATGGTGTGGTTTGTTGTGCTTATGGTGGTGGAGGGGGAACCACCGAAGAAGGGTTAACAGCTATTGTTCCTTCTTCTTCTTCTTTGTGAGAGAGAGTTGTCTTCACGTTCACAGTCTTTTCTAGACTTCCATCCCAAGCTTCTTCTTCATAGAACTGCACATCTCTTCTTACTATCAATTTCTTGGTGGATGGATTATAAAGTTTGTATGATTTTGACTCATCACAGTAGCCAATAAAGACACACTTACCCCCGTTACTATGAAGCTTGTTCCTTAGCTGATTTGGTACATGTGCATATGCTACACATCCAAATACTCTCATGTGAGTAACAATTTGCTTTCATCCACTCCATTCTTCTTCCGGTATTATGTTCATGACAGCTTTAGTTGGGCATATGTTCAAGATATAAACTGCACAAGTGATAGCTTCAGCCCAATACTCATGCGGCAAGTGTTTTACATTCAGCATAATTCTGACCATGTCCAAAATGGTCCTATTTTTCCTTTCTGTAACATCGTTTTGCTGAGGTGTATACCTCGCAGTGAATTTCTTTTGTATGCCATTCTCTTTGCAAAAGCGTAGAAAGTCCTTGGAGATATACTCTCCACCTCTGTCAGTTCTGAGCACTTTGATATAGAGCCCATACTGCTTCTTAACAAGTGTTTTGAAGTGGCGGAATTTCTCAAACACTTCACTCTTTTGTTTTAACACGTACACCCATGTCTTTCTGGTCTAATCATCAATGAAAGTTAAAACATATTTATTTTTAGCAAATGATGGTATTTGCATCGGTCTACACACATCAGAGTGAACAATTTCCAAGGGTGCTTTTGCACTTATACTCTTTCCTACTGGAAAGCTTTCTCTGTGTTGTTTGCCCAAGATGTAGCCTTCACAAAAGCTGTCCGGCTTCTCAATCAATGGCAATCCCTTTACCATTCCCTTTCTGTGCAACAAGTTCAAGCCTCCGAAATTGATATGTCCAAATCTCGTGTGCCACAACCAATTTTCATCTTTTACTTCTTCTTGAAACACTTCTTGTGTTATAGCTTCTATATTTCTTCCTTCCTTCAAATCTGCTCTTAGTTTGAGAGGAAACATTATATTGCTGGTCATATGCACCTATACAATGATCTTCTTGCTTGGAGGTATGTCTCTGATTGTACACACATCATCTTTGAAGAACACATTGTAACCTTTGTTAATGAGTTGTCTAATGCTCAAAAGATTACATTTCAGACCAGGTACATAGTATACATCTAGCACAATCTTTTGTTCTCCATTTCTTTCTAGGATACTGAATCTACCTTTACCCTTGACAGATATCTTACTATCAGTTCCTGTTGTTACCTTAGATTTCACATTTTCATCTAGATTGGAAAACATTTCTATGTTTCCAGTCATGTTATTACTACAACATGAGTCTAAGAACCAGACATGTTCTTGTTTTTCTTATGCAATGCTACGTGCTAACAACAAAATCTTTGGGTTCTTATATTCTTCGTTTGCAAAATTAGAATTTTTCCTATTATTCATGTAATTTTTCTTTTTCCTACATTTATTGGCATAATGGCCTAATTTCTTACAATAATGACATTAGACTTGGGATTTGTCATACCTTTGTCCATGAGCTTGTTGTTTGCTTCAACCTTCATCTTGGCTCTGATTGCAACTCCTTCCGTTTATGCCAGCATGATTATTTCTGCCTCTGTTTTGGCTTCTTCCACGAGCTCTGTTATTTGCTCTACCTCAACCTCTACCTCGGTCGAATGACATTTGAGTCTTGAATGCTTGCTCCAAAGAGGAATCTATTCCTCTACTCAGTCTATGTTCATGAGACATCAAAGAAGCACTGAGTTCATCTACTATGAACTGTGAGAGATCCTTTGTCTCTTCTATTGATACCTCAATAGCTTCAAACCTTGAGGGTAAAATTCTCAAGATATTCTCTACAATCCTTCTTTATTCAAGAGTTTCACCATGAGATCTTATCTGGGTTATCAACCCAATAACATGTGTGAAGAATGAATCTATTGTATCAGATTCCTTCATGCTAAGTGTTTCAAAGTCTCTCCTCAACATCTGCAATTTTGCAGTCTTCACCTTCTCCATGCCTTGATAGGCAATTTTGAGAATATCCCATGCCTCCTTAGACTTTGTTGCGACTGCAATTCATGGGAAAACACTCTCATGTGCAGATTGAAAGAGATAAAAGAGGGCTTTTGAGTCCTTCTTCATATTATTTCTTAACATGTCTCTCTCTGCTACTGTCAAAGAAGCCAATGCTGCTGCATCTACAGGTTCAGGGTAGCCATTTTCAACTAGCTCCCATAATTCTGGAGAAGCAAACAAAGCTCTCATAGTTATAGCCCAATAACTATGATTCTTCCCATTGAATTGTGTAATTATATAAATATCAAGGGGCCGATTCTTATCTGTTCTGCACTTCACTTGTGTGAGTTGTCCAATCCTTTTACAATTCTATAGGAAGACGACAACCGCCTTTGCTAAGGCATCAATGTGTCACAATCCAGTCCTTCTGCAATTACTGCTGATTGATATCAGTAGTTGGAATTAATTTCCAATAGAACAAAAATCCTCTAATTAACTTGAAAATGGCATCTGATCATGAAGTGTGACCGAAAGAACAAAAATCCTCTAATTAACATGAAAATGGAATCTGATCAGGAAGTGTGTAAGGATTAGAGTCCTGGACCTATTTCAGCATTGAAGGCCAGTGAAATAGAAAAATATACACCCCTTATTAATGTAGTTAATTATGTATCTAATTTGGATATTGCAATATGCATAGAGATATAGGCTATTTCAATCCAGTAATATATATATATGTATTTATTTTATACAATATTATAGAGTAGTCTAGCCATATTATGCTTTATGTATAAAAGGTGGAAAACTATACTGATGAAAACATATCAACTACATTTATTAATATGGTTGAGCTTATGAAAATCACATTTATTAAGGTGGTTGTGTTAGTTGACAACTCACGGGGTAGATTCATTGACCATGATAAACCATTGTTGAAGAGGGTTATGAGTTTGATCATGGTCGATGAGGTTGAATGATGTTGAAAGGGGTTGACTAAGGTAGATTGAGGTTGACCACAGTCAGCCATTAATGTAACAATGTATTATTGTTACATCCTTCTTACAATGTTACATTGATGTTGACAATTGTTAGATTAATGTTATATTAATATTGACCATGGTTGACAATTATCAAACATGGTTGGAAATGGTTATTGTTAAATTACTGTTAATGTTAATTTTGCATTAATGTTACAAAAATGGTTGCATTAATTGTTGAAGTGGGTTGACGGAGTTGAAAAGGGATGAAGAGGGTCGACCATTATTTGTTAAGGAAAGCCATGGTTGACCATTTTTAGATTGTTATAATAATGTTACATAAATGTTGACCATGGTTGATCTTACATTATTAATAATAATATTACATCAATTTCATCTAATGGTTACATTAATGGTTGAAGTGGGTTGATAGGCTTGACCATGGTTAAGGAGGGTTGACCATGTTAGTCAAGGTAGACCATGGTTGACCCTAGTTGATTGAAAATGATTGTTGTGGTTGACCATGGTTGATGAGGTTCACTGAGGTTGGATATTGTTGACTATGAATTAACATGGTTGCCTATGAGTTAACATGGTTGAATTAATTTTAGCATGGTCAACCATAAAAATAAAAATGCATTTATGTTCCATTAATCTAATAAAGTGACATTAATGTTGTCAATTGTTATACTGTTACATTAATTTTAAATGTGGTTGACATTATATTAATGTTACAAAAATGGTTTTATTACTTGTTGAAGAGGGTTGAAAATCTTGACTGTGGTTGAAAAAGGTTTACCATGATTGATTAACTCAATCGAGGTTTTATGGAGGTACAATAATTAACCTCATTAACCCATGGTTGACCAACGTAGCCTATGGTTGATCGAGGTCGACCTTATTGACAATGTTTTACGATGCCTATCCATGTTTGATCTTGGTTTATGATGGTTAACCACAATTGTCTATGGTTTGACCATGTTGATCATGGTTGAAAATGGTTTGACATATTTGGCCATGGTTGACAATGGTTGGCCATTGGGAGTGGGTAGAGCATGGGTTGTTCTAGGTTGACTATGATTGGTTAGAGATGACCATGGTTTATCATACTTAATGTTACACCATTTTCTGGTCATCTAACCCACTATCACTAGATGGACCAAAGTACACCATGTAAGACCAATTTTACCTTGAGTAAAATTGCCTTCACTATGTAAAATAACTTAATCAAATACATTTATTAGGTTGTTTATGGTCTAAACAGGAAACCCCAAAAGGAAATATTAAACAAACCTATATTTGTTTGATTTTCCTGGTCATGTTTAACCCAAAACAAAGAAATTAATTAGATAAATATTTATTTATCTTATTATTTTCTAGGAATAATTATTTAAACCTTATTTAAATAATATTCCTTGTTAAATATGACTAAATCACCCATAAATAATTAAATAAATAATTATTTATTTGATTATCATCCAACCACTTCCTTAAATTGATAAATAAATCATTTATTTATTTATTACTTACAAATAAAGGGATTTGACCCAAGTCAAATACCTTTTCCCTCCAACAAATATAATAAAATATTCCATAAAAGGTGGATCTAGATTTGGTTAAGATCTAGAATGACCCAATATTTTGTTATAAATAGGAGGGTTTTTCCTACCATTCTTCACCTTTTGTTGCCTATTAGATCACTCTGCATCTATACACTTGGTCACATTCTACATTATTTGTTGTGTGAGCTCCCTTTGAGTTCTATCTTTGTCTGGATTTTCTACACCAACAAGAGAGAGAGATTCTAGATCTCAAGTGCTGAGGACTTCCAAGAACCCATCCCATTGAGGAGAATTGGATACACCTTCTTGTTTTCCTCCCAGGTGCCCTTAATACAAAAATTCTTTCAAAAAACATTGTTCTTGTCTTGTTTATTGGATGTATGGAGAAAACTCTTAATTTTACGGCTTAATATCTTTCTATGCATAGATCTGGTTTTTTGCAGCACTTGTCCTGATCAACTAACTACAGATCTGAAGATGTTAGCAGCCACATTTGATGTTAGGGCTATAAGTTATGCATAGCTAAAGTGGTATTTTTTTGTACGCTTCGACAAAATATTCATACTAACAATTGGCGACTCCACACGGGTTTTCAATTACGACCGCTGTCGTTTTTCATATTCCTGCATATCCAGCTACTTCAGACCCTATGGTTTCTTTTTAGTTTTTTTTTTTTCCTAATTTCATGTTTTTTTTCACCTATAAAACCCTAAAACATTAAAATTTTCTAACTTCCGCGTGTTTCTGGCCCTATTGCGCAGGTGACAGACATCAGCCGCAACTAATACGACAAATTTTCCGCAAATCTGCCGCCAGGACAACCGGAGTTGGAGGTCACACTTTTCAGCCCAAAAACTGGGACCTGAAATCCAGGTCGCACTTTTCAGCCCCTTTTCTGCGACCTGAACAGGAAAACAGGTCATAACCTGCGACCTGTACTTTTTTCTGTTGTTTTTCTGCAATTTTTCTGGCTTTTGCTGAAGCTTCTGTAAGGGTTCTCCAGACTCTGTCTCAGCCCATTTAGACATGTTTCTAATCTTTTTTACTCATCTAAGTGGTAACCTAGCCCCCTAGGGCTTTAGTACCCTCCACTTTTTGTGGAAGAGTTTTAGCTGTTTCAGGTGTCTGTTTTTTTAGAGTTTCAGCCCCCCCTTTTTCAGATATGATACCTCCTTTTCAGATCCATTTTAATCAGCTCTTCTCCCTTTCAAATCACCTCCTGAAGATTTATTTGGATCTACCTTTAGGGCCTCCTCCTTGCCCCATCTGATTTTTGCTGATTCCCTCCTTTTTTCCAGCCACCTTGCCTTTGCCTCTTGGCTGTGTTATGCCCCTCTTTTCAGTAGTTTTCTCCTTTAGATCCCTGTCCCTTTCGACCCTAGAACTATTGGCCTCTTTATAGTGTGTTTTGACTAGATTTTTTCCCTCTGTTAGACTAGTTTTGAGAGACCCGCCTTTTTGGGTTAGATTGATGCATTGTTAGCTGTTAATTTTCTGTCATTTCAGCATTATATACTCTTCTCTGCAGATTTATTTTCAGTTACGCAACACACTTTTTCTCTTGCTCTCAAAATGAAAAAGGGTTTAAAAATTAAAATTAACACATGCCACACACTCACCCTAAGTGAAGAAGAGCCTGGTTTACACCGCCAAGCAAAGAATTTAAAATCAATTGACACTGCACCTATCTGCCCTTGTTTCGACATTGTACTCTCTTGATTCTGCACCTCCCTGCCTTTGTTGTTCGTTCTTCTTCCCTTTGTGTCGTGTTTGTGTTGTCACCATTACACCCCCAAGGTGCACATCCCAGAGACTTCTTGGCCTTCACCCTCAGTTTCCGGTCAGTCGACCTACTCCTTCCCTCCTTCGTCAAGTTAGTCCTCCTCTGAGTCCACACTCTGACTCCTCTTCTGGTTCATTGGGTTCTCCTTTTACTTCCGGTTCTCCCCCTGTCACCTTCACTATGTCTGGTCTAGGGCCTAACGCTAGCGGTACTCCCAGCCCTAATGCTGGGACTCCTACTAGCGGAACCGCCATAGGAACTACCTCGGCTGCGCCCTTGCTCCCCTTCATGGCAGGCCTCAGCTTCCCCGATTTGGACCGGTTGAAAAATGACCCTATACACCATGACGCTAGTTGGCCTGCTATGCCAAAAAAGCTCCCTTATGACATCCCAAAGTTTGAAGGCCTTGCTGGAGAAGATCCTTCAAATTATGTTCTATCTTTCCACATGTGGTGTTCATCTACCTCCATTACCGATGACTTTGTCCGTCTTCGGTTGTTCTAATGAATGCTTACAGGCGTGGCTTCTAAGTGGTATGTTGATCAGGGCCATTCCTCTCATACCACCTTTGCGACTCTTGCCTGGGATTTTTTATCTTACTTCCAGCTTCCCCTTCGTTATGACACTGGTATCGAACTTTTGACTTCTTTCTGTCAATCATCTGTGACCCGCCTATCCGATCATGTCCAGGAATGGCTGAGACGAAAGAGCCTATGTCAATCCCCTACCTTTGAAGACTATGTCTACATGGACTGGTTCCTTAGATCTCTCTTGCCTCCTATCGGGAAAGATGTCGCATCGCATTTCCCCCAAACCGAAGAAGCCACCCTCCAACTGGCGTTAAAATATGACTTGATCTATGCCCAGACAGGTTATGTTTATACCATTCTACTTGATCTCCCCAGACCCGGTGGTGACAATGTACCAGGGGCACCTAATGTCGCCGACGGTATTGTTGGAACTCTCTCTCATCCATATGCCCAACCTCCCATGGGTTATGGTTTTCCTGGGGGAGGGGGCAGCACCTCCCGCACTTTTTCCCCTCCTGGTAGCATGTATCCAGGATACAACATGCCTCCTCTTTTGGCCCAACCTCCTGGTCACCATACTGTTACCCAACCCCCTTATTATTCGTATCCGCAGTTTAGTGCTCTAGCTCCTCCAACATTAGCACCTCCACCTCCCTGGCCTTCTCAACCCCTGCAACAGAAGTCACCGCCCCCTCAAGAGCAGGTAGATGCACAGTAGGGATTCATGGCTATCCAACCACCTGACAGACAGATGGCCACTCAACCTTCCCCTTCTGGTCCCTCCAATTACCAGATCCTCATGATGAACTCTGATCCACCTCTGACCGTCGACCTTAACCTTCAAACTCTATCCCATCAGTACCCCAAGCCTCCCTCTCCGTCTATCCCCGAGTCACCTTCTTCAGGGTCTACAGAGCCTGTTTCGAAATCCAATGGTCCCTTGCATATCCCTCAACCCAAAGTTGCGGTTGATACCAAGATTCCTAAGGGACCATTACACCGAAACACTTCTTTTGGTCAAGCTGCTCATTCATATAGCATCGTAGATGATTTGGCACAATCTCCTGCTGTCATTTCAACACTGGAACTCCTCCAGTCGTGCCCTTCCCAAAAGAAGGCTCTACTATCTGCCATGGGCACTGTAGATCCTGCTGATAACCAAATGATTTTTTTCGATGCCCATCAATCAAAACATCCTCCCCTTCCTGCTTCCGTAGCCTTCCAAATCCCAGTCAAAATCCGGAACGCTAACGTTTCCCGGTGTATAATTGATGAGGGGGCATTCACCTATGTGATGTCCGCTTTGTTTTGGAAGCAACTCGGATCTCCTGAGTTGGCCCCTTCCACGATCACCCTTCGAGCGTGGGATGGCCACGCCTCCCAGCCTATTAGCCTCTTCTGTAATTGTCCTATCACTCTTGCGGGCAAGACTGTTTGCGTTGACGTTGAAGTCATTGACGCCCCTCTTGATTATAACATTCTTTTGGGGCATAGCTACACTTACGCTATGTATTTTGTCCCATTCTCGGTCCACCAAAAGATGTTTTTCCCTCATAATGGAAAGATAGTCACCATTGACCAGTTGACGTATCATGAGCCAAAATCTCAGGCCTCCCCTAAGTCAACCATCTCTTTCCTGTAGCCAATAAAAAAACTGTCGATTCTTTGACTAGTGTCTCTCCTGGAATCTACAAAGACTCCTCTTTTCTTGGAACCTTCCCTGATCTTCCTCCTCCTCCTGTCTCTGACCCCAGCTTATCGAATGTTTGCATGATGCAATCATCTCGGGCTGCCCTTAAGCGACCCGCCTCGGCTAGTCAGCAACCTCAGCCACAACCTCGCCTACCACAACCCACTCCTAGCCCTTCATCTCCGCCACCCGAACCTCCTCCTTCTGGCCCTTCTCCTACAGCTGGTGTCCTTGAACCCCTTTATCCCCCTGGATCAGTTCCCCCAGGCCTTAACCATCTCGGAGCCGTCCCTCCTGGTCATTACCCCGCTGGTCAGATACCTTTCTTGGCTCCCCCTCCTGGAGTCTATTCGGTCCCCTTCATGGCCACCCTCTCTCTCCCTAACCTGACCCTGGGTATACCCGTCTGGTACCTTGATCCTCCAGCCGCTACCCCTCCTAGTCACCCCAAACCCTATCTTGCTTTGACACTGGTTCAACCGGTCCCCCTCACTTCCTCTGTTGCTACCATGCCCCCTGCACCTCCCCCGGACCCTACCCCTGTGGTGACAGCTCCAGGAAAGAAAGGCAAAGCTCGCAAGGGGGCATCCAAAGACAAGGTCACCCCGACTGACCCGGTTCCTCCTCCGCCCACAAAGCCTTGTGCCTTGTGTGATGTCGTTGGTCACGCCACCCATACTTGTCCTGAATTCCCCACATTCAACCCATGGTTAAAGTCGCGTTCCCTGATTCTATGGTCCCTGGCCCCTCTCTCCCGTCCTCGTCCGTAACCAAGAACCAAAAAACTATTCGCACCAGCAAACCCTGTGCTTTGTGCGGCGTCCATGGCCATTATTCCCACCATTGTCCTCACCTGACGCATTACTACGCCTCTTTAGAAGTAGTTCGAGAGTATGAGGTTGAACAAAATTAGTCTGCCTCTCCCATAGTTGCGCAGTATGCTTCAGGACAGCTTGAGGGCCCCCCCTCTCCCATTGACATCCCCCCCCCCTGATGTCCAGATGATGGAGTCTACTACCACCATCCTCTACCTATCATCCTCTGTGAGACCCTTGGACCACATTCCCCTTGAATCCTCCCCTGTTGTTTCGCTTGACCTCCCTTCAGCGACAACCCTAGGCTCCCCATCTTTTAACCATTTGTTTCCCTATTCTTTTTTCATTCCCCGTGACGATCCGTATGCGATCCTTTCTCCCCCTACGGATGATTTAGGTACTTTTGCAGCATCATGTGGTGTATTTTCCACCTTTGACCCCCTTTTTTCCATTCATACATAAGATAATTCCACCTGTATCTCTGTTGATCTCTGCAGCCCGAGTCCCTGCTATACCTCCTATAGCCCTCATATACCACCCTATAGCTTGTATATGAGTCATAGCCATCCTGCTCATTGCACTCCCTCCCGTAGTTGCCGCCCGATGTCTTCTATACTCTCACGCTGCCATCATTATCCCTCCTCCCCCCATTTGTTGTCTTGTAACACCATTCCGCGGGACCTCCCTTCCTCCCCCTATATCGATTACGCCGATGGTGCAATTCGTTACTCCCAGAATCTAGCCTTGGCAGGTTGGGCCATTTTCACCCCCTTGCATGCCTTTGCTCTCCCCAACGGGGTATGCATTGGTCTTGCCACCAATAATCAGGCTGAATATGATGTAGTGCGTGGTCTCTTAGTCGATGCCCTCTCTCATCGCATCCTCCATCTGCATGTTCGTTTAGATTCCCTGCTTCTTATCATGCAACTAAATGGTGTCTATCGTGTGCATAATCCTGTGCTGTTTAGACGATATTTACGAGTGAAACTCTTGATACGTGAGTTTGAAACCATAACTTTTACCCATGTACCTCGAGAACAAAATCACTAAGTAGATAGCATTGCAAACCATGTTCTAGATTGGCATTTATCACACACATTTTATACAAGACAATAACATTCATAATCATTAAAAAATATGCATATCCATAATATGTGTTGCAAAACATGTGTTTAGAGGTGATCTACTCTGATACATATGACATGCCCATCGCATGTTACAAAAAACTCAAAACTGGGGGCACCACCTGCCCCTACATACACACTAGGGGCACCACATGCCCCACACCTAATCAATATCTGGCGGATCCCGAGGCAATGGCTCTGCTCTTGCAGCCTATAGATCCCGTATCCCCTGACCGGCCATCGCCATGTGCCGCATGACACCTCGGCATTCCGAGGGTAGACCAATACATGGCTCTATGTACTAGTCGTCTAAGTCTTGCCACCCGCGCTCTGACACTCTGGTCAGCAACCTCTCCCATCTACGGCGGATGTCCTCCAGAAGAGCGGCTGCATCCTGATTATGCGCTGCTCTCGACCCACTCGGACCTGCAACTCCAGATGCTGCCGGTTGTCCCATATATCCGGCCAGTTTTACCGGAGCTATATCTGCATACCAAAAGTACATGAATCAGTACCCTATCTACTATTCACTAATTTTAACATGCTCAAAAAAGAATAGTTACTTATCACTTACCATCGGGTCCCCATACTCGACCAGGCGGAAGTGGTAGGTCCGGATCCCCACAATAACTCATCCCACTATAGGGATATTCTTCTATGTATAACGGCATCTGATCCCAATGGGCAAAGAACTCAGGTCGAAACACTCGTCCGACCGCCCCTCCTCCTCCTCTGTATAGTAGCTTCCCCCACCGGCGCATCCTGGGCTCTCTAGAGCCCCCATCTAGGAGTTGTATACAAGGTTGTAAGGTTGGGATCTTCTCAGAAGGAACACAATAAAGTCCCATACGAGCAATCATGGTTCACTTGCCGCTTACAAAGCGACAGCTGTCATTTTAATGACACCAACATCATTTGGGCCCACCCATGGTAGGTCCGTCTGAACACACTCTCTACGATCATCATCTGCCCCCCAGTGATGTGATGGAATGCTTGGTTGCCCAGGATCCGCAGAACCGCTGCGTCCACTGCCCGGGTCTCCAATCTCTCTAGGTCCCCGATCGGTATCCGTGTCCCTTTGACTTGGAGACCCAGTCGAAAATGATGTTCCACAAACTCCATGATGTTCCGCCCCCACGGTAACACTGGCTGCGTATTTCCCACCATCCCAAGTGGCGGGAGACCTGTTAGAAAATACACATCCTGGACTGTGAGTTCGATCATGTGCCCTTGCACTACAAAGACCTCATGCTCTAGATCCCAATAAATGATAATTCGGGCCAACAAGAGCTCTCCAGCTCTCATTAAAGGGTTCTCCAAAAACTTCAGAACCCCAAACCTGGCCAACACACGACGGACACCCTGATCTGTCTGGATCTCTACCCGTAATGTACCCAGGTCTCTCTCTCTCCATTTCACCCGTATATTTGCCATATCTGCACAAAAACACCATCTTAGTCAGCCTACAGATAGGGAATACTGTAACCAAACACAAAAACCCAAATCTCAGCCATCAAACAGCACTAAAACCCCCTCATCTTCCAGGTCGCACTTTTCTGCCAAAACCTGAGACAGGTCGCATCTTTTTGCCCAAAACCGACATCCCAGGTCATAGATTTTGGCCCAAAAAGTGCGACCCATCCGAAAATATGCAAGGGAGTCTGTTCCTGAGATTCTGGGACCTAATCTAAACTGTCAATCCATCAAAATGAAAGAGTGAGGTTAGGCCTCTTACCTGCAACTGACAGATCTCGATTCCAACGGTCGGTTTGTCCACTATGCTCGCCACAAGATTTAGGGCCTTCTCTCCTCTCTACATTCACCACAGCAACACTAGAAAATGAGTGGATTTGGAGGGAAAACTGCCTTATTAAAAGGGAACCCTTGTTTCTTCTTTCGCCTGCTGCGACCATACCGTAGCTCCGTTTGACAAACCGTCTACACCGTTGGAAAGCTCTCACCGAGCACTCAAATGGGTATCTGTTAGTTTTTTGTTATTTGATACTTCACTAGGACACATTTTGTCCAAGATGGGTCACTTCACCTCTCCTTAAAGTCGCATTTCTTCACTTACGACACTTGTACTTGGGGCACCATTTTACCTCCTTACTTGTCTTTGTTCATGACGATTTTCGTCGTGAGTTACCATCTTGTACTCATGTCTTCATGGTCCCCCATTGGACCTTTACTATGTGACATCACCATCGATTTTCCCTTGTTTAGAGCATCCGAGTGGATTCATCATCGCATTCATGGAGCCTATCCCGCGTCCCTCTGTACCTCGCTATAGTCCTCCATCATTCATTGCTTGGTCTCTCCCTTGTGTCGCACATTATGGCCTCCAGTCCCACTGTCCCTTATCCCTGATGATATTGTGTCAGTCGCTGCCATGTCATTCATGCCCTTTATGCTCTAGCAAGGGAAGTCATCCATTCGCTACTCAGTCCCCTCCATTCCACCATCATCATTGGTATTAGTCTATCTGTCGCTCTACTTTTTTCTCTCGTGCCTTAGTTGGGGATCTCTCATTGCCTCACCTATGGCAGACCTCCTTCTGTCGACATCAGCTCCTTCATTCCAGAAGACAGGTCTAGAGGGCGGTGTACCTTGGTTCCAGCTTCCATTCTTGTTTGGTGCCTCGGATCCGGCAAAGGGATCTCTCATTTCCCTTTGACTTGATTGTTTCTCCACTCCAGCTCCTTTCAGCATGATCGAGATCCATAAACTTGATGGTTCAATGATGCAGCAGCAGCTCTTGGTGATTCCCGGGTGTGTGTGAGATGTCTCAGCCCTCATGAGGGGGTGGCCCTACAAGTAGCCCCCCACATGCCCGGATGACCTCTTCACTGCAGCCTTCGATGCAGCTCCATATATTTGATGATGTCGGCCTTAGCTGCTTGCAGTGCCTCTTTGATTTGCATGTATCAGTCATATTTTGTGAGCCCTTCCCCACTTATAGGGGGAATTTTGGTTGTATTTATATCTCATATACTCAGATATTATTGTATAAGTCCTAGCTGTTATCCCAGGCACAGCATGTATGTGGGATTCCTCATTGTATTCTTATCTGGCTCATGTTTATGTCGGTTGTACTTTATGGTTCGGTCCCTTGTTTACTAGACACACTATTATTTTGTACTTTGTCTCGGCGGGCATAGGTATGCCTCCCCCGCCGCCTTTAGCACAGGTACCTTTTCATAAATAGAGACTTGTTGCACCTGTAAGTCTCATCTCCTCAGGGTCTAGTTCTTCAGCACATTATTCTACCTTACATTTCTCTCTCTGACTTCCCTTTTGATGTCTGGTGATTGAGTTCTTACAACGTACTTCGGTCATACGATTTGCTCCTAACACTCGCACGCTGGGGGGAAATCTGTTACACCATTTTTTGGTCATCTAACCCACTATCATTAGATGGACCCAAGTACACCATGTAAGACCAATTTTACCCTAAGTAAAATTGCCTTCACTATGTAAAATAACTTAATAAAACACATTTATTAGGTTTTTTATGGTCTAAACAGGAAACCCCAAAAGGAAATATTAAACAAACCTATATTTGTTTGATTTTCCTCAAGGAATAATTAATTAAACAATAATTTAATTATTATTCCTGGTCATGTTTAACCCAAAACAAAGAAATTAGTTAGATAAATCTTTATTTATCTTATTATTTTCTAGGAATAATTATTTAAATCTTATTTAAATAATATTCCTTGTTAAATATGACTAAATCACCCATAAATAATTAAATAAATCATTTATTTATTTATTATTCACAAATAAATGGATTTGACCCAAGTCAAATACCTTCTCCCTCCAACAAATATAATAAAATATTCCATAAAAGGTGGATCTAGATTTGGTTAATGTTATTTTAATCATGCACCAAGATCTAGAATGACCCAATATTTTGTTATAAATAGGAGGGTTTTTCCTATCATTCTTCACCTTTTGTTGCCTATTATATCACTCTGGATCTATACACTTGGTCACATTCTACATTATTTGCTGTGTGAGCTCCCTTTGAGTTCTATCTTTGTCTGGGTTTTCTACACCAACAAGAGAGAGAGATTCTAGATCTGAAGTGCTGAGGACTTCCAAGAACCCATCCCATTGAGGAGAATTGGATGCACCTTCTTGTTTTCCTCCCAGGTGCCCTTAATACAAAAATTCTTTCAAAAAACATTGTTCCTGTCTTGTCTATTGGATGTATGGAGAAAACTCTTAATTTTACGGCTTAATATCTTTCTATGCATAGATCTGGTTTTTTGCAGCACTTGTCTTGATCAACTAACTGTAGATCTGAAGATGTTAGCAGCCACATTTGATGTTAGGGCTATAAGTTATGCGTATCTAAAGTGGTCTTTTTTCGTACGCTTCGACAAAAGATTCATACTAACACTTAACATTCCTTGACCATGGTTGATTATGGATTACTAAGGTTGTGTATGGTTGAACATGGTAGATAATAAAAGATAATATTTGACCATTTATGACCACAATTGAGTTTTCATAACCATGTTTGACTATATTTGAGCTGGTTAAACATGTTTGAATATGGTCAACATATTTTTGACTATTAGCGTACATGGTTAATCAAGGTTGTTAGTGTTTGTTATAGATGACTATAGTGAACCATGGGCGACAATGATGCCCATGTTAGCTATGATTGACCATGTTTAAGAAGGTTTCCCATGGGTGACCATTAAAAACCATGCTAACCATGGAGACCATTATTGAAAATGAATTTACCATATTTTACCTTAATTAACCATGATTTGACAAGTTGTTTGTGTTGTGTGATTGTTGACTATTTTTAACTAATTTTGATTGTGGTTGACTATGGTCAAAATATGGTTGAGTACGGTTGGCCATTGTTGACTATGGATGAGCATGGTTAATGATGGTTGAAGAGGGTTAACCATGTATGATGATGGTTGATGATGATTGATCACAGTTGACAAGGCTGATAAGGATTTATCGTGGTTGAGCAAGGGTTGATGAGGATTGACCGTAGGTAAAGATAGTAGGCCATTGGGGACAAGTATTGACAATGATCATTTATAGCTAACTATGGCTGACCAGTAATGAACATGTTAACCATGGTTGTTCACCGTTGAGTTGGTTGATTGTTGTTGAAATCCTTCTCCATGTTTAACAATAGTCAACTAGTAACCATGGATGGGATTATAAGAGCATGGTTAACTATGGTCAAGTATGGTTGAAAATGGAAAAATATGGTTGATCATGGTTAAAATGTTTAACAATATTTAAATATTATTAACCATGTTAAGTATTCTTGAGAAAGTGGTTGATCGTGGATCTCCATGGATGATCATGGTGGCCATGGTTGATTACAGTGATCATGGTTGACCCTTGTCAAGTTGTTTGAAGAATAATTAAACATGGTTGAATAAGTTTTAGTATGTTGACTATGGTTGATTATGGTTGATCATGTTTTATGTGTTGGATATGTTGAATATGGTTGGCTATGGTGATTGTGATGACCATAGATGACTCTTTTGACTATGTGATGATGTTGACCACAACTAACCATGTTGCAATGGCTCACCATTATGACCATGATTGACCATTGTAAAATTGAGAATTTATTTCCGTGCTTGAACATCTTGATTATGGTTGACCATTTTTTAAAATGACTATGTTAATGTATATCAACAATGGTCAACCCTTAGTAAATGTCTATGTAATTAACATATGTAATATGTTTTTTGGCACATTATGAGGATATTTATTATTGTGACAATATTAATTATTCATAAAATTGTAATATTGTTCGTCACATTGTGACATTAATTGTTCTTTATTATTAATCATATTGTGATGTTGTTTTTTGCTTGTTGTTGATCATGATTTATCTTTGAGATAATTCTAGGTTAGGTAATTATGCGAGAGCATCTAAATTTTTTTGTTTTTTTTAATTTTTGGATGAACAATGTTTTAGGATTATTTGAGCAGGTGTTATACCTTGATTGATCTTAATATTAAGAGAGGGTTGATGCTTTACCTCTTAACAATAATTTGGATTTAAAAAGGGTTGCAAGGTAGAAATATAGAAGGCTATGATTCTATAATTATTCAAACAGAATACTTATTTAATCATAAGGAAAGATGCAATAAAAATGTGTTCACATCCCAACAAAATGTATATAATTTCTTGAAGAAGTGACAATTTATTAATGTAAATGAGTTATTAGGACAAACATTACACTAAACTAATCTCTGTAATAATTTATAAATTCAAAGGGGATTTAAGATATGTTGGCATTCAACTATATCTTACCCAGATTTTTTCATAAATATTAAACACATGTAGAAAACAACAAAATTAAATGAATAACCAAGAAGAAATCCCAAGATGAAAACTTTTTGTTTTGAAGCAAATTAAAAATCATTTAATTAATAAAAAACAACTTTAGATAGATACAACTTTTCTTTAGAAGCTCATCCCAATGGTTCAACCCTTTGGAATTTGAATTTGGAAGTATCTACACAATTTCTTTACAAATATCTATATCTGTTTTGAAAATATCTAGAATGATTTTACAAAAATATTGCAAAATAATAGTAAAATAAGAATGCTGAAATTGTTGGCATTATTTTCAAGGATTCTCGTGCTGATATGGCCTTATTGTAATGTTGTTTTGTTTCTGATCTATAGGAATTTACAGGGTAAGTTCCTTAGATCAAACACCAAAGGTCACCACTCACAAACATATCACAAATCATTACACCAGTATTTGACATGGTTAAAACCCTCGAAGATGGAAACAGTCCATAGTTTGAGCCAACGCAACCACTTCAAGTAATTTATTAATATAAAATAAAAACTCACATAAGTTTCTCTCATAAACGGTTACTATAAAAATGACCCCCCATGCCCTTTAAATAGAGATCATTGACCAATCAGGTGTTAAGCCATTGATAAAGTGTCGCTAATACTGAGGAGAGAGTGAACCGTCAGATCACTACATATCGTGACCACTGGATTATAAGTTACAAATGTACATAGTAAAGAAACACACTTTACCTAACTGTACACTAGACCAAGTTATACTTAACTATTTCCTATGTGTTCAAATATCCTAACATACTCCCTTAAGAACAACTTGGGATAAGATTGAAGGATTTATAAAGGTGACACAAAAGGAGACCTTTTACTATGTGTCAAAATATCCTAACATCCCCCCTTAAGAACAACTTGGGATAGGATAAGGATTTACAAAGGTGACACAATAGGAGAAGGAAGGAGGCATTAGAGCTTATCTCCCCTTAATAATAACTTTCCTAAACTCCAAGCATAGATCAAATTTTGGTAAACTTCGCTTCTATGAGAGCCTTTGTAAAGATATCCACAACTTGATCATTGGTTGAACAATATTGCACTTCAAGAACACAATCATGAATGAGATTTCTTATGAAGTGTATATGAAGCTCAATGTGTTTCATACATTGATACTAAACTAGATCTTTGCATAGTTGAATGGAACTTTGATTATCAAACCAAAGTGTATTTGGATGTTGCTGATGAAGACCAAATTCAGACACAATATGACAAAGCCACATGGCTTCCTTGCTTGCTTCAATTGCACCACGCTACTTTACTTCTACCAAAGAAAGAGATATGGCACTTTTTTTATTACAAGACCATGTAATAGGTCTTGAAACAAGAGTGAATACATATCTTGTAGTAGACTTTCAATCATCAGGGTCACCAGCCCAATAAGAATTAGTAAAACCACTCAACAATGGAGATTCTCATGCACTGTAATAAATCTCGAACTGAACTGTACCTCAAATATATCGAAGTATTCCCTTAGCTACTTTAGAGTGACATTCATGAGGTTGGTGCACAAACCAAGAAAAAATACCAACGACAAAGGAAAGGTCACGACAGGTATGAGTTATATAGAGAAGTTTACCAAGAGGTTGACGGTTTAAGGTAGCATTAACTTCAAGGGTAGTACAAGTCACTGAAAGCTTGACTCTAGAATAAAAGGGAGAAGGGGATGGCTTACAGTCTTCAATGTCAAAGTGGCGTAGAAGATGGCAAGCATACCTCGATGGAGAAATGGCAATACCTTCTTTGGATTGGAAGAATTGAAGACCAGGGAAATAATGCAAGTGTCCTAAGTCTGTCATTTCAAACTTCTTTTTGAGGCTATAATTCACATGATTTATATGTTTTGGATCACTACAGGTAAGGATATGATCATCAACATAAAGAACAAGGATGATGAAGGACATACCCACTTTATTGGTGTAGACAGTGTTGTTATAATGACACCTAGAAAAGCCATTATCTATGAAAAATATATCCATTTTGGCATACCGAGCTCGAGGAGCTTGTTTGAGACTGTAGAGAGACTTCCTAATGTGAAAAACAAGGATAGAGTCATTTTGGATAAAGCTAAGGGGTTGTTCCATGTAGATTTATTCATGCAAATCACCATGTAGGAAGACATATTTAAGATTCATCTGATGGAATTCCCATTTAGAGGAGGTAGCAAGGGAAATAACAAGGAAAATAGAATTCATTTTGGTAACAGGGGAGATGGTTTGAGTATATTAAATTCCTTCAACTTGTGAAAATACTTTAGCAACAAAACGAGCTTTATGTCTTTCCACTTTTCCATCTGCTCCAAACTTTTTTTTGTAAACCCATTTGCCTCTGACAAGTTTTCTTCCATTTGGAAGAGTTACAATATCTGAAGTATCATTTGAAAACAAGGAAATATATTCTTCATTCATAGCTTCATCCCAATCTGGATGACTTGAAGCTTCTTAAAAGGTGTCTAGATCGGGATTTTCTGGAACTCCAGCCAATAAGGAAGAGGCTCTTCCGAACTAAGAGCATATACGATGTCAATCTGTAGGGTCAACTGGAAGAGAACCTACTGCATCCTGAGTAGAGCTGACCCATATTCGAAGCTGTGGAGTTGAAGTAATATCTTCAAGAGGTGGAGGAATATTTTCATCCTCTTTGTCATCATCTGAAGTAGAAGGAATGCTATAAAAAATAGAAGAGATAGAGGGAGGTGGCACATATGCCGAATCAGGCTCGAAGGCCAAAGGTGGAACACCCACTGAATTAGGCTCGCAGGCTGATATATTTTCATCAAATTTTACATCTCTTCTAATGATGATATTTTTGGATTTTGGTTGAAGAAGTATATATCCTTTGACATCTTCAGAATATCAAAAAAAAATGCATTTTTAACTCTTAGGTTCTAATGGTTTATGTTTCGCATCTGGAATATGGGCCCAAGCATCACTTCAAAAAACATGAAAGTGACTTACATCTAGTTTTATTGAGATCCAAGCTTCTTCTGGAGTTATATTCCTTAAAAACTTATTACGAGTACGATTTACTATGTAATTTTCACAGTTAATTGCTTCTGCCCAAAAATTGAGACTATGTCCTTTAGATTGGAGCATACAATTAGGTATTTATTTTAAGGTGTGATTCTTCCTTTCAGCTACACCATTTTTTTGTGGAGTATATGGAACCGTATATTGCAATTGAATGCCATGCTTAGTGAAAAAGTTGATAAATTTGTTGTTAACATATTCTCCTCCACTATCTGATCTTAAGTTAAGAATTTGATGTCTATATTATTTCTCAATAAAGGCCTTAAAGGCCAAGAACATGTTAAAAAATTCACTCTTCAGTATTAAGAAGTATACCCAAGTGCGTCTGGAAAATCATCAATGAAAGTTAAGAATTACTTGCAACCATAGAAAGAAACAACATGAAGTGGACCACATAAATCACTGTGCACAAGCTGCAAAGGGATGAAGTGTGCCAAGAGGCATGTCTATCAAAACTATCCCGATGTTGTTTTGTGAGTACACATCTGGAGCAAAAACCATCTTGGCAAGATACCATAGGAAGACCTCTCACCATATTTTCTTTAAATATAGTTTTAAGAGAGAAATAGTTTCAGTGACCAAATAGCTCATGCCAAAGTTTAATCACTTCATCATTATGAGAAACAAAAATGGAGGGAACACATGATGACCCAGATTTTTCAAAATTATGCAAGCTTGTGGAATAATCAAAAATTCTAGTAGCTAAAATATGTTTAGGATTTTCGAGGTCCTTGATTACAACCTCATGATATGAGAATTCTACTATTTTTCCTTCACTTTAATGGTTTATCAGATAAAAATATAGAAGGTTGTAGGATAAGGTAGGAATACTTAATACATCATTAAAGCGACCATTATCTAGATGAATGGTTCCAGATCTTACAACACTAAGAGATCTATCATCACCAACATAAATATTTTTGGTGTTCCAATCATTTAGAGAAGAAAACATTGATTTATTTTTGGCCATGTGGTAAGAAGATCCAGAATCAATGAGTTACCCATGAGAATGAGAATAAGAAGATAAATTTAATGCATAACCAAATGTAATATCCCGTTTTGGGGATATCTCTAAAACACGACAAAACTCCAACCAGAGATAGATTGGGAGGGCATTTACCGGATATTTCAACTCTAAAAAGAGGATGAGATCCGGAGGCTACCTGGCCCTTTCCAGACTCTATCTAAGAGTGAAAGATAAACACACCATGTGGTATAGAACTATAACGCTCAAAAACAATAATAGAAATAGAAAGAGAATACAACAACTATGGCAACAATGGCAACTACGGCAACTCAACCAGAAAACATAGAGAGAAAATTCTGAGCCATTTTATTAATCTGAGAAATGTAATGAAGTACAAGAGGAGATCTTCCCCAAAGCAAGTAAGAAAACAGTCTCAAAAAAGACAATAAATGGCTACTCTATGAATTGCGTCCCAACTGCTGGAAAAATGACGTGTAGCTGCTACTGTTGGAATGGACTGAAGGTTAGGGGCTAATCCCCTTGCCGGAATGAGCTGAAAATCGGAAAATTTCCTCTCCTCAACAACCCAAACAAGATCCAAAAACCATTCAAGGAATGGCCAACCCCAGAAATCACCAAAAACTGCCTCCCCAGTGATTTATGCTAGCCTCCAAGGTACATCACAGTGGTTGGATAGAAACAGCTGAAATACTACCGAAAACTCCGCCAAAATCATTCGATAGGCAAAGGTTGACCCTCTGCTAAAAATCTTGGTGAAATCACCTACAGAAACCCCAAACCAAAGCTCCTCCACAATGAACTGTGTCCTCTCTCCCAGTGACTGCGTAGTCTCTATAACCGTCGGCTCTGCAACAAACCCAAACAATGAAACGACTCACAAAATATTAAAAAACAAACCTTTCCCGAGCAGGCACTCGAAGTACCCCGGCGCTAACGACGAGATCTTCAACCGGAGACACTTAATGCACTAAACAGTGCTACAGAAAAGCTAAACAGCCAGCGTGCTCAAGAAGACAAAAGTCTCACTCCAAAATCATCAACTCAAGAATGATCCAAATGAGGAGTCTCCTCCATATTTTATAGCATTGGTTTACCTCCAAAACCCAACGTAGACTCTCTCTCCTCCACATACTCATCCTTATCTGTGCAAAAGCTTCTAGAGTGTATGTAGGCCCCCCTCCTCTACGTGGTGTTTGGCCCCCTTGACTCCCCCTTTAGTCACAACATTGTGCTACTAGGTGGATGTATTATTCTACTTAAGTGAGTTAGACCCTCTTTACTCACTTGTTATTTATTTACAAACCATAGATGACAAAACTATACAAAATCTAATGTTTCAATTAGCTATCGCTAATTAGCAATATTATAGTCCCCCCTGGCAAAATGTTGCTTTTCCTCAAGCAACTAAAGTGATGGATGGTGCAAAATCTTCTCACTCTCCCAAGTGGCATCCTCATCCAGAAAATTCTTCCACCTCACCAAGAATTCCCGGACGGTCCCGCTCTGTAACCGCCTCTCCTTGGTATCAATAATGGCCTCCAGCTGCAACACCAATTCCCCTCATCATCTGTAGGTGGTAGCTCCTCTGTCACTGTCACCTGTTGTCCCAGTGCCTTCTTCAGGCATGATACATGGAAAATGTTGTGGATCTTGCTGCCTTGGGGTAGCTCCAACTCATATGCAACCTGCCCAATCCTACGTATCACCCTGTATGGCCCGTAAAAATAAGGCTTGAGCTTCTCAGCTCCCTTCTGCTTCAACGATGACTGTCGGTATGGCTGTAAGAGTAGGTAGACCAAGCCCCCTAGCTCAAACTATCGCTCCACCCGACCTTTGTCGGCATACAGCTTCTGCTAGTTCTATGATATATCCATATTATCCTTGAGAGCTCGAAGGATGTCCTGAATCTCTTGGATCCACATCTTGGCTCTAGGAGCCTTACTCGCACCGAACATCACATCATCAAATGATAAAGGATGGTACCCATACAAAGCATAAAATGGTGACATACCAATAGACATGTGATGTGTCGAGTTGTAGCAGTACTCCCCCAAATGCAACCATCTCAACCATGCTCGTTGCTTCACACTGACATAGTTACACAAGTAGCCCTCCAGCCACTTGTTAACTATCTTTGTTTGTCCATCCGTCTGTGGGTGGTAACTGGTACTCAGTGTTAACTCTGTCCCCACTAGCTGGAAAAGCTCCTACCAAAATACACCCATGAATTGGATGTCCCTGTCACTGATGATGGTCTTAGGAAGACCATGCAACCTGAAAATCTCCCAGAAGAATAGCTCGGCCACCAGTGTGGCTGGTAATGCGTGGATATGGTGAAAAAGTGCACATACTTTGTCAGTCGATCAATGAAGACAAAGATAAAATCCTTGCCCTACACCATGGGCAACCCTGTGATGAAATCCATCGATATGCTCAGCCAGTTCCCCTCCAGAATGGGAAGAGGCTACAAAAACACTGTGGGATGGCTCATCTCCCCCTTGTTCCTCTGACAAACATCGCACTTTGTGATGTGCTGGAGTACGTCCTCCTTGAGGCCCGTCCATGAGAACCTCTCCCGAATGGCCCTATAGGTTTTGGTAAACCCCTGATGGCCTGCCAATGGAGAATCATGTGATGCTTGGAGTATATTCTTCTAAAGCTGAGATCCCTCAGTCAAGAAGATCTTGTCCCTAAAATAGATGATATCATCGACCACCCTGTACCTGTCATCTGCCACCTGTCCGTCTAGCAACTCACATGAAAACCTGTCCTTGGAGTACTCAACTAAAATTTGAGCCCTTCAATATATGTCCAAGCTCATAAGAAATAACGTGGCTAGTCTACGTGAAAGGGCATCTGCTACCACGTTATTATTACCCTTGACATACTCAATGTCAAAGTCATATGCTTGGATCTTACTGATCCACTTCTACTGCCTCTCTTGTAGCTATTTCTGCTCCAAAAAGAACCTGAGGTTGTTATGGTTAGTCCTCACCCTGAATCTGTTCCCTACCATATACTTTCGGAATTTGGCCAATGAATGCATCATGGCCAACATCTCCTAGTCATATATGGAATACAACCTCTCACGCGGAAGGAGCTTCTGGCTCTCAAAAGCTATAGGGTATTCCCCCTGCATTAGTACTGCGTCGATCCCCTCTCCCGACGCATCACACTCCAAGACAAATGGCTGCGTAAAATCTAGAAACACAAGCACTAAGCAGCTACTCATCACCACCTTCAACCTATCAAAGGCTTCCTGCACTATATATGTCCAACCGAATGCCCCTTTATTTTTCAAATCTGTAAGGGGTGGAGCAAGCTGTGAGAACCCTCTGATGAACTTCTTATAATAGGTACATATCCAAATGAACCCTTGAAGTTCCGTCACATTCTTCGGCTATGGCCAATCTCTGCTGGCTCTAATCTTCTCCTCGTGGACCCTCACTCCGTCCACTCCAATGATGTGGCCCAGATACAACATCTCTGTCATCCCAAACTCACACTTGGAGAGCTTAGCATAGAACTGTTTCTCTTCCAAGATGCGTAGCACTCCCTCTATATGTTGGAGATGCTCCTCCCACGTCTTGCTATATATGAGTATGTAATCAAATAAAACCAATACAAACTTCCTCAGATGACTGCGGAAGATATGGTTCATGCAAGACTAAAAGGTGGCTTGTGCATTGGTCAGCCCAAAAGGCATAACCAGAAGCTAAAAGTGCCCATAATGACACCTGAAGGCGGTATTGGGAATGTCGTGTTCCCTCATGCGAATCTGATGGTACCCTGATCTCAAATCAATTTTTGAGAAGAACTTAGCTCCTCTCAGCTCATCCATCAGCTCATCGATCCTGGGTATAGGGTACCTGTTCTTCAGAGTCTTCTTGTTCAGGGCCCTGTAGTCAATATACATCCTCAAGGTGCCGTCCTTCTTCTTCACTAGCACTATAGAAGAATGGACTCGTTCTCAGTCTGATGTGTCCAAGAGCTAACAACTCCTGGATGGCCTACTCGATCTCATCCCGATAGGCTATGGGATGCCTATAGGGTGTAGTGATCACCACCTGGATCCCCTGCTCAAGCACGATGGTATGCTCAAACCCCCTATCTAGTGGCCGACCTGGTGGTATATCCCCAAACACCACCTCATGCCTGTCAAGGATGGCCTGTATCTCTAGATGAACTGCTCGACCAGTGGTCTCTGCCTCTGATGTCCGCAGCTCAACAACCCACTCTATGTCTCCCTTTCAGAATTCTACCTCCATCTAGTGTGCTGAAACTATCTAAGGTGGGTAAGTATGCATCCTGCAGATATTCTCATGCTTCCCGGTCTTCTTGTCATCCCACTCCATCTCTAAGGCCTCCCAATCCATGGTGACCTTCCCCAGAGTAATCATCCACTGAACAGCTAGTACCACATTGGTATCTGGTATGTTGACCATGAAAAAGTGATCAGTCATGGTGTAAGTACCCATCATCACTGCTAACTCTAGAACATACCAGGCACACTGCATCGTCTGGGCTCCTGGGACCAAGACTAAAAACCTGTCAAAATTCTCGGTTGGTATACCCCTCCACTCGACCATCTGTGCATAAATGAAGTTGTGGGTTGCCCCACTGTCAGCCAAGATTGATACTCGCTGGCCACGTACTGTTCCACATATGCGTAGCGTCAAATACTTAGGAACTCCTCTCAAAGCTACAAGGGCCCCTCCTGTGGGTGAAAAAGTTGCACCTCTTGTCCCTGGAGGTGGAGGCGGCAACTGATCCTGGGCCATCTAACTATCTCCTGCCTCCTCATCATCCTCCTCATCCTCTTCCCCATTATCATCGGAGAAGACCTCAATGAAGTGTGCCTTGCCAGCGACACACCTATGCCCTGGTGCCCACGACTGCTGAAAAGTGAAGCAAAATCGCTTCTTCCTCAACTCCCTCCTAGCCTCATCATCTACCTGTGTCCATCCTAGATTCCCCTTGGGAGGAGGAACCCTCACATCCTTCCCCTTGGGCTAGAAACCCTGTCTCTGGGGGTAAGGTGTCTGCATCCTAGGAAATGCATCCTACAAATCCCTGGTCCTACTGATAGCATCCTAGAGTGTAGCTGGTCTAGTGGATCTGACTAGACCTTGAAGTGGCTCTG
Organism: Pinus albicaulis; assembly: GCA_034641835.2. NCBI lineage: Eukaryota > Viridiplantae > Streptophyta > Pinopsida > Pinales > Pinaceae > Pinus > Pinus albicaulis. The sequence continues at coordinate 186,865,857 of CM076580.1, forward strand.
CCAATCCCTCCACAAAAATATAGATCATCCGTGTTGTGGATAGATCTGGCACCATCACCGAAACCCTCAATAAATATGAAATGTATGTTTCTGGGCTCCTTGTCTGTTTGAGCTTCATCAGCTCAACAAAATTTTGTTCCAGATCCCTCCAGTCAAAATGATCCATCAATATCCTGGTAAAATCGGCATATGTCGTCACTGTGGAATGCCCGAGTGTCACCATCGCATGGAACCATCAGTACTGGGCCTCACCATCCAAACGTAATGTCGCCACCTTGATTTCCTCTGTCTTTGACATCTGGTTAAGTTGGAAATAGATGTCCAGCTTCTCCACCCAAGACTTTTCCGAACTGTTTGATGATCCATCAAAAGTAGGAAAATGAAATCTACTAGAGGCATGGTGGGAATCTCCATCATGGTAATGCCGGTGCCCTCTATGATGGTCGTGGGGTCTACTGTCCCGCTGGAGCTGCACAAAATCTCTGAATGTGAGATCATCCCTGAACTCCTGCCCATAGGACTGATACTTTGCAAAATACTCATCTAAGTGTCCAGGCTTTGCCTCCTGCCGGGCTCCTGCCCCTGTATTTTCTCCCACGAAAGTGGGCATGGTAGAGTGGGTAGGTGCACATGAAGCTGTCGATTGAGGAGTATCACGCTGAGTAGCACCCTTCTTCGGAAAATGATGGGATGTACCTAATCCCTCTCCGACCAGGAAAACCCCTGGAGTCTCACGTTGCCTACCCTCCACATCTATGAACATCTGGCCCATCACCTCAATATATCTAGCTAAGTCCTGCACAGACTTGAGGAGTGCCTCTCCAAACTGTTTGGCCTCTGTGTCATCTGGCATCGGTTCTTTTTCTCTTAAATCTACTACAAGCTCCACCTGATCTGTGTCTGTAACAGGCTCTCTCTCCTAATCTACGTTTCCTACCCAGGCACAGTCTTCCTCTTTGTAGGTGGCCTCCAACCTACACTCACGGTCTCTATACTCCCTGCCTCTTTATGGTCTCTTCCCTGATGTCATAGACCACAGGCTGAGCTAGAACTATGCTATGATACCACTATAATATCTCGTTTCAGGGATATCTCTAAAACATGGCAAAATTCCAACTAGAGATAGACTGGGAGGGCATTTACCGGATATTTCGCCTCTAAAAAGAGGACGAGATCCAGAGGCTACCTAGCTCTTTCCATACTTTTTCTAAGAGTGAAAGATAAACACATCACGTCGTATAGAACTAGAACACTCAAAAACAATAATAGAAATATAAAGAGAATACAACAACTACGGCAACAATGGAAACTACGGCAACTCAACCAGAAAACATAGAGAGAAAATGCTGAGCCATTTTATTAATCTGAGAAATGTAATTAAGTACAAGAGGCGATCTTGCCCAAAGAAATTAAGAAAACACTCTTAGAAAAGACAAGAAATGGATGCTCTATGAACTACATCCCAGCTGCTAGAAAAATGCCATGTAGCTGCTACTGCTGGAAAGGACTAAAGGTTAGGGGCTAATCCCCTTTTCGGAATGAGCTGAAAATCGACAGATCTCCTCTCCTCAACAACCCAGACAAGATCCAAAAACCATTCCAAGAATGGCCAACCCCAAAAATCACCAGAAACTTCCTCCCTAGTGAATTACGCTAGCCTCCAAGGTACAACGCAGTGGCTGGATAGAAACAACTAAAATACTGCCGAAAACTCCGCCAAAAACCTCCTAAGGGCAAAGGCTGACCCTCTGCTCAAAATCCTGGTGAAATCACCTATAGAAACCCCAAAATGAAGCTCCTCCACAATGGACTGCGCCCTCTCTCCCAGTGACTTCGCAGTCTCTATAAGCGTCGGCTCCGTAACAAACCCAAACAATGAAACGACTCACAAAATACTGAAATAAAAACCTTTCTTGAGTAGGCACTTGAAGTCCCCCAGGGCTAAGTGCGAGATATCCGACCGGAGACACTCAATGCACTAAACAGTGCTACAGATAGGCTAAATAGCTAGCGTGCTCAAGAAGACAAAAGTCTCACTCCAAAATCATCAACTCAAGAATGATCCAAATGAGGAGGCTCCTCCATATTTTATAGCATTGGTTTCTGTCAAAAACCCAACTTAGCCTCTCTCTCCTCCAAATACTCATCCTTATCTATGCAGAAGCTTCTAGAGTGTATGTAGGCCCCCCTCCTCTACGTGGTGTTTGGCCTGCTTGACTCCCCCTTGAGTCACAACGTTGTGCTACTAGGTGGATGTCTTATTCTACTTAAGTGAGTTAGACCCTCTTTACTCGATTTTTATTTATTTACAAACCATAGATGGAAAAACTATACAAAATTGGATATTCCAATTAGCTGTCGCTAACTAGGAATATTACACCAGATCTTGATGCTTGAAAACCACAAGCAGAAATTTTCATTCCTGAAGTTGAAGTTGAAGAGTTCTCCAAATTGATGTGGTGCTTCTTCATCGTTCCTTCCAATGCTTCCATCTTCTTAAAACATTTGGAATCTACATGGCCATCACGATTACAAAAGTTGCAATTTATATCTATTTAATTCCATTTTTTTTATTTTCCTAATCAGTTTGGTGAATTTCTTTTTCAGTTTGCAACTGAAATTGCTTAACACCCTTGTTTGGTTTAGGATGATCCTTTTTAGGATATTTCTTCTTGGGATTATTTTAATATGGTTGATGTTGTGCTATTAAGGCTTTGTTAGAAGAGTTTCTAGTATTGAGAAGACCAAGGTGTAAGAATTTTTCTTGTTATCTTATCAAAGAATCATAAAAGGAATCAAAATAGGGGGACTTGTAGGCTGTTCCTTGAGAAATGAGGGCTTCTCTAGTGGAATGGAAGGTGGAAACAAACACAGAATATGCATGTCCATGCTTAGCAAGAATTGAATAGATAAGGCCACCATATTCCTTTTTGACCTTAAAACCTTCTAAAAGAAGTCTAAGGGTCTTGAATTTGGACAAAAAATCTTCAATAGAGGTGAAATTATTTGGGTCCAATGTAAGAAACTCATTTTCAAGTTGATGGGCCCTCATTTCATTTTGAATGCCAAAAACAATATTTGTCTTTTTCATAGCCGCATCAAGGGTGTCAATTTCTTGGATATGAAATTAAAGGTCTTTAGCAATGAAAATTCCTATCAACCCTCATGCTTGATCTTGTTTATTTTCCCATTTAGCAGTTTTATCTCCATTAGTAGGTTTATTTCTTGTCGTGAGGCTATTCTATAAAGCCCTTTACTTCTAAGTAAGTCTGTCATGTAGGATAGCCATTGGAAATAATTTGTGCTATTCAGAATAATCGAGCATGCACTTTCCATTTAAAAAAAATGAAGTTGAAAAAGGCTGAAACTAATTGATCCAATAGAAAGATCTAAAAAAAATAGGCTGCTTAAAAAAAACATCTCGGAAAACGACTTCCGGATGAAGAAATTATGCCTTTTTGAACAAAATTTATTATAGATGCCAAATAGTTACGTGAAAGGTTGAAAGCTGATGATGAAGTTCTACTTTAAAAAAAAATTCCCTCCCCCTTTTAAATCTTAATAGAATAAACTCACTTTAAAAAAAAAAAACTACTTTATGTGACCCACTTTTATAAATAAGTGAAAGTCACTTTTACAATCTTACTTTTACATGTGCTTTTGAAATAAAACCTTCTTTTTAAAACTGGCAACTTGCCAAAGGGATTTATAAGAAAAAATAATTTAACAAAATTTCTTTTACAAAAATAAGCTTGAGAGAGAGACTTGAACCCAAGACCTCTATTCTCATAAACTAAATTTACACCAAGTGAGAAAGTAAAATATATCTATAATTGTTTGAAAGGAGGAAGGGTTTTTTTTTTTCTCTTTGATGTGGGTGCTTTTCGCTAAAAAAAGAACAGAAAAATCCATGCACAAAAAGAGACGAAATGCAAGCCTTATGGAAAAACATCAGATTTTCGATTAGTCTTACCAAAAACTATCATTTTTTCTGCTATTTTTGATTTCCTGAGATCGCAAAAAAGTGCGTCTTCTTATTTCTGATTTTCCGATATTGTACACAACACAGAGAAAAGAGCATACATAAAGAAGAGGCTATAGATCCAGAAATAAAAAAACTATAAACCAAAATAACTAGAGGGAACTGAAATACACAGAACGATTAATAAATATACCTGCAAAAAATATACTTTATACCTCAAGATCTAAAATGACATAACTTAGGCAACCAAAAACCTTTTCGCATGAAACGAAAGGGGTTCCTCACTGTAACAGATGCTCCAGACACAACATAGTAGTTTTCCCATCTGGAAAGTTGTCATAAATAGTATATCTAGAAAATGGCAGTCGCATGCAGTCAAATGGGCATCGGATTTGGATCAACAACGGATGCAACCCTCAAAATGGCTCTGATACCATGTAGTAATTTACAGGGTAAGTTTCTTAGATAGACACCAAATTTCACTGCTCACAAACATATTAAAAATCAGTACACCAGTATTTGACGTTGTTAAAACCCTCGAAGAGGGAAATAGTCCACAGCCTGAGCCAATGCAGCCACTTCAGGAAATCTATTAGTATAAAAGAAAATTTACATAAGTTTCTCTCATAAACGGTTACCGGAAAAATGACCCTCCATGCTCTTTAAATAGAGATCATGGACCAATCGAATGTTAAGCCACCGATCAAGTGATGGTAATACCGAGGATAGAGTGAACCATCAGATCACTACATATCATGACCATCGTATTATAAGCTACAAATGTACATAGTAAAGAAACACACTTTCGCTAACTCTACACTAGACCAAGTCATACTTAACTATTTCCTATGTGTCAAAATATCCTATCATCCCCCCTTAAGAACAACATGGGATAGGATTGAAGGATTTACAAAGGTGACACAAAAGGAGACTATTTCCTATGTGTCGAAATATCCTAACATGATCCTGCTGACTCATTTCTTCAGTAATTTACGTAATTATTCCCATATTTCTTCATCTAGAATTGTGTACTTGAGTACTTTTCTAAATGTTTCATCTAGCTTAGTGTATTTTTGGAAGGTAGGCTTAACAAAAAATAAATGACTTATCTCATGTTTAATAAGTAAATTATAACTATGACATTCCATGGAAGCTTTTCCTATAATTGAATGCTTTATCTTTGCAAATTTGGATTTATCTCTGGAAATTGAATAAAGCTTATGATGATACTCATTCAAATTAATCAATTTATCTCCTATTCTTGTTAACACATGCAACGATTTTTGATGTAAAACAAATAAATTTCTACGAAGTTTTTGAATTCCTTATTATAAACTGTGGCACTTGTTTTCCAATTGCAGCATCAGATTTCTCTTAGTAAGAATCCTTCTTACTTCCAAAATGGCTTATGTCCTTTCTTCAATATCAAATTATTCTAATTCTTCTTCTGCCTTAGAATTTAGAATCCTAATAAGAGTTGTGGCTCTACCTATTTTCATACCCAATTCTTTCTTTACATCTGCAACTACTCCTTTACACATTTTAATGAGTTAGGAGATACTCAACATTATCATTACCACTAAATCTTGTGGTAATGTTGTGATGCTAATGGTTGTGATAACCTAATCTTGTCATAACCATTGGATGCTACTGTGTAGTGTATTCATGTTGTGATTCATATAATTATTTATCTTTTGAATCTTAGTGTATATCTTGAATTCTTTTCCTGAGATATCTGTGATAGTAGGGGAATGACTTTCCCTTTGTCTTTTGTCCTACTTTTCTTTAGACACTAGATTTTGAGATATTGTTACTAATATGTTATGTTCTTCTACTTCCTACAAGGTAATTTTCTACCATTCATCCTAGTTCATATAATATTTTATATCATATATAAGAGTGTGTGTATATGGGGTAGTTTTTTTCTCGACCCTTAACTTAGAAATTATTCCTAGTGGGTCATAAGATGAGCTAAAACTGATCTTGAAATTCATTTGTTTAAGTAGTACATTTGCTTCCTTCCATGTTGATATAACATTACAAATAAAAGGCCCCTTTTTATTTTTTATTTTGAATTTTCATCCAAGTGGATATTAGTGGCCACCCACCTATTCCACTTGGGGCCCCACCATTTTTTTTTTCAGTTTTTTAGTTTCCTTAATTGTAGCATAGTTTACTATTTTTAGCATTTTTTCGGGTCCTAAACTTTTGGAGTTGTTTTGAGGCCTTAAACGATATTTTTTTGGGAAAATCCTGAGCAACATAGAAGTTCCTTTGATGTTTCTTACATAAAATTTTCTAGTCCTTGGATAGATCTTTCTAACGAGGTATTTTTCTCATCAAACAAATATCGTAAGCCAAAGTTATGCCCCTGAGAAGTTGATGTACCAATTTACCCAAATGGGGCCCATAATTTTTGCACTTCATCTCCTAGGGTTAGGTTTTTGGATGTTTAGGGTTTTCCATTGTTTCTCAATAATAAATGGGCCCTTGAGCCTCATTGTAACATAGTTCAGAGGGCTGTATCCACCACATCTCTTCCTACCAATAAGCTACCAGCACCATAGCTAGTTTATTTCCATTCTTCCTATAAATAAATTTTAGTTCTTTGATATTATTGAAATGAAGTGTTATTTCTATTGCATATTTTTATTTATGGTTATATGTGTATTGTTTTTCGTTCATGCATAAATTCGAATCAATGGTATCATACGAGTCTGCTCTTTCTCGATCCTTCATTGCATGTTCGCAACGAGGTTGGAGTATAAGGAGTTAGGGTTTGATTTGATTGAACCTTTGCAATATCAGCCTCGCAAACCCCGACGATCTCCCATGGGGGATGAAAAGAAGATGAGGGAGCAGGATATCCTATCAAAATATTTCTCGAGGAGGCGCTCGAAAAAAAAGGAATTTGATGATGGATAACTTTGCCCAGATCCTTCAAAAACTTCCCATCGGCTACGCATTTTCATCCAACATCCAATCTAGACGCGCAACACATTTTAAGGTAAAATTGAACTTTGAAATTCTCATATTTGAGGGCCAAATTGATTTAGACACTGTATATAGATGGTTGAATCTATTAGAATGATATTTCTCAGTTCATGACCTTTTCGACTGGGATAATACTATTTTTACACTTGTCAAAGCCGCCCCCTATGTCAAGGACTGGTGGGAAACCTACTATGAGAAAAAAGACGAGGGGGAACCCTCTCTATTCTTAGTTGTACCCACTTGGAATTATTTCTAAGACACCATCAAGGAACAATATTATCCCGTGGGGAGCTATGAGGACAATTACATACAATGGACTACGTTGCGACAACAAAGGGATCATGATGTGTATGAGCTGACAAATCTATTCCATACCCTGAACAAAAAGTTTGGTATCAAAGATTCAGAGAAAAATTTGGTGCTAAAGTACTACAGTTGTTTTCACAAATACATTAAGGAGGAAATGGAGTTCCTCGACATCTCCTCAGTTGGTATGACATACCAATATGCTGCCAAGATTGATCAGAAATTCAAACAGAAGAAGCGAGAATTTTTTATTTGCAAATCAAAAGTAAGGGAAAGGTGCCTCTAAATAGTAGAGGAAAGGAAAAATCCAAGGCATGGAGGCCCAATACAACCAGCCAAATACTCAAGTAAAGAACAACACCGCAAAGCCGAAGAAGGACACGGGAAAGTGGTGTGAGTTTAATAAGAGCTCCACTCGCAACACAAGTGAGTGTTAGGCCAAGGAGTCACTCCTGGCCAAGATGAAGGCCTATAAATCATATGAAGGCTCCAAATCTAAATAAGAACCTGAAAAGGGGAATGAAAAAGGGAAGCATATTATTAATGCGAAGCCCAACACCACCATTGCCACCATGAAGATCCAGAGGAGGAGGAGCGTCTGTTCCATTCCTAGATGTGGGTAAAGGGTTCCCCGCTATAGTTCATTATCGATAGTGGGAGCCAAAAGGACCTAATTTTAGCAGAGTTCGTGAAGTGGTTAGGCTTGCCTACCTTAACACACCCAAATCGATACACCATCTAGTGGCTTCACCAAGGACGATATCTTCACGTGAGCTAGAAATGCTTCCTTCCCTACACCATCAAGCCTTCACGAATGAGGTATTATGTGAAACTTATCCTCTTGATGTTCGTGATGTATTATTATTCCAAACATACTTATGGAAGCTACATGTTGTGTATCAGTCCTATCCTTGTGCTTTTATTGCTACTTTGGGCAATAAGTTGTAAAGGATACCAGAGGTACCACCTCCTACCGTGATCTTTTTGGTTACTGCAAAACAATGCAATAAACGCATTTCCAAAAAAGGGAAATTTAGTTTTCTGATGATTTTCCCTCAGGGAAAGAAGAATACTATGGCTACAACCTCTATAAAATTCTCCTTCACACGATAACAACAAATAGACAAGGTCTTGGACGAGTACGAGGAGATCTACACCTCACTTGCAGGGGTGCCTCTGCACTGTCAGGTCAAACAACCCATCGATCTGACCCCAAGTGTGCGCGCTGCCCAATGGAACAACCTATCGATGCTATGTTATGCAGAATGATGAAATAAGGAGGCAAATTTAGGAGCTACTGCAGAAAGGTCGCATCCGACCAAGTTCATCGCCCTATGGGAGCTTGATCGTGTTGGTGCAGAAGAAGGATGGGACTTGGAGACTATTTATTGACTATCAGGCAGTTAACAAGATCACTGCCCGGAATGGGTACCCGATCCCACAGATTGATGACCTTATGGAGAAACTCGGAAGGGTGAAATATTTCAGCAAGATAAAATTGAATTTCAGGTATCACCAGGTACCAATTAAATCCTTTGATGTATCGAAGACTGCCTTCAAAGCTAAGGAGGGCCTTTTCGAATGGCTAGTCATGCATTTTGGGTTGATGAATGCTCTCAAAATCTTCATGAGGCTCATAGATGACATCGTGCGGCCATTCACCCAATCATTTGTAGTAGTGTACTTAGATGAAATCCTGATCTTCAGCTATAATTGGGAAGAGAACTTGCACCACATTCGATAGGTCCTCTAAACACTGTGGCAACACAAGTCATGTGCCAATTTGGAGAAGTGCACTTTTGGTATGACCCACGTTCACTATCTTGGATACATTATTGATGAGCATGGGATGCATGTGGATCCAACCAAGATCTAATTCATTCGGGATTGGCTAGCCTCAACCACTCTAACAGAGCTTCATAACTTTATAGGTCTTTATAATTTCTACCATAGGTTCATGTTGGGATTATCTCATATCACTTAGCCATTGAGTGAAGTCACAAAGGGAGGAGCGAAAAAAAAATTCTTTTGGTCGTAATCTCAACAGAAGGAGTTTGTACAATTGAAACATCACCTCTTCTCTTCCCCAGTGATCACATTACCATACTTGCAAAAAAAAATTATGATCGATACAGATGCCTCTGACTATGCTATTGGGGCAGTTCTTACTCAATAGGGGCATCCAATGGCATATCACAGTGAGACATTGTCCAACACAAAGCATGAGTATCCCACTTATGGAAAAGAAATGTATTCCATTTTTTATGATTTATAAAAATGGAAGCATTACACTTTAGATAAGAAAACAATCATCCACATACACCACCGACCCCTGTAGTTCATATAGATACAAGGGAAGTTGCAGAATGATCACATCAGAATTTGTCCACATATTTGTAACAATTTCATTTGTACATCAAGTACAATAAGGGCAGAATCGATAATGTTGTAGAATGCCTCAACTAACCACCGATCGTGGTGCTAAACTCCATTCTCAACTCTTCTGGGCATGAGACTTCTTTTTGGTTGCTTCTCTACAAGAGCGATTCAAAATTCAGCCACACATACAAGACACTATTGGAGGGTATGCAAGTTCCAAATTTTGACCTCGAGGATGCACTTCTATGTCACCTGGGACACCTTTGTGTTCCTTCAAGTGAGCGTGGCAAGATGATTTGGGAAGTGCACAATAGTCGGGTCATCGGGAATTTTGGGGTCAATAAAACAGTGGTAGTATTGTAGAAGTATTTCTATTGGTTGAACCTTCGATAGGATGTCAGGAAAAACATCATATCCTGCACTACTTGCACCATTTTCAAACAAACCATCAAGAAGCAAGGCCTATATACTCTGCTACCTACGCACTATTCAACCTTGGGAATACTTCTCCATTGATTACATGTTGGTCCTTCCTTCCACTAAGCATGGATATGACTGTGTTTTCATGGTCTTCGACAGAAATTTCTCAATGAAGGCCATTATGGTGGACTACAAGAAGAATATCACATGAGAAGCCACTGCTAAACTCTTATTTAAATGAGTGTGGGTGCACTTTCTGATCCCAAAGTCTATCATCTTATATTGGGATAGCAAGTTACTCACCACATTTTCATCCAACATCTAGTCAATGCTGGACACCAAGCTCACCAAGTCCACAACTTTCCATCCCCAAACTGATGGCCAGATAGAGGTCATCAATAGGATGATCGTACACATTATGTGCATGTAAAATTCAAAGCATCCATGCACATGTGATGAGAGACTTCCCTATGTACAACACAATTATAACCAGGCTCTCCACAGCTCAACTGGCCACAACCCCTTTCAGGTGGGCTTGGGATTCCAGTTATTATGCCCCTTTGACGTAGCCATGCCATTTGTGGCTACTCAGGCCGATTCGGCTCATGTCTAGTCTGAAGCTAAGAAAGCAAACAAATTGATTGAGCACATTAATCACATACACAAATAGGTTCATGACATATTGGATAGAGCTAATGCTAAGTAAAAGCAACAACATGATCAAAATCAGATGCCACAGAACTTTGAGGTGGGCGACAAAGTGTGGGTACATTTGCAGAAGGAGCACCTTCGTTGACCCCACCACAAGCTTCATCCACCTTGATGTGGGCTATGAACCATCACCAAGGTTGTAGGGGCCAATTCCTTTGATCTCAGTATTCCACCATTCCTTCGTCTGCATCTAGTGTTCAATGTGGACCACATTCGACCCTACTTCCCACTTCTACTCGACACCTCTCACATTGCAATACAACTCACACCAATAGAGTTAAATCCAACATACATGGAATAGGCCACCAAATATTGTATCATGGACATGAAAATCAGGAACACTCACTAGCAGAAGATCCAACTATACCAGTTTGTCAAATCTAGCCGACTCTTGCACCAAGGCAAGTGGTTTACGAGGGAGCAAGTTCAGTAGAAGGTTCTGCATCTCGTGGACAAACTCACTCCAATGGGGACCATTGATTCTTAAGGGGGGAGGAATGATATATATGGATATTAGTGGCCACCCGCATATTCCACTTCCATCCCCACCATTATTTCTTCCAGTTTTTCAATTTCCTTAATTGTAGCAAAGTTTACTATTTCTAGCAGTTTTTCGGGTCCTAAACTTTCGAAGATGTTATGAGGCCCTAAATGAGGTTTTTTTTGAAAAAAGGAAGAAACATGGAGGTTAAATAGATGTTCCCCACATCAAAAGTTGTATTCCTCAGATAGATATTTCTAACAAGGTATTATGCGCATGAAATGGAGATCATATGCCAAAGTTACGTCCCTCGGAAGTTGATGTAATAATTTACCCAAATGGGGCCCATAGTTTTTCTGCTTCATCTCCTAGTGTTAGGTTTTTGGATGTTTAGGGTTTTCCATTGTTTCTAAAGAATAAATAGGCCCTCAAGCCTCATTTTAACATAGTTTAGAGGTATGTAGCCACCTCATCTCTACTTATAGATTAGCTACCAACACCCTAGCTATTTTATTTCCATTTTTTCTGCAAACAAATTTCAGTTCCTTGATATTAATGAAATGAAGTGTTATTTCCATTGAATATTTTATTTATGGTTATATGTGTGTTCTGTTGTGTTACAACATAAATTCAGATAAAATTAGGCCTTCTTCCTTTCACTTACAAAATGGATTTGATCCATGTTAGTCATTTTCCTAATGTATTCTAGAGAATATTCGAAGAGGGAAAAATTTAAGCAATGTATATGGTGGTAAATCACAACCATGTACTCTGATTTCTATATAATTTTGATACAAGTACCAATCTCATGTTTTATTTTTCTCGCTTAAATGCAAGATTATTTTAATTTTTGTCCCAATCCTTGGTTTTACATCACTGTTTAATAAACTTATGACCAAATGTAAAAATTGATCCACAAAGTCATTGAATGTATATTTAGTGGTATTTTTTCTTAATAATGATGTCCATTGGATTACTGATTGTGGATTTCCTTCGCTATCCATCTTTTGCCAAGGAAAAGAGAATCTATTTGATTGATAAAATAAGAATAATTACACTAAAACAAAGGCATATTTTAACACTCCTTATGTGCTAAACTTCATGAATTTCTCATGAATTCAATATGCCAATAATTGGTTGTATTTAAATATAAGAGTTTTTTCATTTAATGAGAAAACTAAGAAGAAACCAATTATGACCTCATCGACCCATTGATCGGAATGATAACCTAACAGATATGCAAAAATGGATATAATATGCTTGGTCATTTCTAGAAACATAGATGATTGATAGGGTGGATTTTTTTTAGGCAATTGAGCATCTTCTTGCAAGAATGTTTAAAAAAATTGGGTTTTTTGAGGAAAATATATCTTTTTGTAGATATCCATTAGGGATTCTAGAGAAAATGGATGCAAGATTCTAGGGTTTTTGACTTGGAGTATGTTATTTATTGACTGAAGAGTAGTGGTGAATAAGACTTCTTTGTTTTGAGAAATTACTGCTCTTTGACTTAGGATATACCTAGACTGACACCAAAAAATAAATTATGGTAAGTAAAAGGATTGTGGAACGATAAAATGGTGGAGAGATGAATGCCCTAAGTTTAATTCATGAGTTGAGCCTAAGAAGTTTTGTTTTAGCCAATTGTGGAGTTCAAATAGATCAAACTCACAATTGGTTTCTACAAATTTATAGTGTTGTTCCAACAAAGGATCATGTTCTTAGTCAATAGGGTGAAGCATGGGATTATCCGTGTTCTTGGACTTCCTTTTTAAAGAAATAATTGTAGAGGAAATGGAAAGGAATATATTTACCCAAAGATAGCCTAATTTCCTTTGATGTGTGAGAGATGTGGTAAATATCTTCAATTTTTACCACTTTTTGACAAATTTTTCTTCAACTCTGTGACTAGTACTATGTTTTACTCCTGCAAATGATTACAACGGTGGTGAGATGGACATATAGGTCAATATTTAATAGCTTCTATTTAAAAAAATACATTAAAACATTTGAATAATGTGATTTATTTGTTAAATTATCCATTATGGAGGAGCATGGGGGAAGGAATTAATGATTAACATATAATTTACAACTGAAAGGATGTGATTGGTTGAAATATATGATCATTGGCAGAGTGGGGGTGTTCCTCATCTTTTGGTGAGAGAGGAGGAAAAGATCTTTTGAATGAGTGAGAGTTGTTTTCGGAGGGGGTATGAAATGGTAAGTGGTATTGGAGTGAGGGGGTGCAAAGCGCATGAGGGAAAGGCACATGGCGTGGGCAGTCTTTGGGAGTCCAACTTTTCCCACCCCACTGTTGACTAAATGTTAGATGGGCTCGGGGGTGTGAAGTGCGTTGTAAGCCGTTGATTTATTTATAGTGTAAATCATGACGATTGGATATGGCAGCAGTTTAAGAATAAATGACAAAATTATTTTGTCGTGATTATTTATTGCTAAACCTTTCTTTAGTAATCACACTAATTACATTTTCTAATCAAATGCAATTAAACTATTTAACAGGGTGAATTTTAAATTTACGCGGTAGTACTTTGGGAAATAATACTTTTTTCTATTTTTTATTTATTGTATCCCCTATTTGTTTTCTTATTTTCATTTCTCATTATTTATTTATTTTCTTTTTATTTCTTTTTATTTATTTATTTTGTCGAGCATTTTTTTTTTATTTGTCTTCTAAAAATATCTAACTTATCAAAACCAAATATGGTACAACACATCACATGAATTTTTTTGATTCTCATCACATTGCAATGACATTTATTATTTTTCACATTATGATGATGAATATTATTAATCACGTTACGATGGAATATTTTTTCAACATATTGCAATGGTGTTTTATGTTTCTCACATTGCAATGAAACTTAATATTGGTCACATTATTATGACATTCATTATTCATCACATTACAACACCATTTGTTTTTCATCACATTGGAAACAACTTTAAAGTTATTAAATTCATATTATAGGTCACATTGCAATGCCATTTATTATTTTACACATTGCGACAATGTTGATTATTCATAATGTTGTCACATTTTTTTTCAAAAGTGATATTGGTTATTGTTAATCACATTACGACAATAATATCCATCACATTGTTCTTTACATTGTGAAATTGTTCATAGATCGTCACATTGCAATGAAATTTATTATTCGTAGCATTGTGATGGAAAATATTATTATTGATATTGAAATGGAATACTTTATTTATCACGTTGCGACATTGCTTATTTCTCATCACATTACAGCATCATTGGTTGTTCAACACATTTCGATTTCATTTATGATGAACAAAAAATGACTTCAAGCATTCAACAACGGAACAACATAGCCAACCATAAGGAAACATGATTATTATGGACAACCATTATAAAACATAGTTAACTACAGAAAACATGGTCTAACATGATGAGGATGTTAACCATGGTCAACCATGGACAATTCATCAGCCATGGTCAAATTTTGTCAAACATTGACAGACCTATTTCAGATGATCATGATAAACATCACATCACGTTCATTGTTCGTTGAAATCATTGTATGTTTATTAACAATATCAATAATGTGTCCATTTTGATGAACAATGTGTCATTTTGAATAATATATATCATCATAATGTGATAAATAATGAATAGAGTGTTGAACATGATGCATATGGTTGAATATGTTTAAACATTTAATAATGTTTCTAACTATCGTTAAATTTTTTTTATCAATGTTTACTTATAGATGATTGCGATTGTCCATGATTCCCATGGTGACCATGGTTCACCATGGAATAGATATTAACTATGGTTGGTGTTAGAGCACATTGACCATCCAAATTACGTATTCCAACTTTTGAAAACATTTGAAATTTTTTGATGAATTATATATGGTTGACCATGTTGTGTGAAGTTAACTATGCTTGACAATGGTTATCCATGCATAACCATGTTTGACCATGGTTGGATATGTTGTTCAATTTTTTAACATGATCAACCATGGTCAGTTTTGGTTGACTACCATTGACCTTTTTTACCTATAGATGTTTGTGATTGACCATGATGGCCATGGTGACCATGGTTCACCATGACACCCATATTGACTATGTTTTTTGTTTGAACACATTCACCATTCAAATTAGGTATTTCAAATTTGACAACATTTATCCATGGTTGACCATATTATTCTTGTCAATGGTTGTTGATAAATAACATTGGTTATTAATAACATTAATATTGATAATAACATCAAAGAATAATCACATTACTATATTATAATAAAATGATTTATTACATATAAAAATATTATTATATCAATTAGATTAATATAGTGTTTATGGTATAATTAATGTATTACATTTAATAATATAACATTGTTAATGTTGTTAATCATGTTACTAATAACATTATTATTAATATTAATGATATGTGAATTACATTTCAATTGATTTACATTAATTTTTTTTTTTTTTTTTCTAAGTAAGTCTAAAATCTATTATATGAACATATAGTACAGAGCGATACTAGCCTTAAGCAGGCATATTGTCAGCAAAATGACAAAAATAGAGCTGCCCTGTACGGGAAACCAGCTCGAGCAGAGTGTAAGAGCTGCCTCTTCCGAGGAAACCAACTTTAGCATAACGGTTATAAACAAAAAGACAGAGTCGCCCACGAGGGGAAACCGACTCATTCTATGTTTGTAACTGAGAACTGAAACAACAGTATAAACCAGAAAATCAAAGAGTCCTAGCAGGATTACATGGATTTGCAGAACCGCTAGAGGCCGTAGTCGCCTGAAGGCTGCTCCTCTTCTATCCTGCACCATCCTGCGCTTTCATCAGTGTGGGCCGGGTTGCTCTGAAAAGCATCTGGTTCAGCATCTTGAACGCCATCCTGTGAGTCTTTAGCATGCTGGTGGGCAGAGCTGCCTGCTCCAGCTTCGCGAGCCTCATCAGTACCTGTAATGAGGGTGAATTGCGGAGAGGGAGAGGGCACAGCCTCGTTCGGGATGGAGGGAGGCGGAGGGGCGGGAGTGGTCTCAGCTACCTCTTTAAAAGAGACAGTGACAGTAGCGATGATCAAAGGCTTGTTGGTGTTACTTTGAAAGTGAAAAATGGCGGAAGAGGGACTGTGGAGAGGCGCAGCAGGGAGGGGAGCAGCAGGAGAACTGGAAGAACCTGGACGGGGCCTGCGCGAGGCAGGGGAAGTGCGGTTGCGCAAATTGCTGGAATGGCGCCTCACTCGAGGCCTTTCGAAGCTATCTGCAGGGGAAGACGAATCCGAAGAACTAGAGGGAGAGCGCCAACCTCTGGAAGAAGAAGCTCTCGTATTACCCCGCCGGCATCGAAGCCGATGCCTCAATCTGGGCATGGTGGGGCAAAAGTCGAGACTAGGGCCAGACAGGAGGCGAGGAGGCGGCGTGTTCCAGAGAGTAGACGAAGTAGCATTCAGACCAGAGCAAAATGGACTGTGGGAGAAATGCAGGCCGGGATAAAGATCGAAACAGCAAGTAAGCAGACACTGACGGCCAACCTGCGTGCGGAAACTGGGTAAGGAGGCCTCCGCAGGGCAACTAAAATTGAGCGGCTTAACCTGCCGAGTCATGAAGCGCCGGAGGGAGTGACGGACCAGAGTGGTATGGAGATTATCCTGCAGAGCAACCAGACGGAAATAGAAATGAAAAAGCCGAATGAACATTGCGTGAGGACTCGCGTTCAAGTAGGGCGGGTCGATTCCTCGTCGTTCCCACCATCGTAAATGCTGCGTTGGGTGGAGTAAATTCGCAGTAGGCATGGCTGCGAGGATTAAATGCTGACGAGCCCGAGGCCACGTGCTAGCCCGTGGCATACCATCCTTCCGGACGCCCCTAATCAACCGCATCCGGGGTACATTAATTTTATTATTAACTATATGAGCATCATAAGTATTATTATTAATATTATTATGTTGTGAACATTAATGATATTAATATTAACAATAACATTGTAACATGAGTTTTTTCATATCATAATACTATTCTGTAATGATATTAATGGTGTATTTATGTTATAGTTAATGTATCATGGTTAGTGTAACATTGCTAATATTATTAATGACGTTACTATTATTATTATTATTATTATTTTAATATTATTTATGTTAATATTATATTAATAATGTTATTGATAACATTAACATTGATAATTCCAATTGTGGTTATCCCAGAGAGGAAGGAATGGAATTCTCTGCACCTAGGAGACTTTATTTACAAATATTTCAATGTCAACTATGGATAAAATAAAATAAAATATTATGACTAAAACATTTCATCCATATTAACTCATTTTTATGGAGGATTACAATTTTTAACGTGCAAACTTTTTCTCAAGTTTTAAAGTCTAAAAGAAGTTTGCACATCAAATAATTTCATCCATCTCAACACTTGGTGGATTTGAGCTAAGATGGATTCATTCTAGTGTTAATAATAATAATATTATTATTATTAATATTATTATTTTTGGAATATTAATGTTATTATAACATTAAAATTAATATTTATAATAATATTAATAATATTATTATATATAATATTAATATAATAATATTAAGATTAATAATAATAATATTATTATTTTTGGAATATTAATATTATTCATAATATTAAAATTAATATTTATAGTAACACCAATAATAATATTATAATACTATTATAACATGAATTATTACATTATATGATGATATTAATAGTTTATATATGTTATTATTTAAATATTATTCTTAATGTTTTCAATGAGTTATTAATAACTTATTATTAATAAGAGTATGTGGGTTTCCACAATCTATCATCACAATAATAATGATAATTTAGGATATTTTTACCGTGTAAGAGGGAGGATTATGTCTAATGTTTTGAGTAGACACTCCAACCATTCTCAAATTCAAAAGGCTGAATAATTAACCAAGAGTGAAACCTGATTGTAGATAAGCAAAGAGAGTTAAAAGGTGAACATTAGATTCAAAGGTCAAATAAATATTAGGATTAGTGGACAAATGTGAAAGGACAAAACAAATGACCAAGAAATAAGGAGCAATAATAATTAAAATTCATAACATAAGATTTAAATAAATAAATAAATAAGAGATAGAGGTTAAAGTTCAAAATAAAAAGCTAATAAAGGGTAGATGTGGAGGATACTAATTAATAAATAGGAAATACTAAATGAATTAATAAATAAATTAAGAATATAAGAAGAATAAATCTTATATCAAAAGAATTAATAAATAATTATAATTAGAGTTCGAATCGAAGAGATGGTTAATAATAGTAAATTAATGACATATCAGAAATGAGATTAATTAATGAAAGAATAGGTTAGAAGACAAATTAATAACAAAAGATGAATAAAATTAATCAAGAGTTAATAAGAATATTAAGAGAATAAAATAGGAATGTTATTTACTATGGTTAACTTTAAATAAAATATAAAGGGAATAAGAAAAGGAAAAGAAGGAAAATTATATTAAATTAAATTAAGAAATAGGGTGGTTTATGAATTATGAGGAAATAATAAGAAAGTTATTGAAGAATTAAAGACACGTGAAGAACACTTAAAGATGGTAGAGATATATAATTATATAATTCAGTTGATAAGGTTCTTAGAATTATATGTGTGTTTATTAATATTAAATTTGGCAAACGGATTATGATTGGTATTGAAAAAATGTTCTTTCAACTGAGATTTAACTGATCTGCATGTTTGGACTACATAAGAATTCTTGGGTGAATTTTATAAACCCCAAGGGATGATAGTGATCTAATTGATCTTTAGGAGATTTAAATAATTTACAAAACACTACAAAATAGTTTTAATGTTTTTCTTCCCTATATCAAAGGGACCAATGATCATATTTCTAAAATATTAGCCAAGAAAAATATTAAAACTTTTTTTAAATTCCTAAAAGAATTAAATTGTTTATTTAAATATTGTAAAATCAATTAGATCCATGTCATACCTCTAGGTTTATTAAATTCCTTTCGGATGCAGGAATTCTTATATAGGTCAAATAGGTAAATTAGTTAAATCCCAGTTGAAAGAATATGCAGTGGATACCAATCATAATCAGTTTATGAAATATGATTTTGTTGAAAAAAAATATATAGATATAAAATCTTATATTATTTGACCAAGAAAAAGCCCTTTCCATTGCTCCCTTTTATTCCACCTAAATCATCCATGAAAACCTCGAAATAAAAATACAATATAATTTTAATGGTGAATAGGGCTACAAACTAATAAATTCTTGGAATACAGTCGTCCAAATATTTAATTACTACCCCCTTTATTCCTCGGCTGAATCCTTAATTATATATTTATCTTTCCACTTTGCATATTATGCATATGTATTTAATTCTTCTTATCACTTTCATAGTATTCCTCATTTTTTATTCAATCTCCCCCTGGTTTTTTCATAATTTAATTTAATTAATTTAATATAGATTATTCCCCTTTCTATTATAAGCTTGGTATATTTATCTATTTATATGACTTTTATTAGACATGTGGTTGAAAAGTCAAAGTGAGACAAGTAACATGCTATGAAAATGTAAAAAATTATTTTTATTAATAAAAATGAAATTATTATTTTTATTATTATTCTTAAAAATATATTAAAGAATATCATTTGACATAATAGACTCCTAACTTCCCATAAAATAGTTAGAATCACTTATGCCCAAGAAGGATAAGAAGAAAAGAAGAAAAATCCTCTCTTTTTTTATACAGTATGAATTGTTGAATGAGAAGACCACCAAAAATAAAATACATGATTGGAGATAAATGTCATGAGTGGAAGCTACTTGTTTCTTTTAAAATATAGTAGGAGATAAAGGGATTTAGAATAAAAAAATATGCCAATGGGGTAGAAAGTTTGGACTTGAACGTAGAAATAGTAGGACGCTTCTTGTGGTTAAGGAGGTGAAGCTAAGGTTGAAATTATAAGTTGTTTTCTTGGTAAGAAGGAGTAGAGCTTGGGGGAAACGAGTAAGAGGTGTATTTCACAGTTGGGAGGACCGTGGCAACCTTTAATATATTTTCAAGAACCTTTAGATAAGTATATGCATATGTAGAAAAACCAGTGTTAATATATTATTTGTGTAGTTGAGAATTATGAATGAAATAAGTAGGATTTCATTTATTTGTGTTTCTTAGACATATTCAAGTAAGTGGATGGATAAATCTTATTAATGATATTGTCAATAAAATGTATATTTATTTATGTGTATCTTGCTTGTTCCGTTGCAAGAAAGCTATCGGTTATAGGATTGAAGATTTAACTTAAAAGTTTCTATATGTAATATTCAGTTTTCCCTTTCCGTGGAGAATAAGAAAAGAGACCCACCCAAAGAACCAACTTTGGTATCCATTGTAAAGGGAATATCAGGAGGAAAACAAGAGAGAATTAACTAAAATGGAGTAAGGAGAATAGAAATATGAAAATATTTTGTCATATACGATAACATTTAACTTTTATTAAATTTGAATTCCTGGAAAATAATAGAGGAATATTTATATATGTATGATAGTATATTATCTTGTTAAAAAGAAGCCGATGTTATTTCTAGGCTAACTCGTTATTGGACAAAGACGACGAAAGGGAGACCCCATCGATTGGACCTAACTTATGTTGTCCTTGGAAAGTTATTAGTTGGGCCTTAAAGGAAAACCTTAGTTGTACTCCCGTGACAGGAGCCCACTAGGCCTCTAACATACTTCGCAATTTCTAAATCTAAGAAAGAAAAATAAATTAACCAGATCGTGCATTTAGAACAACATATAAATTAAAGTGCATATTTTAAATTTACATGAATACCCTTTTGCACGTGAATGGAAAACAAGTGGAAAATAATAATAATGAGGAAGTAAAAACCATGACTGACATTTCATTTCACTTGAAATAGCCCAGAAGAAGAATACATGCATAGCTTTTTTTCTTCTTGAAATAAAGAAACATTTTCGGCCTCACAATATTCCACCATAAATTGAATCAAAGAGTATGAAAATTTGATTTAACAAAGAGGAAAACCATTACATTCAAAACAAACATTTTAGAGCACTATTTGCAAGAAGCCAAGCTTTTGTCCCAAACATTTTAATGAAACCCTCTAGATATTTATATAACAAAAATTAGTAAACGTAGCACATTTTCTCCCTTATATACCCTAATTACAAAGAAAATTAAATGTATTGATAAATGTGTGTTATGTTTAGGAAATCCATGAACAAAACACATAAATTTTAGAAATCTTTATCAATACAAAATTATGGACTATGGAAATATCCATGTTAAAATTTTATATATTTGGCCGCCATGTTGAAGTGTGATAATGACATTGAAAATGTTTAAAAGGTAGTGGTAAATGAGCACATTAGTGATCAAAGTGGAAATAATAAATTGTGCAATATTTTAATCCCAAAAATATCTCAAATTAAAATCCAAGCACCATTGAGGACTAAGGAGGTATAAATAAGAATATGAATACTAACCTATAAATAAGAAGAGAAAAACGCTCAATTTGGTATTAGTTTATCCATTAATTCATTCTAAGAAAATCATAAATGGAGTTAATTGTAATAGATATATTACCTTGGAGGGAGGTAGATGAGGCCTAAATGGAAATAGCTTATTGTATCAGAAAACACATTCAATAATCATAAACATTTAGGAAGAAGCCATCTATAGAAAGGAACATATTCATAGCTTTGATTTTAATGGTGTTTTGTGAATTTACTGTCAAGAAAGCTCAAGAGAAAGGGAAAAAATGGCAGAAATTTTGCAGAGGGTGGTGGCCATGAAGGAATATCCAAAGAAGTTTGGGTTTGACCTAGCAATTCACCACAAAGTCAAAAAAATTGGTGATTACAATCTATGTGAACCAACTACAAATATGCATAGAGATTATATCAATCAAGAAACAAGAAAATTTAATTGGAAGGTTGAGTTTAATACTTGGTGTGCAAACCTTTTCTCAATTGTCAAGCCATTTTTATGCCTCATATAATTCCAAAAAAAGAAATTAGAATACAGTGGAAAATCCTTTGAGTTTAAGGTAAAATACCTTATATTTATCAAGCTATCTCGTGGTTGTAAGGCTGTGTTTTTCCTGTTTGCGTAAGAATTATGCATTGGAACAGTCGCTGATTTTATGATATCTTTATTAGGTACATTGAGGATCTTTTTTTGTGATGCCAAATCTTGTTGATAAAGAGTGTTTTATAGGAATCAATGTGTATATATCTCTATGTTATTAATGTATGCATTTTCTATTATCTTATAGATTTACTGCTTATAAATATACCATTTTTTTAGTTTTCTTGAATGTTGTTTATGATTTGTTTATTGGGGAGCAATAGCTCATAGTGCATTTAAAACATGTTTGGGTAATGATTTCTAAATAATTAATGGAGAATCATGTAAGACACCCCATTACCATTCTACATACATTTAAATTATCGCGTCTTTCCCTTCTCATGTCCTTTTCTTTCTTTCTTTTTTTGTCCCATTCAAGATATTTTTACCTTCCTTGTCCATAATATCATAGCTAAAAAATTAATGCCACCTACCTCCCTATATTCATATTTTTTTTGTCTTTTAATTTTTTGTTTTGGTAAGTGGACAACTCACTCCAACGTTCTTCTAGCCACCATTGAATTACCATGTCACTATATATCTTTTTATCTCTATTTTTCTTTCTTTCTTACTTTCTTACATGTTGTTGCAAAGGTGTCTGTACTTTTCCTTGCATCCTTACTAGAAAATTAGATAGATTAGTCCACTCCTTGATACCTATTAGCCTCCATGGATGTGACAAAACCAAAAAGGAAATCCCAAGTAGTTTACCTTCCTAAGCTCTGGAAAATTTGTCCCATGACCTCAACTATCTTCATTTTACTCACAATAGTTATATGGAGATGTATCAATATTTCATTCTTCCATAATAATGAAGATTACTTCTGAGAAAACCTAGTGAATTACTTCTGAGAAAACCTAGTGATTGCTTGACTCCTGTATGGAACTTAAATTTCAAAATATGCCTATATGCCATCATAACATGGAGATATGGCTAATGATGTGGAGGTTGTGGATGTAGTGTCTTTACAATCATGAAGCCCAAAATTTCGTTGCTAGAAATGAGATATGCTAAATAAAGAATATATATGACAGTGAGGATGAAGTTATGAAAGCATATTTTCTAGTATAAAGCCTTAAAATATCTTTAATCAAGTTATGATTTGAATAATAGGTTTGTCTAATGTGGCACATGAGGATCAACTCTATTGACAAAATATCGTGGTTATGGAGCTCGAGTCAATGTTTATATGTTTCTATAGCATCCATGCTTTTGTATAAGCTGACATGGTTTACAAGAAAGATACTTTGTCTTTATAAATATATTATTGGACATAAAAATGGTTTCATTCTCTTTGTTAGGAAATTGTCTAAAATCCCTATAATTTGTGGGAAAATACTTTCCTATCAAAAATAATTATACTATTTTATTTGTTTCTTGGAACCAGTGTTCTCATTCCCAAACTTTGTTTATTACTGAGCTAGGCAAGTGTTGTTCCTGCAACATTACATGATGATCTTTAATCTTTTTAGATACATTCAAATTAATGTTTCACTAGTTGAGGATATTTTTAGGCACCAAAAGTCATGTATCATTTCTTGCAGTTTGATTATAAAGATCTCCATAATGTAGCCTTGAATATGAAGTTAAGTTACGGACTTGGATGATGTGGTATCACTACCAAATAAGCAAGAGAATAAAGTTTTTATTTTCTCCTTAGTCAATGATAAAATAAATCCATAATTGTTAAGATTTTGGAAGAGAGTAGGAATAGTATAGTTCCTCACCGTGTGAACTAACAAATGTTTGCATTTTGTCTCAACATTTTTTTGGATAATACTAATTAAAGCCATATCCTCTACCAATACCCATGCTTTCATAACGTTTACATGGCTCAGACAACTTGTATTCCCTTCCTCACTTGTGCACTCGTCTGCCTTATTCATTCATAAGAATTTTTTTTTTCCAAAAGAATAGTGAAATCCTTAGGAAATGAGGCCGAATGGCCATATTAGATCACTTGATTAGTAAAATCAGAAAATATGTTATTTATTTATTTATTCATTGAATGGAAAAATTGAAGAAAATACACTTTTCTTATCTCATCCATGAAAGGAAAAAATTATCTTTCCACTAGCTTTACTTATGACAACATTTAGTAAATGCTCTCAATCTCTAATTAAAGTAATTTGACCCCTTTTCAGGTGACAAAATAAATTAATATGGATTTAATAAATAAATATCGTTATGATTTATGAATTTAAGTTCACAATACATGAGAAATTACTTGGAGACATGAGTCATATCCATGACAAGTGTCTAATTGTCCCACAAAACAATGGAAAAATGCTACTCGACTGGTCACTTTTCCATGCAAAGGAGATTCATACCATGTCTCAATTTCTCATTAGGAACTATTACCACTAACTACACCTCCAAACTACATCAATAATAATTATAGACATTTCTAAAAAGGTGATATTCCCCACCAAAGAAGAATGAACAAAAATACAAGTTTTGGCCAAATGACATACTGATCCATATTTATTAAAAAAAAAAAAATGAAATGCAAAGGGAAATGTAAGAATATATAGAATGTTAAGAGGTGTGTTACAAATAATTTGTTTGCTATAAAAAAAAGTAACATATGGATGCAATTTTAAGGAAACATAATCTATTTCCTTTAAACACTTTTTCATATCTTCTAGGAGATTACCTATTCAATGCTATGTGAAATCTATTTCATTTTAAAAACACATTAATAGAGCTATGTGAAGGAATCATATAAAATTTTAGAAATTATTTAGATGACCAAAAAATTGAAGCGATATTGTCTTACAAACTTGAATTAAACATAGATGCATTGATAAAGATGCATGGTATAAATAGCCCAAATGCTTACTTGGAAAGGATGAAAAATCAGCTTAAACTTATATGATTGTAAAATAATGAGGACACTTTTTGTGGATATGTTTTGCATATATTGGTTATTGAATTGGCTAAAAATTCCAATAAGACTTTGGTCAAAGATAACAATGAAAATACATTTGCATTTTAATTTAAATTTATGGAAAGAAAATTATGGCATATTGTTCCATGGAAACAATTCAATTTCCAAACAGTTTGAACCACTTCTCTACAAGAATTTTTTTTTAATAAGAATTGGTCATGAACATATAATGGATATAAAAATATTAAAAAAAAAAAAGCGTAAATGGATGCAAATAGAGGAAATCACATGTAGACATATGTTTGAGATATTTTCCGGGTTCAAGTGTATTTACAATGAATTGTGTTTTAAAACAATATGTCATTAAATAGAGAATGAATATGATTCTTAATTTTTATGATGAATAATTGTATAGAATTTTTGAATGAAATCATGCAAAATGATTGGTTTGCATTAAATTTTATAGAAAAATACAGTGGCTAAGATGCAATTATGCAATTCCCTACAATAGTAGATTGAAAGTGATATATTATACAATTAGTAAGCTCATATGAACAAGGTAAAATAGAGGGTGGTTGTTTTAATTATTATTGGATATGGTATATCTTGAATATAACTATATAAATATTGTCTACTCATACATTGGTTGTTATAGCTCAATTTCATGCATTCAGGAAATACACAATGATATTCCATTTTATGTAATTTCACAGGAGTGTAGGTCATTTGTATTATGAACATATGAAATAAATAGTACAAGAGAAAAAAAATTCCATATCTTATTGAAGTAATTAATAAATAATAATATATAAAATAATTCTATAAAAAAGCATAGTGAGGATAATGTGAAGGGTGTAGTTGAATCAGTAGTATGTCTTATTACCAAATTTTTCATTTTATTTACTTTATTGAATCACACACACTTAATTATCAACAACTCATTAAACAATTGCATATATTTGCATAAATCATAAGCAACAAGTAAGCCATATCAAAAACATAACCATGAACAAGAACACAAGAAAGCATCAACACATGAGACATAAGATATCTAGTGTAAATCTCTTCACAGGAAAAAATCACCCTTGCTACAACTCCACTGCTCTAAATATTCTATTAATCAAATATAGTCTTTTACATAGATTTGCTAACTCCCATCAACTAGGAGACTCGAACTCATATACTACTAGCGAGCAACCATCAACCTGGAGACTTAATTTTACTCATCATCTCACAAGACTATGTTCTCATAAAGATTTACAAAATATCATCCTTTGAAATCCACCATGATCAATCGATCCTCACACCACTTTGATTGGAATATCCAACTATAATTGGACTGAGAAATTGTTCCTTTTGTTCAAACTTTGAAATAATTATTCCACATCCATGAAGTCATTTCTCCTCTCCTCTACTTGGACCTACTTTCATCTATTTTCAAAATGGATCCCAAGAATTTTTCTCAAACCGATTCAGTTTTGCAATACGACCTCTAGCAGCAAGAGATCATCATATCAATAAAATTAGTACCACAAATATGTGCTTTGAACTCTTGCAAAATAGTGCCTCAACTATATGCATCAAATATGAATACTATCAAACCCTCACATCAATATAATGTTGCTTAATATTTGATATATTTTACAGATCACGTAGGTGGCCAATAGGAGATGATCACAAGTCTTGTTCCTTGCTACTAGCTAATCACAAATTTTATTCCTCAAGGAAATTTACTAATTTCGTGTGGCTATGAGAACACTAAGGAATTAGATTCAAATTTTTAGGGATTTTAGAGGGAAGAAGTTCTCGCTTCAAGGAGGCTTCCCATCAAGCCCTTTTTGTATAAATAAGGGGCCTTATCATCCCACTCGGGATTCAAATACTCTAGATGAAGATAATTACCATTATAAAAACACGTATTCATATTATTTCAGTTGTCATGTTTTATCTATGAACACTTTCGTAGATTAATGAAAAAAAATTATTTGTTCTCATTCCGATTTTCTTCTAAGGGACCCAAGTCTCATCCTGTTAGGGCCCAACCCAGGTGCTCATGTGTAACAAGCATGATTAAAAATCCATGTAAAAAAATATAATACCATGACAACATCATAGCAGGTGTTTATTTCAGTTTATTATGGCTAAAGGAATTTAGAAAAGGAAATGGCTTAGACTTTAGAAAGGCATGAGACATTTGTTGGAATTTTATTTATGAAAATAATGGAAATTATGAGAAAAGGAAGGTGAAACGTCACATTTTGCATTTGAGGAGTAAAATGAAGGAAAATAATAGAAAATGAAGAAAATAGAGGCCTTAATCATAAAAATTATTCTGAGGATGAGTTGGTAAGATTTTTCTCACACTTATCACTCTCATTTTATTCTCTCTCTCTCTCTCTCTCTCTCTCTCTCTCTGACACTCTTGGATACTTAAATTTTTCTTGGAGCACTCTTGGAGGGTGGGTCATACGTGGTGAATTGGATCAAGAAGACAAAGGAAGAGAAAGAAAGCACAATAGGAGATGGATATCAACAACTACAACGCGTTTTGATTGCAAGTACCAAGTTGCATGTATATTTTCATCACTAGTTTTGGTATTCATTGTGTATGCATGTGGTTTCTTGGTCATGATATATCATTAGAATGGAGGATTTCCTTGATTGAAAGTGGATTTTCATAGCCTTTCCATTTGTTGGATAGCCATGGTATTGTAGGTTCAGTTTCATTGTTTGTTTTCTGGTTGGTTCTCATGTTTCTTTAGTTGTGGATTGAGTTACTAGTTCCTGGAAGTATTGGTTGGAAAAATTCTTTGGAATCCCAATAGACAGCTATGCGTTGAGTTATAGTTAGTCCTGGAAGACTTGGTTGGAAAAATTATTTAGAAGTTGTAGGTGGGTTTAGTTACTAGTCTTAGAATCCCTCGTTGAAGAAAAACTTTGGAATCCTTGTAACAACTAGGGTTGAGTTACTAGTCTTGGAAGCCCTTGTGTTAATAAACACTCTAGACGTTGGAAATTGGGTTCAATGCTCCCCATGTGTTTCGTGACATGGAATAACTGCCTCTTGTGGATTCTAACTTTAGCAATTGTAGTGAAGACTAATGCCTATGGGTTTTGGTCTAGTGACAATCATGATTCCAACAAGTGATATCAGAGCGACGGGTCTCGAGTTCAAAATTCACTCAACTCGAATTGGGGGGGAAGATTGTTGGAAATTGGGTTCAACGCTACCCGTGTGTTTTAGGACATGGAATAACCACCTCTCGTGGATCCAAACTATGGAGATTGTAGCAAAGACTAATTCCTATGGATTTTTTTCTAGCAGAAATCATGATTCCAACACTAGAGCCCTGGAGAAACTTGGGTAGAGACCAATCCATGTTGGTTGCGATGTTGAACCATGAGGTGGAATCCCTCATTAGGATTGAGGTGGTTTGGCCTCTAGAAGCCCTAGTTTGGCTTTGATGGATTTAGTTTATGAGATCCCACATTCATGCTTAGAATATGGCATGAGGGTGACTAGATGAAGATATATTTGGCTGGGCCATGTCTATGGTTGGGTGGAATGTGGAAGTCCCTGACTTGGTTACATTTTGCGAACAAATGCCTCTTTTCCCTCAGATGATGGTAACATACGAGTATTACATGGATTTACAGTCGTTTTTTGTTGCCTGCTTCTTACTTATATGCTAGTTATGAATGCGTTTTATGATGGTAGTGAAGTATGGATCTCATCATGTTTTGACTCATAATTGATTGAACAATGTATCTATGCCTAAATAGACTATAATGTAGTTAGTGTGATGTAGCAACAATGCTTCTTAACAATTCTCTGATAAGTAGCAGAACCCTATGATGATATACGTTATTTAAACCTATAGGTTGCATTGATGCCAAGTATTTCATAGAATTTCAGTCCCAATTGGCGATGTTCGGGCCTAGTATTGAAAATATTTTTTGGTTTATTAGTCTTGTCCTCATGTTTTTAATGGATTCCAAAAGTTATAACAAGTTATGGGTAGTAGCCAGAATTATGGGTTTTAAAAGTGCCTTAAATCCTGTGGAATATGCCACAACTATGCTCGAAATATTCCCTGGACACATTTATGCAGGCTAGTGCATGCGTCCAGAGACTCCTAGATGCAAGCATGAAGGCCTGTACATCCGTCCAGATTTTAAGTGGGTTAAAAACACAATCGGACCAAGGGGTAAGATACCTGACTGGATGGGATGGATCGTGGGACTGTTTTTGTTGATGTGGAAGGTTTGTTTCATTTTTTTCATCGATTCCACTTTCTTAAGTTCACTTAGGAGGTTGACTCATATCATAGTAGCCTCTGATTGCATGTTTTCCCTAGTTGGCTAGTTACTCTGGTAGATGTGGGAGGATGGTGTTAGAGAGTGGTATCATAGAATCATTTGACATTCAGACTATATGGGTGGTGTCTTGGTCATTATTCATGCAGGTTGCATGTTAATCATCATTGTGGTCTATGTGCATGTTTCATTTTCATGGTGTTGATCATGGTTGTAGTGATGTCACCATGTGAAGGTTGATGGTGTTGTTGTGGAAAGTGTGATCATGAATGTATGATTGCATATGTACTTGTGATGCATGTCAGTTTCTATATGTTGTTATCCATGCATTTTCATGGTTACATTTTTTGTGCATAAGGTTATTGTATGCAATTATGTCATCGTGATAATATTGGTATTTTATGACGCTAATGTGTTGGCTAATATAGAGGAGGAGATGCATATCATTAAAGTGCAGTTACAGCAATTGAATTTTGGGTGAGAGAAGATCGTCATACAAGTTTGTAAGTTTTGCATGCAAGTATGTGGTTAAAGGATTTAGATATGCATTAGGGTTACATATATGTTTTCATTGTATTGCTATTTTGGCTACATGTATGATAAATGCTAGCTTATCAGTGTAGTCATATGCCTTATGGTTATGTATATTTCTTTCATTCTATTGATTTTATGGTTACATACATGATAGATGTTAGTTAATGAGTGTGATCATATATACGTGCGTTGGTTAGTTAAGCATGGTATTAACTTGATGACTATGTTATATGTAGTTGGTGAATATCTTATATGTTAACTTGTAGCTATCTCGATGACTATCTTATATGTTGTTGATGAGCATGATATATGTTAACTTGTTGTTGTTATATGTTAGTTAACTTGATGATTGGGTTATAGCATTAATATATTGATTTTATATGTATCGTTATAAATTGTATTGGCCTATCCATATGGATAGGGTTATGACATTCACGTATGAGTTGAATTATTTGTGACATTGTGTTGTACTAATCTCGATTGATCGTACATATGCGATTGTTGTGCATGAATGAGAAACTTTTATGAGCTTATGATGTGAACATGTTAGTTAGTTACTGTTATGGATATAATGACCTTAATTATGTTTGAGATGATATGTTGTGAATTTATATCATGTTAATCTAGATTGAGAGTGAAAACAAGATAGCTTCCCCTAGGATACATTAAGTTGCAGGGAAACATGGTTGGTATTAGCATGACAAAGTAATAGTTGAATTTTTTATATAACTAACATTAGGGTGATATGATAGAATATAGTAAGACTTGATTGTAGAAAGGTAAATGGTAAAATAAAGGAATTGAGCAAAAATTCCTTTGACTATGTTTGTAAACCCTAATTCCAAACAAATGAGTACTCTATATATAGGAAGTCTTCTTAACCTTGACTCTTGTCTAACATTATGTGGAAATATGCTATATTTGTAAACATGTATTTGACAAGTATAACAACTAGTTTCCATCTATGGACATATTCCTCGAGGAATTGGAGTTCCTTGAGAGGTT
The DNA here is from genome assembly GCA_034641835.2 of Pinus albicaulis. NCBI lineage: Eukaryota > Viridiplantae > Streptophyta > Pinopsida > Pinales > Pinaceae > Pinus > Pinus albicaulis. The sequence goes on from CM076580.1 coordinate 186,897,050, forward strand.
TACATGTTCAAGCTACAAGGCAACATGCTTGGAACAATAAGGTAAGACAACTACTATAATTTTGTGCTTACTTATGCATTGACAGTTGTGTTTTTATGGTAGTATGATGGAGGGAATTGCATGGAAAGAGATTTCCATGAAATATTGAAGAAGGATCAGGCTAAGATTTCCTTTGGAACTACTAAGGATCATGGGGATTTAGTCATGGTGTTATTTTATAGTCATGTGCTTTTGGTTTCTTGTTATTGGTTGTGTTTGATTTGCAATATTGATTGTGTCTAGTGCATAATCATTCTACTTCATTTGTGTTGTTGTATTGCTATTGGTTTTCCATGATATTCTTATTTTGTTTCTTGTGATTACCTCTTATGTATCGAGAGTATTACGAATTGGTTTGGGAAAGAGGAAATTTGACGAATTTTAGGGAGATATTTGTGGTACCCAACAAGAAATGAAATAATTGGATGAAGCCCAATACATGTATAAGGCATACTGAAGGTAAGAATATGAAAGCCAGTTGGATTGGTTGGGTCCATTGAGGTAAATGGATGGTGGTAGAACAATCACAAGAAATTTAACACGAAAGGTAAAGTGAATGGATCTGAGGTGTTAGATTCATTAGCTATGTTGGGAACTATTTTTCTCAACATTGTGCATGATGTGCACGAAAAAAGGGAGTTGTCTTAACCTATACCTTATGATATCTAGTAATTATGGTGTGATCATGATTATGATAATGTTTATATATGTATACATGCATGTATATATGTCACTATCAAATGAGATCATGATTTTTTAATGCCAATGTTTATATGTATATATGTGTGTATGTGTGTCATTTTTTAACATGATAATGATTGGTTTATGGTAATAGTTCTATATATGTGTGTGTGTGTGTGTGTGTGTGTGTGTGTGTGTGTGTGTGTGTGTGTGTGTGTGTGTATGTATGTATGTATGTATGTATGTCAGGGTTTTAAAGGATTATTCTTGTGGAGGAATGATTTCTTATGCCACTGAATGGCATGGAGAGGTTCTTCGTCTTATAAGGAACCATGTGGGAAGAGTACATATGAAAGATCTATGAGGTCAGTATCATGTGGACATGAATTGATATTATATTCTTACACTATTCCTATGCTTATTTATAGACATGCAATGCTGAGGGGTACATCAGTGTAATGAAAAAAGTGTGATCTACAACATGTTAAAGCATGCATGCATAGTGGAGAGACACTAGAAGCAATATTTATTATGGGATTAGTGTGTGGTCTATGGATGTGATGTACTATTTTTGTGTATATGCTACGTATATTGTATATTTAGTGATTATACCTATGGTGATGTGTACATGCACTAGTAGATATGGTCAATTTTCCGACACTTTAGTTCTGATAATTTTGACGTATTGTCGGAAAGTTCCACAATTTTTCTAAAAAAATTTAATCCTGCCACGCAGTGTCACTCTTGCAACCCCGATGGAGATGTTGTCACTCTTGTGACACTATGAGAAAGCATCACTATTGCAACCCACCTGGGTAGGGTGTTGCAATAGTGACAGTAATAGATGCTATAGTGTTGTCCATGTTATGTGCATCAGTATAACGGTAGATATGAAAATACCGTTGTGGAATGATCACTTTCCCTTTGAAGAAGTAAAATTTGACTTGGTCAACTAGTGTTGCAATAGCGAAGATTTATCTTAATGTATACGGTACCGTGTAAAGATGTTTTCCGACAAATTTTCTGTAGTAGCGACAAATTTTACTATAGTAGCCACGGTTCAGAAAGGGTATACGATATTTTTTCTAGTAAAAAAACATAATTATTTTTTTTATTTATAGGATAATGTGCATCAATGGAAGAAAACATTAGAGGAGGAAAACAAATTCAACAGGGTGAAAGGGGTGATGTTAAAGTTTATTTCCCTTGCAACAAATGTTGTTTGAGATGTAATGTTAGAGTTTTAATAGCGACAACAAAAAAACATTGTATGGAATATGGGCACAGTGATGGTCGATCGAATGACTATCATCTCGTGGTAATTATATATATATATATATCGAATATATATATATATATATATATATTCATTATATAGTATAATTTTATATTATTTTAATATTTTTTATATATACACTAATGTTTAATAATTGTTTGTAAATTTTATAAAGGCATAGTTTCCCCCAAAATTTTTGTAGAAACTTCCACAACTAAATTTTAGTAGATTAGATGATGTGGGACCGCAAGAGAATATTGCAGCAAATAGTAGTACTGGAAATGATGTTGTACAAGTTGAAGAACATGAAGTGAATGGTGAAGATGATGTTAATGATCCCATGGTGGTAGATGATGGAAATAATGACACAATTCACAATGATGGGACAAATCAAAATCTCCAAGACTTGTATGGTGAGTCAGATGATGATGGTGGAGAAAGTGATGGTATTTATGATGTACCTCTCATTGAAATGTGAAATGAATGAATTTTTGAACACTGAAATGGAACTCTTCTCTCTGATAAATTGTTGTTGGTGAACTTAAGGTTATGAAAAATTTTCCAAACAAATGTATGACACAGATCCTAAGGTATGCAATATTTATATATGATCACATATATGCAAATGTTGATGATTTTCCATTTTCTTTTATTTTTAATAAATTTTTAAAATAACAATTCAATACTTATATATGATTAATAATGTTTACACTAACAATTTTTTTTTTATGTTGTATATTAATGGGTGAATTTTTGTTACCATCGCCAAATACTTTACCTCACACATATCAAGATTTATGTGTTATTATGAAAGCCTTCATAATGGTGTATAACACAATATATGCATGTCCTAAAGATGATATTATATATTACAAAGAACATGCGCCAAAAATAGAATGTTCGAAAAGTTGTACCAATAGATATCAAATCGATCAACTAACAGAAAAGGTGCCTCAAAAGGTTCTTCATCATATTCCCATAATTCCAAGTTTGCAGTGAATTTTCTGGTGTAAGAGCATAGCACAGTTTATGGATTACCATTCAAAGAATAGAAGTAGAGATGGTGTTCTTCAAATTCCTACAGATGGTTCTGCATTTAGGGAAATGAAGGAAAAATATAATTTAGATTTTAAAAATGAACGTCATAATGTCAAGCTTTCATTGCCAGTTGATGGTGTTATCAACAATAACATTCCTCCTTGGATGCCAATAAAGAGGGAGGACATAATTTTGGAGTATTCCAGGTATTTGATGCAATATCTTTTTGAATGTAACATTTTCATTTGTCTCGTTGTTTGCATAATATCTTTTAATTATTTACTTACTTATATATACATATCATGGTAGTAATTATGTACAGTAATTTTGAACAATTGGGTAAGTACGAGGTCAAAGATATGAATGTATATATCGAGCCTCTTATCAATGAGCTAATAAAGTTATTGAATGGAATCACTATGTATGACATGACTATACCAATCAAGCAGAAGATATTTCAATGTTGTGGAATGCTTGTATGGATAATTCATGCTACCCCAAGACTAAGACATTTTTGTGATATGTAATATTTCGTTGCACTTTAATATAGTATATAATTATTTAAATTAGATATACCATATTTCATGTTTTTAAAATTATCTCATTGTATAATTTTCATTGATCCATTTATTCCAAGTCTTCAAAAAAAGGGTCGATTTTCATGTCTACTTTGTGGCCCTAAGATGAAGTATCTTCATTCGCCAGTTTTAGGAAAGATGGTGTTCGGTAAGTATAAGCACTTCTTCTCTAGGAACCATAAGTATCATACTACTGAAAAAACATATTTTCAATGATAAATAAGAAATTGGATTAAAACCACGAAGAATGACACCTGCGTTGTGGAAGTTGGAATATAACATAATTAATAATTGTCAAGGTACATAATTTGTATATATATGTATATATATTAATATTATATCTAATGTTTTGAATTTTTGTTTTACTTATTGAATTTATTTTATTATATTTGATAATTATTGTTCTGATTTATTTTATTCTTTAATATCAAGGTTGCTATTGTGAATTTACTAATATTGTACTTCTACCTGGAATGAATTGTTATCCTTATGAATTCAGGAGGTTTCCCTACCATGAGGACCTAAAAATAACTCATTTTTTTTATAAAATGCATATCGAGAAGAATGTAATAGAAACATTATGGAAAATCATAGATGGTGTGCATTATAGAGATAAAATTTTCAAAATTTGTGCTAAGATTGAGAAATCGAATCATGCAATGAAAAGTGTGATCGACCGATCAAATAAAAATGGAGGTAGAAATTATAATAATATTCCATGGTTTTTAACAAAGCAAGAAAGCAATGATGTAAAAGAGGTTCTTAGAAGAATTAAATTTCCAACATTTTTTTCTTCAAACATAAATAATATCTTAACGAAGAAAGGTGACTTTGGTGGGGATGAAAACACATGATTGGCATACGTTCGTTAAGGAAATGTTTTTGCTATACAATTTTGTATGGGTATATTTTAACGAAAAAATAAATATTTTTCATGAATACCATGAGATCATAAGATGAAGCATTACACTATAAAAATAATGTTTTAATTAGTACACATCCTACAAAAATAAAATCATGCTCATATTGACATTGTTCTTTTAAAATCCCAAAATTCAAATATGCCATACATAAAAAATCAAATAGTCTACACATGTAATTCTTACATTGTTGGTTAGTTTTGGATAAACCTAGCCCTTTTCTTTTGATGTCTCTATGGAAACATTTCATTTCATTAATTCTTCAATAACTACTTTCTATCTTCCAAGTTCATTGTCTTTTTATCTCAATTTCTCTTTTGTATTATGATATTGATTATTGTAAGCATGCTCTTTTATGAAAAATTTAGTTGGAGTGAATCTGAATCCAACCTCATGTACATTACGCCTCCTCTTAGGCCGAAAAAATGTTTCAATGGCATATTCCTTTGTTGCATATGCAAGAGACAATGAATCAGTTTTTACTGATTCAATTTGTTTGTAGTAATGTCAACATTTCAAAAAATTCATGTAAGAAATATCATTAACATTTAAACAAAAATTAAATAGATACAAGAATGGGTAATGGATTGTGGATGGTTTTATATCTATATGATAATATTTTTTCCCTCTAACCAAAATTATGATGTGAACAAAATCATGGAAATCTTGTGCACTAAACAAATAAGATAACGAGGGAATTATATATTCACCCTGATCTTCCTGGTAATGATGAGGCCATATAGAGTAGTTTGGTAGGTTATTTATTTTAGAAATAACATATCCAAAGTATTATTTGGAAAGGAAAATTGAGGCTTAGTAGCTCCATATTCATGTATGTAGCTTCCATTCTTAGTTATATATGTATTACCAATCAACTTCAAGGAAACCACAATTGTGGAGGAGAACCCAAGGCACTCCTTCTAAAATATAAGTATAGAATGGGGCAATAAAGTCATTAAAAATCCTAGGATAGTAGTGAATATGCTTCAAGTTATAAATATTTTAGCAAAAATACATTGATTGGAAGATACATTCTAGATCCAACCCAAAGGAGATTTTAGGGAATGTGTTAAAATAACACTGTAACAATCCAATAGGTAGGAGAACATAAATAATATGAAACATTAACCAAGGAAATGATTCTTGAACTTACCTATTACAGGGAATAATTTTTTGGAGATGATCTCCACCTCATTTGAGATTGTTTTGTCTTCATAGATACCCTAAATCACAAGGATCCAATTATTGTAGAAATGGGTTATGTATTCCTCTCTATATGTTATGCCCATTAGGACCATGGAATCTTATACTACCAACTTGAAACCCTAACTGGATTACCAACCCTAGCTAAATTCCTTGAATGAATTTGGTGTTATCCCATCACTTCCTTAGTGTTTTAGGGGTCACTAGTTTCTCTATAATATTAGGCTTTCATTGGTAGCTCGTGATGTCAATCCATTTGGAGAAATCAAATCTACTTTCTATGTGGCACCTATTTTTTTTATCAACAATAAAATTCCTCCATGGATGCCAATAAAGAGGGAGCACATAATATTTGCAATGATTGTTCCAGGTATTTTTTTAGAATACCTTGAAAGGCCTTGTTCGTGAGAAAGTTAGTCAAAGATAAACATTGTAAAGTTTTATAATATTTAACAATTGATCCAAACCCTTCAAGTATGTAATATTACCAATTAGCCCAAGCTAATGGGAATATACAATTTTGTTTCAATTTTTTTGTTGCATGAATAAAATTGTAAAAGAGAATCAAAGACTCTTAAAACAACAAAATAAATCAATGCCCCATGTGAACAAGGCCAAATCTAGGCTGCCTTAATAAAATTCCCTCATGTGTGAAAGGGATTGAGACAATTGACTAGGTCAACAGGACCAAATCCACAGTGTTGTCTAGATGCAATGAACCTCCTAGATGCACAACGCAGTTCTAGTTGGAGGCTACACATGTGAAAGGAGCTAAACCTTTCAAATGGTTTAGGGTTTTTCAAGGCTTTTATCCTATAAAAGGAAGAGGAGAACAGCATAATAATATTTTTGAACATATTTTTTTGGAAGAACATGTTTTTTTAGAAACTTCTCATTCTCTTGGCTATTTAGTAGAGAATATTTTTGTTTAGCATTGGTTGTTCCTGATCAGGAATCCCACCTCCTTCTTTGAGTAGCTTTTGAGGGAGTCTTGCATTTATTGTCCATTATCAGGCATTTGGCCAAGCTCTTCTTCCAACCACAACACAGATCGTGTTGAGGGTTTGGTTGTCTTTGTAAGTTGTAGCAAGTGGAGGTATATCTATTTAGATATAAGCCATTATAGTTCCTCTTTTCAGTGGCAAAGCCTTCTATCCCCCTCGCAAGAGTGTATTGTATCATTGGAGCTTAAGATCCATACCTTGGCATTAGGCCAAAATTTTCATCAATTCTACAATGTATTTTATCTTCCAGGATTGCATTATCTGCAAGAGGAAAAGTTGTGGGGATTTTTTCTTTGAGGAGTGATCTCTAGTGATGGGAATCTGCCCTTCACTATGGTGATCCATGGATTTGTGATCTATTCTGATCTATTCATGTTATATTCAGATCTGATCTAAATATTCTTATATATTCTTCATAAATTCTAAATAAATATACATATATTTTGCATAAGATCTCATATCTACTCCTGGTGCTTCATGTTTTACTGAAAACCCCAAGGGGTATGTAAAATAGAGACAGTCTAGTGTACATATCTAATATAGATCTAATATTTTGTAAAAATATCTATTCTAAATCTGAGTTTTAACCTAAATTTGTTGTATTCTCATAAAAATAATGATTTCAAGCCTTTTGCAGTGAAATTCATTGTTGCAACACCTCTTTTAGAGGGTTTTCTTCACAAAAGCCTTTTATCTTTCTCTTGTACATTATATGGGCCACATGGTAAATATGATTTTCTGATGTATAAGTTATTTCTGAACCTCCATATTGGTTTCCCACTCTTACTCTATTTAACTGTGTTATTTTCTAAGCAGTGTTGTTAAATATTGCTGCAGTCCCTTCCTTGGGCATTTTCCAACTGCACTAGGTGTGGGGAGACCTGTTTAACCCACCTAGAAGGATTTGTTTTTTATTCCCTCTTGGATTCATTTCTTAAATTTCCATATATAATGGCTATAAGGTTTGATTCCCAATCTTGTAGCATACATTCCTAAAAAATTTGTTTTTCAGGCATGCCTTGCTAAGTAGTCTAATTTTGGGATATTATAAGATATTCCCATTATTGCTGATTTTCACAATTTTGGGATATTACAGTGGTATCAGAGCAATCATCTTGGAACAACCTGTGATTTTATTTTCTTTAAGATCTAATATTTCTTTTCATGGAAAAAAAATACTAATGAAGAAGTATGGTTACACTGAAGAAATAGAAGAAAAGGGTGAGATCCCTTTATTTGGAAGATTGCAAAGAGAAGAGTTCTCTAAAACTCTTTCTCAAGCTATGTAGGAATTGAAAGAATAAATGTGGGGAATGAAGAGGGAAATACATGTAGATCCCCCAGGAGGATTTTTACATCAAGAAATTCCCAGTACTTCTTACTATGCGTGTGAGCATTCAGCCACACAACCTAATCTGCAACGTTTGAGGATGCCTACTTTCTTGTCAAAGGAAGAAGGAAAATGAGGAACACCAAAGGAGAAATCTGTTGGTGATTATCTCTAAGAATATGAGTCTCTATTAGAGAGATTAAAAGAGCATCTTAGTTTCCCAGAGTTCTTTCAACTTAAAGAAGAAATATTCAGCAGCTACAGTAGAAGAAGAGGGTGCATGCAGCACACTTTGGGTAGATTCTCTCTACCTACTCTTGATGGGTCACCTAAGGACCCAGCCAAGTCTTGGGTAAGAAAGCTTGACACATACTTCCGTCTGCATCAAGTTTCAGAACAATAATCCTTGAGAGTAGCAGCGCTGCATCTTCAAGGAAATTTTTATGCCTGGTGGCTATTTGAGTCTTCTTCCTTGAACAGGGTAAATATCTCTTCTTATGAAAATTTCACTAGGAAACTAGTGAAAAAATTTGATGTAAGACATTCTGAGACTTCTTGGGGAAAGAAAATCAAGCCCAAGAAATTTTAATCTTTGCATAAGTTGGAAGATTCCAGAGAGCCAACTCCAGTCTTAAACATTGTTGGGGGGGTTGAAGATCTTCTACAAAATTTTCCAGATGCAAAAGCCCCACTACAACAAGGTCTCTTTTCTCAAGGAGAAAACATGAGGGTTCCTTCTTCAAGAAGAGATTAAAGAAAAGGGTCTCTTAGTGATGAGGCATTATCCATTGATGAGGAGAAGGGAGAGAAAGAGAAGAGAAGATCCTCCATCATTGTGATAGCAGGAGGAGATTTATTTTCATTAGGAGATGGAGATGAAGCAATGGCTTCCACTAGAGGGGCTCTTGCATCTTTTCAAGGAGTTCCTAAGGATCTTCCATATGGAGGACATGAGAAGCATGTGTCTATGCTAAAAGACAATGAGACAGAATAAAGGAGGGATCATAAAGCTGACATAACAAAAGATGATCCACTATCAGAAGAAAATGGAGCAAATGATCCAATCAGAGGCACTCTTACATCAGTAAGAGGGGTCTCCAAATTTCATGAGACTTCCACACATCAAAACAGAGTTGAAATTTCGCAGTGGAAGTAGAGACATGAGGATCCCATCTATTCTACATATGAGGATGGTCCTTGAAACCTCATTATCTAGTGTAAAACCACTAGGGAGGCCACCTGATTTAGATTCTGTGGGGAAACCCTCACAACTTGTTGCACCAAAATCAGATCCAGGAGGGATTGGAGCACCTGAAGGCAAAGCCACAACATTGGGAGACTTAGGTAAGCTCAAGAAGGAATGAAATATTCTTCCCCCGTCATCATCACCCACTCTCCTTTCTAATCCTGCATTGTGGGAGGAGAAGAAGGGTAGGAACAACCTTCCAACACAAACCTTTGGCATAGTAGATTTCAATGGAAGGATCAACAAAATGACATATAATTTGGTTGATACATCATCAGTGCTGTCATTGTTGAGTAGTGTAGATCTATATTGGAAATCCCAACTACTAGTGGATTATTCCAAAGATCTTCACACATGTACGATACTTCATGAACAGCTGCATGAAGAGGGCTACTTAGTCCAAGGAGAAGTTATCTATCATCATGGTATAATATTTTTTCCTAGAGCTTCTAAGCTTAAGCATAAGATTCTACAAGGAGAATACAAAGAGTTATGTTTCAGCCATCTTTATTCCATGAGGATCTACAAAATCATCATGAGGATTTCTGATTGGGAAGGCTAGAAAGAGGAACTATATCAACATTTTAAAGAATGCATGAGTTATGTGGAGTTGGGGCAGACTCACGTCCTCATGCCCAATTTTCTATTTCTATGTACATAGTGTGGCTTCCATACATTGATGATATACTTGTACTATTTGTGGGCTTGTATGGAGGGAGGATGGGGAGCATGTATGTGCCACATGGGATGGAGACTCTCCATGTACCTTATGCTACATGTTTCAGGGAGAGTTTCGGTTCAGCCATGATTGTTTCACTTGAGTTCTTAACTCCTTATGGGATGGGTCACTTACCTCTCATAAAAAAATTGAAGAAGCAATTCATCGAAGGATGGTTTGGTGAACACTCAGCTCATGGAGGAGGCTTATCACTTGATGGTGTCACCAATGGAAGAGGAAACGAGTTGCAGCACTTACTCTATCAGTTTCTTGAGGACAAGCAACATTTTGGAGGGAGGACTATAATATTCCCAATTAGCCCAAGAGGATGGGAATATACAATTTTGTTTCAATTTTCTTGTTGCATGAATAAAATTGTAAAAGAGAATAAAAAAAATCCTAAAATAGCCAAATAAATCAATGCCCCATGTGAACAAGGCCAAATCTGGGCTCCCTTAATAAAATCCCCTCATGTGTGAAAGGGATTGAGACAATTGAATGGGTCAAAAAAACCAAATCCACAGCGCTGTCTAGATGCAATGAACCTCCTAGATGCACATCACAGTTCTAGTTGGAGACTACACATGTGAAAGGAGCTAAAATTTTGAGATGTTTTAGGGTTTTCCAAGACTTTTATCCTATAAAAGGAAGAGGAGAACAACAAAACAAGGTTGTTGAACATATTTTTTTCGAAGAACATTTCTGTTTAGAAATTTCTCATTCTCTTGGCTGTTTAACAGAGAATAGTGTTGTTTAGCACTGTGTGTTCCTGATCGGGAATCCCACCTCATTCTTTGAGTAGCTCTTGACGGAGTCTTGCATTTCTTGTCCACTATCAGGCATTTGGCCAAGCTCTTCTTCCAAATACAATGCATATAATGTTGAGGGTTTGGTTTTCTTTGTAAGCTGTAGCAAGTAGAGGCTATACCTATTCAGATCTAAGCCATTCTAGTGCCTCTTTTCAGTGGGAAAGCCTTCTATCCTCGTGGCAAGAGTGTATTGGATCATTGGAGCTTCAGATCCATACCTTGGCATCAGGCCAAACTTTTCATCAATTCTAAAGTTCATATTATCTTCCAGGACTGTGTTATCTGCAAGAGGAAAATTTGCAGGGAGTTTTGGCAAGCTTTGAGGAGTGATCTCAAGTGATGGGAATATTCCCTTCACTGTGGTGATCCATGGATTTCTGATCTATTCTGATCTATTCATGTTATATTCAAATATGATCTGAATACTCCTTTATATGCTTCATAAATTTTGAATAAATCTATAGATCTGCTGCATAAGATCTCAGATCTACTCTCGGTGCTTCATTTTTTGCTGAAAACCCCAAGGGGTATGTAAAATAGAGACAGTCTAGTGTATAGATCTGATATAGATCTAATATTTTTTACACAGATATATTCTATATCTGAGTTTTAATGTAAATTTGTTGTCTGCTCATAAAAATAACGTTGTCAAGCCTTTTGCAGTGAATTACATTGTTGCAGCACCTCTTTTAGAGGGTTTTCTTCACAAAATTCTTCTATCTTTCTCTTGTACATTGTATGGGCCACATTGTAAATAAAATTTTCTGATGTATAAGCTATTTCTAAACCTCCATATGGTTTCCTACTCTTACTCTATTGAATTGCATTATTTTCTCAGCAATGTTGTTAAATATTGCTGCAGTCCTTTCCTTCGGCATTTTCCAACTGCACTGGGTGTGGGGAGACCTGTTTAACCCGCCTAGAAGGATTTGTTTTTGATACCCTCTTCGATTCAGGTATTAAATTTTTATATATAAGGGATCCAAGGGTTGATTCGCAATCCTGTAGCATACATTCCTGAAAAATGGTTTTTCAGGCAAGCCTTGCTAAGCAGTCTAATTTTGGGATATTATAAGATATTCCCATTATTGTTGATTTTCCCCGTTTTGGGATATTACAAAGTATAGGTTTCTTATCACATGATATAATTTTTTGGGATCAGTAATATACATTATAAACAAGTGAGAAGAGATAAATTTAGTTTCTTGAAACAATAACCAAATTTTCATTTGTCATTTGACAAAACAATTTAATACATAGGTGAGCCTAGGCCAACCCCTTAAAAATAACGATAAGTCCTTACTCTTTTGTATTTCCTTGACCATAAGGGTCTAATTGAAAAACATATAGTTCCGTTATATATTTGAAGGTTGAGGAAGCCACTTCAAGCACTCAAACCTCAATATAATCCAATATTTGTTTACAATAATAAATCCATTACGCACACTCCTCATGTTAGAGTTGGTAAAAGAGGAATAATTATTGATTTATTCCAACTTTGTAAATTAAAAACCTTTCCTACTCATTCGTTGGATTTTCCACCACTATTTGAAGAAGTATATATGCCCTGAATCAAATATGATATCTTTACATGAGTTATTGACACTTGAACATAGATTCCATGGACAAAATATGGAGAGACTCTTTGAGTCTTAAGAAACATTTTCTCATAATATACTTAATCTATATTTATTAGGGCTTCATTTTTCCCATTTACTAGAAAATCTCACCCAAAAATTCAACCATTAAAGAATCAATCCTATCCTAAATCACACCTACGTTCTCATTTTGAAGATATTTGTGGGCTTTCACCTATGACCCTTAAAGTGAATGCCATTTAGCACTTGAATGGTGGAATAGAAGATGCTAAAATAGGAGGTATAATCCATTCCCCTTGACCTTTGTCAAGACCTTTACAGACACCTTCAATCTATACCCCTCGATTAACTCAAAATGATTTTTTTTCACTTATTTTACAAACCCTCCCTTTAAGGGTATCCTCATAGGAAGAGGTTGTGGTTTAAATATTGCAACAAAAAAATGGGGCACACCATATCTTTATATGGTTTCGATAGAAGGGCATTGGAAAATAGTTTTCTTATCCTCTATACCTCTTAAGACCTTCTCAACACATAAGTGAAACAACAAAGTGATAACTGGACCCAAAGATAGAGCTCAACGTTCAAGGAAAAACTCAAATAGAAAGAATCACACCATGGATTAGGCATAGAAATTGGGTTTTAGTAGAATCAAGTACCTCCTTCAAAGACCATGACATGGTTTTTATCATTCTCAAACGGAAGGTTTAAAACCCATATTAAAAAGGGGATATTTTCACCTTGGCCTTTGCAATCTTTTCCAAAGACGAATCTATGTAATTGGCTATATTGGATATGTTAGATCTTGTATTTCTATTGTAACAAATCAATAATTAGAGGAACTTGTTAGCCTAAAAGTGGCATCCTAAGGAAAATTAATAAAATAATAGTTAAAATAATAAAATAAGAGTTATGAATTTTGGAGGTGAAAGAAGAAAACAACTTTTTTAATTGTATTTTTGGATTATCTCCTTATAGGTTTACTCAAATTTTGAGTGTAGACATGTTAGGTCCCTATATTACTAGTATAGTCCCTTATTGTTGTTAGTGTAACCCTCTTATTGTTATTATTGTACCCTTGTAACCCCCATTTTTTTATTATTGTGCCCTTAAATTATTACTGTTAGGTCAGCTAGGATTACATTGTGGCCCACTAGGATTACATTATGGCCCCATGGACTCCTATATATAGAAAGGAGGTTTTGTAAATTGTATCATCCAAGAATTGTTCATTTATGTAATGTATTGGAGGTTTCCCCCCCGAAGTGGCTCATTTCTAAGGCGTTGATATCTCTTTTCTTCTATTTTTGGAGCTGGTTACACAACATTTGGTATCAGAGCTTTGGATTCTAGGGTTTCGCTGCTCCAAACAGGTCATCGTGGAATTTTCGCTATAAATTTTTTTCTACGAATTTTCAGAAGCTGAAATTTTAGGGTACGAAGCTGAAATCCCGAGGAAGATTTTCTAAAATTTTCGTAGCTTGGTTCGCAATATTTTCGAGATAGGATCTGTGGAAGTTAGGTCTTTGTTCGGTGCTCCTTAATAGGTCATTGCAAATTTTTTGCTATAAAATTTTTCTACGAAGGTTCAATCTAAAATTCCTATGTTGCGAATTTTAAATCCTGAAGAAATTCGTCAAAAAATTTCAGAGCTTGGTTCGTAATATTTTTTGAGATATGATCTGTGGAAGGTAGTGCTTTTTCAAGCTCCTGAATTTCATCGCAAAGAGATGATCGTGGGAAAATTTCAATAACTCTCTCTCTGGGCATCGGATTCAAGTGCCATAAAAATTGATCACAAGTACACGGACTTTAGTTTCTTGGCTATCAATTTCAGAGATGAAGGAGGAAACAGTGACACGTGGAAATTCGTACAAGTTCGCTCTACTGAACCAGTCCATAATTAGGTCATTGTGGGATATTGGACACAACTTTGTCTTGGAGAATCCAAATCAGGTCAGACCTGTGGCATTCAAAAGATAATTCAGAGGGCTACGTTGGTACCTAAAATCAAATATTGAAGTGCTTCAATCACAAATATAATCCAATTTCAATATAGAGCTCCTCAAAAGCAATAAAAAGGTGTGTATTTTTTTTTCCAAATTGCATAAGTCTTGTTAGAAGAATCAATTTGAATTGATTCCAAGGGAATATTGTAGAATAGATATCAATATTGGGTTCTAAAAGATGCCACATAAAAATAATTCAACACCCATTAAGCCTTCAGAAGGCTCTACTATGACTCATGAAGATGAAGAATTGCAACATGATCTATGAAAATTACAAGAGAAAGTGCAACAAATTTCACTCTCGCAAAGAGAAACAAAAAATGAAATGGAAGTTTTGAAGAAAGGCGTGGAAGCTAAGATGGATGGCGTGCAAGCTAAGATGGATGGCGTGGAAGCTAAGATGGATGGCGTGCAATCTAAAATGGATGGTGTGGAAGCTAAGATGGTTTGCATGGAAGCTGGCATGGAAGCTAAGATGGAAAACATGAAGAATGATCTAAAAGCATGTTGGGAAAAATAATGAGAAGGGGGGGGGGAGTGAATCAGTATTTAGAGCAAACCAAAAAAAATTTTCTTTTCCTCCACTAAAACCCTTAGAAACTAGCTGTTGTATATTCTTAAGAAAACAAGAATGCATTCAGTGATCTTATTACGTATTTACTTCTGCTCTTAGGTTATTTTATCATTCATCAGATGTCTAGTAAGCAGAATAAACCATCACATATGAGTAAGACACATGAACACACGGATTTAAGGTGGAAACCCAATTTGGGAGAAAACCACCGCTGCTGTAATCTCAGTCTTCAATATTTATTATACAGATTTTTTTTTACAATTTTATGCTGATGCAGACTCATATCAGCATGCAGGCACCCACCTGCAGAAGGCTACAACCTTCTCTTCTTTACCAGCCTTTCCTGGAAGGGAACTTCAACCCCCTGAAAATAACACCAGTCTCTACTGGCAGGAAGCTACTACTTCCAAACTGAAGGCTTCAACCCTCAAACTTACTGCAGACCATGTTTCATCGATTTTCGCACTGAATCAATCAATTTCAATGCAACCTTTTATTAAATTATCAAAAACTATATTTTGCCCAATTCTTCATAACAGAACAGTAGATCACTGTAACTGAAATATCAGAAGTAATCCGGACTCTAGAGAATTTATGCATTCAACATTCTGAGTATCCTTCTGTGTATATTAATCTTCAGAAACCCCAGCCGTCATATGCACTTTCAATGTAGATGACTCGCACATATATATACGTGCTTTTCTTGTATAGATCTATAATAATAATATGTTTGGAGAGCAGGCCAGATCTACAAAAGCTTACTCGGATTCATATGCGTTCTTCAGTAGACATGCGCTAGCTCTTCATCATTTCTTCTGTTGAAAAATCTCAAGACTCATCACCTTTATATCAATATCTCGATGGGCACATCATGGACTCAGAATCATCAATTAAGCACGTCATCTGTCCATACAGATATTCTTTCGAGGAATTCCTTCTTCATCAAAACCATTACACCTAATTGAATAATGATCTTTTTCCTTTTATATAGTTATCGCCTTATTAAAACCATGAGGCAAAAACCATTTCAACCGCTAATGGTATTCTTTTTACAATTTTTCCAATGGTTTGGCCCTCGGGGTTTTTATTTATTTATACAGGCCCCGTAATATTATTTTTAATTAAAAATTCAATGAACTTTTAATTTGGGCTTTATATATAAAAATCCAATGCTTTCGAATAATTCAATATTAATAAAACTTTGACCCTTGGCCCACATATGCACCCCTCCATACCAAAATAAACTTCGCGCAGGTCCATTGCCCGATCACCGTTGGATCACAAGCCTCCAAGATCGACGGATATCGCTTGGGCAACTTGCACGAGCAATAACACGCGATGGCACGTCGTACTTGTGTTATTCTTCATGCATATTAATTAACCTCCATGCAAGTCCGACGCACGATCACCGTCTGATTGCCCCCTTTCAGATCAATGGTGCAAAAGCAATTTCGCTGGCCATCCTGGTACGGGCTTTAACACGCGATGGACTATCATTATCGTGCAATTGGTGGTTTTTTCAGGGACGTGTGTCAACATCTCTATGGAATCGCTGCCAATTCGGGAATACCACCTATCATCCAAAGGTGGTGCGGAAAAACTCGGAAACCACCTTCACTATTCACTCGCAGTTTTTAAACAGTTATCATCCGTTCAATCGCTCTGTACTCCAGGTTCTGTTTGCGTATCTGCGCCATTTGTAAAGCCAAACTTCGTTTTAAGTATTCTTCCATAGGTTATATATGTATATATAATGTGTTCTGTAGATACTGAACGTGTCCATGGCTCACTGTACCGATACCTTAGCAACCTGATAAAAGCACGAATCTATCCATAGATCATCACATAGAGTTGCAGGAAATTTCGTATTAGAATTGAATCAATCAAAGCCCCAATTTCTCTGGTTATTAACAGAGTATCACCAAAACTCAACCATACACATAATTTCTTTCTCCTCCATACGTTATATTTATACATGAATTAACTTTTGCAGGGTTTATAATTTCTGTAAAATCAAGTCAACCCAGTCTTCGGACAATTCTCCTTCAATGTACTTCTTGTCTCTGTAAATGCATCTTTCCTCTATTCTTTGTTGTTGATCCTGTTGATCGTTGATCTCTGCAACTCTGATGTTCTTCTTTGTTTCCCATGCCTTTGCCAATTCCTTTGCCACATCCTTTACTATTAATGACACTATTCCAATGATCTCCCCATGTCATTTTGTCTTCAATACATTACCTTCCATGGTATGTTTGAAGTTCTTCCCTGTCACAGTTCTGCAATTCCTTTATGAAATAGGTTTCCATCAAGGACAACACATGGCATCATATTGCCAAAAATCTCCCCCTTTGGACTTGATGGCAACCATGATAGTGTTTTATCATTACAGTAGATAGATACATTGATTGTAACCATTATTCAAACACCATGATACTCTCCCCCTTTGACATCAAGGGCAAAGGTTTGACAATACCATGCTCCCCCTGAGGTCATGCCTTGTCATATGACCAATGCTCCCCCTTAGCCTATGCAATTAGAGATGCCCACCAACACCTCACAACCAATTTAGTATTCTGTAATTAAGTAGACCGGACCCTCTACATAGCAGAGATGACTCCCAGTTTCTATCTGAGATATTCGAACGCTTCCCTGGGTAGAGGTTTAGTAAATATATCAGCAACTTGTTCTTTGGAGGAAACATACTCCAATTTTACCTTTTTCTCAAGCACTTGTTCTCGTAATAAATGATATTTCATGGGCATGTGCTTGGTCTTGGAATGCATAACAGGATTCTTTGAGATGTTGATGGCACTTGTATTATCACACATAATGGAGATAGGTGGTGAACATTTGATTTGAAAATCTTGTAGGGTTTGCATCATCCAAAGAAGTTGAGTGCAACATGATGCTGCAGCCACATGTTCAGCTTCTGCTGTAGATAAGGCAATGGAGTTTTGCTTCTTGCTGAACCAAGATATTAACCAGGACCCCATAAAGAATGCACCACCACTAGTGGTTTTCTGATCATCAATACTTCCAGCCCAATCTGCATCTGTGTATGCATGAAGAGTAAGTTCAACATTCTTTGGGTACCATAGTCCAAAATCTTTAGTTCCTTGTAGATATTTGAATATTATTTTCACAGCCTGAAGATGAGACTCTTTTGGATTAGCTTGGAATCATCCAACAATCCCGACTGCAAGCATGACATCTAGTCTTGTCCCAGTGAGATAAAGTAGACTTCCTATCATAGATCTGTATTCTGGTTGATTTACGTTGGGGAAATCATCATTAGAACTGAGATTACATATGGTTATCATTGGTGTACTTACAGGTTTGCAATCTTCCATGCCATACTTCTTCAAGATTTGCTTGAGGTACTTTGCTTGTGATAAGAATATACCATCTGTTGCTTGTTGCACTTGCAGGCCAAGAAAGAACGTTATTTCCCCAAGTAAAGACATTTCAAATTCTTATTGCATATCAGAAGAAAATTTTTGACTCATAGACTCTTTGTTACTTCCAAAAATGATATCATCGACATATACAACCACAATCAATACTTTGTCATTTTCAGTTTTTGTGTATAAGTTTTTCTCAGCAGACCCCTTTGAAAATCATTGTTGACGAAGATATTTGTCAAGACGATAGTACCATCCCCTTGGAGCTTGTTTGAGACCATATAGAGCCTTTTAAGTCTACAAACAAGTTTTTCATCATTTCCCAAAATGAATCCCTCTGGTTGTTCTATATAAACTTCTTCTTCTAGGTCACCATTGAGAAAAGCAGATTTAACATCCATTTCATAAACTCTGATTTGTTGGAAGCTTGAATAAGAAAGAAACATTCTTATGGCTTCAAGTCTAGAAACAGGAGCAAAGGTTTCTTCAAAATCTATACCTTCTTGTTGAGCATACCCCTTGCAAACAAGTCTAGCTTTATTTCTTATAACATCCCCATTCTCATTTAACTTGTTTTTGAATATCCATTTAGTTCTAATGACATTTTTGTCTTGAGGTCTTGGTACTAATTCCCAAGTGTGATTCTTTTCAATTTGATCAAGCTCTTCATTCATGGCTTGAATCCAACATTCATCTTTGCTAGCTTGAATGACAGTGTGAGGTTCAACAGTGGATAGAAATGCCAGATTGCTAGAAGATCCCACAAGAGTCCTTCTTGTTTGTACACCTGATTCCTTTTCTCCCAAAATTTGAGATTCTGGATGATTCTTTTGAAAAATCTAGATGGAGCCTTTTCAGAAAACTCCTCTTTAGATTCTTCACTAGGTGCACTGTTTGTATCATTATTGTTTGATGTAGAAGGATATGTATCCTCATCATCTTCATTTGTTGTTTTCTTTTCTTCTTTTGGGGCTGCAGGAGACTCATCAATAACAACATCAATACATTCAACAATCTTTCGAAGTATTTTATTGTAAAATTTATATGCCTTACTTCTAGAGGAGTGACCAAGAAATATTCCTTCATCTGCTCTGGGTTCAAACTTGGCAAGTTTTTCATCATTATTCTTGATGAAACATTTTCTCCCAAAAATTCTAAAATGCTTTATAGTGGGAGGATTACCATACCAGAGTTCATATGGATTTTTATCACTATTTACTCGAACATGTGCTTTGTTGAGAATGTTGAATGTTTTATGTGCTGATTCTCCCCAAAATGTGTCTGGTGTTCCAGAATCATCAAGCATAGCTCTACCCATTTGTTGATCTGTTCTTTTCATTCTCTCTGCAATGCCATTTTGTTGTGGAGTGCCTGCTACAGAAAATTGTCTTTTATGCGATGTTGTTCACAAAATTCAAGGAATTAATTGGATGTATATTCTCCTCCTCTATCAGATCTGAGACACTTGATTTTTAGATCTAACTCATTCTCAACTAGTGCTTTGAAGATCTGAAATTTCTCAAATGCTTCGTCTTTGTGTTTAAACAGCCCAATCCAACACATTCTAGAGAAATCATCAATGAACAAGATATAGTATTCTTCACCACGTGGTGAATTTTTCCTCATAGGTCCACATATGTCAGTATGAATGAGCTCAAGAGGCTTGCTTGATGATCCTTCCTTGGCATTAAATTGTACTCTGGTTTGCTTACCGAATTGGCAAGGTTTGCATATGATATTTTCAGGTAGAGTAATATTGGGAAGATCACAAACAGCTTTAAGTCTGCTTGATTTTTTGATTTGAGAGAAGATCAAATGCCCCAACCTTCTATGCCATAGCCAATTTTCTGAATATTTACTCAAATAACATTGTTCTTTTGGGTTCTTCAATATATACAGGTGGTTTGGAGTTCTTTTTCCTTTTATAATTGCCTTACCTGTATCAAGATCACGTACCACACATTCTTTTGAACTAAAGACAACTTCAGTTCCTTGATCACACATTTGACTTACACTTAACAAGTTATGCTTTAATCCAGCCACATACATGACTTCATTAGCTTTCACCTTATCTTTTAGGAAAATAGACCCTTTTCCTTTAATGACCGCAGTAATATCATTTCCAAATGTAACATTCTTCTCCTTTTCTAGAGCACTATATGCAAGAAGTTTGTCTTTATCACCTGTCATGTGTCTTGAGCATCCACTATCAATGTACCATTGGTTTTCTTCATCTTCTGCAAATAACGCTATGCCACAATTTTCAACCTGTAATTCCTTCTTTTTCCATACTTTGGAGCTTGAAGGAGCATGTTCTTTTGGCTAAACTTTGCTCCTGCATTTAGATTCTTCATGGCCAAAGTTATTGCAATAAGTGCATTCAACATCATTTTGAAGAGGAGAAAAGTTGTTATAAGTATTCTTCTTTGCTTCAATATCAATCCTTTTCTTTCTTGATTCTCTTGTCATAATAGTTTTATATGCTACACATTGAACAACTTTATGACCAAAATTGTGACATGAGAAACATTGTCCATTGAAGAAGAAATTTCTGCGATCATAAGATCTTCTATATGAGTTTATCTGTTGATTGGTGTTTCTTTGAAACATATTCCTATTAGTGTTCCTTGAATTGAAATGGTCATGCTTTACCTGTAAATATTATTTATTCCCTTGCTGAGTGGTTGCATGTTGTAAACTAGCCGTAACTGCTTTTAGATAATTTGGTGCTGAAGCCTGGGAAGATTCTCCAATAAAACCAAGACCTGTCTTTATAAGAGGAGAACGTTGTACCTTGATAATCTCATCTAACGTTTCAGATCCTTTAGCAAATATAAAATTCAGAGTTTTTACTTTCTCATGTTCTTTTCTTAGGCTTACTACTTCACACTCTAATTTCTCATTGTGTTTTTCCTTTTCTTCAAGCTGATTTTTCAGAGTCTCTATGGTTATTTTTCTCTCTTCTAAGCAAATTTTGAGTTTATTGTTTTCATCAATAAAATCACTGTCTTCTAGAGCATCCAAAAAAGTATCATTTTCTTCTCTAGAATATTTTTCAAATGCCATGAGAAGTCTAAGATCTTCTTCACATTCTTCTTCACTATCAGATAACCCATCACTATCTTCATGAGTATAGAAACTCTTTCTAGAGCTAAAATGATTTTTATTCCATCTTGCTACTTCCTTCCCCTTTTTATGTGTTTCTTTATAAGGACACTTAGCAGCATAATGACCAACTCTTCCACAATCAAAACATTTGAAAGGAAGCTTACCTCTGAACCGTCCTGTGCCATGTTGAAGTCTCTTTACGAAGTTTATCTCATCTTCCTCTGAGATATATCCTGATCCTTCTGTTATTTGTACTTCCTTCCCTTTTGTAGAAGTTATAAATACTGCTTCTTTGACTTCAGATGGTCCTCCTCTTCTCATTTCATATGTAGTTAGTATGCGATGAAGTTGTACCATAGTAAGATTTTGAAGATCCTGCTTTTCTTCAAGAGCTGAAACTTTTGACTCAAATTTTGCTGTTAGAGATCTTAAAATTTCTCAACCAAAGTAGATTCAGTTATTGTTTCTCCCAGATTTCTCATGCGATTTACAATATCATCAAGACGTAGAAAGAAATTTGCAATGCTTTCTTCATTAATCATTTTTAGATTCTCATATTGAATTCTGAGAGTTTGAAGTTTAGCACTTTTTACCTTTGCATCACCTTCATAGCTTAAAATGATTTTGTCCCATATTGCCTTTACTTTATTCAGATGCATGACTTTGACAAATTCTGCTTCAATTAGAATTCCCAATAGAGCATTGAACGCCTTTTCATTTGTTTCATAATTCTTTCTTTCCGTTGGATCTGTTGGTACTGTGGCTGGATATTGATATCCTCCTTCAACAATAGCCCATACATCTTCTCCCAGAGACTGAAGATAGGACCTCATCCTTGTTTTCCAAAAGATTAAGTTGTTTCCGTTGAAGAGTGAAGGCATGATAGAAGTTGTTCCATCTTGATTGCTCATCTTGATTGATCTTCCTTATAGCAACTAAGCTTTTCAGAAGGACCTCCTCCGATACCAATTGTTGGGAAAAATACTGAGAGGGGGGGGGGGGTGAATCAATATTTAGAGCAAACCAAAACCTTTTTTCTTTTCTTCCACTGAAACCCTTAGCAACTAGCTGTTGTATATTCTTAAGAAAACAAGAATTCATTCAGTGATATTATTACGTATTTACTTCTTCTCTTAGGTTATTTTATCATTCATCAGATGTCTAGTAAGCAGAATAAACCATCACATATCAGTAAGACACATGAACAAAAGGATTTAAGGTGGAAACCCAATTTGGGAGAAAACCACCGCTGTTGTAATCTCAGTCTTCAATATTTATTATACAGAAATTTTTTTACAATTTTATGCTGATGCAGACTCATATCAGCATGCAGGCACCCACCTGCAGAAGGCTACAACCTTCTCTCTTTTACCAGCCTTTCCTGGAAGGGAGCTTCAACCCCCTGAAAATAACACCAGTCTCTACTGGCAGGAAGCTACTACTTCCAAACTGAAGGCTTCAACCCTCAGACTTACTGCAGACCATGTTTCATCGATTTTTGCACTGAATCAATCAATTTCAACGCAACCCTTTATTCAATTATCAACAACCATATTTTTCCCAATTCTTCGTAATAGAACAGCAGACCACTGTAACCTAAATAGCAGAAGTAATCCGTACTTCAGAGAATTTACGCATTCAACATTCCGAGTATCCTTCTGTGTATATTAATCTTCAGAAACCCCAGCTGTCATATGAACTTTCAATGTAGATGACTCGTACATATATATATGTGCTTTTCTTGTATAGATCTATAATAATAATATGTTTGGAGAGCAGGCCAGATCTACAAAATCTTACCCGGATTCATATGCGTTCTTCAGCAGACATGCGCTAGCTCTTCATCGTTTCTTCTGTTGAAAAATCTCAAGAATCATCACCTTTTGATCAATATCTTGATGGGTGCATCATGGACTCAGAATCATCAATTAAGCACGTCATCTGTCCATACAGATATTCCTTCGAGGAATTCCTTCTTCATCAAAACCATCACACCTAATTAAATAATGATATTTTTCCTTTTATGTAGTTCTCGCCTTATTAAATCCATGAGGAAAAAACCATTTCAACCGCTAATGGTATTATTTTTACAATTTTTCCAATGGTTTGGCCCTCGAGGTTTTTATTTCTTTATACAGCCCCCGTAATATTATTTTAATTAAAAATTAAATGAACTTTTAATTCGGGCTTTATATATATATAAATCCAATGCTTTAGAATAATTTAATATTAATAAAACTTTGACCCCTGGCCCACATATGCGCCCCTCCGTACCAAAATAAACTTCACGCAGGTCCATTGCCCGATCACCGTTGGATCCCGAGCCTTCATGATCGAAGGATATCGCTTGGGCAACTTGCAGGAGCAATAACGCACGATGGCGCATCGTACTTGTGTTATTCTTCGCGCATCTTGATTAACCTCCATGCAATTCCGACGCACGATCACTGTCCAATTGCCCCATTTCAGATCGACGGTGCAAAAGCAATTTCACTGGCCATCCTGGTACGGGCTTTAACGCGCGATGGACTATCGTTATCGTGTGATTGGCTATTTTTGTAGGGATGCGTGTCAACATCTCTATGGAATCGCTGCCAATTTAGGAATACCACCTATCGTCCAAATTTGGTGCGGAAAAACCTGGAAACCACCTTCACTATTCACTCGCAGTTTTTAAACAGTGATCATCTGTTCAATCGCTCCGTACTCCAGGTTCCATTTGCGTATATGCGCCATTTCTAAAGCCAAACTTCGTTTTAAGTATTCTTCTGTAGGTTATATATGTATATATAATGTGTTCTGTACATACAGAACGCGTCCATGGCTCACTGTACCGAGACCTTAGCAACCTGATAAAAGCATGAATTTATCCATAGATCATCACAAAGAGTTGCAGGAAATTTCGTATGAGAATTGAATCAATCAAAGCCCCAATTGCTCTGGTTATTAACAGAGTATCACCGAAACTCAACCATACACAAAATTTCTTTCTCCTCCATACATTATATTTATACATGAATTAACTTTCGCAGGGTTTAGAATTTCTGTAAAATAAAATCAACCCAGTCTTCGGACAATTCTCCTTCAATGTACTGCTTGTCTCTGTAAATGCATCTTTCCTCTATTCTTTGCTGCTAAGCCTGCTGATTGTTGATCTCTGCAACTCTGCTGTTCTTCTTTTTTGCCCATGCCTTTTCCAATTCTTTTGCCACATCCTTTATTATTAATGACACTATTCCAATGATCTCCCCATGTCATTCTGTCTTCAATACATTACCTTCCATTGTATGTTCGAAGTTCTTCCCTGTCACAGTTCTGCAAGTCCTTCATGAATTAGGTTGCTATCAAGGACAACACATGGCATCATATTGCCAAAAAAATAGACATCGAAGGTTTGACAAAGTTGATACAAGAAATGTTTCCTGATGGTGAAAATATAGTAGAAGAACCTCATGATGAGAACAAAATCAATGTTAATCATGATTTGATAAACTCTAATGTTGGCGGGAAGAACCACCATATTCCAAAAATGGATATGAGGAAGTTTGATGGAAAGGATCCTGTAACATGGATACTACAGATGGAGTAATATTTTGATCTCCATAATGTGAAAAACACAAAAAAGGTATGCATTGCAACTTTACATTTAGAACAAAATACATTTGTATGGTATCGATGGCTTTGCTCCCGTAAAAAAATTGTCACTTGGTCAATTTTTATGGAAGAAACGATAGCACATTATGAGGATACAAAGAGAAACACCTTCTTTATCCAATTGATAAATCTCAAACAAAAGGGTTTAGTGGGGCAGCACATTGAGGAGTTCCAAAAATTGAATATAAGGGTAACTGATATTCCAGAGGAACACATGATCGATCTCTTCATAGGCACTTTAAAGGATAATATCTAACATGAAGTTCACGTTTTGGAACCAGATTCATTGGAGAAGGCATTCAGGTTGGCAAGAAAAGTTGAATGTAAAATAATGGCGACAAGGAAGCCTACCACTCAATTCTATAAAGAAGGAAGTGTTGCTATGCTTAGATTTCCACAACCTACAAGGTTGACACCACAACAATTGGAAGAAAAAAGAGCAAAAGGGCTTTGCTACAGTTGTGATAGCAAATACACTAAAGGTCATAAGTGTGCTGAGAAGAAATTATTTTACATAGATTGTGAAGAGGAAGAAGAAAATGAACAAGAAGAGGATATACACCTAGAACCAACCCTAGAAGAGGAAGAAATGAATCCGACCATATCGTGTAATGCACTGGCAGGAATTACCACTCCTCAAACTCTCAAGATAGAAGGACAAATCAAGAAGAAAAAGGTAATAGTGTTGATTGATTCAGGTAGCACCCATAATTTTATTCATTGTAAGGTAGCCAACGAATTAAATTGTTTCCTATACCCAGCACCAGAATGTCAAGTGATGGTTGCAAATGGAGGAACTATAAATTGCTCTGGAAAATGCCATAATATCAAGCTAACCATGGGGGAATATGTATTTATTAGTCCAATGCTTGCCATTCCTATGGGAGGTGCTGATGTTGTACTAGGAGTACAATGGTTACAATCTTTGGGGACGGTAGCTTTTAATTTTCAAGAACTTTTCTGGAAATTTTTTTCAGAAGGAAAGGAAGTCGAATTACGGGGTATTGAAGGGAAGCCGGGAAGGATAATAAGCTCTAATGTCATGACAAAGCTTTTAAAGAAAGAACAACGAGGCGTAATTGCACAATTATGCTCACTAGAAGTTCCGACATCAAAATCATCTATTTCTGCAGATCTCCAACAAGTCTTGGACAATCATTCCAAGGCGTTTGAAACTCCCAAAGGACTCCCACCTATTCATGATCATGATCATGCTATTCATTTGATCCCAGGAAGTGTTCCTGCAAACATCATGCCTTATAGATATCCTTACTTCCAAAAGAGCGAAATTGAATGTATGATTGCAGAAATGTTAGAGCAGGTATAATTCAACCTAGTCAAAGTTCCTTCTCTGCTCCCGTAGTATTGGTACACAAGAAGGATGGATCATGGCGAATGTGTTAGGATTATAGGGAGCTCAATAAGCTCACCATTAAAGATAAATTTCCCATTCCTGTGATTGATGAATTATTGGATGAATTACATCGAGCAATTTATTTTACCAAGTTGGATCTTCGTTCAGGATATCATCAAATTAGAATGAAGACTGAAGATATTCCAAAAATAGCATTTCGAACTCATGAGAGTCATTATGAATTTTTGGTCATGCCTTTTGGCCTTACCAATGCACCTTCTAAATTTCAAGGGTTGATGAATTCCATTTTCAAACCCTTCCTTAGAAAATTTGTGCTAGTATTTTTTGATGATATACTAATCTACAGCAGGTTTTGGAAGGATCATGTTGAACATGTTGACAGGGTGCTCAAACTATTGCAGGAGAAACAATTATATGCAAAAACATCCAAATGTTTCTTTGGAGTACAAGAGGTGGAATATCCGGGTCATATTATATCTCACGAGGGTGTTAAAGTGGACCCTAACAAAATTAAAGCCATTAAGGAATGGAAAGTCCCCAAGACAATAAAGCAGTTGCGAGGATTTCTCGGGTTAACAGGCTATTATCGCAAGTTTGTTAAGAATTATGGGAGAATAGCAGCACCTCTAACAACATTATTGAAGAAATATGCATTTTCATGGACTCCCGAAGCAACTAAGGCCTTTGAACATCTTAAAGAGGCAATGTGCCTAGCACCGGTCTTAGCTACGCCAGACTTCACAAAAACCTTTATTGTGGAATGTGATGCCTCAGGAAATGGAATTGGTGCAGTTTTAATGCAGGAAGGAAGACCCATTTCTTTTGAAATTCGTCCAATCAAAGGAAAGTATTTACAGAAACCTATTTATGAGAAGGAAATTTTAGCAATACTGCATGCACTAAAGAAATGGTGAACTTACCTAATGGGAAGACACTTCAAGGTAAAAACTGATCATAATAGTATTAAACACTTTTTGGAACAAAGACTATCTTCAGAAGAGCAGCAAAAATGGGTCACAAAGATGTTGGGTTATGACTTTGAAATAATCTACAAAAAAGGAAAGCTTAATGTTGTTACAGATGCACTCTCAAGAAAGAATGAAGAGGTGGAAGCATTGCTTTGTGCCATTTCTATTATCCAACCAGATTGGATAAATGAAGCAAGAGATGAAAGGAAGGAGGAAAAAGATGTATGGACACTCATTCAAAAGTTGCAGCAAGATCCTAGTACATCTGATACATTTAGTTGGAAAAACGATTCCTTATGGTACAAAGATCGCTTATATCTTTGTAATAATTCCCAACTAAAACAAAATATTATTCTGGAATTGCACACTTCTCCTTTAGGAGGACACTCAGGATTTTTAAAAACTTACCACAGGGTGAAGAAATATTTTTTTTGGGATGGCCTTAAATCTGATATTCAAAAGTTTGTGGCGGAATGTTTGATTTTCCAGCAGAATAAAGTTGAGACAATTAAGACCCCGGGAATTCTACAACCTTTATCCATTCCAAGTCAATGTTGGGAGGATATTTCAATGGATTTTATCACAGGTTTACCTAAGTCTGAAGGAAAGAATGTCATCTGGTGGTAGTTGATAGACTTACCAAGTATGCACACTTTTGTGCATTATCTCATCCATTTAAAGCAAGTACAGTTGCTACTAAATTTATGGATGGAATTCAAAAGCTACATGGAAGCCCAAGGGTTATTGTGAGCGACAGAGATCCCATTTTTACTGGAAATTTTTGGACGGAGTTATTTTCTTGTTTGGGTACTCAATTAGCTCATAGCTCATCTTATCATCCTCAATCTGATGGTCAAACTGAGATAGTAAATAAATATTTGGAAGGATATCTTCTTTGTTTTGTATCTGATAAACAAACAAAATGGGTCAAGTGGTTACCTCTCGCTGAATGGTGGTATAACACTTCCTTCCATACTGCAGCAAAAATGACCCCATTTATGGCACTTTATGGATATCATCTACCATCGATCACATCATCTTTAAGGGAAAATTTGAAGGTTCAAGCAGTGGAAGATCACATCGACCGCCAATAAGAGATTTTCCAAACTCTTAAAGGATCTTTAGATTTAACAAAATCGGAATGAAAACAAAAGATCTGATCAACATTCTGACAAAGAAGTTTTGAGGTGCACCATTGGGTATTTTTACGGCTACAACCATATAAACAAATGTCCCTCAAACAAGATAAGAAGGATAATAAATTATCGCCAAAGTACTATGGTCCTTACAAGGTGTTGCAAAAGATTGGTACTATGGCATACAAATTGGAGCTTCCTGCTTCTTCGCGAGTACATCCAGTTTTCCATGTTTCATGCTTAAAGAAGGTTATAGGTGAAAATCTTCCAGTTCAAACAGTATTGCCAGAACTTGATGGGGAAGGGAAAATCATGTTGGAACCTGAAGCAGTCATGGAAAAAAGAACTCGACAACTACGGAATCGATCAATTTCAGAGTATCTCATCAAGTGGAAGAACTTACCCACTGAAGATTCTACATGGGAGGATGAGAATTTTATACAGAAGCACCCAGAGCTACTCAATCGTTGAGGACAACACTTTTTTGAAGGAGAGGGGCATGTTAGGTCCCTATATTACTAGTATAGTCCCTTATTGTTGTTAGTGTAACCCCCTTATTGTTATTATTGTACCCTTGTAACCCCCATTTTATTATTATTGTGCCTTTAAATTATTATTGTTAGGTCGGCTAGGATTACATTGTGGCCCACTAGGATTACATTATGGCCCCATGGACTCCTATATATAGAAAGGAGGTTTTCTAAATTGTATCATCCAAGAATTGTTCATTTATGTAATGTATTGGAGGTTGCCCCCTCGAAGTGGCTCATTTCTAAGGCGTTGATATCTCTTTTCTTCTCTTTTTGGAGCTGGTTACACAACAAGACAATCATTGGATGTGGAATTAAATTCCAGATCTAACGAGTACCCTTCATCCATACTTCCGAGAAGACCCACATTGAAAATATCATAGATACATTAAAAAAACGTTTTTTACACATTTTTTTAATGTATATTCAATTTTTATCAATGTTTGTCTTCTAAAAAGAATACATAATGGTTACTCATTGGATGTGGAATTTAATCCTTCATCCAACGAGTGTCTACACTTTAAATTTGAGTTAACCTATAACGAGATAAGCCAAAAATACAATTAAAAAAAGTAGTTTTTCTTCTTTTCCCTCCAAAATATTTACATGTTAAAGGATTTTGATTGGTTTAAATATTATGACATGGAAAATACATGAAAATTTCATTGGAAATTTTAGGGTGAGATTTCATCTAATGGATTTTGAGGCCATCTCCCTCGCTTTAACTAAAATTTAGTCCCATTGAAGAGGTAACCTGAAAAATCCTATCAATAAGAGACATTTTTCCTTCCTTTTGATAGATTTACAACAACTTCATTTCCTCTCCTTTCTTATCTTCCTCTTCCATTCCCCAACACAAAATATTTAATCTTATATCTTAAACACTCTATATAGGTAAGCATTGGAATCATTTTCCTCAACTCTTGGGGTACCTTTACACCTCAACCCATGCAAGTGTACTTAAGCCCATGGTACAACCCATCACACTCTAAGATGGTTCTAATTGTCTCCTCAAAACTAGGGCACAACACACCTTACAATGTGAAATGGCTGAGCCATATGAAACATGTGGGATTTTTTTCTTCATGGAACACATTCTAGCTAGTGTTCATCAAACACAATGCACTAACACCGCTAACACACACCAAAAGTCCAATATACCCATAATAGGTGGCCCACACCCAAGCGCTTAAACTACACCTCCATAAAAGGCACCTTCAAATTTGGATGTCCGAAACCAATAATATTCTAATTCAATATGGCATATTTGTTATATTTGTGTAATTCGCTCCTTATCAAATCCTTGCACCTCCTTAACACTCCATGAGAAATTTACTCCAATGGTCACCTTCCAAGTTCCAATACCTTCATTCGCAACACAAAAATGCCACCTATATATGTTGCAAAAACCTTGACAACTTCTTTAGTGGGTTGCACATATATTTCATATTTCTTCTTGGTCTTGCAAAGTGGTAGTGCATGTGAGGTTTTGAACTTCGACCAAGGAATGTTCACTTAGTATCACTACAAATTTTCCTTTCTGTAACTTGAAAAATGTCTTAAGTTAGCTTCACAACTTCTCATGGTCCATAACTTGATTTTCTACACCTTTATGTGAGAACCAAACCCCCCAACCCCTCTAACTATTCCACCTCTTCAACCCTTGTTAGAGTCTTCTTGGACGTGCACCCATACCTCAAGTAGAACATAACACTAGCATCTCAAATGTACATGCTCGTTCCATGTTTTAATTCCTCACTGAAACCACATCATTACACTGCTTAAAATGAAATATTAACATCTTAAGGAAAATAACCTAATTTTCTTATGATAACCTAAACTATGTGAGTGACTTGGAAAGGACTCCATTTTATGAAGATAAAAATATAGGGTCTTACAAGCTCATTCACACAACAATTTGAATATGGTTAACCTAAGGTACATACCCTACTCCTTCCAAATCTGTCATGTGAATTTTAAGAAACTAACACCTATTTTTAATTACTAAATCAACTTAATATATGCTCTCTTTTGTTTGCACCCACATAATATGCAAGGACACTTAAATATTTTCAATACGAGCAAGTTAAGAACACATGTTTCCTTCTTACAATTGATTTAAGAGCATTTGTTTCCTTGTGATAGGTTATTCCAAAAGTACAGTATGCATACCTCTATAAATTTTAATAACAAAATATTTACATAAATAATATTAAAATTAGATTATTATTATTATTATTATAAATACACCAAATATACAAAAAAAATGCTTTCAAACACAAAAAATAATAATTGAAAGAGGGTGTTAGTTTCTCAAATAAAACTAAAAACATACTATCCAAGTGAAAATAAAATAATTTATAATGTATTTTAGTGAAAATAAAATAATGTGTTAATAAAATAAAATAATGTATTTATGGTTTTTAGGGGGGGAATTTTAGCATATTTGAAAAAATTAAAGGTTAATTTTTCTTTACAAAATCTATCCCAACCACAATTTTCATTTAATTATAGAATAGGGAGTCTTCATTTAAGTTATAGAACATGGAGTATCTGTTAAATTTTCATAGGGAAGGAGAAAAAAGAGATTGAAGGGAGTTGTGATTTCTAGTTTTAATAGTGGAAAACCCAATATCAAACCCCACGATCGGATCTTCAGTCCATTGACAATGCCAAGGTATGTTCCATTTTTAGCTTCACTGAATTTCTCCCTTTTTCAGAGTTCCACATGGAGAGGATTACATAGAGCTTGGGCCTCTAGTTCAAAATCCAGTTTTTTTTCAATCCACAGCTGTATGTTTAGGCTTTAATCGTTGTGTTACATTTTGTTACTGTTTTTAGAAAGGTGGTGGCATTTGATGAGTTTGAGAGGAAATTTATTATAATAAAGGAGAAATAGTAGAAAACCTAAATGAGAGACTTAGATGCTCAGAAGGCAGGCATTGAGGCTTCCAGCGCCATTGTGAGAATCCTCTGCACCTCACTCGTCCCCAAGGGAATAGGAAAGATGCTCCAAATCCCCGAAGGTGATGTCACCATTTGTAACCTCCTGCTCCATTTATTCATTCTCCATTTCTGGATCAGTGAAACACCTTAAATTACATTCTCATTTTTGGGTCAGTGAAATCCCTTAAATTATGAAAATAAGTAGAATTTAATTTAAAAACCATATGATTTATAAGTCCAAATTACTTAATTGTTTTTCTTAGAGATTCAACAAGGAGTGAAAAAACGAAATACTCTATTATCTTCTCACACACTGTGAGGCCCACCACGCTCCTACAACAACAAAAAAAAAATTAATAAATAAATAAATCAATCAATCAATCAATCAATTTTTATAGTTAACGACTATTGCAAGATATTTTCACCGTCCATGATATTATTTCCAATTTATTCAATGGGAATATGTCTAATGGAAGAGGAAAAAATTGTTATCATTATAAAAATTCTTGTGGTAATAGCCTCCGAGCAACCTTCAAGAGGAGCAATTTAATGGAACTATGTCGAAAGCTCAAAAATTAACTTTCATGTACAACTTGCTCCCATGAAATCCTAAAATATCTCAACCAATATAGTATATTTTCTTATTTTTATGTAAATCCTCAGTCAGTTGTCCTTTCTTGAACTAAGACCAATGTCCTCAATCCATAGATAGAGATCTCAAGTCCTCCTCTGTAAGGAAGCTTTGACCATCACCATCGATATTTCACAGTATCTTTAATTATAAATCAGGAAACCATTACAAGATGCATATATAAAATTCGATGTGATCTATCAATAGGTTTGTCTTCAGTTGTTGGATTTCACCAAAGATCAAGTAGAAGAACATAACATGCAACCATCACGTTGACACCAAGACTTGTAACTTCCAGGGACATTGTCATAACAATTACCTCAGGGAGTGTTTTTAAATCATTCACAACTTTATCTTGTGCTATTACAGACATTCCATGTAGCCTTCTATATTGTATGCATTATTTTTATAGTGGAACCTCAAGAAAATCCAGCATATTCGTCCACCGGGAGAAAACTATGGCTTTCTCTGATGTCTCTATAATCTGGTTCTTTAGACTTGGATTTGCATGTTGATTACTATTACGACTATTAGAAATTTCAACTAAATCTTTATTGATATTAGTTACATAATTGTTGATAGAGGAACTTGCACATAACTTTGGGAGGGTTTGGAGAGTTTCTATCGCAACTTTGACCTTTAAAGAATGAATGTATGGATTATCAAATTCCAAATCCAGTTCGTTGACACCTTCTAAATTTGTAGAGATTTCATCGTTGATAGTATCATTAGAAGTGAAATTTTGTAAGGAAGTTAGAGAGAACACATAATAATCCTTTAGATGCCTTTTGTAGCCTTAAGTAGGGTAAATTTTATTGTATTATTGAGGAAGGTGATCTAATATGAACTGATTGAAAAATGCAAGACCATATATGCAGACAATTACTTCTTCAGGGGCATCATTATAGAGGCCACAAAGATCCAATGAATCTTCACAACGATTTATCAAATCAATATGTTTTTACTTGGGTAGCTTCCTTACTACTTTTTGCAAAATATCTCCAAGTATAAATGGATAAGAAACTTTTAACAAAAAAAGGATGATCACATGCTTGATAAAGTGTTAATTTTAGGTTAACATGTTCTTTTCATAGGACAGTTACTTCAGTGTTACATATTAGCTCATTTTTCAATCCATTTCAATTCCATTAACAATCACATAAAACATTATCACATTGATAGTAACTGAAAAAAGAACATAAATGGTAAATAAAGGGGAGAGGCGAATGCAAGAGGACACAAGAATTTGGCTCATGCCAAGGAAAAACCCCAAGATGGGGAAAACCCTTGATCAATTATTCTTATTATCAAATATCAAATGTTTAGTAGAGAGAGAGAGAGTAAAATAATTCAAATACAATTTCAGATTCCTATATTAATGCCCTTATATAATTAGAAGGCCCAACCAAAACAAAAATTTTGGCACTCTGTCAGTAGTAGACAAAATTTACTTCTTGAGCTGGTGACATACTACTGTACAAGTTTGGTCTAGTTAGGGATTCTTACAAATCACTCCTAACCCACGTAAATACTCCAAAATTCCTCCTCTCAACTATGTCTCTCCTTGACATACAATATATTTCCCTTGGATGGCCCTTAGGGCTGGTCTATACCTAAATTAGGCCTCTCTGCCCACTTTTCTAGGCTAGTACAGACTTGCGGCCCTTCCTGAAGCAATAGTTCAGAAGTGCGGCCTCACAAGGAGAGAATTTCTTCCTTAAATTCAAAACAAACCAGCCTAGAAAAAATACACAAAATAAGCCTGCCTTTCTGCTCTTGAATTTAGACGTGCAAGAAAAAATTTACCCATACAAACTACAAAAAATTTCCTTAAGGCCTGTGGCTATCCATTTGAAGTATCTCGGCCATGTTGCAGAGGTAAAATGCAAAATTTAGTCCTCCTCCCAGAGCTTGGCCACCTCAAACATATATTTTCTATAGAATGAAGCCCTTGGATGTGAAAAATGAGGTAAGAGGGTGCCTTTATCTATATATGATGGAGAGGGGTTCAACTTGTATAATTAACCCCAAGTCGACCTTGCACATGAGTGGGCATTCCTTCAAAAATATATTTTCCTTGTCCAAATTTAGTGATCGTTTGGTCTATTTTTGTCCTCTTGAAAAGAGGAATTTAATGCAATAATTTTCTCTATTAAATGAGCTGCCCAAAGTGGAATTTGGCCCTAGTTTCTAGTTTGAACACTCACTCTCAACTAGGGAGAATTCCACCTGCCAATTCATCCATCATCATGCCATCTTGTCCATCATATACCATCTCTTCATCTTGTCTCAAATTTTCTAAACAATTATATCTATAATGAAGAAGGATTTATCAAGAGTGAGTGGCAAGACCTTACCACTCTCAACTGAAAAAAGTCAGTTTGCATAAGTAGGGGTAGAACCCCAATTGGACTTGATCTCAGATCAATTTTTTGAACACCATGCATCTTAGACATAGGGAGTATGATATTACATGTCACACGATGCGTCCATTTATAGTGCTATGGTCCCTATCCTATTTTCCCATCTCACTGACCATATGAGAGGTACTTCCCATGAGTCCTGGACTACATGGGTAAGATGTATTCTCGGGCATATGTAGGAGAAGGTGAACCACTGATCCTATATATATCTCATCAATCATAGGGTAAGGTGAACCACTCACCATACAAACATGGAGACCACCGTAGGGTAAAGTGAACCACTCACCCTACACACATGTCAACCACCATAGGGGACTTTGAACCACTCACCCTATGTGTCATATATCATCATGGGGTATCACAAGGGAATGTGAACCACTCACCGTGTACAAAAAATACCTATAGGTGAAGGTGAACCAGTCACCATATGGTCGCCATAGCATCAAGAAGTACCTACGCCCCCAAGAGATCCCAGAGCACAATGTTCAACAAGGACCCTCATAGTAGGGTCTTTCCACAACTCATAGCCTCTCTTTGATGGAAGATCAACTTGGTCTCAAAAAGGAGCTTTGTGTGAGTGTCGGTAACCTACAAATCCATCCTAAAATTATGGATCTTGATTTCTCTCTATTGTACCGTATCCAAAATAAAGTGGTACTTGATGCCAATATGCTTAGAATG
The DNA here is from genome assembly GCA_034641835.2 of Pinus albicaulis. Taxonomy (NCBI): domain Eukaryota; kingdom Viridiplantae; phylum Streptophyta; class Pinopsida; order Pinales; family Pinaceae; genus Pinus; species Pinus albicaulis. The sequence continues at coordinate 186,932,926 of CM076580.1, forward strand.
GTCGTGGAACAGCAGATTCTCTGAATCCCATACTTCAATACACAACAACGCTTTCTAGCACGTGTTGGAAATATGATGCAATATGTTGTCCTTGATGGCTACCTACTTCATGAAGTTTTCCTTAATAGAAACATACTTAATGAGTTTCCTTTTGATAGCAACCTATTTGATAAAGATGTAAAAATGATGTTTCTATAGGTCAGTTCAGATGTGACAGAGAAATGATTTCCTGTAAGTGCCAGAGAAATGAAACAAGAAATATTTCTCAATATATATGTAGGTTTGATGAAGGCAACCCACGCATGAAGGAAATGTATATGTTACTTGGTATACAAGAAACCCACGTATAGATCCATAATTAGTATATACACAATTTTTATGAAGAGAACTTGCGTCTACACGCGAGTACGAAGAAGAAAAGTCATGTATTCCTTTTGCGCTCTAAAATAATATACCAAGGGGAATTACCATCGTATTAGCACACAATATTGAGCATTGTTTCATCTATTTTATTCCGTCCAAGAATACCATCGACAATTGTGTGGTTTTGGCTCATGGTATTGGTAAACGGTAAAACTATATAAGGTGAAGAAGGTCATAGTGCATAAGGGTGCAAGTGTCTGGGTATTAATGAATAATTCACTTTGATGTATATATGCATGGAATGAGTTATAGTTTATTGATAGATATGAAATAATAATGCACTTATGAATCCAATTATGGATTAGGATCTCTAGACCTGAAATGACAATGTATTTTCTAGATCTATTTATGAAATGTTTAGATCTGTGATCTAGTGAATGTTTGCTAAAGTGAAGGGTAATATTTGAGTTGATTATCTATTCTGAAGAGTTGCGCATTCCTGTAATGTTTGTAGATTCATATGAAGGTTCATCTCTCTGAAAGGGCATATATATGCAAGGTCGTTCCAACAAAATCACATATGGAATCTAGGTTTTTGCTGAAGTGTGTGAAAGGAAATTCTACTCTGTTTTGTTGTATTACTGTTGTTTTTCAACGATATCTTCATACAGATATGGGTTGTTTGAATAATGATTATGATTATAGTTGATTGTGATTAAAGATCAGTGGTTGGATGGTTGATTGATGATTAAGATAATGATTTCATATGGTTATGAGTTTCAATTTGATGTATGTTCCTTAAGCTTAAATGTGTGGACTGGGTCCATTCTAAAAATAGGATGAAAAGAGGCCTACAAGTTGTGTTATGTTAAATTTGTTGGATATAGTGTGAAAATTTATGAAACTTGGTCCACGGTGGTGCTGAGGGTCGACGCCTTCGGTGAGGGGGTTATATCTCCCTTCCAGTGGCTGCTAGTAAATGAGATTAGGGGGTAGTAGCTCCCTTCTAGGAGTGATTGGTAAACGAGATGTAGGGGGTCGTAGCTCCATTCCAGTGGTAGATGGTAAACGAGATCAGGGGGTTAGAGCTCCCTTCCAATAGTAGCTAGAGAACGAGAGAAGGTTGCAGCCTTCTGCAGGTGGGTGCCTCCATGCTGGTATGAGTCGGCACTAGTACAATATTGTAAGAAAATTTCTTTATAATAAATATTGAAGATAGAGATGACAACAATGATGGTTTTCTCCTGAATTGGGTTTCAACCTTTAATCCTGGTGTTCATGTGTGTTTCTTATGTGTGATGATTTATTTTGTTTTTACTGCACATGTTTACTTCTTACTAAACATCTGATGAATGAATGATGCAATCATCTAAGTAAATAATTATCTGCACAATAAGATATTTGGACATAAGCATTTTTCCTTAAACATAGTCATGCGTATACGCTAGTTGGGTTCATTAAAGTCACATATAGAAATCAGTAAAGAAAAAGTAATAGTTTACAATGAGTTATAAACACTGATTCAACCCCCCCCCCGCCCTCTTAGTATTTTTCCCAACAGTTGGTATCAGAGCAGGTCCTTCATAAGAAGCTTTATTTCTTGAAGAAGATTCGTTACAATGGGAAGTCATGAAGGAGTATTTTCTATCAAGCCACCATTGTTCATTGGAAGTAATCTATTATTATGGAAGATACGAATAAGAGCATATTTGCAAATTCTTGGAGGATATGTATGTGGAATCGTGGAAGGGGGTTATAATTATCTATAAGTGTTCCTACAGATGCAGCAGAAAGGAAGAAATATGAAGCCAATGTGAAACTTTTCAATGCTTTATTAGGAAGCGTGTCAGAAACAGAATTTTTCAAAGTGATGCAGCTAAATTCAGCAAAGGAAATATGGGACAAGATTGTTCAGAGCTATGAAGGTGATGCAAAGTTAAAAATTTTTGAATATCAAACCCTTATAATACAATATGAAATTTTTAGAATGCATGATTGTTAACACTGCAAAATCGTACAACAGAAGATGACATTAATTAATGTTAGGAAAAAGGATTTACAGGGCTAGAATACATTACAGAATCTGGAAAGTATTTAAAAATCTATAAGGTCTGAGGAAAATCAAATTTGAACTAGTCCTAAATGCTACTTACGTGCATAATCCTTTGTGAAGAGTGCCTTCTGCATGCCTTTTTTCCTGATATGCACGTAATCCTGGGAGTGGTGAAATGTCACTATTCGAGACCACACAAAGGAAAGGACAAGTGATGCCTTACTTGTAGCTGCCTAAGGACAACAACCAATGCCTCCTTAGACACTAAGTGAGCACACAATGGAATATTTGAGCACACAAAGGAATCATACCCCTCTCTTGGGTCACTATCCTTCATGTTCCAAGAGAGCAAGGGAAGATTTGAAATCCCCTATATAAGACCACCATGAGATGAAGAATTGGTGAACACATTGTTATGCTTGCCGGAATTGCCCAAGAAATACTAACATTATGTGAGTCAGAGCTGAAGATAGGGGGGACTCAATTGTTGGCTGCCCAACAAGTTTAGTCCAACACTATAGAGAGAGAGGGGGACTCAACTGAGGCAAGCTTGGGATAAAAACATCCTTGCATCGGGACCTAGAACCATTGTCCAGGGGCCCTTTGACAATAGGGTAAAGTATCACTCTTATTACTACCAGCAATCAATAGAAAGGGGCCTACAGCCATCGTTCATATTATTGTTGTCGTTTGACTCTTTTCAGAGCTCGTGTTTATTTGTTTAGTTTTTAGTTTATATATGCATGTTTTTTATCTCTCTAGTATGCTTATTGATTCTAGCTTATTCCACTAACTTGCTTGACTCCACTTCTTTTTCTGCCTGTCACCAATAACTTAAGTGGGTATACCACACCCCTTAAGTTGGTGTGATTTCATACATAAATGCACCAAACACACTACAATAGGATTGGCGACTCCACTAACGTTTTATTACCAAATTTATGAGGTTGTGACTTTTTTACAGAGACCTATATCTATGCTATGGAGTGGAGATGAATCCCTAAATTCTCTTGTAGTCCCTAGTTCATCCCAACTGACATACTAAAGCAGAACAACTCCAAAAAAATTTCTTGCAGGAATTTTTGCATGCTTTTTCCTCATAGAAGCGCAGGGCGTGCATTCAGAGTTGACCTGCACGTAGAGAGCACTCCCGTTCCAACATTTTGTGCAAAAAATACAGAATGAGAAATGTATCCCTTGTTTATGTTTTTTCCTGCTTTTAAGGTGCTCGGCATCCCCTAATACACCTACTAGCATTGGTTTTGGTACCCTACAGCTTGTTAAAGCTCATGTTTAGCTGCTTTTAGTAGGCTTAGTGTCAGTTTTACTTCAAGTTGATTTTTGAAAAGTTCACACATAGTTTAAGTAGGGGGAAAATAGCTTTCATTCCGAAAAAAAATTATGTTTTGCAAATTTTGGTACTTACACACCTAGAAAACTAGCCCAATTAAGTGGCCCAAGACCACACATGCATAGTCAGTTTTCTTTTTCTAGTGTAAAAGTTTTTAGTTTAGTTCAATTTTTGCACTAGGAATTTCGGGACTAGGATTGAATGGTTTGTAGAAGAGCAGGTAATCTCTGCTACCTTTGCACCCTCCGATGATCCTATGTAAGAATATGAATGCTCCCTATTCACAACATAGATTAACTAGGAAAAATAGAAAGAGGCCCATTATCCGCACATGTTTTTCATTTGAGCCAGGAACAATACAACATAGTTTAAATAGGGGATTTTGTAAAGGATCATCGATATCGACACATTAAAACTATGTGCTTTTCTAGTTTGTGCTCACACACACTCACCCACTAAGCGACGCAAGGACACCTAAAACTAGCTTAACCAAACTCACTAAATTCTCCCCACAGGGGCTAGAAAATAATTTATAGCTTAAGTTAGGATCAAGGTGGTAGGCTTCCAATAATATGCCCTTATCATGCTTCATATTGAAACATAGAAGTTTTGTATTTGATCAGGAGATCATGTCCAAGTTCAAAAATGCTCAAAAATGAAGGTGCTTAAAAATGTTTGCAACCTAAGTGACCAGAAATTTATCATTGCTTGGATTCTGGTGCCATAAACAGTTCGTAAAATAGAGGTCGTATGCAAAATTTATTAAGGTTTTAAAATGCCTAGTAAACTCAAAAAATGGACCTTTGACTCAGTTTGACTTTATGAAAAAATTTATAGAAAAAAGTTATTTTTCATATAGTTGTTTTGGGCCAATCGTTGGGTGCCATGTGCCCTTCCCGGAGGCCGCCATGTGGCCCCAAGCCTAGGAGAAGTTGGCATGTCAATTTTTTTGTGAGTCTACTAGATTTGAACCCGAGACCCGAGCTCTGTGTGCAAAGAGGCTCGACTGACCCGGCTACAATATAGTTCCTAACAACCATTTTTTATGCAAAGTATTTGTTGTTTAAACATATAACAGATGGAAAAGGGTTAAGGGCTAGCCCCTCAAGGCTAGCCACAACCGTCGTGACCAAGGGCTCAGAAGTGTAGCCCAAGTATTTAACCCGCAAGAGTGGAGGTGGTAAGGAAAACCATGCTATGTGACAGCACAAGGCACACATTTAATGTGGGAGGTTGCGGATGGTTGAAACGCGGTACCGACATCGGCTTGGTCGGAGGTCCATCTGACCCCGCCACCCTGGTATTTAATTTAACATTAAATAGTTTCACTATTTTTTGGCACCTTCCACCAATTTTGTGGTATCTACCAAATTTGGCGCTGCTAACTGGAGTTCCTTTAATTTTGGAGGAGGTTTTCAAGGGGCACTGGGCAAAAATTTGTTTTGGCCATAACTCCTTTGATTTTCGACCAATGTATATGCATGGATAGTTAATTTTGGGTATTATCATCATTATAAACAAATTTTCATAGGTTTTAGAGCCATCAAAGTTCATCGTCAGCAAGTTTAGCTTTAGGGAAGATCAAGGAGCCATTAGGGCCACTAGGGTGTAGGTAGTGTATTGAGCATCCTTTTTCTATTTTATGCAAATGAATAGTAATATATGACTAATTCAAGCATTCTAAAGCTATTTTTACAAAGATCACAACCTATTGAGGCTTTATTTCACATGTAATTACCATTTTTGAGCAATAATATATGAGGGATATGCCATTGGGAGCTGGACCAGTAGATGTAGCCCAGGAGGGGTGAATTACTTCATCAAATTTGCTGAGTAATGTGCTATGTGATTTTTTGTTCTCTATTATTTAATATTGTACAATGATAAATAGTTAAAATACATACTTAATCCTCACACAGAAACCTGTTTAACTAAGCTAAAACCATTTGTTTCACTTGCAAATTTCAGAGAACCTTATGCACATATGTTAATTACTATTTGGATAATTAGAAAAAAAAAAATAATACATTCCATTCAGATCAGTATTTAGGGAGCTTAAAATATACCTATCAACCCATGAAAAAGAGAACTTGAGCGCAGCAGAGACCCGTTTAAGAAGGGGATATCCTCGTCTGAACAATAATGAGCGATGGCCAAGCATTTTTTTGAACAGTGTCGTGCCACGCATCGTTCATCGTATGGAATCACTCGCCCTCCACTGAAAATCGCCTTTCCCCAAAAGCGATGTGATGGAAACCGCTTACCGCTTACCTCCCGTTACGAAACCACCGTACTTGCTGACGTCATCCATTAAAATAATAAAAAATCCACCAACCCTTGAATTTGTGAATAAAACAAAGAAATCGTGTCATTTTCATTATTTCACGCAGTGACGAGTCTCCCATGCAACGAATTTCGAAATCAACTGTCAAAGTTTTCCAACCGTTACCTTGTTGAAGAAAATTGGAGTCGAGTAATCCAAAGTTCATCCGCCATAGCCAGCACCTGTTTAGTCACTTTTTATTTCCCAAAAAATAGGTATTTACCCTAGTTCCTGTTAAACTCTATAAAAACTTGGATTTTTTAAAAATTATACACGAAAAATTGAAGCAGATTTTAAGATTGTTCTTTAGTTCATTCCTCAATTGCAATTGCCTTCCCCAACCTGTGACTGTGCTCATTTTTCATCAAAACCCACAATTCATTTCTGAATCCACAAGAACCAGAAATGGAAATTCCTATGGATTTGAATGTCACACCCCTTAATTCCCCTCATAGAGATTTAGACTATCTGCCTCTAGTATATAGGGATTTCCAAATTAAAAACCTTGTTCTCAGTGAAAATCCTCTTCGAACTTTTTGCTGTTGCAAAGAACCAAAATACCGAAGGCTAAATGGTGGAAAGAAATGTTTGAACTTTTGTAAAATTATCCTTACATGAATTCTTGATTATGTACTATAGTAAGTCATGATAAAGGAGGATAAAAGGATGAACAGAGGTTAGAGAGCATAAAAGTTAAAGAGTATCAGTGGTTAGAGTGTATCAGGTAAAAGTCAGAGTGAAAGTTAAAATGAAGTTACAGAGCAGTCAAAGGTAAACAGTAAAAGTAATTACGGAGCCAGTAAAATGGTAAAAAGAGATGAAAACACTTTCACCAACATTTAATTTTATCTAAAGTGAAAGTAAAACAGTTAAAAGAACAAAAAGGTGAAAAGATGAAAAACACAACAAGAAGAAACATTTTTGCATAAATTTCATGCTTTAGTCATTGTTTTGCAGAAACTATTGTGATCAATCCAAGATGAATTTTGCAAAACTGAAGGAGTTTTATGTTCTTAAGAGGACCATCTACAAAAACCTTTCTCATGTTTCTAACAGCTATTATGGTTTGGAAATATTAAACAATGTTGGAAAGCACTTTTTGCAGAAAATTCAAGTTAAGTCATCATTTTGCAGAGAAGATTGTGGCCAATCTGAAATACATCATAAAAAACTGAAGGAGAGCCTATTGTGCATAGCTGGAGAGGAATTTTAGGAAAATGAAAGAGTTTTATCTCACCAACATATTTATCTACAATAACCTCTTTCATTTACTACATATCTATTACGGATTGAGAAATAAAAAGATATCATTGGACCCCATGTTTTCAGAATTGTTGGAGCAGAATGCACAAAGAAAGGAAGTAGTTAGTGACTTGGATGCCTCATCATCAACTAAGATTTGGATCAAATTCGAATTCTCCTCTTTTTCATCACCTATCCATAAAAAATAGTGCCAAATAGATGCATTAGTTTGAGTGTCCTTTACTTAAGTTCTATTTATGTAAAATAGTTGGAGATATTTGTGAACTAATCTTGATATTTTTTCAAGATATTTTAGTTTAGAATTTGTATAAATAATTCACTCTTGGAAGTATTTTGGGGGTGGATTCTTAGACTTTGCTGTAACATTGGCTATTTTGGAATAAAGTGCTATTGGAGAAATTTTGTGTGGCAAGCTGGATGAGGAATTGATGCGAAAGACTTTTTACAGGATTCCTGTGTCAGACTACGGATCAATAAGTCATCTATTTGTTATGTTTTGAAATCTTTATATTTGTTTATTATATCAACTATGTTTCATTTCTGAATGATTAACGAAAAGGAATAAATTAGAAAGTGCTTTAGTGTAATCTGATTTTAATCGTTGTTATTCTAAATGTTTTCTTCTGAACTGGTTTAAACAGTGAATTCTTAACTGCTCCTGTTTTTCTAGTTTAAGAATTCTGATTATTTAGTAAAAAATACTGAATTTCTCTACATACGCCTCTTCTTTTATCGCATCATGCCAAAAAAATGGTCTTTACATCCATCTGATGAAGATTCCGTCCTTGCGTGGAAACAAGGAAAATAATAGATTATAGGTGCTATAATAATCAGTGCCTTCCTACAGAGGTCTCAAGCAACACAATTTCCCATCAGATCCATGCGTAATCTTATATTGAGGTGACAACAGCGTTGTTCTGTGATCTAGGAACCATATCCCAGACATCATCCTCACATCCTTCCAGGTTTGATGCCTTACAAATTCTTTAAATGATCCAGGCTCATATTGTACTTATGGCAGCTAGATACCCTTGGTATTTATATGGATTCTTAGTTTTCCTCCGGGATTTCCCCCTCTGAAGCCGTATGTCTCTGAGCCATGAGGATATTCTTTCATTCAGCAATGGTATCCGCTCAGGAGAAAATACAATTGTATTCTCCCTCTTAATGCCAGCTTCTCTCTCGAGAAAAGACATCTATTTTAAATGAGGGCATCCCAGACACTAGCATGGAAAGGAGTCTTATTCTCCCACAGTCAAAACCATCCAAGACCACAGGCTTTTGTTGAAGACTCCAACAACGTCACTGAAAGCTGCAAAAACTTCTCAGTTCACATTTTACCATTACGCTCCAATGTGAGACTGATACAGTCACATGCTTACTGCTACATAGGTGTCTATCTATGTCACTGTCCAACATAGAGAATATATCAACAAGCCTCAACTTGTGTTAGAAGTCCTTACAACAACTACCTGTTATTTTTAGGAGATCTGTTGTAGCTTCCTCAAGCAGCCTAATAAGACTACATCTTACTGAACTACGAATCCAATTTTCCTTTTATCCTGCACTTGAGGTGTTCATCTACTACATTTGGCATTGCATTTTGCTTCAAGATCTGCCCATTTGCAGTGAATGGTTGACTGATCTAAGGGTCCAAGTCTTCGGATCTCAGTTCTGTAATTTGTCATCTGGTTAAGACACTTTCTAAGGTCACTGCCACTAGGTTGAGTTCAAATATATGCTAGTTCACAACCATTGTCACTAGTCAACTATGCCAGTATCATAATACTATCAGATGAGGCACTTCACTGCTCCTGTATGTAGAGATCTTAAAGACTTTGTCAAATACATCAAAACGATTTCATTGTCTTCACTTGAAATCCTATCTATGCCATATGCACAGATCTGGGAATTATTGTGATTGGTCTGCGTCCAACTTTATCTTGTATCTGTGGCTACCTTAGACGTGTAGCCAACACAGGATTAGTGAGCACACAGTCAAAAACACATGTGATAACCACCTGCAATCTACAACATTGTTTCTTGAGGAGACACTCTTCTTTCATGCTGAGGGTGAGAGCCAAAAAAAATTTCCCTTAAAGTGGCCCATACACACCTTGTTGTTGTGGTATGGCCTACGGCCTACCACAACATTCATTATGTTGCCTTCAGACGAGATTCAACAAGCATTCTTTCACTGCGTTGTTTGCAACTCTTAATTCAATCATTCTTATAAGCCATATAAAATGCCTTGTATTCACACATGTTGTATGCAGGTTCATCTTAATCCCTCGACAGCTTAGCCACGAATGCCTTAACAATTGCACCAAGTGGGTTGCAGTAAGTATCAAACTATGTAGCATATCCTCCAATACATTTCCCTTTACAGAAGATATTCTTGCAAAAAGTTCTGTAGTCTCTTCATACTTAAGATTAGGGACCAATTTCATGAAAAAATGTATTTTTTCTCTAGGGAACCTTTACCATTCACTGATAATATTAATTGGATATGCAACTGGAATGGGGTGACTGTAAACATAAGAAAATTACTTGAAATAGATTTGGGTCTAAAACCCATCCGCAGTTACCTTAAATCCCACAAAGGATTTGGGCAGTCTGTTTAGAAGATTCCCATTCAACTCTCAGAATGAGATTGTTTAAGCCTTCTATATCCTCCCTAATGGCGAAATTGACAAAGCCAACACCCCTGCTCATTCCGTTCATGTGGTCCATGGCAATGATGTGACCAAATGTCTTGAAAAACTCGTGCAAGTCGGCCTCTCTGGTATCCTCATTCAACCTTTTCTTGTTATCCTTGACTATCAACAAACTATCCGTAATTATGTGCTACCCTTCCAGCGTTTGTCTGCAGCCCTAATTCTCAATTATTTTTTCACTTGTTGACTGTGATGTGTCCGCAGTCTTTTCTGAGGTTTGCTTTGTATTTAGCTGCAGCATTATCCACAATCCTTACTGAGGTAGATCCACAAAGCTTCATGAATTAGGTTCAGACTTATCCACATTCATTCCTATAGTAGGTCCTGTCTTTACAACCCTGAAACAAACCCTCAAAACCCACGCTGTCTTTGGCTAGGGCAAAGAATATCTCCTCTTCAACGAGACTTTCTTGTTCATCACAAACAGATCTAATATGAAATTGAATGCGGCCAACCTAGGGTTTGAAAATACCTTGATTCAACCTACGCTATCCTTTGAATAAGCAACTTGCCTCCTTAATCTCTGCGGTAGGCTTCAATGAAGCCTCAAGGCCTGCGACATTCCTGTTTAGAGACAACCCATCCATCAAGTAACCCATAGACACATTTATGTAGCCTGAAGCAGCGTTTGCTGCCCTAGTAATTTGGTCTTCAAGAAAACCCCAAAACAGACCAAAAAAAAATTGTATTTCTTGGTTGTGGCTAGGGTAAATAAGGTTTCATGGCTATCGTAATAATCACAGACTGTGACGAGCTTCTTGATTTTCTCCTATGCAAGCCTTGCTGTGGTGCTATGGCCTGCGGCCTAGCACACAACAACCTATAGACTTCGGTCCCCCAAAAACAGTGCCCAAAAAAGTATCGAACAATGTAGCATTTATCCTTCAAGGGCTTGGCCTAATAGCTAGGAAACTCAGGCCTCCATCACAGCAGCTAATAAACCCAAAACCGAACGCGTTCTCCTTGCTGTTTCTGCCTTCTTGTAGCTGTGTCTAGGGTACAAGAGAAGTCCCTCTTCACCAAGTCCTTTTCTAGAAATAACGTTGCACAAGATGGATCAACAAATCAGAGATTGCAATTCAAATTGGGCATTGTCTTCCCCATAAAGCTTTGATACCATGTTAATTTTTGAACATGTTCTATGCCATTTCAGATTATGGCACACAATACTGAAGGAGATAGAACATACTAATAGATCGATGGAAGACAAGCCAAAACAGAGATGATGAATCGTGGCGTTACGACAATCAATAGAATGCTTCTACTAGCAAAGTCTCCAACAGGTCATTCAGCCAAGCGTGTCACACATAACCCCAGAACAACCCAAACAAAGAACACTCCATAGATACGCAACATCAAGAACGCAGCTTCAATGCCATCAAGAGAGAAGGAATTCCTCCACCCAATGTGTGTCAAATGAACTTCAAGTCTCTCCAATATATAGGCATGTTTGGGGGTGTGTGACATGTCCTTTAGGACATTTAAGTCTATATTTTATTCCAGGCCGACCTAGCACATAAGTGGAATAAATTCAAATTACATGTTTTTCTCATCTGATCAAGATGATCTTTAGATCAATATTACACCTCTCCGAAAGAGTAATCCAACAAAAATATTGGGATCATCATCTTAGCAACACAACCCAGAGTTTGGACGTAGTTTTACAATTTTAACAGGATGTCTTCTGAATTGAGGGTTAAACCCCCCTCAGTTTTGTTGTACTTGTCTTTAGGAGTTTTTATTTTCCAATTCCATCTTAGCTAGCTTATTTGTCAGATTTTTTATCACCTTTTTCATATCTTCAATTCTTAGATCTTGTGATGATTCTTCTTTTTCCTTCCCCTTCTCTTGGACTAGCTGTTTCCCTTTCACCTTTCCAGCTGCAGTCATATTAGCTTCAATCTCTAAAGAATCTGTCTGTATCTGCTCAAGAGTAGGGGCTAAAATCAGCTTCAAAAGCCCCAGAAAAAACTACCTTTGCTCCTATAGGGGGGCTTCTTCTCTATAGGTAAACTATTGTACAATTTTTTGAATCTTTTTAAAAATTCAAAAATGTTTTCATCAGGCTTTCTTTTAATTGCATTAAACTCTGTAAATGAGTAATTGTGATCTCTCTTCTCTTCCCCATCTCTGAGTGAATTGAGTTTCCAACTCTTCCCAGTAATTTGTGGAATCATTTGGTAAACCTTTGAACCATTTCCTAGCCTCTCCACTTAGATACTGCACAAATAGTCTCATCACAACATCAAGATGTTCTACATTTAAATTCTCAGCAAAAGTGAAAAACAAGGGTAAATTTTGCTCTGCAGTTACTTAATCTTCTCCATTCAAATGAGGAAGTAATTTGAGGTATTCTTGAGGCACAATATTCATTGGTTGTGGAATATTTAGTGGTGCATATCTATCCATTAAGAAAGATGGTGCTACCATATTAACAACTTGGTTGATTGCTCCTTGGGTGGTTGAGGTTGATGAACCTGCAATGAAAGTGAATGAAGGTGGAGACAAAACTGATATGGGGGTGGGATGATGGATAATAGCAGAGGGACCAGCAACTATATTTGGTTGAGCTTGAGTGGAGGTAAAAAAAACAGACTTGAAAGAAAGTTCTTCTAACTGAGGTTCTTGAAAATAAATGGGTGTGGAAGCAGTATCTTGTTCCAAGAAAGAGAGTTCCTTGGAAATTTTCAAAGAAAGGGTTATGAGAACTGCCACCAAGAGTAGGCAATGTAGGATCGGGTATTGAAGGAGTTTTGGGTTTCTGAGCCTTTTTAGAAACCAATCTTTCTAGATATGGCAAAGTAGGGACTATCTGCTGTGAGGTATCTGACCTCATGTGAGGCCTTTTGAAAGCTAGAATTTTGAAAAGAACAAACATAGCCGAATATTTCCTCCTCACTGAACAACCAGAGGAAATCATGTGGAAAAACCCAGGGAAAATAAACTTCGTTTCTTTGTCCCCGACAACGGCGCCAGGAAATGTTGTATCTCAAGAAATAAACCCTTGGCTAAATGTATGTCACAATTATAATATCAAATGGCCTCTACTTAACACCTTTGGCATCTAATTATATAATACACTCAATAATCTGATATAATGAAAGCCTTTATAATGCCATACACCGCTGATATCCGAATGAAATGAAAAGAAGAATTGTAAATGAAACTTGAAGTGATATGCTGAGAAACAAAATCTATCACTTTTAAGTTTCAGAGGAAATTCATGGAGAGAGAGGAAACTCGAAATAATATGCTGCAAACATAGAATCTATTACTTTAAAGTTTCATTAGGATTTTGTGAAGAAAGAAGAGATGAGGTGAAGGAGCGCAAAATAAGGTTGTTTAACTTTTACTCACAGATGTAATTAAGCGACCGGCTGCTACATTACTTCACTTCATTCAAAGAGTAATAAACACAGAGCGAAACTGGAAAGACATATCAACATCAACAACTGTAGGAAACTTGATCTTCTTTCATTTATTTCTCAGAAAATTCAGTACCAAATTAACAATCCTCTAGAGGTCCAAAACTTAGAACCTCTTTTCTTTAGTTCTATCCACTTAAATACATCACCATGGTTTTTAAATCTTGAACTTCTTTAAACTATTCGACTACCTAAAATGTTATGATTACTTTTGCAATCATACTTGAGAAAACAAATTAAAATTGGAAATATTGTTCGTTTTGCTGAATCTGATGTTGTTGATGTGTCCTCCCGAAGTGCTGAGGTGTCCTTTCTGGTTATGATGTAGCAACTGCACAGCTCTTTAACGACGCCTCAATGCTCGACTCTGCCTATGCCCCTATGATTCAAATGCTGTCAATCAGATCACCTGCTACTCATCGGGTCACTTACCCTGCGTTTTTGGTGTTTTGAAAAATATTTCAAAGGTAAATGCAAATGAGCCACAACAGAGTACAATGCCAATCCAATAACAGAATTTGGAACATAGTTGAAGGGCATGAGACCCTCCTGGGAAATCAATAGCCTTTGCTACAAAATTCTTTAAGCGCTGACTCTTACACAAGATAGGAAATTTGTGCATATAAAACCTTGTATTTTATGCATTTATGACAATGTTGCTTACCATTTATGTTCCCATATACCCCGTTCCATGCTTTTTATGTTGTTTCTTACAGCCAATATGTCTTGTGCTTCCACCTTTTACAAAACTGTAATGAACTTCAGGAGAATCTGCTGCTGCAATTAGATCAATTTTTAACCTTCTTTTGCCAAATGTCTGTTCCATATTTGTGCATTCCTTGTCTTGGGATTAAGACTCCAGTGTGACTTCAGCGGATCTGCCGTCTACCATGTCTAGTCTTAAGGAGCCTTTCCCTGAGTGTAGATTCAAGGACAAAATATATTTGATCTTCATAGAAAATGATCTCATTTTCTACCTTGTATCTATCATCATGGATGAGATCGTCCAACAATTTGCAGGCAAACTTATTTTTGGAGTACTCTACTAAGATGTGGGCTCTCCAATCTCTCATGAGCGTGCATATATTAGGTCCAACATCCTTTTTTCATTCCATCCCATAATATTGTAAGTTGCTACTTGATGATTTGGGGCTTGTACTTCTATGAGCTGCCATGCAAATTACCTTGTCTTGCTTAGGTATGACCTCCATTTGTTTGACTGTTACAACTTGGGGGCCACCATTGGTCATGCCTCTTCATACTACCTTGCTGCCATTTGGGTCTCAGAATTTCATTTCCATCAATTGGTAGTTCCTTACAAATCTTCCTTGTGAGTACAACCATTGCACTCCCAACACCACATTAGTATCTGCCAATTCTATCACATAAAGATCATTAGTAAGTGTATAATTACCTAATGTGATGCTCAAACGTGGAACTACATGTGTGCATGTCATATTATAGTATATACCCATCAGTGGCCCTCACTTCGAAACACTCAAATTCCTGGGTGGGGATGCCTCTCCTTACCACCACAGCTACATCAATGAAGTTGTATGTTGCTCCACCATCAATCAATGCTATAATTCATTGCCCTAGTATGCCACCCTTGATTTTGAAGGTGTGATATTTAGGAACACCAGACAGGGTGGCTATAGTACCTCCTTCAATTCTTGGACAAGGCTTTTTGTCTTCCTTAGCCTCTTCTAGGGATGGTACTTCCTTTGAAATGTTGGGTCCCTTACTTGGTGCCTGTGTCATATCATTTTCATTGTCACTATGAGACACTACTTCAGTGTAGGGAATCTTTCCCTTTCCCAAGCATCGATGCCCAGGTTCCCATGGATCTTTGCAAGTGAAACAAAGCTTCTTTCTTCTAAGCGTGTTTCAAGTTTCTTCATCTAGCTGATCCTTCTTGGTTTCGTCCTTATGAGATGTCTTCTTACCCTTGTCCTTCGGAGGGATTTGTGATTTGGGTGGAGTCTCACTTTTGGTGTTGCACCTCCCATAGCTCGAGTCTTGGTGATGGCCTCAAAAAATGTGACAGGTTTGAAATTATTGACCCACCTGTGCAATTGTTTAGCTAAACCTTCTACAAAGAGCATAACCAACTTCTGTTTAGAAATATATGTCACCATGACTGCTGGCTGTTGGAATTATGAGATGTAGGACTTCGACGACCCAGTCTGCTTAAGCTGTGCTAGCTCTCTGAATTGTATATCTGGATTATTCTGGTCAAAAGGATCTATCAATATTTGAGTGAATTCCACATATGAGGTTATGCTGGAGTGCTCCAACGTGACTAGTCCATGGTACCACCATTCATGTGCCTCCCCTTCCAAATGTAATGTGGAAAATTGAATAATGGCTACTTCTTGCATGGGATTAAGTTGAAAATAGGTGTCCAACTATTGTACCCAAGCCCTTGCTGAGCATTTAGATGATCCATTAAAAGAGGGAATGGGTAGCATTCCTACCTTGCACATAAGATCCTGATTATGTTGTCCCATAGGTCTTTTTTTGTATTTGAGCTGTATTCTTGGAAAGATATGGCCACTCGTGTATTTTTTTCTAGGTTTGCATACTCCTGAGAGTACTCATTAAAGAGTCCATTCTACTCTGCTCCTCCTTGAGTTGTTGTTGGCTAATTGTCTAAAAATCGAGGAAGTAAGGGTCTATGGTTACTTCCATTGGTTTCCCTGGCGTTAGACTGTGCAGAAGTATTGAAGAGGCTAGGATTATGGCTGCTACTCCCTTCAACACTAGTCTTGTTACCAGCATTCAAACCATTAGCAACATTGTCACTTGGATTTTTTATGGTTTGGATGAGCTGTGTCATTTTCTTTTGTAACCAGGACATCTACTGTTGCCCTTGTATTAGGCAATTGGTTATTTTTGTCTGCCCATGGATTAGCACGTGCAAGAGGTCATTATTATCTGGTCCTCGTCCTTCACTATCTCCCATGGCTGTACAATTGATATTTATTTTCTTTTTGAATCTAATGTTACTTGTATATTCTAGAAGCATACAAGGCTCACATGCTCACATGCTGGCAGGATGCACAGCTCTCATACCACTTTGACGTCCCTAGGAAATTTTGCCCTCAAGGTTTTACTTTTAATTCGTAAGGGAAATACTATCAATATTTTCACTATCTTCTTTCCAATTTAGGTCATATAGCATAGAATATACACTGATGCAGACAATAGTATACCAATATAATAATCTCCCACTAGGGCTGCACTGTCCGTAATTCTAACCACAGTTGTTGTCTACCACTACTATATTTACAACAGTAAACAGTATGTAATTAATGATGCTAATCCCACAATCTCTAAAACCACTTACAACATAGTTTGATATACTTAACAACTGAACTTGGCATATAAGAATCCTGCTACCTAATGATGCCCTAACTAGGGTGTCTGTCTCCCTATCCTCCCAGTTCTGTTTCCAGGCTTGTCTACTGCCCAGACTGAAACATTGTCCAAAAATCCCTTTGGAAGTATAGGCTGCGGCTTCAAAACTCTTTCACTTAACCTGGTTATTTTCTATTCAGTCATGGCTGACCCGCTGCACCAGATTCTTGACTGAGTTGTGTTTGTGCCCTAACCAGTCGTGGTGTTATTGCTAACCAGGGTGCTGTATAGAAGAAATAGTCCCTCTTCACTGGTTTCGCTGTCGAGTTTGTCTCACTGTTCCAATTCTTTGACTGTGGTCTGACAGAATCAATAATTCTTGTAATCTGTGGCTTGGGTATACCCCGTTGGATTATCTAATTGATCCCGTCCAGGAATGCCATCAGCGGTTGGGTGGTTTTTACTCACGGTTTTAATAAAGGAAAAAACTATATAAGGAGAAGAGGATTATATTACAAGGTGTGAATGCAGAGGGGTTGTCAATAAATAAATCTCTTTAAGAGATATCTGCATGATTGAACTTTGTTTTCTGAAAAATCTGAATCTGTGATGCACCTATGGAGTTGATGAAGGTTCAAGATCTCTAGATCTAGAAATGATGAATCTCTAGGAAGACCTACAATGAAATAATGAAGGCCTGACGCAAGTCTAATGAAGAAATTGAAGAAATTTGGTGGATCTGAGGGTTGAAGTCTTCAGCATAAAAGTGGAAGCTTTCTACAAGCTGGTGTTAAAATCAGGGGGTTGGAGCTCCCTTCCAGTAGTGACTGGAGAATGAGAGAAGGTTTTAGCCTTCTGCAAGTGGGTGCCTGCGTGTTGGTATAAGTATGCACCGACACACAAATTGTAAGAAGTTTTCTTTATAATAAATATTGAAGACAGAGATGAGAGTAGCGGTGGTTTTCTCCCAAATTGGGTTTCCACCTTAAATAATGGTGTTCATTTGTGCTGCTTATGTATGATGGCTTATTCTATTGTTACTGCACATGCTTACTACTTACTAAACGTCTAATGAATGAATGATGTAATGATCTAATTAAAGAATTAAATGCATAATAAGATCTCTGATAAAAAAATTTCAGTCAAATCTAAATACTGATTCACCCCCCCTCTCAGTATTTTTCCCAACAAAAACTGGTATTACCCAACATATTGTTATCAATTCCAGTTTCGTACCTCATTCCCCTTGTATGAACAGGAGCCACCCATGTTAATGCAACTGGATTAAATCCCCTCAATCCCAAGGATGCCCCACTCATCCAAGAAATGGTCGAAACTACCCCTGCAAAGGAAATTCCCATTGCAAAACTAGTGATTACGACTAAGAAAATAGAGAAGAGAGGAAAGAAGACAGTGACCCCTGCCATTCAATGGAAATCACCAGTCTACGCCATTTGCAACATTATAGGTCATCGTACCCATATCTATCCAGAGCTGGATGAATTAAAACCACTTCTTGGATGTGAGAGAGACATCGCGACGTCGCGTTCCCGTAAAAAGGAACCTACCACCAAAGGTAAAGGCAAAGCACTGCGTACCAATCACGCATGTGCTCTCTGTAGTAACTACAAGTACTATACCCATCATTTCATAGAGATCTCATGATATAAGGACGCCTTACACGCCATCGAGCGATCCTATCAAGAGGATGTAATATTCCAAAATTTGCATGCAGCTAATTGGAATATAGATTTTTGTTATTTACGCATAGGATATGAATAAATGGGTAAGGAGCCCCATACATTTCAATAGAAATATAATCCCTCATAGTGCGAAAAGAGATCATCATAGGAGTTGGATTTCACACCCTCATGTGTGAAAGAGGACATTTGCATGTGGACAAGGTCAAGTTTGACCAAGTCAACAATGCTGGGATAGGAGGTGGAGATCATCTTGGGAGACATCACAGAGAAAGTGGGAGGGATATTCCTTGGTCGAAGAAAACCTAATGAGTGGGACCCGATGAGAGAGGGCTTCCATTTTTATAAAATGAGGGCAAGTTAGCCATATGAGGACATGTAATGGATTATTAATTTTATGGTCTGGTTAGACTCTTGTGCATTCTCTTGCTATTTAGCAGATTTGTTGTGCTGTTTAGAACAAGGCATTTTTGTTTAGGAATTCCTTCTCCTTTCAAGAGAGGCCTCTTGAGGGAGCTTTCAATTCATTTCTCCACATTCAGGCTCAAGGCCAAGCCACCTCTTTTAGCTACAACGTTATTTCTGTTGAAGTATAACGTTGTGTTGTAGGGTGTTGCTGTGGAGGTTCCACAACACCACTTCTGGAGCTTATTTTTCAGAGGAGGAGGCCTTCTTTATTTTTTAGGATCATTGAAAAATATTCCTGAGCTAATTTTACTATCTTTGGCATCAATCCAACCATTTCCATCATCTACAACACAGTCCCTCTCCTTGACTACGTTATTTTCAGTGTGCATCTACAGTGAGCATTGCACTATGTGTTTGGAGGGTGAGATCTTCAGTGTTAAGATCAGCCTTTCACTTGGAAGATCCATTGGAGGAGGTATATTCAGCTTGTGCATCATCTTCAGCCATCTCCATCCAGTTCTTTAGTTGCAACTTCTATTCTAGTTGTGTCACTGCAACTCTGACATTTTGGTACTTTTGCATATTTCATGAAATCCTTTTGGGATTGTCTTGGAAATGCTTTTGGGAGTCTATATCCTCACTCCCAACATTGTTTGGGTGCTATATTTGTATATCTATCTATTGACACTTTCCAGCAGCAGTACTTCTAATAAAATTACTTTGTCATAGGCTTGGGCAATATATGTGTAGAAGTGTACTTCATTTTTCATGTACATGTTTCCCTGAGATTTGTGTTGCCTAACTTGAGAGATCATTTCCTCAAGATCTTGTATAAATTTTCTGCAATAATACCCATATGATGGCTATTTAGTTCTTCTTACATTTATTGTGTTGATGTATCATTGCTCTCTCATTATTTTGTTCATGTATTTTTGTATCTCCAACTTTGGGATATTATAAGATATTCCCAATATTGCTGATTTTTCCTATTTTGGAATATGACAGTGGTATCAGAGCAAGATCTTTGGTTTAGCGTTTGGAATTCAAGAAAAAATGCTATAAGAATAAGGGAAGATCATAATGATGAAGAAAGTGAGTTTTGTCTCATCATTTTTCATATCCATGAAGGACCTCTCCAAGAAGGTTAAACAAGAGGAAGAAAAGAGGACAGTGAAACTTCTAGAGTGTTTCAAGAAGAAGAATATCCATGCACTTCCTATTATCAGAAGAGGAAACCAGTGTTGCAGAGAGATTCAAATCATTTTACCATACCCTTTCCTTTTGAAGAGAAGGAAAAATTGCAGAAAGATGGAGGACACTTGGATCACCAGATTCTAAGTGAATACCTTGTTGAGTACAAATCTCAACCTACAGCCTTCAAGAAGACTCTAGCTTTCCCTCAGTTTGTTCAATTAGAGGGAGTAAGAAGAAATTGTATCCAAGGAAGGATCAAGGGCAATAGGTTCCTATTGTCTACTTTTTATGGGTCATCTAAAACAAGGGTTTGGGAAAGGAATCTAGATGCATTCTTCATACTACATCTAGTGGTAGACAAAGAGGTTGTAGAGATTGCAGTGCTACACCTTGAGGGTGAAGCCAACATCTGGTGGTTCATCTATGTGAGCCATGCAAAGGTGGCTACTTTTGTTGAGTTTACTCAAAGGTTGATTGGAAAATTTGGTGAACACAAATCAGAGGAGAAGCCCTCACCACCATTGGAGGAGACTTGTACCAGCGTTGTCACAACCATGAAGAAGAAACCCCCAACATCTTCACTTGGAGGATCCAACACATTGGAGGAAGAAGCCCTTACATGCATATAAGGTGCTTCCAAATTTCACCAAGGTATGCCTAAGTTTCCATATCCTATTGTTTCAAAAAATCATATGGAGGGTTGTATACCATTGCATACTACTTATTTGGAGCAACATAATTGCACTACCGTGTGCAACCTTGAGTAGATCAAGGGAGGGATGAACCATCATCCTCATGTACCTTTTTTGAGTAGCACACAACACTTGAGGGGGGGGGTGTAAACCTTTGGAGGTTAAGATGAAATTTGTTCCAAATAAACTGTTACAAAACCATATGTTCATTCTTGAGTGGGAGCATGAGACAACAAGTACACCATTGAGGTGTTTTATAGCGCTATCAATAAGCAGCAGTGAGAAGGTTTTTCTTTAAGCTCACATGGATCCTTATGGATTCAAAATGATTATTGGTGTGAGATCTTTTCTAGGAGATCTCCAAGGAGTTTCATTTCAACATCCCATGAAATGCAAGAAGAGAAATTTGATTTGGGAGAATTGTAATCTTCATTGGAAGGATACCAAGATTGAGCATGATAGGAGGCACCCACATTGGGATGAATGGGTGTGTATGGAGAGAAATAATATGGTAAGCTACTTGCAAATATATGACACTGGGAAGTAGGAGGATTGGTTGTGTTGGCTACTCTTGAAATATTTTTTCCATCATGGGACATATCCTTTTTCCAAGGGTATGTGGGGGGAGGGAACTTGGCAAGATACTGGCATCATTGGGCAGCAAGGACTGTGGATGCATTATGATGATATGATCATTATGTATTCACCACATGATTTGTATGATGGAGGTATGAAGAGGCAACAAAAAATTTTGTTGCTTTGGAGGTTCTTGGGAGAGAATGGGCAGATTTTATCTCACACTATGCATGATGTTGCAGGAGTAGGAGATGGAACTATCATGGTTCAAGGGGACTACTCCTTAGCCTTGGAAGATCTCGAAGTACTTCCACTTTGGAAGAAAATTCTTGTATATAGCAGAATTATTGGAGGAATATTTGACAATGAGCATGTCAAAGAATGGAGTTATGAGTTGGTAGGAGCCTTTTTTCATAGGGCAACAATGTTGTCACTTTGGAGCTTGGACTTATTGATGGAGTGTCCCCAGGTTCACTTCACATTTGATGCACTTGGTGGAAAAGGAGGAGGTGAGGATGATGGAGTAGTGGATGGAGGCATCTATTACTGTAATATGTTCTTCTTGACTTGGATTTCCAAGAATAAGAACGAGGATCTTCATGCAGTATATGGTTCATTCCTCTTCATGGGAGTATGTCATACCACTATGGTGGAATTATTTATGGATCCTATAATCATATTACTTTCATCACATGGTAAGAACTTTGTTTTTTCATTTACTAATTTTCCAACACAATATTTGCATGCTCTTACCATTTCTTTGCAGTGCATTGCTCCACAAAGGGAAAAGCTTTTCTTTGAGCTCCATGGACCCTTTTTGACCAACTATTATGATGGAGACAACCATCTCTTGTATGAATTTGGGGAAGTGTTTGGTTAATTATTGTATGCTTAGTTTATTCACTCATCCATTTACTATTTACTAGTAGATGTGATGACTTACACAGCTAGCCATTTGTCAAGAAACAACTTTCCATGTTATTTTCTGAAGCTACAGTGGGGAAGATTGCGCTATGACCACTTGGGAAATTTTTGGTACCTTCCAGGACCACGTGAAACCTTCAGTATTTCATTCATTTTGATGCTAATCATGATACCATTTTCTGATGTTGTTTTTGATATTATGGGGAGCATGATTGGGGGAGAAACACTTTTGGTGGATGTGTTCTTTGGGAAGGAGGATTCCCACACTTTTTGCATTACATGTTCTAAGGGGAGAATGGGAGGAGATATGGCCACCACAAAAAAAAATTTGTTTCTTTATGAGGAGGGCCATGAGATGGATGGGATGCCATATGATGGTGATTTCCTATCCATCATATATGAGATGGTTTGGGCCAGCTTGATTCACAACGTTCGGGGAAGGATATTTGGAGATCTAGTTTCCTTCTTGCCACTTGAGGGAAACATTATTGCAGCCCAGGATCAGAAAAAAATCTACACTTATCATAAGTGGAGAGGAGGAAAACGTGGGGTAGGCTATATTATCTACCATGTTTATATTTTCAGCCCACCTACCTTGCCGGAGCCAAAGGTGGAGGAAGATTTCCAGGAGTTTCCATGTTGGGAGGTGACTCATTTTGCTTGGATGATAGCTTGGGGATGGAGGATCCACATGGGAATGATGATTCCCAATACATTTCAGATCCCATTCCTCAAAGGGACCTCTAGACAACACCTTATTTCCTACTTGAGTACTCCACGTTTTTATGATGATAGCTATTTAGCTAACTTAGATGCTTGGGAGGGGCAATATGGAGATTTATTGATGAGACAACATCTCATTCTTTGGAGGAGCACATCACATGTGGATGCTACAGCAGGAGGAGGGGAGACTTCTTAGTTCTATCCTTGCAGTTTCTTGAGGATAAGCAACATTTGGGAGGGGAGGACTGTAATATTCAGAAATTAGCATGCAGCTAATTGGAATATTGATTTTTGTTATTTATACATAGGAGATGAATAAATGGGTAAGGAGGCCCATACATTTAAAAAAAATAAATATATTCCCTCATAGTGTGAAAAAGGATCATCACAGGAGCTGGATTTCACACCCTCATGTGTGAAAGAGGACATTTTCATGTGGAAAAGGCTAAGTTTGACCATGTCAACAATGCTGGGATAGGAGGTGGAGATCATCTTGGGAGACAACACAGAGATAGTGGGAGGAAGATTCCTTGATGGAGTAAAACCTAATGAGTAGGACCCAAGGAGAGAGGGCTTCCATTTGTATAAAAGGAGAGAAAGGTAGCCATATGAGGACATGTTATGGATTATTAATTTTATGGTTTGGCTAGACTCTTCTGCATTCTCTTGCTGTTTAGCAGAGCTGTTGCGCTGCTTAGCACAAGGCATTCCTCTTTGGGAATTCCTTCTCCTTTAAAGAGAGGCCTCTTGAGGGAGCTTTCACTTCATTTCTCCACATTCATGCTCAAGGCCAAGCCACCTCCTTCAGATACAGTGTTATTTCTGTTGAAGTATAACGTTGTGTTGTAGGGTGTTGCAGTGGGGGTTCCACAACACAACTTCTGGAGCTTATTTTTCAGAGGAGGAGGCCTTATTTCCTTTGGAGGATCAGTGAGGAAGATTACAGATATAATTTTATTATCTTTGGCAGTAGGCCAACCATTTCCATCATCTATAGTGTAGTCCCTCTTCTTGAATATGTTATTTTCAGTGTGCATCTGCAGTGAGGGTTGCGGTGTGTGTTTGGAGGGTGAGATTTTTAGTGTTAGGATTAGCCTTTCAGTTGGAAGATGAATTCAAGGAGGTATATTTATCTTGTGCATCATCTTAAGTCATATCGATCCAGTTCTTGTGTTGTAGCTGCTATTCCAGTTGTGTCATTGCAACTCTGGCATTTTGGTACTTTTGCATATTTCATGAAATCCTTCTGGGATTGTCTTGGAAATGCTTTTGGGAGTTTAGATCCTCACTCCCAACATTTTTTGGGCCCTATATTTTTATATTTGTGTATTGACACTTTCCAGTAGTAGTACCTCTAATAAAACTGCGTTTTCATAGCCTTGGGAAATATATGTGTAGCAATGTACTTCATTTTTCATATACATGTTTTCTTGAAGCTTGTGTTGCCTAACTCGAGAGATCATTTCCTCAAGATCTTGTATACATTTGATACAATAATACCAATATTATGGCTACTTCGTTCTTCTTACATTTCATGTGTTGATGTATCACTGCTCTCTCATTATTCTGTTCATGTATTGTTGTATCTTCAATTTTGGGATATTATAAGATATTTCCAGTATTGCTGATTTTCCCTATTTTGGGATATTACAGAGGATCCCTCCACCTAGGCATTTAGAAATGAACCTCGCACCATCCCATACTTGTAGGAGGCATGACGAGCACTAGAAAGACAACCATTTTTCCCTCCTCCCCCCAAGCCACAATACAACAACAAGGGATAGGGGAACCTAGTTGCCTCATCCTCTTGAGTTATCATGCGCGTCGATTACTGCAGAAATTTTGATCGAGTCTTTGACCCAAGGTCACCTAGGTAGCAGTAATATTTATTCGGGGAGTTACCAGGCGTTTCGTCTACTGTAGACGATCTGATACAGGTCCTTGACCAAAAATCACCTAGATAGCAGTAGCACCCATGATACTCAGGGATTTACCAGGCAGGTAGATTCTGCAGACAGCTTGATCAGGTCTTTGACCCTAGATCTTCTAGGCAGTAGTAACACCCAGGTAGGTATATTCTACAGATGGCTTGATCAGGTCTTCGACCCTAGATCTCCTAGGTAGTAGTAACACCCAGGTAGGTATATTCTACAGATAGCTTGATCAGGTGTTTCACCAAGGATCACCTAGGCCGTATTAGTATCATGTGCATCGATTCTGTAAAATGTTTGATCGAGTATTCTTCCCAAGATCACCTAGGCAGCAATAGTACCATGCACGTTGAGTCTGCAGATGATTCGATCAAGTATTTGGTCCAAGGACACCTAGGCAGTAGTAATAAAATACCCTGGATACTCATACGATTCTACTCAGCATGTATCACAACCTAGCTATCATGAAAGTCACCTCGACACTCATATACCAACCAGGGACAAGAGAACTGATATCCCCCATTCCCCGCACAAAATGGAACACTGGCACAACATAATGCGTTAGTCAATCTAGTGCAATGTTTCCTAAGCTCATTAGCAGCCATACAACCATAAGAATTATGAAAATCCTTCAAATGCTGCAAAAAGAAGCTGAGGAACAAATAAAAGGGGAGATCCTAGACACGGGGCAATAACTGAAAACGCCCCCCTGATCTCAGTCTCGGGGCAACCCCAGCTGAAATAAAAACTAGGAGCCAAGTAACAACTCCCAAGGGAAAACTCGAGCTTAGAGTATCCTATCACGAAACCAAAAGCAACATTGTGATCAAGACTTTGTAACACCTAAAGGCGATGCCATACATTCACACTCTTGAAAAAATAAATTTTCAGCGCGGACAGGTATTCCCTCTCTCATATTCTTTTTTAAAAAAGCTCATGACTTTCAATAATATTGATAAAGAAGATGATTTCACTTGAGGTAGTTTTTTTGTAGGAAAATCTCGCAAAACATCCACAACATTATCTCTGAAAAGTTTCAGAGCAGGTATCATTCTACCGCCAACATGATAAAATCCTCGAAAAAATTGCATATCGTGATATCATTTCTCCATCAGAAATAAACCATAGGGTCCTCATATCTGACTGTGTTTATCATCACCTCACCCTGCAAATGATAAATATCTGCGTTGGTTGGTAGAACCTAGCCCTCCATGGTGCTCACCACCCGCAGTAGACCATATATCAGAACATAAGTGACGCCATGGCCATACCACTTCAATCTGGGAAGCACCTCATGCCCATCTATTCGCCATTCATAAGGTCAAGTTTACCATACAAGCTAAAACCCCCTTCCCACATGAATAGGTTGTACAAGAAGATCAACAACGCACCACCGCACATCGCATTTGGCCCACCATATCTTCATCAACATAGTCCCATCTATGACACTCCTTCATCTGCTTCATCAACCCCGCACATGATACCAACCAATGAGACCCCCACCCTCAGCAAAACACCTTCCTCACACCATCAGTGAGCGAACACTTTCATGTTTTGTGGTACCCATCTCTGTGTTTTGTACAAACCAAACCCAATTATTTTATTCTTTTGGTAAGTGTACAAAGACCCTGAATGGTGCACTACGTCCTTCACCCTCTCATTTAATCTTTTCTCCCATGGCAGCAATCCCTGAACACCATTGGTTGGAGTATTTTACCCCCCACCCACATGCCATCATGAAATTCATACCGAGTTTACACCTACCCTGGAAGTCCTATGACTCCAGCTATTTCACCTTCATAAATAACTATGGCTACCACCAAGCTGCCTAAGTATACTCCGACCTTGGGCCATTGAATCCCCATCATCATTTTTCAATCACCCCTCGCCTACATGCCTATGTTAAACCCATCACATCCAGTTCCTTGACCCCTTATGTCAGTGATCCCTCATTCGGTTGATGCTCTTTTGTTGACTTCAACACCTATATTCCAAAAAGGAAGTGGTACCTTAGATCACCCCTCCCCATACATGGGGCATCCTTGGGTGGCATTGTTGGAGACATCATTGTCAACAGATGTCATCGATCCTCTTGAAATTCGACTTCAACAATTTTTTTTATGTCATGATGGTATCGTACCTTACAACCATTTCACTTTGATCAAATCCATCAAATACCTGTTCCTCCATCAGCATCTCTGTCAACAATGCTTACATGGGAAGGTCCCAACAAGCACCTATCCGTACAATGCACAGCTATATGCCATACCAATTTTACGCATATGGGCACGATATTGCACCTATTGTCAAAGAAAAAATTCCCCTGAGGGTGTTGGAAATCGTCATTAGCAACCATCAACATCACTACCATATCAGTGATACAGAGAAAACATATATCTGTCAATTAGATTTGTTTAACTAGCCACAACATCACGAGCATGGGACATGCCCGCCTCGTTGAAAATTTGTATACTTATTGGAAATTGTATTTGCCTACAGGGATCCCTTAGGCCATGGTCATTCTTGGAAACAGTGCAGGGTGTTTTCAATTCTAAGCTTCATGCAGACCTCACTCTCTCTCTACGCACGATACATAAAAGAAACTATAATGTATTTCAGCTATACAGTTGTTCCTAGACCTCACACATTAGGGGGAAACTGTTAACACTAGAAATCATATAGTAGAAGATGACATTAATTAGTATTGAGAAAATGGATTTAAAGGGATGGAAGACATTACAGAATATAGAAAGTATTTAAAAATTTCTAAGGTCTGAAGAAAATAAAATTTTAACTAGTCCTAAATGTTATTTGCGTGCATAATCCTTCATGAAGAGCACCTTCTACATGCCCTTTTTCCTGATATGCAGAAAATCCTGGGAGTGGAGAAATGCCACTATCTGGAACCACATAAAGCAAAGGACAAGTGATTCTTTACTTTTATCCGCCTAAGGACAGTAGCCAATGCCTCCTTAGACACTATGTGAGCACACAATGGAATATTTGAGCACACAAAGGAATCATACCCCTCTCTTGGGTCACCATCATTCGTGTACCAAGAGAGGGAAGGGAAGATTTGAAATCCCCTATATAAGACCACCATGAGATGAGGAATTTTTGAACACATTGTTATGCTGACCATAATTTCCCAAGAAATACCAGTAGTGTGTGATCTGTAGTTGAAGATAGAGGAGACTCAGTTGTTGGCTGCCCAACAAGTTCATTCAAACACAATAGAGAGAGAGGGAGACTGCACTGAGGCAAGATTAAGATAAACAACTCCTTGCATCAGGACCTAGAACCATTGTCTAGGGGCCCTTTGGAAAAAGGGAAAAGTATCACTCTTATTACTTGTAACACCCATAGTTTTATGTTTTTTTTTCCAGTTAGACATTTGAACTTCAATCCAAAGGGGAGTGGACCCCAATGGATAAGTATTGGGTGGATGTAATTAATTATTTAACTATGAGAAATAAATAAAATATTTCTATGCATATTGAACAAATGAGAATTTTGATATCACTTTCCAAATCCATGAGGTATGGAAAGAGGCTAAGACTTTCCCCAAAAATCTTTCAAAAATCCTTGAAAAAATTTATTCCTAATTTATATTTTTGAGGAAAAATCTAGATTTCCCCAATGAGGTGGAGAGTAGTTGGGAAGAGGTAAAAAGCTGAAGAATTAGAAAGTAGCTTTAAAATTCCATAAATAAGTGAAGCCTAGCCAAACAAGAATAAAAACATCCTGTAATTCTGGACGCAGAATTAGAAACAGGCTTTGGGGAGCATAAGCTTAAATAAGCTACTCCAGAACAGATTGGGGTTGGTTTGTTCTAGGAGATGTTCTGAGCTCGGGGGTGAGTTCTGGGGGACAGAATAATTTTAAGGTTAGGAGGTTGGTCAATTGTAGAAGTGGTATGTTCATAATTTTATGAATGGTTAAATTTCTTGTTATTGTGAAATATGGTTAAATTACTTGTTATTTTGAAATACGGTTAGTTACTGTAGATGTTATTGTACTTCCAAATTTCTGAAAATTGGTATTCCTTACATTTAACAGAACTGTGTAGAAGAAATTAATCCCCCCAGTTCTATATAGTTATAGGAATAGGAATTATGGGGAAAAGCATCCAGAAGCTCTAAACCTGTTAAAGGTTTAAATCTGGAGATTTATACTACTCCCATAAATCATTAAGGTTGTAAATTTAATCTGATTCTATAAATGTACAGACATAAAAATATTCTATGATAACAAGTGGTATACATATATACATGCGGAACTAACTAGTTGAAATTCTAAGCTTTTAGTTGAGTAACTAGTGTTAGAGAAATTGCAAGAATAAAGACTGCTAGCAAAATCCTATATCTATGTGGTAAGTAAAATATAGCAAGATAAATCATTAATACAATTAAATTAACCACATTATACAATGATAGAAGCTACTGTGGGTTCTGCATAAGAGAGAAAATAAATCTGTCCCCGTGTGATTTAAATAAAATTTAGGGAAGCTAAAATCTCTACTCATTGTGAACAAAATTTTAGAAATTATGTATATGTAGAAGTACAGGAAAAGATGGAAGAATATTCCTAGTGGAAGGTATTGTATTATCATGGTAGGAAGAAATAATAATCTATATATACAAAGGAGTATATCAACTGAAACTAATAAAGAAAGTTATCATGATTAGTACAAGAAGTTAGAAGTGAACCATTGTAGAGTATGAATAATCTAAATCAAAACACAGTCGATCATCATCCCATAAATAAAATTAAATATTCAGCTGAAGTATTCGTAAAGATAATTCCAGTATATATCATAATATGTATCCAACAGAATATTGATAACCAATATTCAACTGAAAAGTTATTAATCCTTATATATATGTAGATTCTGAAATAAACTTGGCAGAGAAGCATTCCATCTCCGTTGAACAAACATATATAAAAAGTCCAGAATATTTATAAATCACTAGAAAATGTTCGGAACTAAATTTGGTTTAGAGATTATGCTAGAAAATCCCCTATAAATCTGTATATAAAATACCCAATATCCAGCGTTATCGTTCCCAGAGAAATCAACTGGGATATTATGATGGTTCATCACCATAGGAATCTAAGGAGAATGCTAAAGAAGTAGTTGAAGAAAAATTATTTCCATCAGGAAATTAGATGCTGACCTATGCCAAAAGAGAGGAAAATCGTTATCATTGGTCCATGTAAAAGATACCCACATCTTCCTTGAAAAATAACAATCACCGAAAGGGAGAACGCACCTACAAAAACAGAGAGGGAAAATAATTAAACATGTATTGAGGAAAATCAGTATAGAAGTACATAAAAAAAAATTTGGAGACAAGGTAAGTCAAAACGTACCCAAGGTCAGTGGTGAAATCCCTCACAAATCTTATATGAAAAACAAAATGAATGAGGTATATAAAATGTGTAGTTTAACAAGGACAGAAATACTATATGGGAATTTCACAAGTTAATACCTGAGAAACGAATCTCTACTTCACAAAAGAAAGCTATGAGAATTGAAAAAAAATCATCTGCATAAGACACGATGACAGCATTGATATTCTTAGATTTAGTTCAAGAAATGAAACTACAATCGATACGGGACTAAATTAATGCAGGAAGAAAATCCTAAAATCGTGTTAGGTTCTGCGGGGTATGATTGAGCACAATCACTGAGGAAATGTCGAAACCAGCATAGTAATGATAAACTAATGGAAAAAAAAATTCTCCAGTGAATAATAGAGAGGAGATGCTGAGAATATAGGTTCATATGCCCACAAAGAACAATATTAAAATGAATATATGAAGTCGTTCTACAAACCAACGTATAATAACGAGGGTTCTTCTACATATCGACTCACTTAACAATGAAATTTCATATGAATTGGAACTCAGCTCTATTGTGACGCCATTATAGACAAGTCCTCAAATGAAAGAGAAATTCAAGCCGAGATAGGAAACAAATGTTATCATTTCTTCATAACCTGACCTAAATGGTCGATATGGGTAGGAATACGAATGATAACACATCGACGTAAAATAAATTGGAAATAAATCTAATGAACCAGATGTTAAATCAAGCTAGCAGTATACTGTATCATCATATAATTCTTGAAAGAGGAAATAACGATACATGAAGATAAAAGGGTATAATAAAAATCAGTGCAAAGTTTACCTAGAACGTTGAGCATTTGGCACGGTGGAGTCTAGACGAGATCATGTAATGGAACTCTGGATAGCTAACATTAAACGCAGAAGAGCAGAGAGACCTCTACGTTCTCCGGAAAAATGCTCAAGTGACAAATGAAAGCTGCAGAGTGAAGGACCGAATAATATATCGGGACCAAACCCTATTTCATCAGTTATCTCCACCATCCACATGGAGAACGACGCCCAAACTAAGTCAATGCCAGTCGAAAAGGGCCTCGAAAGGCAACAATATTTTCACAGTACAAGCCACAGATTGAAACATAAATACAATAGTACCCACCTGCACCAACAACCCTAAGAAACTCCATGAAAAACGACGCATACTCTGATCCTCATAAATGAAAACGTGCCAGGGACACAACACAACATTTCTCGAAGTTAATGAAGTACAATTAAAAAGATGTAACATTAAATAGATAATAAATGATAAGCATACTTGTACTGGTCTCAAGCCATTCCAAACTATACACCCTAAACATTATAGTTATAAATGAAATAGGTTAAGATGTCGTCATTGGGATGGAACGATAGACAATTTCAATGAGTTGGTATATAATTGCTATACGAAACATATATGAAACCATCGTTGCCACAAATATTTTCATGTTAGAATATTATATGTATCCCAAACCTGAGTTAAGGTTGGGATATGTTGACCTATAAATACACATCTTCTCACACCCATTCAGGGATAATTTTAAGCATGGAAAATTATCTTCAACTTTAAAAAATTGGCGAATCTCACTCATCCCTAATATGCAAACTATAAAATGTTTATTGATGTATTTGTAAAATTATTCAAATTTATAATGATATTATATATATTGTCTAGATAATGTGGGCAATTTTTAATGTAAAATAATTTGATATTGTAAAATTTGGGTGAATCATTTTTATAAAAAAATGGAAATTGGCGAATCTTTTTTTTGGAAAAATGATGGAAAATTAGCCTACCTGCGAATATTAGCCCCTAAAATTTTCCATGCACCCATTACATTGGGGTATGGAAATATTGAAATTCGAAGTATGGTAAGTGTTTTATATTATAATGGAAACAAATGCATTTTAAGTATAATGTCAGGGTTGGTAAGATCATAAATCGGTATTATGAAGAATAATGTTCAATAAGAGAGAGATGTGTCACAAAATGACAAACTATAAACCAATATATATAAAACCAATAAGAGTACATAGGCAATACCTAATGGCACACAATAGTAAAGATTAGATTGATTGAAAAAAAAAATTGTGGTGAATTGGAGAGACATTACAAATGGTATCAGAGCCCACGTTAGAAAAACTGGGCTATTGTTGTGCTCACCGTATAAATTATTTCTTGTTGAGAAAAAAAAAAAAAAAATTTTTTTTTGTTGTTACTGATGTTGTTTTGTTTAGTGGACAATGGTAATGGAACTGAAAAGACAATGGCTGAAGGAGATGAAATTTATGTTGATCTGCGTGATGAATATAACACGCCAGATCCCAATTCTCCTATAATGGCTATGTTGCATGGGTTGCAATGGGAAATAGCTGAGTTAAGAAGCCAGAATGATAGGATGTCATTAGCCAGTGAGGAGCAGGAAAAGATCATAAGAGAACTGAATTTGTGGAACAGCCAAGAAGGCGAAGGTTCCGGAAAGAGGAAGAAAGGCATGTTCTCTGATGATTCTGAGGAAGATGACACTACTAGAAATCAATCTAAACAGAGAAAGGAATTACAGGGGGAATTCGGAAAGATCAAACCTCCCTCCTATGATGGGGAGAAGGAGGAAGATGCTGAGGCTTGGTTGTTGAATATGATTAAGTATTTCCAGGCCTATGAATATGAAAGCAATCTGAAGGCTAGATTAGCTGTTTACCAGTTACAGGGTAAGGCTACCTTGTGGTGGGAGGAGATCAAAATTGTCCATGCCATTAAGGAACAAAAAGTGACTTGGGAAGATTTCCAAGTCAAATTTAAAAATCGCTATTTGAACGAAAATTATTATGATGATAAAGAAAAGTATTTCCATGAACTCAGATTGGGACAACTCACCATAGATGAGTTTGTCACCAAGTTTACAAATCTGTTAAGGTATGTTCCTTATATTTGTGAAGAGAAGGAAAAGGTACACATGTTTTTGAACTGATTGCCTGCTGTGTACAAGGAGAAAATAGAGTTCGATAATCCAAAAACTATGGATGAAGCGGTGAGGAAAGATAAATTATGCTACCATCAATTTAAAGGAAAGGGTGAGCATGGGAAAAGTTGGGTAAACAAGGGTGAATTCAAAGGAAAGAAACAAAAACTAGCTTACTTGAAGAACTTTGGTAGGGATCATCATCAGAAAAAATTTAACAAACCAAAATAAAGTCAAACTGCTCAGTCCCAAGTCGATTCAAAACAAGTAGATGGAGATAATAAGATGGAAGGAACAACTAAAATGCGGGAGCCTTTGAAATTTTGGGGTTGTGGAGAACCTCATCTGTTGAGGGACTGTCCACACAAAAACATTCAGATGATTATGAGGGATCAAGAAGCTACCACATTGAATGACATAGCAAGGAATATACCCACTATCAGTGCAGCATTGGAGAACCGACAAGAAGAACACCAGGCTACTATGGTCGAGATGGAAGGTAATATTGCTGACCAATCTATTATAGTTTTGATTGATCAAGGTGCTTCTTTGAGTTACATTAGTCCACAAGTTGTAGAGAAATGCAATCTCAAGACTGAAAAATTTTAGCAGTCTTGGTTGGTCCAGTTAGTCACTGGTACCAAGATAAAAGTAACTCATAAGTTACCTCAAACAGCAATTAAATTAAATGATTTTTAGACAGAAGTAAATTTAAACATTCTACCCTTAGGCTCTTATGATTTTCTGATAGGAATGGACTGGTTAGAAAAGAGAAAGGCTATGATGAACTGTTGGGATAAAAATCTGCATTGCATAGATGATGAAGGGAGACCCTTTATACTCAAAGGAAAACCAAAACCAATTTCTGTAAGACAAATATCAGCTCTGCAATTAAAAAGAATAGCTAGGAAAAGGTATCAAGTATATGTTGTACATGTTGAAGAATGAGGACAACAACCTGAAGAAAACTTGCTGGACACTCTACCAGTGGTGAGAGAGTATAAGGAAGTTTTTCCAGATGAGATTCCTCATCTTCCCCGCGAAAGAGAGATTGACTTTTAAATCGATTTGGTGCATGGAGCAACACCCATTTCCAGGGCCCCTTATCGAATGAGCCCCCCTGAACTCATGGAGTTGAAAATGAAATTGCAAGAATTGTTGGATAAAGGTTATATCAGACCGAGTGTGTCTCCTTGGGGAGCACCGGTGCTGTTTGTGAAAAAGAAGGATGGAAACTTTAGAATGTTCATTGACTATCGTCAGCTGAATAAATTGACAATCAAAAATAGAAACCCATTGCCCAGAATTGATGATATTTTTTATCATGTAAGAGGGGCCTCAGTATTCTCTAAGATTGATCTGAGGACTAGTTATCACCAGCTCAGAATTAAGGAGGAAGATATTAGTAAAACATCTTTTCGAACCAGCTATGGTCACTACGAATTTGTAGTCCTACCTTTTGGTTTGACAAATTCCCCTGCCACCTTTATGTGCTTAATGAACAACGTTTTGAACAAGTACTTGGATAAATTAATACTAGTGTTCATAGACGATATTATGGTTTATTCAAAAAAGGAGGAAGAGCACAAAGAACACTTAAGGATAGTTTTGCAAACCTTGAAAGAAAACCAGTTATATGCCAAGTTCAATAAACGTGAATTTTATAAAGACAAGATTCAATATTTGGGGCATATTATTTCTGAATAGGGATTGGCTGTTGACCCTGTGAAAATAAAGGCTATTAGAGAATGGCCAGTGCCGACTGATGTTTCAACAGTGAGATCATTTATGGGAATTGCAGGTTATTATCGAATATTTGTGGAAATATTTTCTGCAATAGCATATCCCATAACTTCACTACAGAGAAAAGTCATCAAATTTGAGTGGAATAAGAAATTCCAAAATAGTTTTGAATAACTAAAATTAAAACTCACTACAGCCCCTATACTGAAGATTGCAGATCCTAACATAGAGTTTTTTGTGTGTACTGATGCATGTAGAGAGGGATTGGGAGGAGTGTTGTTGCAAGAAAATTATGTTACTGCATACGAATCTCAAAAACTTAAGAAACATGAATATAATTACAATGTATATAATCTGGAATTGGCTGCTGTAATTCATGCCTTGAAGATGTGGCGACACTATCTTCTTTGAAAAAAATTTACATTGATGACTAATCATATTAGTCTCAAGTATTTCTTTTCTCAAATAGATTGGAATGCTTGACAAGCCATATGGTTGTATTTTCTAAGTTAACTTGATATGGACATAAAACATATCAAAGGGAAAGAAAACAAAATTGCGGATGCGCTCAGTAGAAATGCTTTATAAAACATAAGCATCATTGGGAGTAGTGCTAGTTTTGATTTACAAGAAATAGTTAAAAAGGTAGCAGATCAAGATCCAAATTATGAAAATCTGCAATTGAAAATGCAGAAAAAAGAAATGGTTGAGTACACCCAAAACCAGAAAGGGTTGATATGTTATAAAACCAGATTGTATATCCCCAATGTAGAATCTTTGAAAAAGAGATCCTAGATGAATACCATAAACATCCATATGCAGGACATCTGGGATATCAGAAAATGCTTACAGCCTTGAAAAAGAAATTGTTTTGGCCAGGAATGAAAAGGGATGTAGCAGACTATTTAGCTAGGTGCATGGAATGTCAACTAGTCAAAGTTGAACACCAACACCCAGCTGGACTTTTAAATCCCTTGCCAATTGCAGAGTGGAAATGGGACACTGTTTCCATAGATTTCATAACCGGGTTACCCAGAACAAAGTACCAGCATGACTCAGTGATGGTTGTGGTGGACACTTTAACAAAAGCTTCACACTTCATACCTGTAAAATCTACTTTTGGGATAGCCCAAGTAGCATATGTGTTCCTAAAAGAGATAGTAAGGCTACACGGGGTCCCAAAAATGATTATTTTAGATAGAGACGCCAAGTTAACAACTGCCTTTTGGAAAGGTCTGTTTGGGGGCATGGGCACTAAATTTTATCTTAGTACTGCATATCACCCTCAGACAGATGGTCAAACAAAGAGAACAAATCCTATATTGGAGAATATGCTGAGAATGTATGTGATGGATATGCCATCAAAATGGGAAGACTACTTGCATTTAGCTGAATTTTCTTATAACAAGAACTATAAATCCTCCATCAAAATGAGTCCATTTGAAGCAATCTATGGAAGGAAGTGTCGTACTCCTTTAAGTTGGAGCCAACCTGAAGATAAGCTAGTTTTGGGGCCAGATACTTTACAAGAAATGGAAAGGATTTTCAAACAAATACAAATAAATATCAAGATAGCACAAGATCGCCAGAAAAATTATGTTGATAAGAAGAGGGTTCATCGAGAGTTCAAAGTGGGTGATCATGTGTACTTGCGTACTAAACCCAAAAAGAGCACACTTTATGCTGGAAGTTGTGGAAAATTGGCTCCTAGATATTGTGGGCCTTTTGAGGTGTTAGAGAGGGTGGGACCAGTGGCTTATAAGCTGGCCCTACCACCCCATGTTAAATTTCATAATGTATTTCATGTTTCGTTATTAAAAATATATGTGCATGATGCTTCTCACATTGTTGACTGGAATGTGATACAGGTGGAGCCAGAAGGGGAGTTCCTTCCAGAGCCGCTTCAAATATTGGAGCAGGAAGAAATTGAATTGAGAAACCGAACAATAGCAAGATTAAAGGTGCAATGGAAGCACTTTACTGCTAAAGAAGCTACATGGGAAAGATAAGCTGAGATGATGGAAAAATATCCATATCTATTTTCAAAATGAACTCTAGTATTTAGTGGTTAACACTGAGGATGGTGTTTGTTTTCAGAGGGAGAATATGTAACACACCTAGTTTTATGTTTTTTTTTTCAAGTTAGACATTTGAACTTAAATCCAAAGGGGAGTGGACCCCAATGGATAAGTATTGGGTGGATGTAATTAATTATTTAATTATGAGAAATAAATAAAATATTTCTATGCATATTGACCAAATGAGAATTTTGAGATCACTTGCCAAATCCATGAGGTATGGAAAGAGGCTAAGACTTTCCCCAAAAATCTTTCAAAAATCCTTGAAAGAATTTATTTCTAATTTAGATTTTTGAGGAAAAATCTAGATTTCCCAATGAGGTGGAGAGTAGTTGGGAAGAGGTAAAAAGCTGGAAAAGAAGAAAGCAGCTTTAAAATTCCCTAAATAAGGGAAGCCTAGGCAAACAAGAATAAAAGCATCCTATAATTCTGGACGTGGAATTAGAAACATGCTTTGGGGAGCATAAGCTTAAATAAGCTACTCCAGAATAGATTGAGGTTGGTCTGTTCTACGAGATGATCTTAGCTTGGGGGTGAGTTCTGGGGGACAGAAGAACTCGAAGGTTGGGAGGTTGGTCAATTGCAGAAGTGCTATGTTCATAATTTTATGAATGGTTAAATTTCTTGTTATTGTGAAATATGGTTAAATTACTTGTTATTGTGAAATACGGTTAGTTACTGTAGATGTTATTGTACTTTCAAATTTCTGCAAATTGGTATTCCTTACATTTAATAGAACCGTGTAGAAGAAATTCATCCCCCCAATTCTGTATAGTTGTAGGAATAGGAATTATGGGGGAAATCATACAGAAGCTCTAAACCTATTAAAGGTTTAAATCTGGAGATTTATACTACTCCCATAAATCATTAAGGTTGTAACTTTAATCTGCTTCTGTAAATGTATAGACATAAAAATCTTCTATGATAAAAAGTGGTATACATATATACATGCATAACTAACTAGTTGAAATTATGAGCTTTTAGTTGAGTAACTAGTGTTAGAGAAATTTCA
This sequence comes from Pinus albicaulis, assembly GCA_034641835.2. Lineage (NCBI taxonomy): Eukaryota > Viridiplantae > Streptophyta > Pinopsida > Pinales > Pinaceae > Pinus > Pinus albicaulis. Next base: position 186,971,110 of record CM076580.1, read on the forward strand.
AGAATAAAGAATGCTAGCAAAATATTATAGGTATGTGGTAAGTAAAATATAGCAAGATAAATCATTAATACGATCAGATTAACCACATTGTACAATGATAGAAGCTACTATGGGTTCTGCATAGGAGAGAAAATAAATCTGTCCCAGTGTGATTTAAATAAAATTTAGGGAAGCTAAATTCTCTACTCAGTGTGAACAAAATTTTAGAAATTATGTATATGCAGAAGTACAGGAAAAGATGGAAGAATATTCCTAGTGGAAGGTATTGTAGTATCATGGCAGGAAATAATAATAATATATATATATATATATATACAAAGGAGTATATCAACTGAAACTAATAAATCATGTTATCCTGATTAGCACAGGAAGTCAGAAGTGAACCATTGTAGAGTATGAATAATCTAAATCAAAACACAGTCGATCATCATCCCATAAATCAAATTAAATATTCAGCTGAAGTATTTGTAAAGATAATTCCAGTATATATCAGAATATGTATCCCACAGAATATTGATAACCAAAATTCAACTGAAAAGTTATTAATCCTTATATATCTGTAGATTCTCAAATAAACTTGGCAGAGAAGTGTTCCATCTCTGTTGAACAAACATATATAAAATGTCTATAATATTTATACATCACTGGAAAATGTTCGGAACTAAATTTGGTTCAGAGATTATGCTAGAAAATCCCCTATAACTCTGTATATAAAATACCCAATATCTAACGTTATTGTTCTTAGAGAAATCAACAGGGGATATTATGATGGTTTGTTACCATAGGAATCTGTGGAGAATGCTAAAAAAGTAATTGAGGAAAAATTATTTCCAACAGGAAATTAGATGCCGACCTGTGCCAAATGAGAGGAAAATCGTTATCCTTCATCCATGTAAAAGAGACCTACATCTTCCTTTAAAAATAACAGTCACTGAAGGGAGAACGTACCTGGAAAAACACAGAGGGAAAATAATTAAACATGTATTGAGGAAAATCACTATAGAAGTACATAAAAAAATTTTCGAGACAGGGTAAATCGAAACGTACCCAAGGTCAGTGGTGAAATCCCTCACAAATCTTCTACGAGAAACCGAAATGAATGAGGTATATAAAATGTGTAGTTTAACAAGGCCAAAAATACTATATGGGAATTTCATAAGTTAATACCTGAGAAACGAATCTCTGCTTTACAAAAGAAAGCTATGCGAATTGAAAACAAACCATCTTCATAAGACATGATGATAGCATTGATATTCTTATATTCAGTTGAAGAAATGAAACGACAATCGAGACGGGAATAAATTAATGCAGGAAGAAAATCCTAAAATTGTGTTAGGTTCAGTGGGGTATGATTGAACACAATCGTTGAGGAAACGTCGAAATGAGCATAGTAAGGATAAACTAATGGAAAAAAAATTCTCCAGCGAATACTAGAGAGGAGATGATAAGAATATAGGTTCATAAGCCCACGAAGAACAATATTAAAATGAATATATGAAGTCGTTCTACAAACCAACATATAATAACGAGGGTTCTTCTACATATCGACTCAGTTAACAATGAAATGTTATATGAATTGCAACTCGGCTCTATTGCGACGCCATTATAGACAAGTCCTCAAACGAAAAAGAAATTCAAGCCGAGATAGGAAACAAATGTTATCATTTCTTCATAACCTGACCTAAATGGTCGATATGGGTAGGAATATGAATGATAACACATCGACATAAAATAAATTGGGAAGAAATCTAATGAACCAGACGTTAAATCAAGCTATTAGTATACTATATCATCATATAAATCTTGAAAGAGGAAATAACGATACATGAAGATAAAAGGGTATAATAAAAACCGGTGGGAAGTTTACCTAGAACGTTGAGCATTCGACACGGTGGAGTCTACACGAGATCATGTAATGGAACTCTAGATAGCTAACATTAAACGCAGAAGAGTAGAGATACCTCTGCATTCTCTCGAAAAATGATCAAGTGACAAATGAAAATTGTAGAGTGAAGGACCGAATAATATATCGAGACCAAACCCTATTTCATCGCTTATCTCCACCGTCGACGTGGAGAGAAATGCCCAAACTAAGTCAATTCCAGTCGAAAAGGGCCTCGAAAGGAAACAAGATTTTCACAGTACAAGCCACAGATTGAAACATAAATACAATAGTACCCACCCACACCAACAACCCTACGAAACTCCATGAAAAAAGACACATACTCCGATCCTCATAAATGAAAATGTGCCAGGGACAGAACACAACATTTCTCGAAGTTAATGAAGTACAATTAACAAGACATAATGTTAAATAGAGAATAAATGATAGCAGACTTGTACTAGTCTCAGGTCATTCCAAACTGTACACACTAAACATTATAGTTATAAACGAAACAAGTTAAGACGTCATCGTTGGGATGGAATGATAGAAAATTTCAACGAGTTCGTATATAATTGCTATATGAAACATATATGAAACCATCGTTGCCACAAATATTTTCATGTTCGAATATTATATGTATCCCAAGCCTGAGTTAAGGTTGGGATACGTTGACCTATAAATACACATGTTCTCACACCCATTACATTGGGGTATGGAAATATTGAAATTCGAAGTATGGTAAGTGTTTTATATTATAATGGAAACAAATGCATTATAAGTATAATGTCAGGGTTAGTAAGATCATAAATCGGTATTATGAAGAATAATGTTGAATAAGAGAGAGATGTGTCACAAAATGACAAACTATAAACCAATATATAGAAAACAAATAATAGCACATGGGCAATACCTAATGGCACACAATAGTAAAGATTAGACTCATTGAAAAAAAAAAATTTGTGGTGAATTGGAGAGACATTACATTACTATCAACGCTCAATAGAAAGGGGCCTAGAGCCACTGTTCATATTATTGTTCTCGTTTGACTATTTTCAGAGCTCATATTTATTTGTTTAGTTTTTAATTTAGCTTTTAGTTTATATATGCATGTTATTCCTCTATCTAGTATGATTATTGATTCTAGCTTGTTCCACTAACTTGCTTAACTCCACTTGTTTTTTTTCATGTTACCAATAAATTAAGTGTGTATACCACGCCTCTTAAGTTGGTGTGATTTCGTACATACGTGCATGAAACACACTACAACAATGATGATGAAAGTATTGCAATTTTATTTGTAAGATTAGATGAGATTGTGAATTCTATAAGGAATATGGGTGAAGATATAAAAGACTCAAATTTAGTAGAAAAGGTATTGAGATCTCTAACTCCAGAGTTCAAGTCAAAATTTCCAGCGATTGAATAAAGGAAATATCTGCAAAACCTTGTTGTTATTCAACTACATGGTATCCTGACTGCTTTTGAAATGAGAAGAGGAGGTCCTTCACAAGTCAAAGAAGCTTCTTTTAAGGCCTATGAAAAAGGAAAATAAAAGGAAGTTATCAAGGAATAAATTTATATATCAGAAGAAGAAGAAGAAAATTTTGTGAGAAGACTTCAACCACGTACTAGAAGATTCAGAGGTAAGCTTCCCTTCAATTGTTTAGCTTGTGGTAGAGTTGGTCATTATGCTGCTAAATGTCATTATAAATAAAATCGTGATAAAGGGAAGAAGTTTGAAAAATGGAGTTATTATACAAATGAAGATAATAATGGATTGTAAAATGAGGAAGAAGAATATTCTTATCAAGATCTGCAAGTTCTCATCGCATGTAACATCGATGATGATAATTTCCCAAAAGAAAGGGATCTGGTTATTGAAGAATTGCATAGATCAAGAAAGAAAGGATGATTTCATGGATGTTTTTCTATTGTAACTCATTTGGGCATAAGGCCACTGATTGTAGGTTAAGTATGATGAAAAAATATGAGAAATTGGAGAAGTTACAGCACACAATAAGAAATTACAAGCAAAGTTGGAAAAAGAAGAAGCATCAGTAAAAAACGTAGGAAATATTGATCCTACTACAGTCATATGTTTCTAAAATTTACTTCACATAATGACTGCAGGAGTGATGTGAGATACATTATAGGAATCATTAATGTATCATCACAGGGGAGAAATATATGGTGATTCCCATGGTTGATTTGGTAATTCTTGTTGTGTTTATTTCTAATAGTGCATCTGATGTGACAAGAGAAGATAGGTACAAAATTTATAAATCCAGGAGGAGATGGAGGTGTGAAATTGTTAGTATTTTAGTTTCTATACACGGGTTTCATGAACTAAAGCCACGTATACACATGAGTTCCACTGATGATAGTTGCATATGTTTTTCTCTAATAAGAAAAACAATGAGGTAGACTCAAGAAAAGTTTATGATATGCTGCTGAATGTAATAATTTTATTCATTTGATGTCAATGGTTATATCTACTGATATGATATTAAGTTTTGATTATCTACTTGATGAAGATGCCTTGATTAATTGGTTGAGGTGTTCAGGATGCACAAGTTTAGGGGGAGCACTAGCCCTGCTGAGAAGAATGCATTGTTGGCATTATGTTGGTTTCTGAGTTATGATCTCTCTCTTAAGGAATTTTGGTATTGGTTATACAAATTCATACCTGTTATTTGATTAAAAGGTCATGTTGACACATATGATGTAAAATTTTTATATTCAATCATGTAACGACTTTTTCAAATTTGTAAACCCACTTGGTTGGGTAATTGAGTCAAAATTTGTAAATCCACTTGGTTGGGAATTTGAGTCAAATATATAATTCCACTTGGTTGGATCATTGATGTAAGTATGAGTCCTTGGTGATAGGACAGGTCATACTCGGTTGATTTTTAGAGTCATGTAGTTCATTGAAAAATATGTCTAAATTTACAGCATGAACTTAGGGGGAGAATGTTAAATTCAGTGCACATCAGATCTATAAAACTCTTCTTTCCACAAGGGAAGAGAAACCTTGGTTTGGTATTGATCTGCCCTTTTCCCTTGGTGTCAAAGGGGGAGATTATCTTGGTGTTTGAATAATGTTAATGATTAATGTATCTATCTGTTGTGCTGATCAGACACCACCATGGTTTCCATGAAGTCCAAAGGGGGATATTGTTGGCAATATGATGCAGTATGTTGTCCTTAATGGAAACCTACTTTATGAAATTTTCCTTGATAGAAACCTACTTGATGAGTTTCCTTTTGATAGCAACCTATTTGTTAACGATGTAAATATGATGTTTCTAGAGGCCAGTTCAGATGTGACAGAGAAAGGATTTCGAGTAAGTGAAATAGAAATGAACCAGGAAATATTTCTCAATGTATATGCAGGTTTTATGAAGGCAACCCACATATGAATGCAACATATACACTACTTGGTATACAAGAAACCCACGTATACATCTAGAATTAGTATATATGCAGTGTTTATGAACAGAAGTGTATGAAGAAGAAAAGCCACATATGCCTTTTGAGCTCTAAAATTATGATACCAAGGGGAATTACCATGGTATTAGCCCATAGTATTAAGCATTGTGTCATCTATTTGATTCTGTCCAAGAATACTTTCAGCACTTGTGTGGTTTTGGCTCATGGTATTGTTAAAGGCTAAAGCTATATAAGGAGAAGAATATCATAGCGCATAAGGGTGAAAGTGTCTGGGTATTAATGAATACTTCACTCTCAAGTATATCTGCATGGAATGAGCTATAGTTTATTGATAGATATGAAAAAATAATGCACTTATGAATACAATGATGGATCAGGATCTCTAGATCTGAAATGACAATGTATTTTCTAGATCTGTTTATGAAATGTTTAGATCTATGATTTGGTGAATGTTTGTTGAAGTGAAGGGTAATATTTAAGCTGATTATCTATTCTGAAGAGTTACACAGTCTTGTAATGTTTGTAGATGTATACACAGGTTCATCTCTGTGAAAGCGCGTATATATGCAGGTTCATTTCAGAAAAAGCGCGTAAGGAATCTAGGGTCTTGCTAAAACGTGTGGAAGGAAATTATGATCTATTTTTTTGTATTACTGCTATCTGTCAATGATATCTTCATACCGATCTGGGTTGGTTGAATAATAATTATGCTGATAGTTGATTATGATTAAAGATCAGTGTTTGGTTGGTTTACTGATGATTAAGGGAATGATTTTATATGGTTATGATTTTATTTTTGATGTATGTTCTTTAAGCTTAAATGTGTGGAGTGGGTCCAGTCTAAAAATATGATGAAAAGAGGCCTACAAGTTGTGTTATGCTGAATTTGTTGGATCCAGTGTGAAAATTGATGAAACGTGGTCTATGGTGGTGTTGAGGGTCGAAGCCTTCATTGAAGAGGTCGTAGCTCCCTTCCAGTGGTTGCTGGTAAATGAGATCAGGGGGTAGTATCTCCCTTCTAGGAGTGATTGGTAAAAGAGATGTAGGGGATCGTAAATCCCTTCTAGTGGTAGCTAGTAAATGAGATCAAGGGGTTGGAGCTCCCTTCCAATAGTAGCTGGAGAATGAGAGAAGGTTGCAACCTTCTACAGGTGTGTGCCTACATGTTGGTATGAGTCTTCGCTAGTAAAACATTGTAAACAATTTTATTTATAATAAATATTGAAGACAAAGATGACAACAACAGTGGTTTTCTCCTGAATTGGGTTTCAACCTTTAATCCTAGTGTTCATGTGTGTTTCTTATGTGTGATGATTTATTCTGTTCTTAATACACATGTTTACTACTTACTAAACATCTGATGAATGAATTATGCACTAATCTAAGTAAAGGATTATCTTCATAATAAGATCTCTAGACATACACGAGATTTCTTAAAGATAGCCACGTGTATACGCTAGTTTGGTTCATTAAATTCACTTATAGAAATCAGTAAATAAAATGTAAAATTTTACAGTGAGTTATAAATACTAATTCACCCCCCCCCCCTTTGATTATTTTTCCCAAAAAAAGTGCTCAAATGGCTCAGTGAAGATCTTCCTTGACCAAATGGCTTCATAATAAGACATTCTTGTTGCATTATACATTCAATGTTAATGTTTCTCCTAGAGAAACAAGCTACAATATTTTATTCATCCATGAAATAAATGTGTATCCCATGAGATACAATACCTAGATGTTGTCTTTCCATTCATCACACTACCGGCTCAACCAACATCGGAAAATCAATGGAATATTAAATTCTCGGCAGTTTACCTAATACCATAGTTAATTGTACCATAGGGATATCTTAATGAGAAACTAGCCAATATATTATTCTTAACAATATATTTTCTCAGAGTCTTTGTAGCATGGAATATGTCTAATCAAGTGTTTATCAAGAACAAAAGGGCCCTCACAAATTGTCTATCCCCAAATAAAAAATTTCTTCATTTTATCATACATTTAATCTTAGGAAGTAGTGGATCAATGCTAGGTCTTTCATATTGACTTTAAAAATCAAATCCCTCTTACAATCATAAATGAGAAGATCATAGACATCATCAATAATTGCACATAGACCAAACATCATAGCAAGACCATAACTCCCTCTCGATATTGGGAAAGTAACCTTTCCAAAATCATAACCATTGAGCTATCTGCGACCTATTGCCTTTCTTGTAATTATTCCTTTGGTTCATCAGCCAATGTCACCCATTCAATTAACTTAATCATAATCATATTTTTTCCACGAAATTTTGGAGATGTAACTAATAAACAAAGTTAAACATCAAGATATTTTGCCAATGTTAGGTCCCTATATTACTAGTATAGTCCCTTATTGTTGTTAGTGTAACCCCATTATTTTTATTATTGTACCCTTGTAGCCCCCACATTGTTATTATTGTGCCCTTAAATTATTATTGTTAATTGGCTAAGTTACATTGTGGCTCCATGGACTCCTATATATAGAAAGGAGGTTTTGTAATTTGAATCATCCAAGAATTGTTCATTCATGTAATGTGTTGGAGGCTTCCCCCTCGAAGTGGCTTATTTCTAAGGTGTTGATATCTCTTTTCTTCTCTTTTTTGGAGCTGTCTTCACAACATTTGGTATCAGAGCTTTGAGATTATAGGGTTTCGCTTCTCCAAACAGGTCATCGTGGCATTTTCGCTATAACTATTTTTCTACGAGGCTGGAATACGAATTTTTAGAGTGCAAATCCCAAATCCTGAGGAACATCGTCGCAAAATTTCAGAGCTTGGTTAGCAATATTTGCGGAGATATGATATGTGCAAGTTAGGTAATTTTGCAGCCTCCTAAATTTAACCTAAACATGTCATCGTGGTATTTTCGTAGTAACTTTTTATCTACGAAGGTTAAGAAGCTAGAATTGTTAGAGTGCAAAGCCACAATCCTAAGGAACATCGTCGAAAATTTTCAGATATTGGTTTGCAATATTTTGGAGATATGATCTGTGGCAGTTAGGGCATTTTGAGGCTTCTGAATTTCATCTCAAAGAGGTGATCGTGGGAAAATATTCATAGCTCTCTCTCTGAGCATCGGATTTGAATTATGTAAAAATTGGCCACAAGTGAATGGACTGTATTTTTTGGTATATCAATTTTAGAGCCAAAGGAGGAAACAGTGACACGTGGAAAGTTGTACATGTTTTCTCTACTGAACCAGTCCAAAATTGGGTCATTGTGGGAGATTCGACATAACTTTGTCTTGAAGAATCCAAATTAGATCAGACTTATGGAGTTTGAAAGAAGCTTTAGAGGGATACTACAGGGCTGAATTTTAGATATGAGGATCTACAATTATATATATAATTCACTTTCAATATCGAGCTCCTCAAAAGCAAGTAAAAGGTGTGTATTTTTTTTTCCAAATTGCATAAGTCTTGTTTGAAGAATCAAGTTGAATTGATTCCAGGGGCATATTGTACAATAGATATAAGTATTGGATTCTAAAATGGCCCCTAAAAATAATTCAACACCCATTAAGCCTTTAGAAATCTCTACTATGACTCATGAAGACGAAGAATGGCAACATGACATATCAAAATTACGAGAGAAAGTGCAACAAATTTCGCTCTCACAAAGAGAAACAAAAAATGAAATGGAAGTCTTGAAGAGAGGCGTGGAATCTAAGATGGATGGTTTGAAGTATGGCATGGAATCTAAGATAGATGGCATGGAAGCTAGCATGGAATATAAAATGGAAAACATGAAGAATGATCTAAAAGGAGACATGGAAGGTTTGACAAAGTTGATACAAGAAATGTTTCCTAATGGTGAAAAGATAGTAGAGGAAACTCATGATGAGAACAAAATAAATGTTAATCATGATTTCATAAAATCTAATGTTGGCAGGAAGAACCACCATATTCCAAAAATGGATATGAGGAAGTTTGATGGAAAGGATCCTGTAACATAGATACTACAGATGGAGCAATATTTTGATCTCCATAATGTGCAAAATATCTTGATCTCCATATTTTGATCTCCTTTAACAGTGCACCCGATCATTGTCTATTGAAGACCTCGTGGACAATGAAGGTAATTAGGGTTATTAAATACTTAAATTATGAAGTAGGCTAGTTCTACATTGATATTGTCTAGATATAATATATTTTATTGATGTTATTTGTACTTCACATTTTTTTTCCCTTTTGTTTATGGAATATCAAATATTCTTCCAATCTCCAATATGAATCTTCATGAACCTATTGGCATCTAATCGTAAAATATTCATAGCATTTTGCTGAAAGTTTGTGTGAGGAGGTATATATTTTTTTAGGAAATACAAACACAAGTCTTAAAGGATAACATATAATTGAACCATTGACGCATATAATGTCATATGGTTCTACAATTGTTTCCAAAATTTTTCTTTTTACACCATCTAGTGACACAACTTATTACTTTACTTCATAATGGTTGTAGGTAAATTTTTTAAAGAAAATGGGATGGGTGTGTTTAGAGATAATTTTAAAAACATAAATATCCCTATGGAGTTCTGGTGGTATTATTTGCTAACAAACTAGCATGAGAATGATGATAATCCCTTAGCTTTGCCATGAATATATCCATCAAATTGGAAAAAAATGAGTGATAAACTGCCCAACCACAGGAATATTTTGTAAATTTCATCCGCAAACTGGGTTATGAGACCACAAGGACGAAGGATGGCTGTTGGATTTATTTCTCATCCATCTTAACCCACAATACTTAAAAATATAGCCACAACCAGACACCAAAAATTCTTTCCCTCATTGAAAGCTTATTTAGGTATCTCACCCAACGTTAAAACAATGAAAAATCTCTTCCACTTAGCAGAACACAACACAAGGTCATGATCTCCATTGAATCCATCCCCTCTAGTTCCACAATGTTGCATAAAGAATTTCAGCTATTGGTTTCTCTTTGGGAATCCCTAAAATTCATATACATTGGCTCATTGCAGTGATGAATTAGACAAGTCGATAATGTGATTTCAAATATACCTTAGCTCATTTCCAGTTAACAATGATTTAAACAAGTGAGTAATGAGATTCAGTGTTGCTTACTCTACAACTCTCTCTTCAAACACAATGCCTTCCTTCCACTTCTGCCACAACCCCTCTAGCTTGGAACAGAGTCACACATCTTTCAAGATCATTGGCTTCTTGGGTTGGTTATATGGAATTCTATCTATGGAGGCATGTGTTCTCTCATCATGAGGAAGAATGTAAGAATGAAAAGGAAAGAACCTCTCCAAGAAAAAGTATATGTTATGTCTCCCATGCATGAGGATCATGTGTCTTCCATATAACATTTTGAGTTCGGACTTGAAACATATGATCAATAGAGTAGGTGAAAGAGCTTTTAATATAGCATGGTTAAAAGATAGGACCTCTGCAAGTGACACAGGGAAACAATCATATATTAGGTTATAAGAGGCACCCCAACCCTTGATAAGAAATCCCATGTGCTATTGCCATATGGGGTTTCAAGATAACTCATGCTAGATTTGTAGGAAACTCCCTTATACCAAATCCATGTAGAGGGCCATATTTTTCATACAAAGAGACACCCCCCATACCATATCCATCTCTTTTACCCAAATTTCTATCGAGAGTCTGAGATGGTAGGATAACTTCCCTTTCGACTTTAGAGGAATACCCTCTGTTTGACAGTGACCATTCGATGCATTGCAGATTATCCTATACTTGGCTCTAGAGCTTTGTATTTATTCTTCTTAGCGTTGTGATAGTCATGCTTAGATATTTTTAAGTAGGAAAAATTCTTGATTTTATAGGGGTGGCCTTTGAAATCCCACTTTGTACTGCCACTTATGAATTGATTAGTATTTTTGATGTAATTTTGGTCATTTATTGCACATTAAGTGACCTATATTGACTTCCCAAGGACTCCCCTTACTCTTCCACTCTTGGATTTAGCTCCTATGTTGCTCGTCAAGCAATATTTTTGGAGGTTATTATATTATTTATTATACTTTGTTTTTATAACAGTTAAGCATAACACCAAAACCTAATCTGGCTGCCATTTGGACTCGTGACCATTCAATAGTGGGGCCTTTTCCTTGGGCTTCAAGTTAACAAAATTTGCAAATAATCTTCACATTTTATAGTATGGGGTCATTACAAGTCAACCCTCTTGGATTGACACAATTCTCATAAACCATTTCATTACAAATAATACATGATTTAGTCTTTTATAATCTAGGGGTCAAAACTGGAATCTTAAATTCTCCAGGTCATAAATTCAGTTACAAACACTGACGGGGGGAATTTTCTGTTTGGATTGTTGGAAAGATCTTGGAAAAACAAATTTGACATTGCTGTTGGTCATTTTTATTTGTGATTTATTATCAACTCTTTTGTTTCATTAGAATTAAGTTCATTTTGTACTCGTAGATAATTGAACACATAATTTTTTTCCAATGTTCTGTAGTCTTCAAGAGAAGTAATTACTATATTATTGTTTGGTGTTCACTGCTGAACAGAGATACTCTTACTATGATAAGTTTCAATTTCTTTTATTTGTTGGTTGTTGTCATGTTTTGAGTGCAGACTTCCGATATTCAAAATCACATGTCGCTTTGTGTGAATGATATATATATATATATATATATATATATATATATATATATATATATATATATATATATACGTATTTACAATTGCAGATAATTTTAGATATCATTTAGATATCTAAAATTTCTAATTTTTAATTTTAATATTTACGCGATAAATGAAATACAAAGGTCCCAATTATAAAAAATCACCCAACGACAAAAACATTGAGATTTTTCTTTCATTCAGCCTGTAAGATATTGCATCTGTATTCATCAATGCTCTTCTTCCATATGCTATCCACTTATGACATTTCCTTTACAATATTTGGTGCATTTGCGAGTTATAGGTCATTTGTAGGCTATAAATGTATTTAGAGTTTCAATTCTAATTGAGTATTCAACTAAACATATTGAGTCTCTTATATGTAACTATTTTCCCCTCCACCCACCTTTCATAACTTCCAGAACCATTAGGTAGGGACCTGTAGCTTCGATGGTGTTTTTCTTGTTTAGTAAAAGATTGTCAAGACTTTAATTTATTGAAAGTTGTAGAATTTAAAATATACAAAGTTTCAAGATATAATTTTTAAAAGTCTAATTCTTTAAAGGGTGCTAGCTCAATGGAAGAGCACCTGCTTTACAAGCAGGAGGTTGGTGGTTTGATTCCATCATGCCCTGATATTCATATGGAACAACAACAATTATATTTTGGTGACAAAGGCTCTTTTGACCATCACCAATGAGCTTATTGTGAAATTTTTCGACCCTCACCAAAATATGAAATGGTGATGGTCAACAAACGCCACCATATATATGCATCAATACTGATGACCATGAAAGATTTGTCACCATAAATCATTGTTGTTGATATGAAATGGTGCGGGTCATTGTTTGTCATTATAGTCATTATTCGTGAAATACCTTGATGTCACCAATAAGCTTATGATGACATTTTTTTACCTTCACCAAATATGAAATGGTGACGGTCAATGAACGTCACCATATATATGCACTAATAGTGATGACCATGAAAGGCCCATCACAAAAAATCGTTTTTATTCATATGAAATGGTGACGGTCACTATCCGTCATTATAATCAATATTCGTGACGTATCTTGAATGTCACCACAACACATACTTTCGGCGATGCCACCTTTGGTGACGTTCAATTTTTTGGTGAAGGAGGGATATTTTCCATCACCATTACTCAAATGAAATGGTGACGGTCACTATCTGTCATTATAAATAATTATTGGTGATATACCTTGAATGTCACCACAAAACTTATACTTTCGGCGACGCCACCTTTGGTGACATTCAGGTTTTGGAGACGAAGGCTCTTTTGACCCTCACCAATGAGCCTATGGTGACATTTTTCGCCGCTCACCAATGTCCTTTTTTCTTGTAGTGTAGAATCAATTTCATTTACTTATTGTTAGAGAAACATGTGCACTTCGATATCTCAAATTAACTTAGGAATTGGTGACAAACACTCTTAGCACATACAGTTCACACACATTTCATCAATATGCTAGCCCTAGTTGATAATTTATGTAGGTAAATTAACATCAATTAAATTAAAAAAAAAATTGGCGTCGTTTCCGGTGAAGTGTATATAAGATTTGTTTCTTTTCATAAAAATAAAAAATAAAAATAAATGATATGCATAGGGAAAGAGATTCTAGAGGTATATATGTAAGAGGTAAGATTTTGATTCCAACATCATCACTCACCCCACCAAGACCTTGTAGTGCCACACCATCCACCCAAACTCATATTACATAAATTTTAGGTAGACATATACTTCCTAAGGTACTTAGATCTAAAATCCAACATAGAGATTCATAAAATTACTCTACCAAAGTTTTAGTAGAAGAAGAAGATCCTACATCCCCAACAGAAGGAGTAATATATTTATCATCAATTGGAGAAAAATTCTAGGACAAGAACTAGAAATCCCTAGTGAGGAAGAATAATAAGAAACCTATTTTTCAGTGATAGAAGAACCATAGGAGGAACTTGGAAATTAAATTTTGGAACTTTATATTAGTTCTCTGGAATCTACAATGGTAGGAAAAGGTGAAGGATAAGTATAAAATGTGAATGGTGAACATATTAGGATTGAAGGTGGAATAAGAGGTGGAAGAAGTGGAGGAAGGGGAAGAGGAGGAGGCAGAGGATATCCAGAACATTGTTTCCCTTCTTGGATGAAGATACCACAGCCACAATGAAAAATATATCATCCTCTATCCTGCTTAATTTCCATGGATTATAGAGTTAGGATCCTGAAACGTTTCTCTTTGAGTTTGAATTTTTTTGTAGATCTTATGACTACTTTCTTGAAACTCAAACGTTGAAAATTTTTCCAGCTACTCGTAAATATGACGCATTAAAATGGATTATGAGACTAGGAACATATACGATAAGAACATGGGAAGAAATAAAAAAAAAATTCTTAGAAAATTACAAATATTATTGTATGCCCAATAACCTTAAATATGAAGTATTTAAAATGAAGGAAAAAGAGGATGAAAATCTTGAGGATTTTATTGAAATATTTTCTTACAATATTAAAAGAGTGATGATGAATAATCCAGATGAAGAAACTTTTAAATCTCTCTTGTTGAAATCTATCAGAGATGAATGGATATATATTCTCAATTTTATGGGTAAACTAGATTCTCAGGCATCATTAGGAGATATCAGTGTGAATTATGCATACACATATTAAGAGGAAATAGGAGAATCGGAAAAATTACAAGAGATCATGTTATGTCTAGGATTAATACATTTGCATCTAGGATAATAAGTATGGCCGAAATAGGAAATTTTCTTGACAATTTCAAAAAATATGTTTTAGGGAGTACTAGTGAACAAATATACACCCTTAAAGTACAAAACAAGAAAAAATATAAAAATGTTGCATTATCCATTTTTTGTCCAAAATGTAGAAAGAAGCATGCCTTGAGAGAATGCCCTCTTGACTTAAAAACTGTAGAAACCTGTGTTATATGTGCAGAAAATCATGATACAAATGAATTTCCTACAATTATAGGTCATAAAATTTTTTAACAAGAGGAAGTAATACCAAATCAAGTAGATCCCCTTTTTTTTTCTAAAATTTCATGCCAAAATCCACAAACAAATATGAATCAAAGTTTTAATACTCAAACATATGCACAACGAAAAAAAGTAATTGGACTACACCCATGCCTTGGAATCCTTGACCTCATCCTTGGGCCCAGGGTTGTAATAATACTTATGGAAAATATCCTCAATATCCACAACCTTACCATGTTTTTACACCACAATATTTTCCTCACCATGTACAACCCTCTCAAGCTCAAAATTCAAACCCACAACTTTCATTACCATTTCCACAAAATCCAAATCAATTGCCTACCCAGTCACTTCCAAATCCAAATAATAAAAGCTCACAACTTGTTTGCAACATATAAGGGCATAATTTCCAAACATAAATGATAACTCCATTAGGTCTAAAAAATGTTCAACTTAGATCTAGTAGAGTACTGGAAAATAAGTCACCATTTGTTGGTATTCCAGAATATGAGAAGGATACATATATTCATCAAGAGGAATATCCTAAAAAATAACCCACCCCTATAGATTCTGATGATGATCCACTAAACTCAACTCCCATTATAGAACAACCTTCATTTTCTGTTCAAGAACGACCTTTTCCTGAAATATTGAAAATTAAAAAAGGGGTAGAAAAACAGATTGAGTTGCATAATAATGATATGATAGTTGAACTAAAGAATGATTTTATAAATATTCCTTTTTTGCAAGATATCAAATAAATACCTATATTTTCAAATACAATCAGGGAGGTAAGTATTAAGAAATTGGGAAGAAGAAGAAAAGAAGTGAAAAGAATTGAGTTAGTTGGGAAAATTGAAGATATCATGATGAGAAATATAGAAATTCAGAAATATTTGGATGAAAGTAGTCCCATTGTGAAAACACAAATTAATGGTCTTAAAATTATGGAAAAATTGATTCATTTAGGGGCAGCTATCAATATCAGGAGTAAAAAAACTATGTATAAATTGAAACTCCCTAATCTTCAAAATAAGCCAACACTGTTGCAACTAGAAGAAAAATTCGTTATCAAACGTGACAATGTGTTAGAATATGTGTTTGTATATTTATATTCTTGGGAATATCATGTTGACTTTATGATCTTAAAACCCTTGAATAATCTATGAGGACATCCATTGACCCTAGTTAGACCATGGTTAGCTACAACTGTTGCTTTTATTAGTTATATATTTGGTGATATGTTTACCTCTAATGGAAGTTCAAAAAATAAATTCACATTATATCATCCAGAAAAACCAACAATAGTAGTAGAAAATAAAGAACGGATAGATGATGATATTGAAAATTTTGATATATTACCTATATTTTCCACTTCACAAATTGATGAAGAAGAGCGGATTTTGAATATAATGGAAAATAATGAATCTTCCTCATATTGTTAACAAAATGAAAGTTTTGAATAAAAATTTAATATTTAATATTTATTATCTCGAAAAATGGATTTACATTCTATGGAGAAATTTGGAAATTCTTTAATATAAAATTTTCCAGGAAAAAATTTGAATATCAATATAATCTAGAACAATCTCAAAAGAAGGAATTAGAAAAGATGCTACAGGAACATTCCTCTACATCTACATGGTAATAAACCGATATGAAAGGAATTGATCCAAGCACTTGTATGCATCACATCTATACTGAAGAAAATTCCAGACCAATCTGACAACCTCAGAGGAAGATGAATCCAAACCTAAGGGAAATTGTTGAGGAAATACAAAAATTGTTAAAAATGAATTTTATTTATCCCATTTTGGAAAATCAGTGGGTTTCACCATTGGTATTTTCTTAGAAAAATAATGGAAAATGAGGAGTATGCATTAATTATAGGAAATTTAACAACGCCAAATTAAAATATAATTTTCCACTTCCTTTTATAGATCAGGTTCTTGACACATTGGCAAGGAAAAAGTAATTTTCATTTTGGGATGGTTTTAGTGGAGATAACCATAATCGAGTAGCTCCAGAAGATCAGGATGAAACAACCATTATTTTTCCATGGGGAACTTATGTTTATCGAGTACTTCCATTCCAGATATGTAATGCACCTACAAAATTCCAAAGGGTGGTTCTAGTAATTTTTTTTATCTAATTCATGATTGTGTGGAAGTGTATATGGATGATTTTAATCTCTATGGAAGCTCTTTTTAAGAAGCTCTTAAAAATTTGGAAAAATTTCTCACTATTTGTAAAGAATAAAATCTCTCATTAAGTCATGCAAAGTGTTGTATGATATTTACAAATGGAATTGTTTTAGGCCACCATATTTGAAGAGATGGAATTAAAGTGGATACCTCTCAGGTAGAAGTTATTTGGAAATTATCAGTTCCTATTTGTAAAAGGGATGTTAGAATTTTTCTTGGTTTTATTGGTTACTACAGTAGATTTATCGAAAACTTTATGAAAATTGCCTCTCCACTTTTCAAATTACTCACAAAATACTATGAATTCATCTGGAATTCTAACTACAAGAAATATTTTTAAAAATTGAAAGAAAGTTTTTCCAAAGAACCCATCTTAAGAGGAATAGATTAGAGATTATCTTTTCACATCTCAATTGATTCTGCAGACACTGCTTTAGGAGTTGCACTAGGACAAAAATATTTGACTCCCTATGCCATTTAGTATACATGAAATTTTACTCCTACAAATTTGAATTACACTGTAATAGAAAAGGAGCTATTAGCCGTTGTACGTGGCATCAATAAATTTAGACATTATATCACTCGTTATGAAAAATTCATTCACACAGATAATTTTTAAATTATATATTTGATGAATAATTCAATTACTAATGGAAGAATTATAAGATGGTTATTATTATTAAAAGATTAAATACTAGTATTTTTGATAGAATTGGAAAGAAAAACACAGTTGTTGGTTTCTTATCTAGAATAAAAAATGAGAATAATGAAACTCTTCTAGAAGATAATTTTGTTGATTGATATATTTCTGCACTATATATTAAATATCCTTGGTTTGTAGATATTGCTAATTGTTTGTCTATAGGGAAATTACCATCATATTTATCTGCTCCAGATAAAATAAAGGTAATTCAAACTAATGCATATTATTCATGGATAAATGAAGAATTGTAGAAGACAAGGCCTGACTTAATCATTTGAAGATGTGTTAGAGAAGATAAAGTACCACATATACTAAAAGCTTGACATAATGAACCACGCGGAGGAAATTTTGTTGATAAAGGAACTGCCTATAAAGTCCTTCTCATAGGATATTATTGGCCTTCTCTTTTTAAGGATGCCAAAGAATATGTTAGGAGATGTGATAGTTGTCAAAGAATGGGAAGGCATGTTCCTTTGGATGAAATGCCTCTACAACTTGAGATACTTATTGAACCTTTCGAAAAATGGGCTCTGGATTTTGTTGGTCCAATCAATCTAGCATCAAGACAAAAAAGGTACATTCTTGTTTGTACAAATTATGGCACAAAATAGGTAGAATATAAATAACTTCTTTTTAATACTGAAAATGTTGTAGTTTCATTTCCTTTTTAGGATATTTTCACTCTTTTTAGTGTCCCAATGAAAATTTTGACATATCAAGGGACTCAATTTACAAACAATTTGGTAAAAAATATAATGGAGGAATACAAAATTAAGCATTGAAAGTCTACTCCATATCATCCACAAGAAAATAGAAAATTTGAATCTACCAATAAAGTAATTGAAGTAATTCTCACGAAGACTATGCATCTGCATAGAAGAGACTGGGAAGAAAATATTCTAGAAGATTGATGGGCATATTGAACCAAATGGATAAATACAATAGGACGCACAACCTATGAATTGTTTTATGGGAAGAAAGTCTTATATCCTATTGAGCTCCAAATAAACACCTTTAGGACAACAGTCAAATTGGTTCTTGATCTATCAGAAGCACAAATACAAATAATGGAGAAATTAAATGAACTTGATGAGATACGAAAATATGGTATCCATAGGACCAATATAGTTCAAAAAAAAAGATACAGATGGCATGAAAATTTCATCAAGGAAAGAAAGTTCCAGCTTGGTGATTGGAAATTTCTTTTAGATTCAAAGTTTAAATATTTTCAACGAAAATTTCAAACTCATTGGCTTAGGCTTGATGATATTGAAACAATGTTTGATAATGAAGCAACTAGAATCAGAACTATCGATGAAGAGAAAATGACGTTACTTTTAAATGTTCATAGACTACGATTATATCAGAAGCCATTGTCAAGAGAAGAGTTTATCAAAAATCTGTAATAAAATCTGAATTTGAAGTTTGTCAAGGAAGATACATCTTCCTCTCCATCTTAGCCTTCCACTTTATTTTTCAAAAAAAAAAGGGTGGGGGGGGGATAATATATATATATATACACACAAAGAAAAAAAATGAAAACAAATTTTTGTATAAACATGAAAACCAACATTATTTCCATGTTTATACAAAAAATCTATTTTGAAAACCAAGAATTATTGGCAATAAAGGTTTTCTTTATGATTCCCTATTCTAGTCCCACTTTATTTTTACCTCTCTTTTTTCCTTTTAAAAATAAAGCAACTACAAAATTGTCAATAATATGCAGATCTAATAGAATTATGCAGTTGGTTTGGTTGATTACAACCAAAACAATTGAATATTATGACACAAGAAAAATCAATAAAGATTGCAACCTAAGGAAAACCTAAAAAATACAAGCTAGAAATCAGTAAGACAAGAATTTAAGGTATGTAAATTAAGTTGAATAATAAATTTAAAACATTTGAATTATGAAATAAATGATAAGTAACCATTTATATCACTACTTTGAGTAATGATTACCCAAATTACTCCCACACAACTTTGGTCTTAAAGAAAAATAACATTGTCTTGTCAACCAAGTCGGTCATGAACCTTGTATTTTTTTCAAAAATTTCCCTCTCCTCTCCATTTATCATTTCACTTCATGTGTAACCCATTCCGTTTTCACCTAGTCTTGTTTCATTTCCAAGACATCCTTCACCTAAGCCATGTTCTCTAATTCACTCACACGGATCCTTTCATTCCATAATCTTATTAAAAGAGGAATTATGAGCTAGACCTCTCTAACATGGGGGTCATTTTAAGGTCATATTTGAATGTTGTGAAGTTACTTGAGGTTTATCCACAGGTCAAAAAATTATTGTAGGAGGCACAATGGTTGGAATTTATAGAGAAATTTGATGGGCATGAAAAGGAGGTAAAAAAATCTTTTACAAGAGCAGATGATGGAATTGAAGCAGAAATTGGAGACATAAACCTAATTTCGACAACGTCATTTGTAGAAGAAGCTACAGGACTACCCAAAATCAATGAAATTTGGTTCAAGAATAGAAAAAATGAAGATAAAGAGTGGAAAATTTTCCTCAGGAATCTAGGTATGGATACTTCTATGTTTAAAAATGGGATACCGATCATAACTTTGAAAAATAAGTGGAGAAATTTTTTGTTAATAATTCAAAATTTTATAACTTGTGAATGGAGATTTGGTAACATGTTTTTATACCATGCACAATTGATGATGATTTTTCTTGAATGGAATGAAATTAATTTACCATATTTTCTACTCCATAGTCTAGGAAATATATCTAGAAAAATATAGAGAAAGATACAATTCGTAGAAAATTCCCTTTACCATAATGGCCTAGTGAAAATTTTGATTGAAACCCATAGGAGAAATATAGGAGACAATTCTGAATATTTCTTGCTTAGGAATCATTTTAAGGAACTCGAGAAAGTACATCCTAGTGGTAATATAAGGAAAATTATAAGGAAGCTATATATAGACCCTTAAGATAGCTCACCTACACAACATGAGCAACAGTCAGAGGATGAGACTCCTCTTGTAGATATTTTGGAAAACATTAAAAAGAGAAATGTTAGAAGAAATAAAGGCAATGATAAAGGTGAAATTTTATCCAAGAAGAAAACAAAGCAGGAAAAGGATAAAAAGGAGCCCCTTACTACTAAATCAGAGTCACCATATAAGCCATCATCCAATATAAGAAGAAGTGAAATATTGAAAAAAAAAATTCATGGATGGTCTCAAAAAAATTAGAAGAATATGAGGAACTGAGATTCCCATCACCACCAGTTGCATCACAAATAGTTCTATCACCTAGAGTTTTATCCTCAGTTTCTATTCCAACCAAAAGAACTCCTGAAATAGGTCTTATGAAGCAAGAGATATATGATTATGTAGAATATTTGAATAAAATACCTATAGTTAAAATAATATAATCATCCTAAAACGAAGATTAAATTGATCATCTTGATCCTCCAGAGAGAGATCAAATTGTAAACACTCTTAAAGAATAAAGCTATCAGTTGGAGGTAGTCAATAGAAATTTCAAGAAAGAACAGGAAACACTATATGTGCATAATGAAATTCATAGAAACTAAAAATGAAAACATCATGCTTCACCTTGGTGTATGGTATGAGAATAAAAATAAAAAGAGGGCCTAAAAAAAATATCTGAAAAGGAAAGTGATAAGCTTGAAACACATAATTTTTATGAATAAATCGAGGATGGAAGTCACCACCAAAAAGACAAGAAGGAATAACTTGGATGTTCTTTCTCAGCATTTGAAGAGGTCCAATGGAAGGACATATTTACAATTTGTGAATTTTTGCATGAGGAGACGAAATGTCTTCTATGTGGGAATGTTGAACCCCAAAATTGCTTTTTTTTTACAAACCTTTTTCATTCCATTTTCCTCTTTTTGACCTTCATAACTTTAATTTGGGTATCAATTCACAAGTATTATGGAATATAAGTTACTTTATCATCTTCTATTTCATAAATGAAAATTTTCATTATTTTTTAGCTTAATATCTACATTGGCTACAAAATTACAGTGATTCTACAACTAATGTATGATTTTGTAGCTAAGTCCATGTTTTGATAAGTTCCGAAGATCCATATGAGAAAAGCGGCATATGGGCAAGTGGAAATTAGATTTTACAACTATTTATTACTATATTCATAGCCTATATATATGAAGACACCACATTAGCTTGGTCAAATGAAATGTCAAACAACATAAGAAGCGAACCGGGCGAGCGAGATGTAGATTTTTAGCCTCATGATTTGTTGTGTTGATAGCAAATCATGGTGGGATTGTGGTATAATATCTTTGAAAGATCAATTTAGTTAATGTAAATTAGCATAAGGTGTGATTCTTTGAAAAATTTAATGTGTAGTAGTTTTATAAATATGCCTCTCGACATAGCAAACACGGACTTGGATTTTACATTATAAACACTTTATTTTTATATTAATGTTGCTTCAATCCTTATTTCTCTATTGTGTGATTGCAGTGTGTGGTTGATCATATTGTGAAGACTCGTATTGATACATGCTTCTCATAAGAGGGCCCTCTCAAGATAGTAACCTTTTTCCTTTTCACTCTAATTAGTATTTCATTTTATATTTTATGTAGGATTATGTTATCTTAACTCTTGATTTTTAATGTGAGCATGAAGACTATTTTCATAGAAATGTTCTTCTAATTATTTTTATTTTTTATTATAGTGAGATTTATTATGCACATGGGCGGATCATAGCTTCACATTTCAGTTATATAGATAGGATTTTAATTTGCAGAGATAATCTTATTTCTGTCAAGGATAGATTCATTTGCAGTGTGGTTTCAATTCACGCAAGTGTGATTTCAATTCAAGCAAGTGCGATTTCAATTTAAGAAAAGTGTGATTTCATTTTTAAAGCAAGAGTGGTGTGATTTTATTTTAAGAAAGGAGTGGTGTGATATTATTTAAAAGAAAGAGTGAGTTTGATTTAAATTTGAGTAAGCATGAACAACTGTGTTATTAATTTTTAAGAGTGTGATCTTTCTCTCAAGATAGAGTAATAGAATCAATTTCATTTACTTACTGTTAGAGAAACATGTGCATTTTGATATCTTAAATTAACTTAGGAATTGTTTTCAGTGACAAAGAATCTTAGCACGTACAATGCACATACATTTCATCAATATATTAGCCCTGGTTGATAATTTATGTAAGTGATTTAACATCAATTAAATTACCAAACAATAGCCATGGGGCTGATTAGCTCAACTATGATGTATAGGGGACCATCTCTTTGTTAAGTCTATATATTACTAGTGCAGTCCCTTATTGTTGTTAAGGTAGACCACTTATTTTTATTACTGTACCCCTGTAACCCCAATATTGTTATTATTTTGCCCTTACATTATTATTGTTAGGTTGGCTAGGATTATATTATGACCCCATGGAATCCTATATATAGAAGGAGTTTTTGTCATTTGTGTCATCCAAAAATTGTACATTTATGTAATATAAAGGAGGTTTCCCACT
This sequence comes from Pinus albicaulis, assembly GCA_034641835.2. Taxonomy (NCBI): domain Eukaryota; kingdom Viridiplantae; phylum Streptophyta; class Pinopsida; order Pinales; family Pinaceae; genus Pinus; species Pinus albicaulis. The sequence goes on from CM076580.1 coordinate 186,994,543, forward strand.
TGAAGTGGCTTATTTAAGATGTTTATCTCTCTTTTCCTCTATTTTTGGAGCTGGTTTCATAACATTTGGTATCAAAGCTTTGGATTCTAGGGTTTCATTGCGCCAAACAAGTCATCATGGAATTTTCGCTATAATTTTTTTTCTACAAAGGTAAAGAAGCTGAAATGTTTACATAGAGAATCAAAAATCCTGAGGAACGTTGTGTAAAAATTTCAGATCTTGTTTTGCAATATTTTCAGAGATATGATCTGTGGATGTGAGGGATTTTTTAGACTTTGGAAATTCACCTAAATAGGTCATCATAAATTTTTCGCTATAAATTTGTTTCTACGAAGGTTCATAAGCTGAAATTATTATATAGCGAAGAAAAAATACTGATGAAAATCTTGTAAAAATTTCATATCTTGGTTCGCAATATTTCCGGAGATATGATCTGTGGAACTTAGGGATTTTTCAGGCTCCCAAATTTCATCTTAAGTAGGTGACCGTGGGAAAATCGTCATAACTCTCGCTCTGTGGATCAGATTGGAATTCTGTAAAAATTGGCAGCAAGTAAACATAATTTAGTTTCATGCGTATCAATTTCAGAGGCAAAGGAGGAAAATGTGACACGTGGCACGTCGTACATGTTCACTCTACTGAACTAGTTTATAATTAGGTCATTGTGGGAGATTGGGCATAACTTTTCCTTGAAAAATCCAAATCAGGTCAGGCCTGTGGCATTTAAAAAAAGGTTCAGAGGGATACAAAACAACCCAATTTCAAATATTTAAGATCTGAAATCATAGAGATAATTCAGTTTCAATTTCAAGCTCCTCAAAACAAACAAAAATGTGTGTATTATTTTTTTGAATTGCATAAGCCTTGTTTGAAGAATCAATTTGAAGTGATTCGAAGGGAATATTATACAGTATATATCAGTATTAGGTTCTAAAATTCTCCCTAAAATGAATTCAACAACCACTAAGCCTTCAGAAGGCTTTATTATGACTCATGAAGATCAATAAGTGCAACATGACATATCAAAATTACACGAGAAAGTGCACCAAATTTCACTCTCGCAAAGAGCAACAAAAAATGAAATGGAAGTTTTGAAGAAAGGCATGGAAGCTAAGATGGATGGTTTGAGGAAAGGCATGGAAGCGAAGATGGATGGTTTAAAGAATGATATCTAAGCTAAGATGGATGGCATGGAAGCTGGCATGGACTCACACCTATTCGTGATCATGATTATGCTATTCATTTTATTCTAGGAATTTTTCCTCCAAACATCAGGCCTTATAGATATCATTATGTCCAGAAGAGAAAAATTGAATGTATGATTACAAAAATGTTAGATTCTGGTATAATTCAGCCTAGTCAAAGTTCCTGCTCTTCTCTAGTAGTATTGGTGCACAAGAAGGATGGATCATGGTGCATGTGTCCGAATTATATTGAGCTCAATAAGCTCACTATTAAAGATAAATTTCCCATTATTGCGATTGATGAATTATTTGATGAATTACATGGAGAGATTATTTTACCAAGTTGAATCTTTGTTCAAGATATCATCAAATTAGAATGAATACTGAAGATATTCCAAAAACAACATTTCGAACTCATGAAGGTCATTATGAATTTTTTGTCATGCCTTTTTTCCTTACCAATGCACCTTCTACATTTAAAGGGTTGATGAATTCCATTTTCAAACCCTTCCCTAGAAAATTTTTGCTAGTATTTTTTGATGATATACTAAGCCACAACAAGTCTTGGAAGGTTCAGGTTCAACATGTTGACAGGGAGCTCAAACTATTGGAGGAGAAACAATTATATGCAAAAGCATCCAAATGTTTCTTTGGAGTACAAGAGGTGGAATATCTGGGTCATATTGTATCTCACAAGGGTGTTAAGGTAGACCGTAACAAAATTAAATCCATTAAGGAATGGAAAGTCCTCACAACCATAAATAATTTCCGAGGATTTCTTGGGTTAATAGGGTATTATTGAAAGTTTGTTAAGAATTATGGGAGAATAACAGCGCCTCAAACAACATTATTGGAGAAATATGCATTTTCATGGACTCCTAAAGAAACTAAGGCCTTTGAATATCTTAAAGAGGCCCTGTGCCTAGAACTAGTCTTAGCTACGCCAGAATTCACAAAAACCTTTATTGTTGAATGTGATGCCTCAATAAATGGAATTGGTGTTGTTTTAATGCAATAAGGAATACCTATTGCTTTTGAAACTCTTTCAATCAAAGGAAAGTATTTACATAAAGCTATTTATGAGAAAGAAATGTAATCAATACTACATGCACTAAATAAATTGCAACCTTACCTAATGAGAAGACACTTCAAGGTAAGAACTGATAATGATAGTCTTAAACACTTTTTTGAAAAAGGACTATCTTCATAACAACCGCAAAAATGAGTCACAAAGATGTTGGGTTATGATTTTAAATCATCTACAAAAAGGGAAGCTAAATGTTGTTGTAGATGCACTGTCAAGAAATAATGAAGAGGTGGAAGCAATTCGTTGGCCATTTCTATTATCCAACTAGATTTGATAACCGAAGAAAGGGATGAATGGAGGAAGGATGAAAATGTGTACTGGACACTCATTCAAAAGTTGCAGCAAGATCCTAGTACATCTGATACATTTAGTTGGAAAAATGATTCATTATGGTACAAATATTGCTTATATATTTGTAAGAATTATCAACTAAAACAAAAGATTCTTTTGGAATTTCACACTTCTCCTTTAGGAGGACGCTCAAGATTTTTGAAAACTTACCACAGGGTGAAGAAATAATTTTTTTGTAATGGCCTTAAATCTTATATTCAAAATTTTGTGGCAGAATGTTTGGTTTTCCAACAAAATAATGTTGAGACGATTAAGACCCTGGGTTCTCTACAACCTTTACCCATTCCAAGTCAACGTTGGGAAGAGATTTCAATGGATTTTATCACAAGTTTACCTAAGTCTGAAGGAAAGAGTGTCATCATGGTGGTATTTGATATAATTACCAAGTATGCACACTTGTGTGCATTATCTCATTCATTTAAGGCAAGTACAGTTGCTACTACATTTATGGAAAAAATTCAAAAGCTACATGGAAACCCAAAGATTATTGTAAGCGACAGAGATCCCATTTTTATTGGAATTTTTTGGATGGAATTACTTTCTTGTTTAGGTACTCAACTATCTCATAGTTCATATTAGAATCCTCAATCCACTGGTCAAACTAAGATAGTGAATGAATGTTTGGAAGGATATCTTCGTTTTTTAGTATCTGATAAAAATACATAATGCGTCAAGTGGTTACCTCTCATTGAATGGTGGTATAACACTTCCTTCCATATTGCAGCAAAAATGTTCCCATTTATGGAACTTTATGGATATCATCCATTGTCCATCACATCATCCTTAAGGGAAAATTCTAAGGTTCAAGCAATGGAAGATCACATTGAGCATCAACAAGAAGTTCTCCAACTCTTAAAGGATAACCTAAATTTGATGCAAAATCGAATGAAACAACATGCCGATCAACATCGCAGTGAGAGAAGTTTTGATGTAGGAGACTGGGTATTTTTATGGCTACAACCATACAAACAAATGTCCCTCAAGCAAGCTAAGAGGGATAATAAATTATCGCCAAAGTACTATAGTCCTTACAAGGTGTTGCAAAATATTGATACTATGGAATACAAATTGGAGCTTCCTGCTTCGTCACGAGTGCATCCAGTTTTCCATGTTTCATGCTTAAAGAAGGTTATAGGTGGAAAAATTCAAGTTCAAACAATATTTCCAGAACTTGATGAGGAAGGAGAAATCATATTGGAACTTGAAGTAGTCACGGAAACAAGAACTCGACAACTATAAAATAGATCAATTTTAGAGTATCTCATTAAGTGGAAGAACTTACCCACCCAAGATTCTACATGGGAGGATGAAAATTTTATATAGAAGCACCCAAAGCTACTCAAGCATTGAGGACAACACTTTTTTGAAGCAGAGGGGCATTTCAGGTCCCGATATTACTAGTGTGGTCCTTTATTGTTGTAAGTTTAGCCCCCTTATTTTTATTATTGTACCCTTGTAACCCTAATATTGTTATTATTGTGCTCTTACATTATTATTGTTATGTCAGCTAGGATTATATTGTGACCTCATGGACTCATATATATAGAAGGAGCTTTTGTCATTTGTATGATCTAATAATTGTTCATTTATGTAATGTAAAGGAGGTTGTCCCCTATAAGCGGCTTATTTCTAAGGCATTGATCTCTCTTTTCTTCTATTTTTGGAGCTAGTTTCGTAACACTCTTCTTTTGTTATTACCTTTTTTACCTCCTCTGCTCTTGTTTCCTCATGCACTAGCCAAGCTACCAAGGCCATCAATTACTTGTCACCTAGTCTAGAATTAGGATCCCAATGGTTCATGTGAGTCATTATGAAGTTTTGTGTATAAAACTTAGTAATATTTTCTCCATCCCCAATGCTATCTTGTTTTCAAAGATCCATAAATTGTACGTAAGCTTGAAAATGAAGAGAATCATGGTGTGCTAGTTTTTTAGTTTTAAATGGTAACCATTTCTCTTTGAGGAAGATATAATAAGACTTGGAAGGTTTTATGCATTATAGTGCCTCCATGTAGAGACTTAACTTGGTGGAAAGTTGGGTCTCTGTCTCCTGCAACTTCTCCTTCAAACTCAAATTTTTCTGCTTGTAGTTGTTCCTAAACCATATACTCCCTAAGTCTCAAATCACATAATTCCTCCCCCATATCTCTAACATTTTCCTCCATCAATCCCACATCTTCCATGTTCTTTGTCTTGGAAATTTTATTCTATCTATGGGTCCTTTCCCTTTCTTTCTCTAGCTTGTAAAGAAGTGGGATTGTGAATTTTTCAGTGATGATCCTCCCTCATTCAACGAATTTGTAATAGAAATCCAAGTTAGGTTCTGCACTATGCTCTTGTAGCTTTAAGGAGTCCTTTTATAATTTTCTAATGGAGGTTGCTACCTCCTGTAGCTCACATTCCTTCTCCTTTTCTTGTTTTGGAACACTTTTCCCCTCTGGTGGCACCTCCTTCCTTTCTAATTGCATCTCCTTCCCCTCTAATTCCACCTTTTGTTCCTATAATTTCACAATCTACCCATCCTGTATCATGTCATGTCCCTCTTGTAGCATGCTTTATCCTTTTGTATTATTTGTCCCTCTTGTGGCTTGATTTTTTCTTCTTTCTAGAGGTATTCTAGTGTCTTTGGCTACTTGAATAGGTTTGATATAATGGTAGCCCTCCTCACATATGTTATAGGAGTCTTTGCTTTTGGATTTGGAGAGGTGTCATTTTCAATTTTTTCTTCAGCTAGTCCTACCTCCTCCTTCTTTCTTGGGGACTCCTCAATTGTGATGGGGACATTTCTAGGGTTTTATGGCCTCCCTTTCTTGATTCTAGTGCTCTTCCTAGTCTTGAAATATATATGGGTTATCCTTAGTCTCTTTCTTTTTTGTTTAAAAAGAGTGCTTAAGGTTTCGAAACTTGTAGCTACCTCGGATTTAGTGTTTCCTCGAGACAATTTTTTTTTTTTTTTTTTTTTCTGGGGATATCTCTGTTTGCTTGGGCTTAGTAGTCCTCTGAGGACCCTTTGTCTCATTTTATTGTTATTCCCTTTCTTCATTTTCATATTTTTCTCCTTATACCTCTGCCTCTTTTTTTTTTTCTGCTTCTTCTTTCTCTATCCTTGTATTCTCCTCTTCTTCTATGTATACCTCCTTACCACGAATGCTAGAGGAAGCAGTATCTTCAGGATTAATTATTTGGGTCGCTATGAAGTTTTCTCTATCCATGTTTATGAATTTGGACCATAAGAAATGGACTCTTAAATTTTTCAAGGAATCCACCACAATTAGTTTAATAAGGCCATGGAGGGATAAGTCTATTTTCTTTCCCTCTCTTACTTTTTTACTCGTTTATATGATGGACTATCTTATCTATAAGGCCTGAGATAATTAGTAGAGTCACCACCCATCTTTTAGAGATAAAATGGAGCAGAGAGGAGAAAGCCACTATTGTGAGAGTGGAAAAGAAAAAAGTTTCATTAAAAAATAGAATACAATTGAGGACAAAGAGGGAGTTAGGAGAGAAAGAACACCTTATCCATGGGATGAGGTTTCTTATCATATTCTACAATACATCTCTTGTGAGGGAAGACTGAGTGTGGTATATTCCTACCACTTTAAGTTGTTTCATGAACTCAGATTCAAGGAAGAATTTCCACTTTATCAGAGACATAGTATGCCATACTGAATGAAAAATGTGAAGCTGGGTTACACTTTTTTCCCTTTTTTGAGAAAAAAATTTCATTTTTTTCGGTTCTTCAACTTTCTGCAAACTATAACAATTTTTCTGTGTAGAATTTCATTTTGCGATAGAAATAAAAGTTGTGAGAAATTTTGTTAGATTTCTATTACTTATTTTTTGAAAATTTTTAATGCAGATTTGATATGTCAACTTAGCATTTCTTTGAGTGTGTGTTTCTTAACAATCAAAGGATTCATAAGAAGTCATGTTATGACGCAATGTTGTATTCATTGAAAATTTTTCTTTTTGAGAAAAAAAAATGTGTTACAACAATCTAGACAAAGTCTACTTTGGTTTCGTCATATTTACAAAGCCAATGGATGCATATCATAATTACTAGAATTTTTTGAACTCGTCCAATACGAAAAACTGTGTATTTTGGATATGTTTCGCGTCGCAAGAAATTTCTTAACATATAAGTTATAAAATAAAAATATAAAAGCTACCCATTAGAGATGACAGACCAATGTAATGCCCCATAATTTTTTCAATTTTTTTTACAATGTATTTTGGGAGATAAAATTTTTTTATTTCACTGAATCACAATGACCCTCAAAAATTGTTTGCACCTATTTTATTAGAAAAATAATTAAAATTAGTAAACGTTTATGAAATTCCATAAAATTTATATTTCCTGAAAGTAGATTGAATTCTAAAAATGTTTGTCTTGGTTCCGACAGTTAATTAACAACCTTTCATGGAATTTAATCAGTCCAAAGTTGCAGAACTGTATTCAGAGCCTGGTTTTTGTGTAATTGGTGACGCGTTAGTTCAGCCGAAATTTTAATCTAAGTTCAGCCAAAATATGTTTTCCACCGATAGCTCGTTAAATCTAACGACTTAATAGTTCAGCCGAACTATGGTATAACTTTCCGTCGGCCAGAAAGTTTTGCAGAGCCCCTACTAAAACACATTTCGCGGCAATATAAATTGACGCGAAATCATTCACAATTTTCGCACATTTCGTAATAGTCGACCCCCTCACAATAGTTGTGGAACTGTCCTTTCTTTGTGAATTCAAAACCATGGAAAACTAAAATGCACGGTCATCATCATAACCCTTATGTAGCTCGAAAAATATCAGCCACTAGTTTCTTCTAAAAATGATGACCACGAGAGTGTGTAGATGGATTATTTTGGTATATGAAAGTTCTCTTATGTTAAAACCTCCTCCCATCTCATCTTTATGTACTTAATCTAGAGAGGGGGAGATTTTTTGTTTATGTATTCAATATTTATTTTGATGGTAGCAGTGGGTTAACATACCTTATCACTCCAATTAGTTATGCTTCAACCACTATATTTTCTAGACGGGCCCTTTAATTGCACAATTATACTACCACTGTCTGTAAAAGTTTAAGATAATTTGCATGCAATCTTTAATGGATAACTGAGGGAGATTTCCAATCTAATTTATTAATTTTAATTAGAGAATCTATTTTTATTATCAATATGGGTTGGTATACTTAGAAGTAAACCAAATTTTATGGAATATTATGTTAAACTAGTGTAGGAAGTAGTTTTTTAGATGAAAATAATTTTACAAATATAAATTACTGAAAAGAAAGCATTGAAATTTTGATCTAAAAGCAAATATGCAAAGATTTTATTTGGAGCATAGTAAAAAATAAAGAGGCTCTAACTTAGAGGTCCTAGTTGTGACCCTTTCTCATTATTTATATTCCAATATAAAAAATGCCACCAAAAATCATAACACAATTAATTTAGGAAAGAAATAAAGATTAAAAGCATAAACACAATTTCCAGTTCAATTCTTAGCTCACAAGGAAAAGGATCTAACTTAGATACCTTGGTTTACCTTCCCTACTTAAAAAAATTACTGAAAATAAATAATTTCAGAGACCTAAATGATCATGGCATACAATGAATCTACTCAAAAAATATTTAGAATAAATTGTAAAAGGAAACGTTAAACAATCAAAGATATTCACAATTATGCACAAAATTACAGTGTGGTGTAATTAACTTATAGTGGGGGCCCTCCACCTTTTATTTTTAAACTTGAATACTATTAGATACAATATATCATAAATCACATCCCATGACAAGAACATCAGGAAATATAAGGCAAGTTATTCACATTAAATTCAGAAATAGAGAAGTCTCAATAATCATAATACATGTTCATAATTGTTGAATAGTTGTGCCTAAATATGCTAAAATTATAATAAGATCAAATAAAATAGTTGTAAAAAACATTAAGAGTCCTAATCCACCTAATAGGGTCGAACTCATCCCTTTTGTTGAACAAAATATGGGAAGATTCCACAAAATCACAAAATTGCCCCTCAAATCAGGGGATTTTCTAGGTGACTGGTTAAGTTTGACTAGCTTTGATCGGGCATATTATGACTCATTCTGACTCTGCCAATAGGATTTTTTCCATCCTTGGTTCTTATACTTATTGAATCTATCTTCATTTTTTGCTGAGGTATCCTGCACATAGGACTTCAATGGAGCCATTACGGAAATTTCTGTTTCAGTCAAAAATAAATTTTAATGCCCAATTTTTACTATAAATTTTAAAAATTAAAAGACAATTATTTTACCTTAATGTGCAAAAAGAGGAAAAAATATGGAAAATATGACCATGGTATGATGGTAAGTGATGATGGATAGATGGATTATGCACGGTGGAAAAGGGTCAAAATTGAGGGCCGACATTTCCCCCTTGTTGATTCTGAAGCATATCCTCATGCTTTTCTTTGTCTTTTGTATCTCCTACCCCTGCATTTTAATCTCCCTATTTTTCTACCTATGAATCTACCTCTTAATTCATTAAAATATTGGAAAATAAATACGAAAACTCTAATTTACAGTCACATTTTATATGATGGAGTGATTTTATATGATAAAGGTGTACTATACTATACCCTCCATCACAAGTAAAGTATTTCTAAATAATGAGAGTTAGTTCCGCCCATGGTTCTCTCAACCATTCCCTTAGAATCCCCTTTGTTTTTCCAAATGTTCCTTTCCTCTGCTTCTCTAAAAATTAATTCAATCCCTTCTCTTTTAAATGCTTCTAATATTCCTCTCTTGTCATTGATATATTTGTGGCTTGAGAAAGGTATTCTGGTGTGGCTGGAACAAGAATGTATCTTACCATATATTTCTCATTATCAAAGCTAGACACAGACATCTCTGTCACTTTTGCATTATTCCCATTAAAATTCCTAAGAAACTCTCATAAGACAGCTTGATAGAGTTTCTCTATAGTCCCCTTATTCCAATTTTCAATTTGAAATCGAGTGGGTTGAATTCTACTCCCCATAATGAAGTCTGGATGCTTTTGTTTTTTTTTGGAATCAAGGCCTGATCTAGATGTTTTTTTTTGTTGGACACCTTATGTGATGAGAAAACAAAAATCTAATATTTGACCTCTATCTTTGCTACTTTTGGAGAGAAGTCTCTATTTTTATGCTTTGAAAGCACTTTTCTGAAAACATTCAGTGTCAAAATACCTTAGAAAATGATCTTCGGGTCACTACCCTCTTCAGAAATAAAATTATGGAAATATAAATAAACCTAAAAGTATTTTTCCTCTGGGAAATCACAATTCTAAACAACTTCCTTTAAATGCATATAATAATCTCCTTATGTCTGCCTTCAAATTTTAATTAACATTTCCATACACTGCCTCTTCAGAAATCAAATCTAGGAAATAAATTGAATCTCCGGGTGTTCTAAAACAGTCACCATGCTCTTTGAACTTGTTTCTAAGGTTAATTATTGTGACTATAGTTTTGGTGTTAGAAATCACACACATGTATCTTGCACTTGATCCTATCATGCCACCACGGAGTTGTGAACTCGGATTTCCACCAAAATGTTTGTTAGCTCAGAGTTAAATCACGTTGTCAACTATAGTTTGTGGTTACCTACAGTACCATTATTTAAATTCCAATATCAAAGTTAGGATCTCACCATAAAAGACGAATTTCCTGCACTTAAATCCTAACCAAAATCAAACACGCAATTCATGGGATCTTGTTTGGAGATTTAGCATTTTGTTTGTGGATTTGTTTTTAATGAAAACTCGAGGTTCTATTTGGATTTTTTTGAGTTCTTATTAGTATTCAGATCCATGCATACCCTAAAAAAATCATTCCTTTATCTTCATTTCAAAATTAATTCCTTCTTTTTATCGGTTACGTTTCCTACCTGAATCGAGGCACAATTTTTTGTTGAATTCCTTTCTTCTCCCTGTGTGAAGGCACTGGCACTGAACGTTGCCTAATTGTGTGGTGTTGAATTTTTTCTCTCTGCATATGTGATGAATGGTTTCTCTTTGTCTTAGTAGCATTTGAAATTTTGACCGGTTTTGTGTTTGTAGCGTTTTGAATTTTCCTTGGCCATGGGGTTTAACACCTCTCCATTCCCTTTTTATCACTTTCATGACTATCCTTTTGCAGCCCCATTGATTTCAAAAATCTATTTTATTTTGTATGGCCTTTTTACATTTTATATTCCCTTGATACATATGTTTTTTTCATAGTTGTTTGGTTTATATGTGCCCCCCATTTCATGCATTTATTTTTGCAAAGGTTAAGACATAAGGGTTTTTCTTTGTATGTGCCCTTATTTCACTTTTGATACATTTCCTTTGTAATGGAATTAATTCCATTAATGAACCTTGCGTTGCATATTTATATCCATAAAAACCACATTCCATTCATTCAGGGTATAATGCCTTCCTTTTCATGATGCATTTCTCATCATTATTACCCTTTAAGGTAGCCTTTTGAAATGACCATTTTAAGGTCTTTTCAAGACATATAGTAGAGTAAAAAAACCAAGTTTAGATCATGTGAATGCACCATTTATATCATAGATGAATGCATTATTCCATTGTTGTTCTTATTTGTATGACACTAATCCATGCTTGCTTGTTTTGCAGAGAAGATTTGTAGGCAAAGAGGCATCACTTGAACAGGTAGTAGGGTGGAAGGTTTTTATGAAAGTTGGATATCAGGTTTTATGAACGGAGAAATTTTCATATCTACAAGGGATGACGAGTTTTCACTCATATATATTAAGGTTTGATTTATCTCCTAACTTAAGGAATATTTTCAAAAACAAAAGGTATTAAAAATAACTTGATAACTTACAGTACTTTCACTACAAGAAAAAAGGACATTGGTGAGGGTCATGCTTGTGACGGGCCTTTAATGTCACAAGCATTGGTGATAGTCTCTCTATCACCAATGTCATATATGGTGAAGGTCCTTAAAAAAGTGTCGTTGTAAGTGTATATAGTGATGGTCCTTTAAATTTTGTCACCAAAGCCATTTTCAATGACACTTTTGGTGAGGGTTATTAAAGGCCCATCACTAATTCTCTCTTTTGTGACACTTCTAGTGATGAACTTTTAATGACCCTCACCAATGCTATTTTTGTTACTTTTGGTGACGGTCAAAAAATGTTCGTGACCATTGATCATTCCAATGAGTTTTTGATGACTTTTTGTTCTTGTTAATATATTGTTTGTCAAAATATAACGATTTAATACTATTATTGTGGAGTATTTTTTATAATTTGTCCAAGGCCATAGTGGTTGGATTCAGTCAATTTTTTTAAGAAGTAATTAGTGTGTATCATTTCCCTCAAGTAATGACTAGTAAAATAGAGTTTTCCTATGAGTTAACACATGATTCATATATATTAAGTTTATTGTCTAGAAAATTCCCTTTAGATAAAGTTCCACTAGTGTGTGTAGGAAATATATTATTTAATACATAATCAAGCTCTGTCAATCCTATTAATGAGAAAGACCTAACACTCCCCATCAATTCGGGAACACCTTAAATTAATTCTTTGGCACACATTAATATTTCTTAGAACCTCACATGCCTTGGAACATCTTTATACCTAGAACATATTGTCATGACAGTGATGCCCAAGCACATGGTGGCATGTGCTAGCACAACACATAACTCTCTTAGCATGCCCTATAACACCTTGGTCAAATGCATTGACATATATTAGCACTTGGCACACACTGCCACTTGCCATGTATTGGGACCTATTATTAGTGTGGTTAGCATGCCCCTTTTGAAAAAGATAAAGTCCTGAATTATTAACCCTATTGTTGGTTCTTCCTTTTGTTTCCTTGAAACTTCTTGACACATATTGAAATACCCTAGCACCATGCACATCCTTAGCACCTGGAATTTATTAGCACTATTTGGCACATATAATTAGCACACCCTGGAACTCCCAAGAACACATTGAGACTTCTTGGCATGCCTTGATATTCTATAGCATGCCTTACCAATTATTATCATACCTTGTCCCTCATTCCTTGGCATGACAAATAGCACTCATTAACGCTAGTCCCTGGCACACGCTCCTCGTATTGATTAACTTCCATGAATTTTAACCTGGTGCTCTCTTATTTTTTTTTTCCTAGACTCCTTAACACTCCTCAACATGCATTAGAACTCTCTAGAACACCTTAACACTCTTCAAAATGTCCTTCCACTTAATATCATGCATAACACTCTGTGACACATATTGGAACTTGGAACGTGTTGGCACTTGGAAGTCTTAGCATGTATGGAATATGTTGACATGCCTTGGAATAATTTGGCATGGTTTGATATTAAATTTATTTGAGATCAACTATTGGAAAGTAGATGAGAAGCAACAAAGGAAGACTTGGCACTTAGAATACACTAATAATTTTCACTTGGCACCTATTGACAGCTAGTGTTGGTGTGCCTAGCATTACCCTCCTAGAAAAGGTAAATTGATAACTTATTAACCCTCTTATGTGTTCATTTCCTTGTAGTTTAACTTGTTTCTCCATTTTGTTTCCTTGAATGTCCCTGGCACGCATTGACACACCCTTTCACATCTTGGCATGCCTTATCACTTGGCACATCTTAGCATTCCCTAGAACACCTTGGCACTCATGTCTTCATAACTAGCCTTTAAATTTTTTCACGACATGGGAACCCAATCAATGTTTTGGCTACAATTCATGTGACAATATTGGCTTGCTTCAATCATAAAAATTGACCAATTGCACTAAATACAAGTATATTGTACCTTGTTCACCTAAGAACTTCCTATAACTAATCTTATGCCACTCATTTCCAAGCTCAACTTGTCCCACTAGACTAGTTACCCATACAAGGATCACATGATCTAGCCATGGCTATAAAACAACTAAGCAACATAGCTTACATAGGAAATATTTCACATTTATGTTCAGTTTCTATAAACAATAGAACATTAAATAAGAGTTTGCAATAACCACAAGATGTAGAAGGCACACAAGATATAAGCCAACACAATTTGAGTGCCCCAAAAATTATACACAACAATGTATAATACAAAATTATCTAGAATAGTTGAAAACATGAGCATGTGGCCAAAGTGTGCCACATATCATATAAAAAAATAGCTAAAGGAAAAACAATGTCATGCCTAGCACAAACTAATTTCCCTTTGTCTAAAACTGCTACATCGAGCCCCATATAACAGCCATAGGCTAGCCTCCTATAAATCCTATTCTAAAATTTTCCTAACACACTTCATCCTTAGCACACTTGTATTCACTCACACTCCTAGGCACACACTCGTATTCGTTCTGTTCCATGCATTTTTACCTAGTTATCCCTTGATATGCCCTGACACTCCCTAAAACTCTTCAACATGCATTGACATTATCCGACATGCGTTAGCATACCTTTTCATTCCTAATATGCATGCTATAACCCTCCCTAATATCATGCCCTCAAAACTACCCTTACTTAATTTGCAACTTGGTAACCCAATCAAGCCCTCGCTTGACTACAAGAGCTTGACCAAGTTACACTCACTAGAACTAGATGATGTTGATTAATTGTGTATCTTGGGAGGTACTCCACAAGCCTAGTGAGATGGGTTTGTGTGAGTTTGGTCACAAAATTCTTTGTGGGAAAATAATCCAAGCAAAGGGATTTTGGAGCCAGGATGGGGTTTAAAATCCAAAAGAAAATTAGAAAGGAAAAATAATATTTCCCAAGGCCAAGGTGGATAAAACCAGTAAGTTATAGAGGGTTCCTAAGAGGTCTAGGAAAAACTATTTAAGGATGCCTTAGGATGGAGGAATGAACATGAAGTGAGAAGGAGCTCATTTGATTAAGGGGGAGAAGAGAGATGTAGTCCTAAAGTAGGTCAAGTAAGAGGGTCAAGTAGGGGTTGCTAAAAGGAGGCCATGATTATCCTCCAAGAGAAAGATCATCATGTGAGGGTTCACAAGAATGTTGCATACCTTAATGGCCGGTTTGATATAGGAAGTAGGATGGCATATTGTTGGTTCTCTTATGGAAGATCGAGCTTAACAGAGGTTTCTTATGAGAATTTGGGCATGTGATTTCAATGGTGTCTTTGTGTGAAGGCCGCATCAAATTCTGAAATGTTGAAATTTGCAACAAGAAACTTTGAAATTGGAAACTAGAAAGGACAAAAAAAAAGTGCACTCGCACTGGTGAGGAATTTTGATGCACTAGGAGTGAGGAATGTGGGGCAGCTAATTTATTTTTCCATTAGATAAATTGGACAATAAATTGTAATTTCATCTCATACCAACTTGTGTCAGTTAACTAAGTCCTCATGACAGAGTTAGCTCAAGAAATTCGATTTGAGGGTCTAAGATGAGGCATGTAGACGTATTAATCTAATATTTTTGGAGTCCAGTTGTAGCTGATGCATTAGTGGGGTGCAGGTGTGAATTAGTTAACTCAATTAAATGAGTTAAAATAAGTTAAAATAGTTCTAACTAAGTGATGAGCAAGTCAAATGTTGGCCAATGAATTAAATTATATTTAATGCACAATGAATTATCAATAAAATAATTGATAATTCACTATTAATAGTTGCATGCATGTCAGTTACGATGAAGACCCAGTTGAGACAGAGGTTAAAGGAAACATAACTATCAGTTTTATTTATACTAAATTTCCCATGTGTAATTATAAAGTCATTGGGATGCCATGATGGATTGTACAATCAAGGAAGACTGATTTTCATAATTAATATGGAGACAATTCCCTACAAATTGCATGACTAAGGAAAGATGAAGGAGGTCGAGAATTGGCTATGTAGTAGACCGAGTTTTCCTAGATCAACAGGATACAATTGGTACACTAGAGAATCTCATGACAGATTAACCATTGTATTGTTTCATGATTCCTTGAATTTATAAACAATAGAGATAGAGGGGTTTTGAGTAGTTTCTTTCCCCAGATACATTTTGTGTTGTGCGATTGATAATTTATTTCTCTTACTTATATGTGATTGTGCGATCATGTTTTGTTTCCGAAATTGTAGGAAATATTGAGTATATTGTTTTAGTGCATTACATGATTAGATTGAATCTCGTTGTTTAGATTTTCTACATGGTATCAGAGTAGGAATTTTTTTGGGTGGCAAGTTTGCAGAGAATATATGAAGATTTTGGTGTAATTTAAAAAAAAAAAAAAAAGCATATAATTTGGATTCCGTGCGAAAAAATACTGAAATGGAAAACTAATTCGGAGCTCAGATGAGGGAGATATCATCAATTTAAAATAAAAAAAATTTAGAAACTTTTGTAATGGAAGACAATTACAATGTGCACGAGTCAATAACCTATATGCACTTGAGGTACCAAATGCATGCAAATCTTTAAGGAGAAAAGCAGAGGTTAGAGACTTGGCTGTTGAGAGGGAGCACAAATTACCTCTCAAGATGTAGCCTTAGAATTAGTTTCATAATGTTGTGGAGCAACCACAATTGGAGAAGGAGAGAGGAGACCAAGTGGAATTGTCCACTCAACAAGAGACCTCCATTGGGGGGAAATTTCGATCCAAATGGGTAGAGGGAGGACATTCAATCATACCTCCAAGTGAAAGGTGGGGTGATGTGTAGACATAATCCCAAGATAGTAAATTTGGGTAGGGTCCATTAAGATGGTGTGTCTCATGGACTGAACCTAGATATGAGGAGTCCGCAATACAACAGTAGCAAGAAGGATTAGTTATATTGCTACAGTTATATATCAGGAGGACAGAAATTAGAGTGAAATATTTAAGATATTGGAGCACAGATAAGAGTTGGAAATAGTGCAAAGAGCACAGATACACATGTCAGCAGCTGCGCAGAGAGTCTAGTAGACAGGTGCAGTAGCTAGCAGTAGTTAGAAGATTCTGATGAAAAATGCATTATATTGATTCAGTTGTTCAGAGGCTATTGGATTTCAAGATTTGCAGGTGAAAAAACATTAGGTAAGTGTTGCATGCAAAATTTCAAAGGTACCATATCGAGGTAGATTGAATTCCTTTCTTGTTGAGAGGGAGTGTTGAAATTTGCAACAAGAAACAATGAAATTGGAAAACATAAAGGAAAAAAAAAATGCACCCACACTGGAGAGGATTTTTTATGTACTAGGAGTGAGGAATGTGAGGCGTCTAATTTATTTTTCTCTTAAATAAATTGGACAATAAATTGTAATTTCATCTCATAACAACTTGTGTCAGTTAACTATGTCATGATGATTGAGTTAGCTCAAGAAATTTGAGTTGAGTTGATCGAGATGGATATTGGTGACCAGCCACCTATTCCACTTTGGCCCTCGCCATTGCCTCTTTCATTTTTTCAGTTTCCTTAATTATAGCACAATTTAATATTTTTGTTAGTTTTTCAGGTCTTGAACTTCCGAAGCAATGTTGAGGCCCCAAACGACATTTTTTGGGCATGAAAGTTTTGGTGATTTCATAGAAATCACATTAGCAGTTGTAGTCCTCAGAGAGATATTTTTTATGAGGTATCATGTGCGTCAAACAAAGATCATATGTCCAAGTTATGACCCCAGGAAATTGGTTGCCCATCTACCCCCAATAGGGCCCATAAATGCTTGGTGTTACATCTCCTCGGGTTAAGTTTTTCTCTTATTTTTTGAATAACAAAAATTCCCTTGAGCCTTATTGTAACACAGTCAGAGGCATGTAGCCACCACATCTCTTCTCAGAGATAAGCTACCATCACACGAGCTAGTTTGTTTTCCATTATGTCTGTAAGCAATTTTCAGTATTTGATATTAATGAAAGGAAGTGTTATTCCTACTACGTCTCTGTGTTTATGTTTGTTTTTGTATTTTATCGCATTCTTGCATATTTATAGATCATGAGGGTATAAGATGAGGGATTTAGATGGATTCTAATATTTTTGGGGTCCATTTTCAGTTGATGCATTAGTGGTGTGTAGGTGTGAATTAGTTAACTCAATTAATTGAGTCAAAATTAGTTTAATTAGTTCTAACTGAGTGATGAGCTAGTGAGAGGTCCACTGAATTAAATTAGATTTAATTCATAGTGAGTGATCAATCATATAATTGATAACTCTCTGTTAATAGTTTCATGCATGTCAGTTCCGAGGAACACATAGTTGAGAGAGAGGTTAAAGGGAACATAAGTATTAGTTGTATTTATACAAAATTTCCCATGTGAAATTATAATTCATTGGGATGCCATGATGAATTGCGCAATCGAGGAAGGATGATTTTCATAATTAATAGGGATCTAATTCCATTGGAATTGTGTGAGCAAGGCAAGCTAAAGGAAGGTTGGGAATTGGCTAAGTACTATACCGATTTTGCCTAGATTAGTAGGAGACAATTGAGAGAGTGTTGGATAATCTCACAATAGATTAAGCATTGTATTGTTTCATGATTCCTTGACTCAATACACAATAGAGATAGAGGGTTTTTGAGCAATTTCTTTCCCCTGATACATATTTTATTGTGTGATTGATAATTTATTTCTCTTACTTATATGTGATTCTGTGATTGTATTTTGTTTCCGCAAATTCTACGAAGGATTCAGTATCTTGTTTTAGTACATTATAAGATTAGAATGAATCTCGTTGGTTATATTTTCTGCATGAAATAAAAGAGAGGGTTGATACAATATTGTCTTGCGGTGGTTATAAAGAGAAGCATAAATGGAGGAGGGCTTGCACTGTAATTTAGAGCAAGAACAGAAGTAGACGTAGGCGTAATATTGACTGACCTAACCCCAGTTTGAGGGTTGACATTGAGATCTGAATTTCATGTCAAGATTCAATAAAATAAATGCCTAGAATCTATGGATCCATATGAGCTAGGTCAAGTCCCTTATGGAGACAAGAGTTGTGGTTTTTTCTATTGGTGGATAGGGTTTTTTCTACAACAATAAGAAGTACATAAGTATAGTGCCTTAGTTAGGACAGTTTCCTAGCATGTTTAGTTCATAAGGTATGCCCTTAAGACTATGAAAAATATGCATAGAAGAAGAGTAGTTTTGACCCTTAGAGTGAGGTTTATTTCTAAAATATAGACCCCAAATCTGGAAGATGGTTTGCAGATTCAGTATGTGTGGAGATAGCAAATCCAAAGGAGGGTGGAACTTGAGCAGAATATTGAGAATGCATAATAAATGTGCCATGTGAAGAATGGATTGAGATGGAGAGGACTTGATTTTGGTGGAATATCTATGGAGTTTTAGACAAATCTCTGAAGTGACCCATAAAAAATTATTCAATGGAATGTTAATGGTTGATTTGTGACACTACTTAAGTGATCTGCAGATTGTTAGAAGGATGATAAGAGGAGTAGTTCAGATTTTGTTCATAGATTGGATAACAAAGATAAAATTTTCAATACACAAGAACAATGATTTTGAGAGGACTCTATCCATTTTTAGGTGGAATATTTGAATATCCCTAGACGAAGACAATATTGTGAGCCCTAGAACAATAAAAAGAATTGACCGTGGTTGGGTAGATTGATGGTAGTCCAAGTATAGTTGGAGGGTTGCTAGGTGACTATTAAAGAAGAGCCCTAACTCTTTTACTTTTGAGGGACAACAATATTGGTAGAAGGGTAGTTGTATAGGGCCTAAGGATGTGCAGGCTTTGAAGGACTAAAGTAGCAGTAAAGTGGGTCAACCAACTAGCCCTAGTTCAATATATTGTAGAGGATTAATTCAGTGAGAAGAAGGGAAACCTACATAGCCCTAGACTTCTCATATTCGATCCGTATTATGAAAAAATTCGGCATACCAAAGATTTGTTCACAAATGGAGTTTTGAACAACTTGTTACCACTGAAACTAGTAGTGGACCTAAAAGGGGTTCTTAAGAGGGAAACTGCTAGGACAAGGGAAATGGTGGAGGCTTAGCCCATTGTCACCACAGCTAAGGCTCCTTTCTCTTCACTTAATTTCATCCATGGGAGGAGTCTTGGTAGTTTATGAAGTCACTTGTATATTATAGGTCAATGGATAGGTGGAAAGTGACCCTATAAACCCTTTTAATCAAGGGACTTGATATTGTAGGGAGAGAGGAGGGGGATTGAAGGGATGGGGGAGAAGAATAAGACTTATGAAGGAAGTTCTCAATCCCAAAATCCTTTGGGAACTTGGATTCCCAAATGGTCCTTGATGAAAGGCCTTCGACACCAAATGAGACCACATGGGGCCAAGTGAACACAACCCAGGTTTAGGGATGGAATTTAGCCACCAATTATGTTCATATCCTGGAAAATGTGAAGGGAAAGGATCAGGGAAAATTTTGTACTTCGATGGGTCAAATTGATCCTACTAGGTTCTAGGCTTGGGAACACCTATGAAAAACTTAATCCTAGAGCTAGGGCTTGAGGTATGAAGAGATTCCATTGTCAGAATTGGCCCAAGTTCTGAGGAGAGTGAGGGGACCCACCATTGAAGTTTCCTCTACGAGATCAAATTTTTCCTCTTGCTAGATTCTTAGGAAATTGATGCCCTCGGTGACCTAATGGGGCTAGACCTAGGGAAAAATGGAAATTTGTGAAAAAATGGGGGGAAATCATCACCGTTTTTCAGGTACTAGTGCATAATTCACTGGGGGATATGAATTTATGGGTGATAATGAACAATAACGTGGTTTCTTGATCAAGGAGGCCCGGAAAGTTAACTTCATCCAATTTTAGAGGAAAACGAAGAGTCACCTTCAAGCACTTATACTTCACAAAAATGGTGCAATTTTATTGCGATAAAATAATCTCTAAGACATTTCATTCATCCAACAATGACCCATACATTAAATAAGCTAAATAGACACATAATTCCACATTTCCACCATGCACCAATTAGCCCTAGTTATAGCGAAATTCAATTGTATGCAGAAGCAAGAAGAATAGCATTAAATTTTCACTAAAAATGTTATATAATATATCCAACCAGCTTCACATTTTCAAAAACAAAGCTCCAAGATAGAAATAGCTCAAATCCATACATCAAAATTCATTCTTAATCCAAAATAGTCCTCCAAGGAAAAATGTGAAGTTCTCTAAAAATAGAGAGCTCCCAAGTCAAGTGATGATACGAATGAATCCAAATTATTCCTATTTGTACATTTATTAGGATTTTATTGAATTGGATTACAGGCCTACATTAGCTCCTAAACATAAATTAATATGCAAGTAACCCTAAATTTGGTTGGAAATCCTACTAAAATATCTCATACATCAAATAATAAGCCTCATAAGAGCCCAACCGATGTATTAGTGCCTTCTAGGAGGCATACTAGGGTCCATGAGTTCCATAATGATGCATGGGACCCATCAAAAGTTTTGGACAAGGGGGTGGCCCATTGTTCTCCAAACATTAAACCTGTGGTGCTATCATTAAACTTGTGGACTGAAAGGGTTGTGTGTGGCTACCATCAGTAGGTAGGTCAAGTGTTTTCTTGTTAATGATAGATTGGTTGTCAAAGGATTAACACCAAGCCCTAGTTGTATTCCTTGTATTAGCGTGATTGTAAAGGGTCACGATCCATGGTACAAGAGCTCTAGCCTTTGGTGTTGTAGTTTTTAATATATATGAAGAAGGGATTGCACACTAACATTCCCTGACATGCCCTAACACTCTAGCGTACCTTGGAATATCCTAACATATAACCTTGCTACTCCCTCCTTAGCACACCTGAAACTCACTGACACTCCCTAACACACATTCTTATTCATTCATTTCCATGCATTTTGAACTAGTTCTCCCTTGTGTTTCCATGGCACTCCCTAGAATGCATTGACACACCCTAGCATTTGGCACATCCTAGAATGTCAACCTTGCACTCTAGCATTCCTTGGCACTACCTTTCATACCTTTAAACTCCCTCCTTAGAACACCTAGAACTCATTGATACTCCCTGTCACATGCTCTTATTCATTCATTTCCATGCATTTGAGACTAGTGCTCCCTTTTTTTTCCTTGGCACTCCCAAACACTCCGCCCTTGCATGCATTGGCACACCCTGGAACCTGACACATCCTCACAAGTTTCCCTAGCCTCTAACATGCATTAACACAACCTAGCATAATTTTATGTCACTCCCTCCTTAGCACACCCAAAACTCACTGACACTTCCTGTCACAAACTCTTATTCATTCATTTTTAAATATAGTTTTATAGGGTTTGTTATGATGAACTGTCTAGTGGAATATCCATGATACATTATGAATCACCCCAACATATATCATTTATGCAAGTCGTATGATGATATTTCTTCACAGTTATTTATCTCTAGTTGTCTCAACATAGTGCATATCATGACCACCACCCTTTCAGAATTGAACATGATAGGCTCGTGGTCCTATCTGTAATATTCCTAAATTAGCCATGAGCTAATTGGAATATTAATTTTTTTTTTCTTTCTCGTTTAATGAATAAGAGAATATGGAGACACATAAATATCCTTAAATAAAAATAAAACCAATGCCAATGTGAAAGAAATACATCTTGGCAGCTTAATTGAGCACCCTTAGGTGTGAAAAGGGGCTGGAACACCTTGACTGGGTCAACTTTGACCAAATCAAAAGCACTGTCATCGAGGACTGGACATTTATGGAGAGACAATGCAGTTTTGGATGGAGACTCTTTTCATGGAATTAGTGTCATAAATTAATGGGGCTTAGCATTATAAAACTCATTTCTTATATAAGGAAGAGGATGGAAGCTCTATTTCATCATGTTGATATGTTTATGTTTTGATATATGCTCTGTTTAAACATATAGATTTCTTTGGTTTTTTAGCTAAGATTGAAAGTGTTGTTTAGCACTAGGTGTTCCTCATTGCCACCTATTTCCTTGAGAGGCCTCTTGGAAGAGCATTTTAATTTACTTCCACAATCAGGCTTTAGTCCAAGCTTCATCTTTCATCTACAACGTAGATCCTGTTGAGGGCTGCTTTGAGTTACAGGTTGCCATTAGGGGAATTTTGAGGTTTAAAATGGGCCTCCTAAGGAAATAATAAAATAATAGCTAAACCAATAAACTAATATTTATGAATTTTCAATTCACATTTTTCACCACAATCCATGTAACCATATTTAAATTCAATTCAAAGGTTGTACCAAAATAAAATTAATAAAAAATTTGTAATGATGTGACTATAAATAAGAATGAACTTTTCAAGAAAATATCATTATCATTGAACAACTAATGCATTCTCCATTTGTACTTAAATAACTTAAAATAAAATATAAATATAAATTTATAACTTCTTAATTATATTATATGCTATTAATTAAAATTTGTATTATTTAAATTGTATAGTAACATGTAATTAATATACTATATAAAAATAATATAATATAATATAATATAATAAATACATAGGGATATGAATTGTTTCTTTCAAGAAATATGAGATGACAATAATATATTTTTATTCAAAAAGTGTGAAATGACATTTATTATGAGTACTTTATTTTGAATTTAAAAGCACTTCGAGCACTGCCATGGTTAACCATGAATTTCTATCCACCATTGACAATGTGATAAGTAAGTACCTTTAACTCAAGCAATGCCACCTCAAACATTAGGGATGATGTAATCCCCTAAATTGTGATTGGTTCTCATAAAGTGAATTTTGATTTTACATTTTCCTTAGGAGGCCCATTTTAGACCTCAAAATTCCCAGTAGTGGAGAACACATTTGGGTCACTTCAGTGCTTATTTTCAATGGAGAAGGGTTATTTTCCATTGGGAGGATATTAAGGAAGGCCCTTGAGATTATTTGTAGCATTTTTCATGAGGCCACTTATTTATTTTCCCCTACACTGCACTTACAATCCATTAATGTGTTATTTTAGTGAGTTTTTGTAGTGGGCAACCCAAAAAGGGCCTAAAATCCAAAATTACAATATGGGAAAACCATTTCTAGATTTTTGTGGGTTTTTTGAGTAGAATTCGTGGTTAAAATCCTAGATTATTATGAGAAAGCCAACAGCCTTCCGCACATGGTTTGTCTCCTTAGTAACAGTAGTTTCCAACAGCAGCAGCAGTAGCAGCACAACAATTTCAGTGCTTGGATTCTTTTGTGTATTTCATCCATATTGTGGCTTCAGTGCATTCCTTTTGGAGCACTATGTACATATAATGTCTTGATGTAAATTTCAGTTGCAACATATTTCCGGCATTTTCCAGATCTTTGTGCTATATTCTTGTTTTTCTTTATTTGGAATTTTGCATTTGTTCTACATTCCGGTCTTTTCCATTTTGGAATATTACAGTGGTATTAGAGCATAATCTTGGCTGAGCCTATGAAAACATTGCATCTATGTTAGCAAAAGAAGAAAAATCTTCTCAGAGAAAAGATAAAGCTTACAGAAGACAAAGAGGGAAGTCTCCATTATTTGAAGAAATGGAGGGAAAGAAATTTTCAGAACTTCTTCTCAAAACTATGCATGAGCTTAGCAGAGAAATCAAGTGAATGAGGAGGGAAAGACATGAAGATCCCTCAAAAATATTTTCACATGAAGAAAGCTCTAGTTATTCATATTATGGGTGTGAGCATTTAGCCACACAATCAGATCTACAACTCTCTGCCATGCCTATATTCATAGAAAGAGAAATGGAGGAAGGAGATGCATCAAAGGAGGAGACTCTTGGTGACTATATTCAAGAGTATGAATCTCAATCTTAGAGGTTCAAAGATCATCTAAACTTCCAAGGGTTTTTCAAGATCAAGGAGAATAAAAGACCTAGCAATCACAATAGAAGAAAGTCATGTAAGCAACATGATTTGGGTAGATTCTTTCTATCTACTTCTTATGGGTCACCTAAATGTACATCAAGGGCTTGGGTGGAGGTTCTAGACACCTATTTGTAGCAACAAAAAGTTTCAAAAGATGAAGCCCTTAGAGTAGCAGCGCTACATCTTAAAGTTAAGGCTTATGGTTGGTGGTTTTATGAAATTTCTTCCTTGAATAATGTAAATGTACCTACTTATGCAAAGTTCACTAGGAGGTTAGTGAAAATATTTGATGTAAAGCGTTATGAAACTTCCTTGGTTGAGCTAGCCAAGCCTAAAAAAACAAAACCTTTACATGAGTTGGAATGATCCATAAACCCAACTCCATTCCATAATGCTATTAAGAGGGTTAAAAACTTGCAGAATACCTTGCTAGAGGCAAGATCCCCACTTTAGGAAGAGCTTTATTCTGAAAAGGAAGACATGGAGATATATTTTTCAAAAGAAGATAAAAAGAAGAGACTCTAAATGATGATGAGGTAGCTTCCATTCATGATGAAGTGGAAGAGGAGGCTAGAGGTAATAGCATTGCCACATCAGGAGCAGATCTAGTACCTCATGGGGAGTTAGATGGAGTAATTTCTCAAATGAGAGGAGTTCTTATATCATTTGCAAGAAGTTCCAAAGGATCTCATATGTGGAGATCAAGGCACAATCCATGAACAACATGTGCCATTATTGATATATTATGAGACCTTGAAAATGAAAGGAGAAGGTATGGAGGATGGCCAACATCATATGATTAGGAGAACACACCTATATCTATTTTAGAAGGTTGATGCACAAAATAGGCAGACTGATTTGGGAAGTGAGAGGAAGGACAAATTATTCCACTCATATATGTAGTGTACTCTTGATATTGATGTCTCTTTGCATGGAGGAATTCCACCTGGGAGGCCACCAGATCAGGAGATTATGAGGAATGTCTCACATCATGATGCACCATTCATAGATCTAAGAGGAATGGGAGCATTGGGACATCATGGTAAAGTGTTGAGAGTCTTGGGTAGACTCAAGGAGGAGAGAGGCATTCTCACAACATCATCATTACTCACTCTCATCTCAGATATTGCACTAAGAAAGGAGCAACAGAGGGAGGATAGAAGTATTACAATATGTCACTTTTTCATGGGAGATGTCAAAGAGGAGCAAAAATACATGAAAGATGCTTTCTATGATAGATCATCAACTCTATCAGTGTGGAGGATAGATCCATATTGGAAATCCCAGTTGTTGGTGGATTATTCCAAGGATCTTTTTACTTGTATGATAATTGATGACTAGCTACATGAGAAGGGATATTTATTCAGAGATAAGGTCATTTACTATCATGGTAGGATATTCTTATCTAGAGCTTCCAAGCTTAAGGAGAAGTTACTACAAGCAGCTCATGAAGATTTTATCTTTAGCCACACTTATTCTATGAGAGCATACCACACCATCATCGAGGGTTACACTTGGGGAGGCTTTGAAAAGGATATATATCAACATTTGAGGAGATGCATGGATCATGTGGAGATAGAGTAGATACATAACTCTTTGGGGGAGTTATCACATCCACCTCCTTCCTCGTTGGGAATGAGAGGGGATTTATCTATGAGCCACTCCATTTGTAGGAGAAAATCATATGGTAAGTGTTAGTATGAATCCTTTGTCCAAGTGTACGAAAAATGACCACTTTAGCTACGCATAGCTAATAGCCCTAACAACAAAAGTGGCTGCCAATATCTTCAGATCTGTGGTTAGTTGAACAAAAAAGAGCTGCAAAAACCAGATCTATGCATGGAAAGACATTAAGCAGAAAAAACAAGGGTTTGCTCCATATACCAATAGACAAGACAAGAACAATTTTTGAAAGAATTTTTATATTAATTGAGCACCTGGGAGGAAAACAAGAAGGCGTATCCAATTCTCCTCAGTGGGATGGGTTCTTGGAAGTCCTCAGCACTTTAGATCTAAGATTTCTCTCTCTTGTTGGTGTAGAAAACCCAATGCAAAGAATAGAGCTCAATGGGAGCTCACACAACAAATGATGGAAAAATGGGACCAAGTGTATAGATCCAAAGTGATCTAATAGGCAACAAAAGGTGAATAATGGTAGGAAAAACCCTCCTATTTATAAAAAAATATTGGGTCATTCTAGATCTTGGTGCATGGGTTAACCAGATCTAGATCCACTTTTTATGGAATATTTTATTATATTTGTTGGAGGGAAAAGGTATTTGACTTGGGTCAAATCCCTTAATTTGTCAAAAATAAATAAATAAATGATTTATTTATCTTTTTAAGGAAGCGGTTAGAAGGTAATCAAATAAATAATGATTTATTTAATTATTTAAGGAAGTGGTTGAAAGATAATTAAATAAATAATGATTTATTTAATTATTTGTGGGTGATTTGGTTATATTTAACAAGGAATATTATCTAAATAAGATTTAAATAATTATTCCTAGAAAATAATAAGATAAATAAAGGTTTATCTAATTAATTTCTTTGTTTTCGGTTAAACATGATTAGGAATAATAATTAAATTATGGTTTAATTAATTATTCCATGAGGAAAATCAAACAAATATAGGTTTGTTTAATATTTCCTTTTGGGGTTTCCTGTTTAGACCATAAACAACCTAATAAATGTGTTTTATTAAGTTATTTTATATAGTGAAAGCAATTTTACTTAGGGTAAAATTGGTCTTACATGGTGTACTTGGGTCCATCTAATGATAATAGGTTAGATGACCAAAAAATGGTGTAACAGATTGCCCCCCAGCGTGCGAGTGTCAGGAGCAAAACGTATGACCGAAGTACGTTGTAAGAACTCAATCACTAGACAACAAAAGGGAAGTCAGAGAGAGAAATGCAAGGTAGATAGTGTGCTGAAGAACTAGACCCCGAGGAGACGAGACTCGCAGGTGCAACAAGTCTCTTTTTATGAGAGGGTACCTGTGCTGAAGGCGGCGGGGGAGGCATACCTATGCCCGCCGAGACAAAGTACAAAAGAATAGTGTGTCCAGTAAACAAGGGACCGAACCATAAAGTACAGCCGGCATAATCATGAGCCAGATAAAAATACAATGAGGAATCCCATATACATGCTGTGCCTGGGATAACAGCCAGGACTTATACAATAACATCTGAGTACATGAGATACAACTACAACCCAAATGCCCCCTGTAAATGGGGAAGGGCTCACAAAATCTGACTAATACATGCAAATCAAAGAGGCGTTGCAAGTGGCTAAGGCCAACATCATCAAATATCTGGACCTGCATCGAAGGCTGCAAGGAGGAGGTCATCCGGGCATGTGGGGGGCTACCTGCAGGGCCACCCCCTCATGAAGGTTGATAAATCTCACACACACCCGGGAATCATCAAGAGCTGCTGCTGTATCACTGAACCATCAAGTATACGGATCTCGACCATGCTGAAAGGAGCTGGAGTGGAAAAACAATCAAGTCAAAGGGAAATGAGAGATCCCTTTGCCTGATCCGAGGCACCGAACAAGAGTGGAAGCTGGTACCAAGGTACACCGCCCTCTAGACCCGGCTTCTGGAAAGAATGAGCTGATGTCGATAGAAGGAAGTCTGCCATAAGTGAGGCAATGAGAGATCCTCAACTAAGGCACGAGAGACAATAGTAGAGCGACGGACAGACTGACACTAATGATGATGGTGAAATGGAAATGACTGAGTAGCGAATGGACGACTTCCCTTGTTAGAGCATAAAGGGCATGAATGACGTGGCAGCGACTGACACAATATCATAAGGGATAGGGGTCAGTGGGATTGAAGGTCATAATGTGCGACACAAGAGAGAGACCAAGCAATGAAGGATGGAGGGCTATAGCGGGGTACAAAAGGGACTCGGGATAGACTCCATGAATGTGATGATGACTCAACTTGGATGCTCTAAACAAGGGCGACTCGATGGTGCTACCACACAGTAAAGGCCCAATGGGGGACCATGAAAACATGAGTACAAGATGGTAACTCATGACGAAAATTGACACGAACAAAGACAAGTAAGGAGGAAAAATGGTGCCCCAAGTACAAGTGTCGTAAGTGAGGAAATGCGATTTTAGGGAGAGGTGAAGTGAGCCTTCTTGGACAAAATGTGTCCTGGTGAAGTATCAAATCACAAAAAACTAACAGATACCCATTTTATAGCTCGGGGAGAGCTTTCCAACGGTGCAGACGGTTTGTCAAACGGGGCTATGGTATGGTCGCAGCAGTCGAAAGAAGAAACAAGGGTTTTCTTTTAATAAGGCAGTTTTCCCTCCAAATTCACTCATTTGCTATTGTTGCTGTTGTGAATGTAGAGAGGAGAGAAGGCCCTAAATCTTGCGGCGAGCGTAGCGGACAAACCGACCATTGGAATTG
This sequence comes from Pinus albicaulis, assembly GCA_034641835.2. Lineage (NCBI taxonomy): Eukaryota > Viridiplantae > Streptophyta > Pinopsida > Pinales > Pinaceae > Pinus > Pinus albicaulis. The sequence goes on from CM076580.1 coordinate 187,023,366, forward strand.
AGATCCGTCAGTTGCAGGTAAGAGGCCTAACCTTACTCTTTCATTTTGATGGATTGAAAGTTCAGTTTAGGGTCCCCAGTGGAGTCGCCATTTGTTAGTATGAATCCTTTTTCGAAGTGTACAAAAAAGGACCACTTTAGCTATGCATAACTAATAGCCCTAACAACAAAAGTGGCTACCAATATCTTCAGATCTGTTGTTAGTTGAACAAAAAAGAGCTGCAAAAACCAGATCTATGCATGGAAAGACATTAAGCAGAAAAAACAAGGGTTTGCTTCATATACCAATAAACAAGACAAGAACAATTTTTGAAAGAATTTTTATATTAATTGGGCACCTGAGAGGAAAACAAGAAGGCGTATCCAATTCTCCTCAGTGGGATGTGTTCTTAGAAGTCCTCAGCACTTCAGATCTAATATTTCTCTCTCTTGTTGGTGCAGAAAACCCAATGCAAAGAATAGAACTCAATGGGAGCTCACACAGCAAATGACAGAAAAATGTGACCAAGTGTATAGATACAGAGTGATCTAATAGGCAACAAAAGGTGAAGAATGGTAGGGAAAAACCCTCCTATTTATAACAAAATATTGGGTCATTCTAGATCTTGGTGCATGGGTTAACCAGATTTAGATCCACTTTTTATGGAATATTTTATTATATTTGTTGGAGGGAAAAGGTATTTGACTTGGGTCAAATCCCTTAATTTGTCAAAAATAAATAAATAAATGATTTATTTATCTTTTTAAGGAAGCGGTTAGAAGATAATCAAATAAATAATGATTTATTCAATTATTTAAGGAAGTGGTTGAAAGATAATTAAATAAATAGTGATTTATTTAATTATTTGTGGGTGATTTGGTCATATTTAACAAGGAATATTATCTAAATAAGATTTAAATAATTATTCCTAGAAAATAATAAGATAAATGAAGGTTTATCTAATTAATTTCTTTTTTTTGGGTTAAACATGACTGGGAATAATAATTAAATTATGGTTTAATTAATTATTCCATGAGGAAAATTAAACAAAATAGGTTTGTTTAATATTTCCTTTTGGGGTTTCCTGTTTAGACCATAAACGACCTAATAAATGTGGTTTATTAAGTTATTTTACATAGTGAATGCAATTTTACTTAGGGTAAAATTGGTCTTACATGGTGTACTTGGGTCCATCTAATGATAATAGGTTAGATGACCAAAAAATGGTGTAACAATAAGGATCATGTTTGGTTGCATAATGATTTATATAATGAATATGTGCATTCCTTAACCATATATGTGCAGGACATTGCTCCAAGAAGGAGCATTCTTCCTTACAAAATTCATGGCCAACTTTAGGCCATAAACTATGTTGAGCATGGCCACTCCCTAGGAGGATATAGGGAGATGATATATCATTCTGGGTGTACAAGAAAGGCACCAAACATTTCTCACATTTTCAAAACATGTGAAAGGGATATGGTAGCATGTAAGTGGAGGGTAAACCACTTACCATATCATTATTTGATTCAGTCAGGAGATATACTATGATGGTTCCATATGTGGTACTATGATCCACCTCAATTATTGCATTTGGTTGTTTATGTATCACTGGTTTTGATCCCATATATTGATGATGTCATTATTATTTTTATGGGAATGAGTGGAGGGAGGATGGAAGGATTGGATGTGCCCTTTGGGAGAGAGATTCTCTATGGTTCTTAGTTTTCATATTTCTGGAAGAGCATTGGACCATCCATGATTTCTACATTGGGTTTGTTGTTTCCTTATGGGATAATCCATCTGGGTAACTTGAGCGCTTGGGAGGTGCCTCTCATAAGCAGATGGGAGGAGTTTTTCTATGAATTACCACTCTGCAAGGTGATTCATTTTGTATGGATGATAGCTTGGAGATTGGAGCTCCATTGGGAAGAAAGTTTCCCCACATTTTTAGTTGCATCCTTGCAGTTGCTTGGGGACAAGAAACACTTCAGAGGGGAGGATTGTAATATTACTAAATTAGCCATGAGCTAGTTGGAATATTAATTTTTTTTTTTGCTTTCTTGTTTAATGAATAAGAAGATATGGAGATCCATAAATCTCCTTAAATAAGAATAAAACCAATGCCAATGTGAAAGGAATACATCTTGGCAGCTTAATTGAGCAGCCTTAGGTGTGAAAAGGGGTTGGAACACCTTGAATAGGTCAACTTTGACCAAATCAACAATGCTGTCATGGAGGAGAGGACATTTATGGAGGGACAACGCAGTTTTAGATGGAGACTCTTTGCATGGAAGCAGTGTCATAAATGAATGGGTCTTAGGGTTATAAAGCTCATTTATTATATAAATAAGAGGATGGAAACCATATTTCATCATTTTGATATGTTTATGTTTTAATATATGGTCTGTTTAGACATATAGCTTCCTTTGGTTCTTTAGCTAAGATTACAAGTGTTGTTTAGCATTGAGTGTTCCTCGTTGGAAATCCCACCTCTTTCCTTGAGAGCCCTCTTGGATGAGAATTGTACTTTACTTCCACAATCAGGATTTAGGCCAAGCTTCATCTTTCATCTACATCGTAGATCCTATTGAGGGTTGTGTTGAGTTGCAGGTTACAAAAGTGGAGAACACATTTGGGTCACTTTAGTGCTTATCTTCAGTGGAGAAGGGTTCCTTTCCATTGGGAGGATATTAAGGAAGGACCTTGAGATTATTTACAGTACTTGGCATCAGGCCACTTATTTGTTTCCCCTACAACGTTTTTCCAGTCCATGACTGCGTTATTTTAGTGAGTTGTTGAAGTGGGCAACCAGAAAAGGGCCCAAAATCCAAAGTTAAAATCTGGCTAAACCATTTCTGGGATTTTATGGATTTTTTGAGTAGAATCCATGGTTAAAATCCAAGATTATTATGGGCACTCTAAAATCCCTCCACACATGTTTATTCTCCTCATTAGAAGTAGTTTCCAACAACAGTACCAGTAGTAGCACAACATTTCTAGTCCTTGGTTTCTTTAGTGTATTTTAGCTATATTTTCACTTGAGTGCATTCATTTTGGAGCATTATGTACATTTGTATTTGTTGTTGTTTATAATGATATGAATCAGTTGTTTCTACTCATAGTTATAATGACTTGATGTAAATTTCAGTTGCAGAATATTTCTGACATTTTCCAGATCTTAGTGCTATATTATTGTTTTGCTTTATTTGGAATGCTACATTTGTTCTATATACTTGTCTTTTCCTGTTTGGAATATCACACTATGTAAGCTTGGAAGAAAAAATCAAAACTTAGTTACACAACATGATGGAAGATAATTATAAAGGTTTCCCATGCATTCTAATGAACAATATCTAGTGGGATTGGAACAACAACACATTTTGTTCACGAGAAATATCCATGATAGTTCATGAATCACCCCAACATATATCCTTTATGCAATTCATATGATGATATTTATTCATGCTTATTTATCTCTTGTCCCAACATGGCACAGGTCATCACCACCACCCTTGAAAATTTTAACATGATAGGCTAGTCATGGTCCTATCTAAGCTTGGAAGTAAATTTCAAAACCTAATTAAACAACATCATGGAAGATTATTATAAAGGGTTCCCTGCATTCTAATCAGCAATATCTGGTGGGATTCGAACAAGAACACATTTTTTTCAAGAGAAATATACATGATAGTTTATGAGTCACCCCAACATCTATCCTTTATGCAAGTCATGTGATGATATTTCTTCACACTCATCTATCCCTTGCCCTAAGATAGTACAGGCCATCACCACCACCCTTGAAAATCTGAACATGATAGACTCGTGGTCCTATCTAAGCTTGGAAGAAAATTTCAACACTTAGTTACACAACATCATGGAAGATTATTATAAAGGTTTCCCATGCATTCTAATCAACAATATCTAGTGGGATTGGAACAACAACACATTTTGTTCACGAGAAATATGTAGGGCACTATTAAAGTTACATCATGTTTATATTCCTTTTACACCACTATATTTTTCTCCATTAGGGTTGATGCATCATCAAAAGGGAGCATGACACCTTTTTGTGGGGGAGAAATTAAAGTTCTAACACGATTCAAGTGACATACGCCTCCAATGTAAATGACATCATTATATGTTTGTGTCAAGTTGTTAAGGAGGTTCTTTATAAACAATAAATTTAGTACCTGGACTTCATCTTTTCATGGCCTTGACTCTAATATGGATTTGTATTAGGAACACTTAATGCAAATAAGAGGGGGTCTTATTTTTTATCCCTCATACACATAAGAGCACTAGATGTTTCCCTTTAGATCCCCCTTGGTGGTTTCAAAGTGGGTTTACATTACTATCTAGTTGAAACTAATGACATGATATTCCTCTTCTTAATAACATATTCTACCTTTCCCATGTACACAACATTGAGTTAGAGGGTCACCTCATATGTCTATGATCCATTTATTATGGGATTCCAGGGATGTTCTATTTTCTTTTATGAATATTTAGATGGTCGTTATCTACTTTATTTAAATAAATGTATAACTATTTTTATGAGGGAGGTCCTTGGATTTAGATCTTTATATAAGACCTTATGTGGCCTTTCAATTTTGAACTTTTCCAAGGGGGTCACCTCCTTCCATGTTGCCTTGCCTACTTAGGGGAAAAATTGACAAGCCAATATTAAAACTTCTCCAACTATCAAATTGGTGGGGCCTCATACCTCTTATTGAACCCCTTAATGGGACATTATTTCTCCAAAGAGACTGTTGAGGATTTCCCATTGCAAATCACACGTTGGATGTCATAGGACCTATTAACCCACTTTCTTTATGATTTTTTAGAGGATAATTTTAAATTTTGATTGACATATCAACCCTTTTTATTCTTGTGACATTAATAATTTTCAGACTAATATATATGAATGACTGTATAATTGGTTTTATGACACCTTTTCTTGGCCATCTAGGACAATAGGTATATGAATATGTTTCTTTATCTTGATATATGTGATCCATGTATAAAATCTAATGTATATTATTTTTATTGTGATCACTTAAAGGCTCTATTCTAACTCTTAAAATTTTGGCCATAAATTGTATTCTAAATTATTCCATAGTGTTTTATAATTTTACTCATAAAAATGTGTCACCTTTATAGTATAAATATATAAATGGTTGTTTGTGTAATTAATACACATCATATCTTATTATATTATTATTTCCCTTGATCAAATTTTAATCCACATAATTTGATAGCATATTCTTTCATTTTAATCATGATGTCTCGCCCTACGATTTCCTCCAGTAGGAAATCAATTATTTGATCCAGAAAAATAACTATGTAAACTACTCTGTTTTCAATTTTATCACCATGCTTTCATGTCAGTTTTTTGATCTTAATGATATCAGTTTTGCAAGTTCATTCAACAAGCTTCATCATATTAAGCTCCTTTTATGCACAATATTAACCCAACTAGCACAAACTCAACTTGACCCTGAAATCAAATGAAAAGAAAAATAAATTACATGTATGATGAATCACTTTGAAAGCAGATTACATGGTCATGATATGGTGGCCCATTGTTGATGACGCTCTCAGAATCACCCATATGGGAGATTTTTTGAATAGGGTTTGCAATTTCATCTATGCGAGTTTCTCTATTCTTCCATGGATCTGGTTCCTCAATTTCTTTTACTTATGCCTTGTCCTAAGACATCACTCTTGTTACCTTAAATTTCGACCATGTATGTACCCACTTTCTTTAAATCCTTCTGAATGAAAATGTAAATTGATTTTTTAGGGTGTATGAAATTGCGATGATTTCTCTTTGCTACTCTTTGAAAATGAATCTTAATGAATGTCGTATAAAATCCAGATTTCGATATTTAATATTTATTGAGGCACCTCCACTAATAGTGGTAGAACTATTCCAAAGTGATATGCACTTTTTCTCCAAGCAGTTCTTCAATATTGAAAGCTTCAAATTTGTTGTAGTTTATTTTGTTGTAGAATCCGTGTTTCTTCTTCTTAGTATGACATGATATCATGCATATTGCACGATGGAAAGGAGACCGTAGAAGTTTCATAGAGGAGCTCATATAACCAAGAATATCTACTGTGCATACTTATATTTTAGATCTTTCAAACTTCCAAGTTTGCTCCCTATGAGTGACCCAGGACTTCTGTGACTGACATAACTCCAGCTGAACCTCTGTTCTAAATGAAGATTAATTATATTAAATAAAATGAAAAAATCTCCACAACTTGATGCCAGAAGCTATCTTTCTTACGAATGTAACCTAAAAAATTCTATACTCAGTGTAGCCACTGTAACTAAAAGAAACTTTAACTGGTTTTCTAAGAAGTGTATGAGATGACATGGATTGAGAAAATCAAGGGTCTCATATAGAGGCATATATTCTATATAGATGAATTTTTATACTATTATCGAAAATAATGATGATCCTTGATGATTAATTGTCATATAACTCCTTTTCTAGCCTCCTTTTTCATGGAGAATATTGCGAACATACATTCTATGGCCATGAATTTTCCACAACTTTGATTTTGAGCAAGCCTTATCATCAGAACTTCCAAAAATTTTGACAGAATGCCATGACTGATTTGAAAAACAATGTGTATCTCAATTATTCTTTCAAGGCTGAATGAACATATGTATATTAATAATGGTTTGGCTACAAATATGATGCCATGCCAATTGAAAACTATATTGCAGAGGGATAGGAGGATACACTTACTGCAAAATATATGATTACTCAGAGTCATAACAAGAGTAAATATAGATCAATTTACATGCCTGAGATGATGTTTATAATATCCCGAACATATACCCTGATTGCCATAACTTGTATATATATAAATAGTGCAACCATACTTTCACATGCTGAGAACTTGAGATTGCAAAGGGAGAACCATACAATATGTTCACATAGGCTGTGGGGTTATTTCAATTGAGAGTAAACTGAATTATGTATAGTAGGAACCAAGATATAAGATATTGAGAAATTCCTTCTTCAGAGAAACCAAGCTATATGATTGATACCATATATGATACTGCACTAGGCTAGAGATTTCCCTATCATAGTGATAATTCTTAGAGGATGAGACCCATTCAAGGATCACAGAGAAACATGTCCTATTGATGATTTTATTTTTTCGAAAAATTAATTTGACCCTTCAAGCAGGGAACCATAGCAGCAAAACCTTATCAAAAATGATTTCTATCTTCAAATTGAAGTATTCTTAAAGGCACACTAAAAGATTCAAACTAAAGAGAATACTAAACTGCTGATACAAATAGTGATCATAGTGATCATGCCTAGAAGACCTAGGATTTGGTTTCCATGTGTTAGGCCCAGGACTGTGATTTTATGGTTGATAAACTCTTCTTCAAATATAATGAAGGTACAATCTCAATCTTGTTTGAATGGGACTGATAAATAATCCTTGGAAAATATATTATTGGAACATAACTTGATGACTTTCAACTTTTTCTGATGATATTTGAGTTGCTCTTGGATTGGAGCCCATGTTCACTAATTAGGTCTAGTAGAAGGCCTTAAGAAAATACCACAGATTTGAAATTTTTCATCCCTGACATAGAGGGATAAAGGTACCAATGAAATTCTTCAGATGCTTTTGAGTAATTGCAATCTCTTTGAGCTTGGGTTTGTGCTCTCATGTGCTTTAATTCCATGTTAATTTTGGAAAAATGTTCTTTTCTTAGGATTCTTACTTCATTCAAACATGAGCTCATTAGTGCATTATCAATTACATTAAATAATATATGGTAGTAACTAACGAAAGAAAATAAATGAGAAATGTTGAAGACAAGCCGAGACATAAGAACAAGAGAATATGGAACAAGCGAGGGAAAAACCCCAATATGGGGAAAACCCTTGAAAAATTCTCCTTATTATTCAAATCAAATGTACAATAGAGAGAGAGAAATCTTATAGAAACATTACTGACTTTCCAAGGTGACGATTAGTATCACCATCCAAATGCCGAAGACATGATCCATAATTTTTCCTTTAAACATCAACAATCATATTTTGTCTAGATTTGTGGTCAAATGTAGTCAAAGCTTTTCCTCAGTACGGACCTACTTTAGATATGAACTGAGTTCTAGTTAGGGTTTTTTTTCCTATGAAAAAAAACCCTTTTCACTCCTCTAGACATTATTACAATGTTGCGGCTTCCCCTTTTAAGTCACCATCCACAACCTAAGGCTAGTTAAAAAATTCCTCTAAAGGATTGTGGAGTTTTTTTTTACCTCTGTCCCATCGTATCCTTAATTCCACAATCATGATCAAAGAAACCCCATCACCTAGAATTACGAGAAACCAAGATAGATTGAGTTGAACCAGTCACTCCGAGCATTTCAAACTGAAACACTTGCAGAGGATAAAATAATTGAAGACCAAACCAAGCGGAATGACTTGGACCTTGAGCTTTCTTGTCCTTAAAATTTCCCTCCCCATAAATTTAGACTAAAATATGAAATTATTTCCATCATCCAAACCATCCAAATCATTGCCAACATGACTTAATCTCCTCTATAGCAACATGTATTTTCCAACTCTCCAGCAATCGTCAACATTCAACTCACTTCCTTGGGTTTAGATTATTGAACCCCTTGCATACCATTACAAACATAGGGAAGTGATTAGGGAACTAGGGTTAAGCTTAGAACACAATCCACTTTAAGGTTTCATTTTTCTAGATTACCCACTCGTTCGCAAGGAGGTCCACTTTGTTGTTTTTGTTCCTATGGACATGAATAAATGATTTGGAGTGAAAGCTTCCTAGCATATGATAGATTCTTTTTACAATAGATTGGATTTTGATGTAAAACAAATTAGAGAAATTAATGAGGTGCACAAAACAATGGATAGGTCACCAATGATAATGGGTTCTTAATGTTTCTCTTTGCAGCTGGAGAGAAACCTTGCAGAATTAGGCTTCTACTTGGTTGTTTGTGGCGATTCCTAGACCCCATGACTTGGTAGGAACATTCCACACTTAAGAAATTTAACCTAAAATTTAGATAGTTAAAACTGAAAACATAAATAAAAATAAAAATAATAGAGTATGTTAAGCTATAGGCACATGTTTCTGATAATATGAACAACAAACACAATTCCAACTTCCAACTACACAGGTAAAAAAATAAAAGGAAGATAACCTAGATACATTCCTTTCCTCATGCAAACTACATTCCTTATGGATTATTGAGTTTGGATCTTCGCTGAAAATGTCATCTTCATTCAATTTTTGTGATTCTCATATTGTTCTTATGTTTGACATTGTGTCAAATAACTTTGTATTGCTATTAACAACATTGAACCAATCTATCCTTCCTTTCATTCAATAGAAAATTTCTTCTTCCTGGTCTTTTTGAATAATTTTTCTTGATACCTCTTCTTCCTTATCGTTTTGAATCATTTTTCTTGATACCTATTCTTCCTTTGTAAGGTTTTTTATGAGGTCAATATTCTCAGCCTCCTGCTATAAGTGTTCAAGTCCTTTTTAATTTTTCCTTCGATAATCAAGAAGCCTGGGAGAGGACCCAAGGTTTGTTAGCCTTAGAGTTGGGTGGAAGATCTTAAATACATTTTCATAATATATATAATATTATTCTAATCTAAGCTACCTATTCAAAGAGAAAAAAACAATTAAGAAGAAATAAAGAAAGGTTAGTAACCTACTCTACATACTTGTGAGGTTTCCTTTTTCTTGGGAAAGAAAACCCAAAAAAATTCTCCCCAAATAGTTGAAACAAAGGAAACAAGAAAATATGCACATATAGTTATAACTCAAATAAAACTATGGGGTTTTTTGACTAATCAATGAAACAAAGGAAGATCTAAGCCAAAGGGAGAGTACCTCCAAACAATTGGAGGGTTGATAGAGACAACATATCCCAACAAACCCACGTAAATGGAATGTGGAAGGGAGAGATGTAGTAATTTATAGATTTTTTGTGTATGAGATGATCTAATTTGATACCCTTAACAATGACGAATTTTCCCAACATAAATAGATAAGGGAATGCTTGAGGGGTGTAACTGATTCTTTCATGGGAATTCTTCCAAAAATGTTACTGGAGGTATTTGAGGCAAATATATTTTTCTCAAAAATCCCTCCTCTGTAATAGGAATGATAAAACCTCTAGAATTTGGCATGGTAGGTTTAAAAAAAGTTTTAGTTTACAACTCATGTTGAAACCACTGAATTCAGGAGGCAATATGATCAAGTGTGTACCTCAAAGAGAATGCCCCAATGGGTTAAGACTTGAATATTTTTAAAGACCCTAGTGAGGTTCCTCAACTAACTAGATCCCAACTGGAGCATGAGAGGCATCCAAATTAGCAAGGGAGGGACCCAAATGTATTGGCCATGGCATATACCATAGCCAAATATGTGACCAAACTACGTCAAAAACCAGTAAATCTTTTTTTGAGCCTCTAAGGCAATATGCCATATATTTTGATTTCAAACTTCAAATATTGATGTATATTCTTTGATTTTCTGAGCAACCAAGCTTATTTGTGTGTTCCTATGGGCCCTTATTCTTCGACCATTTGATTGAAACCTTATGATTTGGTAAATTAATGGCACTGTGGTTTAGTAATTTAACATAATGAGTCCATTCCTTTTCTTTCTCACCTTGAAGATTCAAGGCCTATGATGTTTTTCTTTATTGATCTGAACCATTTTGTCCTTGCGGATTTGCTACCTCCAAAGAGAAAAGTACCATTGAATGCAAGTCATTTATAAGTGCTCTTGACATTCTGTAATAACCCCAAAGACCAATTGAAGGGTCTTACCTTATCTTTATGTTATTTATTTTAAGTACTTTCCAATTTTCCCAATTATGAGTTAGAATGAATGTCCTTACCAAGGTTTTTCATACGATAGAAGTTCGTTGTGATTTTTTTTCTTTCACTTCTGAACCATTATTCCATGGATTGACCTTTCAAATACTTTTATCTTCAAAACTTTTTATCAAAGACCTTCATTATAGATTCTAAACTCCATAACATTTTTACGGGCAGGGCTACATTGAAAGCATTAATATTTTGTAAACCCCAACCTCGAGCTTACTTTATATTTGTCACTCTTGTCAATTTGACCAAAGGAATTCCTTATTTTTTCTTTTTACTTTTTCCTTTTCCATAAGAAACTAGAACATTTTTTTTTTCCTGATTTTGTCTAAAATTCCTTTGGTAATATGTGCTACTTTCATCCATTATACAAGAATATTCTCTAAAATATCCATTACTAGAATTAATATTCCATCTTGATACAACTGTATATTACACTAGACCAAATTTCTAGCTTCTATTTTGTTATACAACTAATGCCAATCAACATACTTAGAAATATTTAGGGCCTTACCAAATATTTCTAGGGCCCAAATATTTCAGACCTTGATATTCGGAATAGTTTTTAGGAAAAAAATTATAGCCCTCATATCTTACCTTTTCCCCTCTTTCATTGAAAAGCATCATTAACATCCATCATGTAACTTTAAAATGTATCTCCAAAACCTTGCCCAAATATTCTGATCTACAAACAACAAGTGGGATATAACCACATCTTCTGAGATATTCTTCTTTTCATTTCCCTTTTTTCCCTTACATATTTTATTAACAAACTTAAATCCTTCTACTACTAATATAAATAGTGAGAGAGAAAAGGGAAATGTTGACTAAGGCCTCTTGATGCATCAGAAAAACCTGAAAATAAAATTTTTTATGAGCAGAGCAAAAGATGTTAACTTCAAATATCCCATGATCCACTTAATGTTCTTCAAATTCAAAATTATTTGTAGAAGTAGGAAGTTGAGATACAACCAATTCACTTTATCATAAGCTTTAGACAGATCAATTTTCATCAAAACTGTCAAAATTTTCAGAACCTTGATTGTGTGCAATCCTTCCTGTGCTATTACAATAGCATCATGAAGTTTTCTATTTTAAAAAGTCAAGAAGGAAAAATTTTTAATCTGAAATAACACCAGACAAATACCCTTAAATCTGTTAGCAATGAATTTTCAAATGAAATGGACCCCAAGTATGTCAATTCATTAGAAAAAGCCTAAATCAGAACTGTTTATGAGCAAAAAAAATTATGTTGATTTCAAAAATACCATTATCCACTTAAAAATTTGCAAATTCATATTTAGTTGTAGAAGTGACAACTTGAGATATCATTAGTTAACTTTATCATAAGCTTTAGGCAGATCAATTTTCATCAAACTGTTGGAATTTCTGGACCTTGATTGTATGAAACTCTTCCTATGTTATTCTGGAAACATCATGAATTTGTGTGCTATAAATAAATCAAAATTGTTCATATGAAATAACACCATAAAAATACATTTAATCTTGTTAGCAATTATTAGATCATGTTTGTATGGGACACATGGTTGAATATTATGCTTAATGATCATTGCTAAGAAACCCTCCTTGTCTTCTACTTCACTGTTGTTCATGAATTGAGGAGAATAAGAAGTATGAAGAGTATGGAGAGGTAACCTAAATCGGGGCCTACCCAGAAGTATCATAGAGAACTTGGTTGAAAGGCTTTGGTGTATAATGTTGGGAAAGAACCTCTGGATAGAAGTCTGGTCTACTGAAATAAATCTGATGGTAGTGTTTCACATGGCACAGACTTATTGTTGAGGTGAAGGGTGCCTATTTTTTACGTGAGCAGAATTTTTCTATCTCACTAAATTTGTAGTCAATTGACACAAGAAATGGATAGTCTAGTTGCATCTTATAGCTACAAGCATCTAAGAATGAAAGAAAGAAATGATGAGCTTGGTTGTTCTTGGTTTGGAAAGGTCATGCTAACTTTTCTGCCTTGGGTTTTCTCCTTATGGATGTAAAATGCAAGCCATCTTTATTGGGGCAGTGAAATAAAATTATAAGGAAAATCCATTGTGTCCTGGAACTAGTGGAACCTCTCTTGAATCTTGTAGTATATGTGCAATTTGAAACAAAGTATTATTTAGACTTGATATTTGGAGATGGTACAACTAGAAAATCCTCTTAAACTGTGGGATGCAATGGGTAGTTATTCATCCATAGATTGTCTGAACAAACCTGTAATTTGCTAAGGGGGATTTTGAGGCTTGAACCTAATTGTGTTGAATGTAGTTAGGATGAACAATGAGGTCATCCTACAAGTATATTAACTTCTCACAATGAAAGGTCATCTTGAGGCCTAACATTTAAAAGTGGGGAGGCCCAAGTGCTTTGAGTGTATGTCTGATATTTGTCATCTCTAAAAGCCTTATTGATCTATTTTTTATATGAAGGAGATGACCCGGGGGCATCAAAAAAGTACTTAAAAGGAAGGAGGCTTTCTTTAGAAATGCCACTTATCTATAGAAGTGAAGATCCCTTGGAAAACCAGCTTTGTATGCAACCAGAAAGGACAATCCCGTTGGAAGAGAAGAGAGTGAGATAGCGATATATATCCTTCACAAGTTCAAATAGATTTATGTCCTAGCTTTGAAAAATCCATACAAGAGAATAAAAATATAAACTTGGAAATTAATGCCATATTTTAGCTAGATGTGAATGTTCTCTTTTTAGGAGTATTGTTTTTTGCTTGATGGGAAATCAGTGTCTTGCATAAATTCCAATTATATGTCTGGACTCTAACCATGGATGGATCACTTCACAAACATATTTATGGGATGGGGGGCTAGAGCTCTCTTCTATAATGGACATGTAAGGTCAGAGATTAGAGTTCACTATTAGACATGAGGAGAAAAGATACCTAACTTCTCCTTGCCTGCCTTGCCGTTGCATATTCTTACTGCAGTTAGGCATAGGGACTGTAGACACTACAATAAAAATGGACATTGGTGAGGGGAAAAAAAATTCACCATAAGCTCACTATTGAGGGTCAAAAGAGCATTTGTCACCAAAAGTATAGCTGTTGTGGTGACAGTCAAGGTCCATCACTAATAATGATTTATAATTATAGATATTGACCATCACCATTTCATATGAGCAATGGTGACAAAAAATAGCCTCTGTCACCAAAAAACTAAACATCACCAAAGGTGGCATCGCTGAAAGTATGTGTTGTGGTGAAATTCAAGGTCCGTCACGAATGTTGATTATAATGATGGATAGTGACCGTCACCATTTCATATGAGCAACAACATTTTTTTGTTATGGACCTTTCATGGCCGTCACTATTGGTGCGTATATATGGTGACATTCGTTGACTGTTAACATTTCATATTTAGTGAGGGTCAGAAAATGTCATGGTAAGTTGATTGGTGACATGAAGGTCCGTCACAAATGAATACTATAATGACAAACAATGACCCTCACTATTTCATATCAAGAAAAATGATTTATGGTGACATACCTTTCATGGTCGTCACAATTGATGTATTTATATGTTGGTGTTTGTTGACTGTCACCATTTCATATTTTGGTGAGGGTCAAAAAATGCCATCGTAAGCTCATTGGTGATGTTCAAAAGAACATCTGTCACTAAAAACTGATCATCACCATTCGCTATGAATATTAGGGCATGATGGAATCGAACCACCAACCTCCTGCTTGTAAAGCAGGTGCTCTTCCATTGAGCTAGCACCCTTTAAATAACTATACTTTAAACTAGCAATTGCCCCTAAAGGTGCAAATATACACAAAAGAAATATAATATCTACAAAGATCAAAAGTTGCTAGAAATAACATGTTTGATATACATAATAAAAGGCAATAAGAATAAATATGATATTCAATATACATAATAAAAAGACAATAACTCAATTAATCAATTTTCTCTATGATACCTATTATTTACAAAACTATTCATGATTAAATACTTATTATTTACCAAAACTACTAATGATTAAATACGTTTATAATTTCAAGAAGTAGCATGATTTTCCTGTTACAATTTTTTTGTCGTGTCATGTCATGATTTAATACGGAAAATGGTTAAATACACACTGATTGGGATTTAATCCAAGGAGTGTTTAAAAACATGTAAATTTTATAAATTAACATTTTCATGTTACAATACGATTTTAAAATGGATAGAGAAGATAATTAAACTTCTACAAACTAACCATTTATGGAAACAGGATAATGAGAATCTCAGGCATCTACCACTAAAATAATCTTGATTTCCACCTATATTGCATTGAAATATTTAGTGATTTTGTTTACAATTAAATGCTTGTGCCCAAGGAGAGTAGAGAAATATGAGATCAATAATAAGACGCCAGTATAGATAATGATGACAATGGTATCTATTTGTGCTCTCCTCATGGTGTTTAATAGGGAGAAAATTCTATGTCTTAGCCAACCCACCACAATTATTAACTTGGAGGGTAGATTTCTCAAAAACACAACAACACAATGGCCTATGACTGGGTATATAGATGCACCATATAACCATTGGATTGTCGTGGGGAATGATGCCCAAAGAGTTACAGAGGCAAGCTTCTATTTTGGCTATAAGTATTAGGTTAGATTAAAAAGGTTGTACATGAACAAAATCGAAAAAAAGAAATATGGAGGCCATGTAAAGAAGAAAATTCTAGGCCAAATACAATTATCATCATGCCTATGCAATGCAAACTATGGGTTCCATGTACTAGTGAAGAGACTATTTTTCATCCTTGGCAATTTCCTTGGCCTTGTGCTCGGTATTGGCTTCCTACAACAAATGTATGACTCTCTTCATTATTGGCCAACTGATGGGAAAGGTTCTTATGCAAAGGAATCCTACTTTTAGAAGCATGGTCATTTACTCCTTGAAGTAGTCCACAAAATCAAGATACAACACCTCAAGAAATCCATTATTTTTCTCTATTTTATTGCACACCCACTTCACAAGATCTTCATCCTCTATAATTTCTAGATCTATTGGTTGTCTTCCCATTAGAAGCTCCGATATCACCACTTCAAAACTATAGTTGTCACTTTTTTTGGTTGTTGCTCAGTAGAAGTTATGTCTTCCTGAAATCCTTGCATTGGGGAATTTTTGTGTAGTGCTTCCTTCAAGTTCACTCAATAAAATAACACTAACAAACTCCACCATGATGATAATGGTTATCTAGGAATGGAAGGAACACAATTAATGTCAAACACAAATGTTAAATTCATGATATGTACATGATCTAACTAATGAAGCTCCTAAAACCTATTGACTTCGATGAAGTAGGTTTACATCACTAAGGAAATTAGATAATAACATAATATGAACAATAAAATTTTGAGTGATATTTATAGTTAAATTGGATATGAACCTGTGTTAAGGTTGGCCACACTATATTGAAATTTGAAGTCCATAATGTGCACAGATTAGCGTATGTAGGCTATAACAACAACCTTGCCGCATCCCAACTAATAATTATCTCATCGAAATACTGGAAAAAATTACAAAGGTCTAATTTCTAAAAATAAAATTGCATGGTTCAACTTTCCAGTGCAAACAAGTATATTGTTCATTCTAATTTCTAAGAGTGCACTTTACCAATATTCATTCATAACAAGCACTCATATTTAGATTAATTGTCAATAGAATGTACTTGATTTTTATCACCTTTGGATATTAAATTTTTTTTCTTATTATCCCACCCCAGTCTATACAAAGAGCATAAATTTGAAATGCTAGTCCTTGTCTAAACCAAAAGAAACTAGAGGTTGTGATTTCAAATAAATTCACTTCTTTGGAAAAGTTATCGCTCCCAAAGGTCCATGGAATATTATTTCCAAATAGGGACTCTAGAGGTAGGTGATATTACAAAAGCACATTGAACACCTCAACATGGAATAATGAGATAGGAAGGAAAACAACTCTATCCAAAATGGGTCTATAGTCTAGAAATCATTGGCACTGACTTTCACTTTGGTAAGTGTAGGTTTAGTATGGGGAGTTGGAAATGGGGATCATATAAGAATAAGGGCTAATCCACAGGTTTAATACGAAGAAGCCTTCATGTTACCATTGGAATTGATTGCTATTTTTCAATGTCAAGGAATTCATAGACTGGGTTAGGGAGTTGATGCAATAGCCCCCTCAATTTTGCAGCAAATATGGAAGAACGAAAAGGAGTTTGGTTTGAAAAAGATGGAAAAACTCCACTAGAAGGTATTTTTGGATCAACATAAGAAGATTCATATCAGAATAAGCAAGTAGGATGTTTAGTTATACTCAAGGAACCCTTCCCTGGGGAGATATACTCCTATGTTAGGCTACAAAGAAAAGTTTGTAGATATAACCTAGGAAGAGGAGGCCTAGAGGTGAAAGATTCCATGGAAGTATTATGCTCCTCTAAATTCAAAGGTTTATATGTCATTAGTTCTTTGGAACAAAGCCATAAATTGGAAAATACTTCAAAAATGCATCAAGAATGGTCCAGGGTGGTGTATAGTATGTAAGAAGGAAAGTGAACCAGTTGAAGATGAAGTAACTGAAAATTTTTAGGGAAGGGTGACAAGTGCAAACTATGGAGGAGGCTTTGAATAACT
Source organism: Pinus albicaulis (assembly GCA_034641835.2). NCBI lineage: Eukaryota > Viridiplantae > Streptophyta > Pinopsida > Pinales > Pinaceae > Pinus > Pinus albicaulis. The sequence goes on from CM076580.1 coordinate 187,040,894, forward strand.
GGTCCTAGAATAAAGAAATTAAAGGCTTTAGATATTTTCCTGTTGTGGTTACTTAGAACATATCATTAGCTTGAAATTTTGATATTTTCAGGAGATATAAATTCCTCCATTTCAGTGTGCATAGTTTATTAGGTCAGTGTTTGGAAGCATAAAAATACATGAAAAGATACAGAAACCCAGGATGCGGAAGAAACCATGAATTTACATATTGGGGAGACTTGTATGGTGCTAGCCAAGAGAAACATAATCTTTGTACTGTAGGAGGTACCTTATTTCTAAATTATTCTCTTCTCCTTAATTTCAATTCAAGCTTGGGTGCGATACTAAGAACTATGTTGAGTTGGTGAATATAATAAGATCTTAATTAAATTGGTAGCATACATGGAGGTAACAAAATTGTTCATTTTTGGTGACTATAATATGGTTACACACTAGATGAAGGTCTGCTATAAAATTGGGAATATCAATTTGCACCTTATGCTAGCTTGGATGAAAAATATGGAGGCATTCTTCTCCAACATATCCTATCATTATGCTTGTAGAGAACCTAACAAAAGAGTGGATGATTTATCAAAATGACTACTTCTTGGAGTGGAGGTCAAATAAGGAATTAACCAGCTAGAAAGCTTGAAGATAATAGTTGGATTTTGAAGTTGTCTACTAAGTGTTGAGTAGTAGGATGTTCAAATTGTGGTTTAATAATTTTTAGAATTGTTGAAATTCAAATAGTTTTTTCGTGAAAGACTTCTGTATATGGACTGTAATGTATTTTTGAGAATAGGAGAATCATGTATATTTATTTTGTTTTGAAAATTTTGTTTGTTGTGAGACTGAATTAAGGGAAGTATGAGTATAATTGTCAAAGAGTGATAGTATTCCTCTAGGTTTTATGAAGATGGTTATAATAATGTGAAAAAAGCATAATAAACAAGGACAGTGTGTGGGTGAGAGAGTGTGAAAATGAGAACATAGATAGATATACATACCGAGGTATTGTTAGGGGTTTCATAGTACCATCCATTAACAAATTTTGGGAATATACCCTCAATCGATCTTCTTAAACCTCAAATATCTATCTAAAAAATACAGAAACACATCGTAAGAGAGAAATGCTTTGTCATTTTAGAATTCATCATTTCATTAGAAAAAAAATGCATAATGATTTCAATAATTACTACACGTCTAGGGGTCCCATTAATGTTACATGTTTTTGTGTAAAGTTGCGCTAAAAAAAAATAGATGTACCTTTTAAAAAAGGGGTTTTGTCTCAATTAGAACAAAGCAACATGTATATCATCAGTTTTTTTGCTTACTCAAATGCTTATCCAACACCAAAAGCAGCAGAGCTAAGTGCAGTGAGTTTTTCTATGTAGAGTTGGTCGATTAGTGATACCGAGACCAAGCATTATGAATAACATGGCTAGTTGATCCAGCCACCTATGTGAGTGAGTTGAAGATTCTCCGTCTTGAGATAGAGACTCATATCCAACCGTTCCATTTCCATATTGAGACGGGATGCACCAGTACCGTTTAGTTTCCCAATGCCTATGGATCGATGACCAACATCCCCATCTGTTAGATACCCACCAATAGTAGTAGATCTAGTTGATTCTTAAGTTGGTTATGTTGTTCTTGGAATTGTATGCGAAAATTATATTGTTGATTCTATTAGTGGCTCAATAGATTGAGCTTATTGAGTGATTAAATAGAACTAGCAACACCTCTTAATATCCCTCCCACCCGCATGGATTAGAGAACTAGTAATCGATTGCATAGTTGAATAATTCGACTGAGTACCAGTGATCCCGCCAGTAGCACCCCACTATTAGTGGTTTTTCTAGATCAGGACCCAGACCCAAGGCCAACTGTGGTCGTGGGAAAAGTGTAGCTAGAGCAGTGGATCCGTTCGAAGGACCAAAAATTGTAGCAGCAACAGTTGTGGGAAAGGAATATAAATAGGTTTTGAAATATCTGGGTCATTAGAGGACCAACATAACCTATTGATTCAGATGTTGAAATATACATTCTGTTGAGCGAGGTAGTTGATTCAGTTTTTTCAACCAATGATGATGCTTTTACCCAATTCACTAGGTGCTCTGCAACTATTGTTTCTTGATCCCAAAACACTTAAAACCACCCCTTAATTGACTCCGCCTATGCTCCAAAATTTACCTCTACACCACCCAATCTGGCTCTTTGGATCGGAGTAGCAACAAATAGATAGAATTTTTTAGTGCAAGAACACAAGGTAGAACATTGTTCGTTAAGGTTCCACCATCTACTCACTCACTCAATACAAGTTATAAATTGAAGTGTGAGATCTAAGTCCTCGATGTGAAGCTTGAGTAATTAATGGTTACTTGGTATAAGGTGAGTATCTACATGTAATAATCGCTCCTGGGGTGGGTGAATATAGTTTGTTCCATTGTGGTTTGAGAAGAAAGAATGAGCATTTTTCCAACCTACTATAATTGTAGCAGGGCGCGAGCTTAAGGTTTAGGTAGTGGTCCTCCAATCAGAACGGAACCAAGTACTTCATGAAGAGCTCTAATATGATAATTTTTTTCCCTCTGGGGGGTCAGATCATGCCCTAAAAAGTAGTATTGTAGCATCCTATAATTTTGAGAGACTCACTACAGAGGGCCACCTACTTCCCAGAGAAATATTTGATCGTGAAAAAATAATAGATTATAATTAAAACATGAATAGTGTGTATGGGCATCTGTATATTTTGAGATTGAAAAAAATCTTATAAATTGAATGATGAAATATTTTTAACTCATCCTCCACTTTACACTTTGCCGAGATTTGAAACCGATACCCTTCAAAATCATTTTTTTAAGAGGGAGGTAATAAGAGTGATTAATTTTCCTCCATATGTGTAAATTAACATTAGATAATGCACTGCAAATTTAAATAAATATATACTAAATGCAGAGCACTCAGTATCAATGATAAGCATAGAGATTTCAGTTTAACATAATTAGCTACAAGAACCTACTATAATCACCAAATCCATAAACTAATTCATTGTACCTATTAATGGACACTAATTGCAATGTACTATAGCTAAGCTAAGAGAATGTAACCATGGATTGACATACAAGACTTGGAAAGGTTAGTGGGTTTTCCCAATATTTCTTGTCTACATATATCCAAGAACACCCTTCAAAATCAATCTTTGAAATATTTGATCTTGAAAAACAATGAGATATTAATTAAAACATGGATAGTGCATACGATCATTTTATATTTCAAGATTGAATTTTTTTTATAAATTGAATGATAAAAAATACGATTAACTTATCCTCTTTTTATTCTTTTCCATGAAACATCAAACTCTCAGCCCAGATTTGGGGTGGAATACCTATTTAAGGGGTTACATGGGTAGCTTCAGTACGTCCTTATATATCTCTTGCTACCTTGGCATCACTATCGTCCCAAAATGATCCCACAGAATCAAACATATGTCTGCTCTCTCTCTTGACAAAATTAAGGGGTTATGTCTTTCTTCTCTATTTTGAGCAGTTTAGACAACATACGCACATTGAATTTTCCCAAGAGATGCTAGTATTCTCATAGCCGTGGGACCATTTTAGGTAGGTTATGTAGGGTCACCTTCTATAAATTACGGGAGAATAAAGCATATGTGAAAGTATTTGTGGAATTGCAAAACTATGCAGCTGATTCGCTCAAATGCTAATATTTGAATCCTTCATAAGAAAAATAATTCAAGAATTTCCTCCAAATTTACTCTGTCACTCCGAATTCTTGTACATCTTACAAAAACTCGAGTGCATTCGGAAAAAATACAACTAAAGGTAGGCAACCAATATTTTCTTATCTTGAAAATTTTTTCTACTCCACATTATCGCTTCCATCGCTTGCCTCCTTCATATCACCACAATCCCAAAATGGTCCCATAGCTATGAGCATATCAACATATCTTGGTAGAATTGAATGTGCATATGTTCTATTTAAACTGCTCGAAATAGAGATGTAATGTCTTAATTTTGTCAAGAGAAAGAGCACTCACATTTTCAATTATTTGAAGAGAGACTAATGTGTTCATAGTAGTGGGATCATTTTGATATGGTGGTGATGCCAAGGTAACAAGAGATATATGAAACTCTTAGCCCAACTTTTTTCTCATCATCCACCTCAAACATGTTACTATCGAATCTTCTTATGAGCTTGGGCCAGCTTATCCCTTAGTCATATTTTATGGTTGAGTCACTTGAGACGCATGGTTTCCAAACAATATTGTTACTTACGTCAGTGGTTTCATTCATTACTCATATCCTCCCTTCCATGCACAGGTCGGAGAAAGAACATACCTCTTTTAGGTAAGGCAACATTCTTATTGCAGTTACTAGGTATTAGAGGGTCGGGGAATAGAAAATACTGAACGACTCTTCACCAATCTAACGTATTTCAATTTGACCCAAAAAATAAGATAAGTAAACAAATCCCTCACTACATAAGCCACATAAATGCAATTAGAAGAGAAGTATAGTACAAAGTCAAGTATTTCAAATTCCATCATTTACTATTAATGCACATTAATTCATGTATCACATGGCTTTCATTGGCATGTATCGAATGCAATGGTCATGAGAATTAACAATATCACTTTTTTTTTGAGCCACAACATCCATAATTAAAATTTTGTAGAAAAATTCAAAAATTAGAACCATGCATGGTGCACTGTCAGAATATGATGTGATATCAAACACATTGTACAACATCCATTTTCAGGAAAATAATAATAATAATAATAATAATAATAATAATAATAATTTGAAAAAATACCATCTACTATCTACAACAATCTTTCTATTCTATGGAAAAGTATGCTTTTCCACTTTAAAACCAACCAATTTTCAGCAAATACCAATCAAGATAGCCATACTTTGCATGCATAGTCCCACTTCCTTAAAATTATATACAGTGAAATACCAAAATTAGTAGAAGAACATTGCGTTCTTAACCAATCATGAAGTTTGGGAAAATTAAAGATAAGGATATGAGAAAAGGAACATTCTATATTTTTTGTCGATCAAATACAAATTATTTGAATCGTATTACACTAAGGTAGGGTAATACGAGTGATTCAAATGGTATTAGGAGGAGATGAAGGATTCTTTTATAAAGACATGAAGGATTTTATTATAAGGAAGAGTTTTAAATAAAAGTCTAATAAGAGAGGATATATAATTATATAGATATATTTTATATATAATGATATATGTATATATTTAAATAGTTTTTACAATAATAATATGTAAGTATGAGTGGTTTGCTTTTTATATTGGGTTGTTTACATATTTTCTGAACAACAATTTATCACCGTAGAAATTGTTGAGTCTTATAAGTAGCATATATGTATGTGTGATGTAATTAACTGATGTTGATGTGTAATAGAAAAATTAATTGTGTTGATATCAGAGCTAATAGCTACGGGTTTTCTTCTCACACTTCTCACACTATAGACCAGGAAATTGTGAGAGGAGTGAAGTGTCAATTGCGAGAGGAGTGAATTGTCTGTGGCTATGTAGGTTGTGAGAGGAGTGAATTTTCTGTGGTCTACAAGTTTGTCCAAAATGGTCTATATTATTAGTTCAACTGTTGGAAAATGGGGGTAAATGTGTGAATAATAGCTCAAGTTTATTCCACCCTAGCAATAGGAAAATTTCCCCATCCATACGACACTTCCACTGTCACGACCAAAAAATTTATTCCATGGAAAATGGTTTTCTCAAATCAATGGCTATATTTATCTTTAATTTTACTCAACCCCATCAATAAGCCCATAATGGCTGCATACATATAAATCGAACAGTCCTGGATGCACAATGAGTGTGTCCACCATAATGCTAGGAGGAACATTGCCAGACCTCGACCGTTGTTCTTGATAGCCAAGGAACAGCCTTGTGTGATGTCTCTTTTGAGCTACTATGAAGGAAAGAAGAGGATTGTAGTTTCTGAAGAGAGGGCCATTGCTTCTCCAAGGGCATATAATTCTGATTTAAGAACCATATCGAATTGACCCTCACTTACACTATATCTGAGGAAGAGTATCCTATCAAGAATGTTTTTGTTTTCTTTGAAATAATCGTCCAGTAATTCCTTAAAAATATCCTCGAGTTGTTGTATGTGTTCCACCCTATGACTCTGGTAGCTGACTCTCGTATTATAGCAATTGCACCAAGGCTAGTTGATGCTTCCAACCACTGCAACAATGAAAGAACTCATATTATCCCCCAATCTAGGATGACTAAGATTAGCGCCAATGTACATGACATGGTCGTTGCCAAATCTCGTTAACTAGCGAGGCATGCTATGAAGAAGAGCAGCATTACTTCCACCCACTTTGGCATTCATCTTCAATGCCAAATTTTCTAAATATTTAGATGCACATGATTGGGTCACCTGATAAACACATTTATCTACATGCTCAAATGAACAAAACTGTGTCACCAATCAAAAATTTGTTTCAGAAATACGCTTCAACGATGTATACGCTTATGTTTTTCCTCCATAGCGATGATTAAAATCTATAATTTCCCTTTGACTCTTCCCTACACATCCAACAAATTTTGTTTAAGGCCTTTCATATCGTTGAACATGTACATGGGCTTATAATCCAAAATGAAGGTAGATGGATCGATGGCCACTCCAACGTCTCCACACCTTCTCACCAAGGAAGACGTGAACATCTGAATCATGTTGGTTAGACAAGACGAAGGCCTGTCCCAGCTGAAGCTTAGTAGACACCATTTTTTAATCTTCCTCCCATCAAAAACATGGCTACTCATAAGGTTCCAATGTCGATTTTTGAGGGTTGGAGTTACGTTCGTATTTCAACCTTATATTCCTATCCACTATCCAACTTGCTTTCTACTTTAATGTATCTGAATGAAACAGAGGCCAAAGGCATATGGACATTGCTAAATCCCTCGGCAGAATCCTATGCAGAAGACATCGATGTCAAGCAGCTGGCTTCAGCTACAGGAGGAAGCACTTGCATAGGGATGGAGGGTACCCTATAAGGCTCCTGAGTATTGATATTAAGATCCCTCATTTGGGAAGCCAGAATAGCTGCACGAATATTAGAACCTACCTCTACCTCTTCCCTAGCCCTGGCCTTGACCCTAACCTTTTTCTCTCTAACTCTGCCTCTTCTGTCGAATTTTCCTCCCCAATCGATAGCCAAAGAAACCAAAACGAGCTACCATGATCTAAAATTAAATTAAATCAGTATCAACTCTTCACATAATGCTATAATCTGACCTTCTCTGCAATATTCCACATTGATATAGAGGGAAAATGCTATGTTTAATTTATAATAAATTCAATGAACTTAAAATCAGAATAGAGGGAATATTCAATGTTTCAACTTCCACTGTAAGAAACCTTGAAATACAAGCTCGAAGAAGAGTGGAGTAGTGGTGCTTCCTCCCAATTAACAATATCAATTATGATTACAACTTTATGTTTTCTGGAGATTTGAAATAAATACCCTTCAATTTTATTTTTTTTCAGATGGAGATAATAAGATTTATTAATTTTCCTCAATATGTATAGATTAGGATTACAGATGTATAGATTATCATTACAGACTACAATGCAGATTGAAATAAATATATACGAAATGTAGAGCACTCATTAGCAATGATAAATATCAAGATTTGAGTGTAACATAAGTAGCTACGAGAACCTACTAAAATTACCATATCCATAAACTATTCATCGTACCAATTAATGGACTGTAATTGGCATGTACTATAGAGAAGAAAACACAGCCATGGACTGACATAGAAGACTTGGAAAGGTTAGTGCCTTTTCCCAATCTCTCTTATCTAGGTGTATCCAAAAACACCCTTCAACCTTAAAAATTCTTGAAAAATCAGATCCTCTAAGGCAAAGCTGATCCTCCTCCAATCTGTCCCAAAAGCGCTAAAAGATCAGATCCTCAAAGGCAAAGCTGGTCCTCCTCCAACCTGTCCCAAAAGAGATAAACTTCAAAAGTCCTAAACGTAGGGTTTTTTTAAACTCCTCCCGCAGAGTTAAATATTTGTTAAGTACCGCCAACATGTAGTTGGGCAAACACTAATTTTTTTTATTTGTTTTGGGTTGGGCTTATCTAAATTGGCGGGGATTTTTTTTTTTTAAGAATATTTAAATTTTAAATAATTAATGTTTTTATATTAATATATATATATATATATATATATATATATACAATATATATATATATATACAATATATAATCAATATATAATCAATATATATATTTTATATATATATATATATCTATCTATCTATCTATCTATATATATATATATATATATATATATATATATATATATATATATATATATATATATAATCAATTAAAAATAATTTTAGTTTGTTTTTTCAAATTAAAAGTATTTTTAATATTTATCAAGAAAATCAAAGTGACTTTTGGATGGAGTATATTGCCAATATTATTTAATGTTCATGTATTTGAAGGATATTGCCAAATGTGTTTAGTGTTCAAGTAATAGAATGAAGAATGATTAACCTCCTAGGAGCACAAGAGGCCATGATTATGTGACATCAATGATGAGCAATGTTATTAGAATATGCCAAAAGAGATCAAATAATATGCAAACAAATAAAAAAGTTAGGCCTCCTTACTCACCTATAATGGAGTGATGCTCCTATAAAATATAAGAAAGGTATTCACATCTCCACACATACATATAACAAAAGGAGATGAAAAATTGAAGGAAAATATAAATCTAACTGGGATATAAAAGATGTCTTTAGTATTTGGTACAAGGATACCAATATCACACCTCACAGATATAATTGAAGCATTTGTTTGAGATGATAATTTAAGGAGAGGATCAAACAAAGTGTGAAGAAAGTATGATTCTCAACACTTAGATAAGTATGTGAGAGCAACATGTCACAGTAGGCTTGACTATAATCCTTTCATTGCTTGTAGGCTTTGACAATAGAATGCAACTCATTGCTATAGGTTGGGCATCTATGAAAACCATCGACATAGAGTGCCTGGATACGATAGACCATCAAATGTTTGTGTCATGTGGGAAGTACATCAATGACATGAACAATTGACTCATATGGTCCTTGTTATGTATCCATTCATTGAGAAAAACTACTTTTCTAATGGGATAGAAGTGAAAACTGATAGTTTCAAAGGTAGACATAATGGCGTCAAAGGTAATATTGTTTCCATAAATAATAGAACCAGAAATAGGCTCATGAATGCCATCAATATCTATTGGAGGTGATACGATGAAAGCAATAATGGATACAAAATTTGTGTTTAATAAGATATGGATCATCAAGATGTTGAACCATCCAATGTAAAGATGGGTTTTAGTGCACCAATGATCTATTCACATAAAATACCTTATAAATTTTCCCTTTGGGATACCCCTAGTATTCAATAAGTAATAAAAAATGAGAGGATTTGTTACTAAGGTGATTGGTTCCATATCAGCAACCATTATGTTTAGCTCGAACATTTTAATAAATCTATAGTGATATCCTTTCGTGTCCTTAAATTGTAGCACCCTAAGACATCTATTTTCCATCATGTATGAGAATTCTAGTAAAGCCATATATATCATAAATTAGGGCATATAGTATACTATCCTAACAATATCTACTAAAAAAAATATTATGAGAACATGCCAAAAATGACCCAGCAGGTATCAAATTATCATCATGAAAGAGAAAAGTAATAGAAAAATATATTGGCAATGCAAGAAAGTGTTTGTAAGACTTCAAACAAAACTAATGTAGGGGTTTTAACATACCAAGATTCTAAGAATTCCCAACCATTTTCTCATTAGATTGGCTAGCCTTACATTAATTAAAACAACCCATGACTCACTTGATATTTCCTTTCAAATAATGTTTTCGTAGTTTTAGAAGGGCCATACACCAAAACACCTATTGAAGGACTCGAGAATAAAAGCCACAATAACTTTCAAACATGATACATGAATCCATTAATTGTTGGCGATTCTTTGAGGATTCTAGCAAATGAACCTAAGTAAACCAATGCATAAGCTTAGTGGATTTATATTATTCCCAGATAATTATTTTAACTTTCACCCTTGATTTCTTTTATTCTTACTACATTGATATTAATTAATTCATTACTTTTATTGCTCTATTTTCTTTTTTCAGGTTCGAGAGGAAGAATTTAACCTCTTTATGGTAGCTTTTATGGAAACATGGAGGTAAAATACATGTGTTTAAAGTGAAATTCTCTCTTTTCCTCTTCAAATTTCTCTACTCCCAATAAATTTCATTTTAAATTTATTATTTTTATATATTTGTAAAACTCATAAACACTACATTATTCCCATGGGCATGGCCCCTTATTTTTTTAAATATTAGGTCGGTTATCTATGTTCTATAACCATTTTCAAGTATTAAGGGTTCATGGAAACTATATTCATATTGAGTTGCGTGACATTGATTGCCCAATGCTTGCACGCATTTTGTGGGTGCCTCCCATTATGCGGTTGGAGTGCAGCTCCCACTAGCTCATTTTTTCTCCTTCATTTCATCCTCAGCAATGGAAACTGCCTTATAATATTGAATAAATAAGATTTAAATCCAGCTATTAAATAATCTATAATGCACGTGGGAAAGACTCTAAAATGAACATAACTATAAGATAAGTTTCATGGTTCTTTCCAAGGATTGTGTGAAGCTCTGTTGAGCATGGATGCTCTTTGGGATAGTTTAATTCCCCCATAAGTGGCTTCCATCCATGACTCCTTCCCATGAGGTTTGAACATGAGACCAATTGGGCACTAAACTCCACTCAAACCAATTGGTCTACACCTCATGGGTATGATAAAATTTTACAAGCAAGGGTTATTATACAACAAATTGGTGTTTGTCTTGAAAAAAACCATAAAAATGGATTATTATTTTATTATAATCATAAAATTTTCAAAACAAGTTTGCAAATATAGAAATAAAAAAATTATCTAATACCCAATAGACAAACTAGAAAGAGAAGTGCAGAGCAACTAATCACTACCTCATAAAACAATTAAACAATTTGTAATGTTTTATTAAAAAAATCAATCCTTTCTTTATATTTTGATAGTGAAAAATTGCATAACTCATAAAAGTACAACACTCGAAGCTCCATCAAATTGAAAAACTAAAAAAAAATCAATAACTATAGCAGAGGTGGAAACTATATTGTACATATAGAACAACAAACATATGATGATAATCCTTTCTCTACAAATACAACCAACAATAAAGGATGTTCCATAGAATTTGTTGCCGTATTTGCAATACAAATATAATTAGACTACAAATAAATATATAGATATGATATTTTGTTTAGATGGATGCTAGTGTAGGAACTCTTTTAACCACAATTTTAATTACGAGGTAATTTTTTCATGCCACACAAATTTAACGCTATTAATCCTATCTAAATTATAAAATATCATGTTTCCACCAAATTTTTGTCACAGTGATTATCACATATATTTACATATTTTTAAAACAACAACTAATATATATGTAACACCCCTAGTTCTATGCTTTTAATTGGCATTTGTAAAAAGTCCAAAGTGGAAGTGGACTCGAATGGGGAACTAGAGAATGGATTAATTTATTTTTAATTAATAAAAATAAATGAAAAAAGTTATGTGTGCACTATGGCTAGATTGAGATTGGAGATCCTAAACATGGATCCATGAAGATATGGATAAGGTTAAACTTTCCCAAAACCTTTCAAAAAACCTTGAAAGGAATCTTACTAAATTAGATTGGGAGAGAAAAATCTAATTTCTCCAATGAAGAGGAAAGTGATTGGGAAGAGGAAGAAAAACTGGAAAAGTGAAAAAGACAGCTTTAAATTACCTCAATGAGGGAAAGCCTAGGCAAAACAGGAAGAAAGCATCCTAAAATTTCTGGATGCAAAAATTGGAAACAGGCTTGTGTTGGGAAAAATACTGAGAGGGGGGGGGGGGGTGAATCAGTATTTAGGGCAAACTAAAACTTTTTACTTTTTCATGCTCTAAAACCCATACGCTACTTTGCTGAAGCCAACTAGCGTATACACGCGGATATCCTTCATAAAACTCGCGTATAAACAGAGATCTAATTATGCCATTAATTCTTCACTTATATCATTCCATCATTAGATATTCTATAAACTCTCTAAACATGTGGAGTAAGAACAAAATAAACCATCACACATAAGAATCACACATGAACACCGAGTTTTAAGAGTTTTGGGTGGAAACCCAAGTCGGGAGAAAACCATGGGCTGAGTTGCTCGGCCTTCAATATTTTATTATAGAGAAAAGATCTTTACAACATATGTGCGCGCGCAGACTTGACCACACGCGGGCACCCGCTTTGCGCTCGTTTACCAGCCTCTCCTGGAAGGGAGCTACGACCCCCTGATCTCGTTTACCAGCCTCACCTGGAAGGGAGCTACAACCCCCTGACTGAAGGCTACAACCCTCAGCACCTCTATGGACCACGTTTCATCAATTTTCATACTAGACCCACTCCACATATTTAAGCTCCATCATTCAACCAAACTGAAACAGACAACTCAGAACTGTAGAATACAGATAGCAGCAACATAGCAGAACAGATCAGACGTTTAATACCTCATGCTTCAGCAAACCCTAGTTTGCATACGCGCTTTCCTTTCACTGATACTGCGTATATACGCACCTTTTACCATACAAACCCGCGTATACTTCTGTACATATTATAGAACTAATTTCACTGTGCATACGCGCTTTATCTTCAGCGAAGCCGCGTATATGCGCGCTTCTTCTGCGTCAAACTAGCGTATGGTTCTTCAGACATTTAGGTAATTGCAATTCTTCAGAACATATACATCACACAGATTTAACCCTTTACTTCAGACAGATGTTCGCCTCATTTCAGATCTAAACATTCCATAGACAGATCTAGCAAATACAAATACATTCCAGATCTAGATTTCCTTCTTCATCATTTCTTCATTGGTGCATCATACATTCAAATATTTCATTCAAATGTAACCCTTTCCATTCAAATATACTTCAAAGAGAAGTATTCATTCAAGCTCAGACATATTTCACCCACACTCATGATTTGCACAATGAATTTCTTCTCTTTATATAGGTTTACCCTTTTTCAATACCATGAGCCAAAACCACATTACTTCCGATGGTATTCCTGGACGGGGTCATTTAGACGAAACATTACCCAATACAATGGGTCAATACCATGGTGGTTACCCCTGGTTTTGCACTTTATGAGTGCTTTTTCCCATACGCTACTTGGCACGTTGTTTCCCACGTGCATACGTGACTTCTCCTAGAAAACTCCGCGTATGCCTTGAGACATACTCTTTTCATCATAGATCTAGCACATACTGAATTTCTTTCTTCATTACCTTCTGTACTCACTGTATATACATTAGATTTACATCATTTAACAAGTTTATCAAGACATATTCTATCAAGCACAACTTCATCAAGTAGGTTTCCATCATCTTCATCATTCTAGTTGTCATTCAGACAACACTTAACTCTATCAAGTGGTTCATCACAAGGATTCAAGGATAACACTCGGCATCATATTTCCATCAAACATCATATCACATCGGATTTACATCATTTACGAAGTCCATCAAGTCAAGCATAACTTCATCAGGTGGATTGCCATCAAGGACAACACATGTCAACAGTCGCATGGCTTCATCTTCATTCGGTGGGTTGCCATCAAGGATAACATGCTACATCATATTGCCAACAATCTCCCCCTTTGGACTTGATGGCAACCACGATGGTGTTTGGTTACCACAACAGATAGGTACATTAAGAATACCATGACACCATGTCACTCTCCCCATTCTTTGACACCATTATCTTCATTCAAACACCAACCAGGATGGTGTTTGGTTACCACAACAGATAGGTACATTAAGAATACAATGACACCATGTCACTCTCTCCATTTTTGACACCATTCAAACACCATGTCACTCTCCCCCTTTGACATCAAGGGCAAAGGGCAGATCAAAACCAACACACTCTCCCCTTTTCTCCTCATGTAGAAGAAACGTTCTGCAGATCTGATATATATTGAAGTGACCAAGCTCCCCCTGAGTTCATGCTAAATCTTCAAACATATTTTTCAATGAATTACATGACTCTATGAACTTCCTATCACCAAAGACTCATACTTACATCAAAAATCCAACCAAGTGGATTTACATATAAGACTCAAGTACCCAACCAAGTGGGTTTACACATTTTGACAAGTCCTTACATTCTTGAATATTACAATTTTACATCAAGGGTCTCAACAAGACCTTTTCATCAATCTAAATATGACCATTTATGACCGACAACGAGAAAGTCCTCGAAAGAGAACATAGAACCACCATAATGCCAACGATGCATTATGCTACGTAAACTAATGCTCCCCCTGAATCTGTGCATCCAAGCATCCTTTCCATATGACCAAGGCTCCCCCTTAGTTTATGCATCCTGAACACTTTCAACCAATCATCAAGGAATATTTATCAAAACATTAGAGATTGAAGCAGTATTATAAGAACTGGAACACCACCGGAGATACCATAGATACTAAACAGCACTGCAGCTGTGCTGAAGAAAGCTGTCCCCAAACAGAAATTTGTCAGTAATCAGACATACACAGTTTTATGTGCATGAACTCGCGTATATACACGACTGTGTTTTAGGAAATCCGCGTATCCAATACCATCTTCTATATTTTAACCAGATCTGATGCTCTGTGAGACAGAGACAATGTTCAGCTTCTTTCTGAGATATTTGAATGCTTCCCTAAAGTACAGATAGATAGAATAGTGTAGTTGTGTCTTCAAGCATCATCAGAACAACATCTTCAAATATGTGTCAATCATCCATGTGGTCCAATATCACCATGATCTTTAAGATTTAACATGAGTATCAAAGAATAAGCAGTCATAGTGCCAACAATGCAATCATTAGTATTCAACCTGCTGCTCCCCTTGAACCAGTGCTCCTCCTTAACTTGTGAAACCTAAATACGTTTATCAGCAATTCATCAGCAACAATCTCTGCATGAATTGTACTTATCTCCAAATTATAAGACTTTCATCTCAGCAACGAATACTCTTCATCAAAAGCAAACAGGACTCATCCATAATCTGAATCATCCATAATCTTCGACATAGAAACCAGTATCATATCATCATAATTTAGAGCGAGAAACTAGACGTCTTGATCAATAATACGATTGTGCTTGGTCGGTGATGCTCTGAACCTCTTCTCCTAATCTTCGAGTTTGTCATCCCAATTCTCTTATCATAAATTCATACGCTCTGTGTTTCTTGGAACTCGCATGTATACGCGACTTTTGTTCATCGAACTCGCGTATGGAAAGAGTAATATTAGAAATTTTTCACCTTCCTTCCCCATCTCCCCCTAAACTTCTACTTCCTACGCTACTGTCTTCCTCATATCGGATGCTGCGTAAGGGAAATACGAGATAATAGGAAAAATCAAATCAACCATGAGAGTCATCATACATTGCTCCCCCTGTGACGATACATTACTAAATCTCATAATGTATCACTCATCATTCCTGCAGTCAATAAGAGAAGTGAGCTTCAGAAGCGGATGACTGCAGTAGGGTCATTATTCCCTACGTTTCTGATTGGTCCTCCATCTTTTTCCAGATTTGTTTGAACTTTCTATTTTTGTGCTGGAAGTTATCCAATTTCTCATATCTGTTCAACCTGCATTCTTTTTCTACATGTCCATAATTGTTACAAGAATAACATCTCATGTGTCTAGAGAAATAAGCATAAGAATCATAATGAGTATTTCTAATATTCCTCCTTTTACAATCAACTGCTTTATGTCCATACTTGTTACATGAAAAACAATATCCCTTGAAGAAACCAGAGTACCTTTCTATGTAGGAAGTGTGTTTGTTTGAAATTTGAAATAATCTGCTCTTGCAATTGACGCAACATGCCCATAATTATGACATTTAAAGCATTCAACATTGTCAATCGATTTCCTTTGAGATTTCATCATTGTTGGTTGACCTTTGTCTCTTTCAACACTTCGGTTTTGCATTGACATCCTGCGAGTTTTAACGCACTTCCTTGTGAGCTAGATTCTCCTTTAACGATTTCATGGAAACCAAGACAAGTTGATAGCGGGGAGACCTTTGATTACTGAGAATATTGTCCAAAATCTTCGTACTATTCGTGCTATCTTGAAACCTCAAGAGTTTATCTTTTTCTTCTAATTTACCTTGGAGAATATTTACCTCAACCTCCAACATCTGGCATTGCTTCTTCATACTTTCTTCTACCCTTTTTCTTTCTTCTACTTGATCCCTTAGAGTTAAAATCTCTTCCTTCAACACATTTTCTTGTTCTTCAAATATTTGCAGGAGTTATTCATTCTTCTTATTTGATTTTCCTGGATCTTCTTTGAGGGAGATGATTTCTGCTTCAAGGCCTTCCTTTTCAAATGGTTGTAGATGTTCCTCATTCTTCTTACTTGATGCTTCAAGATATGCTTGCAGAGAGATGATTGCAGCTTCAAGTCCTTCATTCTTCTTGCTTTATTTTTCGAGATCTGTATTTAGATCATTGATTTCTGCTTCTAGTTCTTTAATTCGATTGGATGCATAAGTATGAAACCTTTGATACTTGTCCACCTGTCCATTCAGCATTTCTATTTGTTTTCCGATTTGAGAGATCATCTCTTTGTAGATAGTGTCTTGCTTATTAGATGAACTTTGTAGTTCTTCAACTTTAATCTTGAGAGCTTCTTCTAGATCCACAACTTTAATTTCATTATCTTCACTATTATTTGCACAAAGAAGATTATTACAAGGACCCCAATCACTACCTGATTCATCTTCTTCAATTTCTGCTATACATGTTTTCTGAGATATCTCCTTTCTTCGAGTAGCCTTCTTCTTATGCTTCTTTGCCATGACTACTTTTAGACCATGGTCAGAATCTTCTTCATCTTCACTGGACACTTCATCATCATCTTCATTTGCATAATAACTTTTTCTCTTTTCAAATTGTTTCCCTTTGCCATGTTTTTCTCTATAAGGACATTTAGCAGCATAGTGACCAAATTTTCCACACTCAAAACATTTGAAGGGAAGCTTACCTTTGAACACTTCAATTTCTAGTTGGAGTTTTCTCAAGGTCGCTTCTTTGTCTTCGGATATATGTTTGGATTCTTTTGCTGCTTCCTTTTCTTTTCCTTTTGTAGATACCTTAAAAGCAGCTTCTCTGATTTGAGAAGGACCTCCTTGTCTCATTTCAAAAGCAGTCAGAATACCATGTAATTGAACAATAGTAAGAGTTTGGAGATCTTGCCTTTCTTCAATAGCTAAAACTTTAGAGTCAAATTTCGAAGTCAAGGATCTTAAGACCTTTTCCACCAGAGTAGTATCAGTTATGGTTTCACCCAAATTTCTCATTCGATTTACAATATCGTCCAGACAAAGAAAGAAACTGGCAACACTTTCATCATTATGCATCTTCAAATTTTCATATTCAATTCTAAGAGTTTGGAGTTTTGCACTTTTACCTTTGTGTCTCCTTCATAGCTCAGAATGATTTTGTCCCATATTTCTTTTGCTGAATTTAGCTGCATCACCTTAGCAAATTCTGGTTCAGACATGCTTCCTAATAAGACATTCACCGCTTTGGCATTGATTTCATACTTCTTCCTTTCTGTTGCATCAGTAGGAATACTTCCGGGTATTGATAACCTTCCTCACGATTGCCCATACATACGCACCAAGATTGCGAGGATATGCTTTTGTTCGTACCTTCCGGAATATCAGATTGCTTCCATTGAATAGAGGTGGCTTTATAGACATTACTCCTTCTTTACTTCCCATTGTGACGGATCACCTTCAAGCGATCAAGCTTCTGCAGAAGGACCTCCTCTGATACCAATTGTTGCGAAAAATACTGAGAGGGGGGGGGGGTGAATCAGTATTTAGGGAAAACTAAAATTTTTTAATTTTTCATGCTCTAAAACCCATATGCTACTTTGATGAAGCCAACTAGTGTATACACGCGGATATCCTTCATAAAACTCACGTATACACAGAGATCTAATTATGCCATAATTCTTCACTTATATCCATTCCATGTTAAAGTATTCTATAAACTGTAAACATGTGCAGTAAGAACAGAATAAATCATCACACATAAGCAACACACATGAAAACCAGGATTTTAGGTGGAAACCCAAGTCGGGAGAAAACCACCGCTGTCGTTGTCTCAGCCTTCAATATTTTATTATAGAGAAAACATCTTTACAACATATGTGCTGGCACAACCTCCTACCAGCACACAGGCACCCACCTGCGCTCGTTTACCAGCCTCTCCTGGAAGGGAGCTACGACCCCCTACTCTCGTTTACTAGCCTCTCCTGGAAGGGAGCTACGACCCCCTGATCTCGTTTACAAGCCTCACCTGGAAGGGAGCTACAACCCCCTGACTGAAGGCTACAACCCTCAGCACCACCGTGGACCACGTTTCATCAATTTTCACATTGGATCCAAAGCTTCCTTTAGAACACAACTTGCAGGCCACGTTTCATCATATTTTCGGTAGGACCTCATTTTAAGCTCCATCATACAACCAAACTAAAACCGACAACTCAGAACTGTAGAATACAGATAGCAGCAACACAGCAGAACAGATCAGACATTTCATATCCCATGCTTCAGCAAACCCTAGTTTGCATACGCGCTTTCCTTTCACTTATACCGCGTATATACGCGCCTTCTACCATACAAACCCGCGTATACTTCTGTACATATTACAGAGCTAATTCCACTATGCATACGCGCTTTCTCTTCATCGAAGCCGCGTATATACGCTCTTATTCTGCGTCAAACTAGCGTATGGTTCTTCAGATTTTTAGGACATTGCAATTCTTCAGAACAAACACATCACACAGATTTTACCCTTTACGTCAGACAGATTTTCACCTCATCTCAGATCTAATCATTTCATAAACAGATGTAGCAAATACAAATACATTTCAGATCTAGATTCACTTCTTCATCATTTTCTTCATAGGTGCTTCATGCATTCAGATCTATCATTCAACTGTAACCCTTTCCATTCAGATATACTTCAGAGAGAAGTATTCATTCAAACTCAGACATCTTGCACCCACACTCATGATTTTCACAATGAATTTCTTCTCCTTATATAGGTTTACCCTTTTTCAATACCATGAGCCAAAACCACATTACTTCCGATGGTATTCCTGGACGGGGTCATTTAGACGAATCATTACCCAATACAATGGGTCAATACCATGGTGGTTACCCATCGTTTTGCACTTTATGAGCGCTTTTTCCCATATGTGACTTGGCACGTTGTTTCCCGCGTGCATACGCGACTTCTCCTAGACAAATACACGTATGCCTTGAGACATACTCTTTTCATCATAGATCTAGCTCATACTGAATTTCTTTATTCATTACCTTCTGTACTCAATGTAGATACATCAGATTTACATCATTTAAAAAGTTTATCAAGACATATTCTATCAAGCACAACTTCATCAAGTAGGTTGCCATCATCTTCATCAAGTGGGTTGTCATTCAAGGACAACACTCTATCAAGTGGGTTGTCATCAAGGACAACACTCAGCATCATATTGCCATCAAACATCATATCAAATCAGATTTACATCATTTACGAAGTCCATCAAGTCAATAATAACTCCATCAGGTGGATTGCCATTAAGGACAACACATGTCAACAATCTCATGTCTTCATCTTCATTCAGTGGGTTGACATCAAGGACAACATTCTGCATCATATTGCCAATAGCTTGGGGAAAGCACAACATAAATAAGCTGCTCCAGGACAGACAAGGGTAGTCTGTCACTGGAAGATCTCAGCTCGGGGTTGAGTTCGGGAGAGAAAGGAACTCTAAGGTTGGGAGGAACTAGCAGAAAAAACCATTGGTATGCACACAAAACTAATTGATGTTCTTTTATATGAATATGATTATGGAATATATATAGATTAAAAATTTAATGCTGCATTGATTAGTGTAAATGAATTTTTTAAAATTTCCCATGTATTTAACTGAATTAATTAGAGTAGAAAATATTTCAATCATGGATATTTTCATGAGGGAAATCTGATAAGATCATTAGCTACAATCTCTAAATCGGTCATTGGTCTAAATTTGGAGATCGATTTTTATCAGATACATAAAGTTTCTCTGTAGATACAATGGAAGATTATAATAAATTATATGTGCTGAAATATTATTCTCCTAGTTCAGTTAGTACAAATTATCTTTGAAATTCAAAATAGACAGAATCCTATGAGTACAGAAAAATTAACTCAGCTCCAGTTGGTTAAAAATAAATACATTTAGAAACTCTAAAATAAACTAAACATTAATCTGAGAGATAATTATTATAACTGAATGAATTTAAAATCTGCCTATAATCTTCAGGACAATTACTTGTTACATACATATCAATGTATACATATATCTTGTATGAAAAGTATATGCCTGGAAGATGAATTTTATCACCAGTAATTCAAGTTTAAATCTCGCAATACAATATTTTAAGTATTAATAAAGTTGCAGAAACAAAAAGATACTCAAAAGAAGTAAAACTCATAACCATATGATAAACAAATCCAACTTTGTCCCGAAAGGATTTCATTACAACAAAGCACAATATGAAAATGGACTGTAGTATAAGAAGAAGCTAGATACAAATTTTCATACACAACATAAGAAGATCCTAACTGTGGAATTTTATACTAATTGATACACTTCTGCTATATGAATATCCTGTATAAATATTAAACACTACGATTGCACGAAGAGATTAAAAAACTGTATGAGAAATAGACAATCAATATATAAATGCGGAATGAGGGAAGTAGTATGAAAGTTATGAAAGTCATTACTAAATCTTATTAAAGCATTAGCTAAGTTCTATCATATTATATATCCATTGAGCAGAGAATGTGGATCTACCTAACCGAGAAAAATTTTACAAACATTGCAAGAGGAACCAAGTGATTCCGTCTAAGGCAACACAAAATTTTTGTGGTGGTAGTAGTATAAGTATCTAAGTAATATATATGACTACCAATAAATAAGTCAAATATATTATATGGAAAGAATGGGTAATTGTAGGCTAATAATATATATATATATATATATACACATTAAGAAATCAAGCAGAAATGAATGAAAAAATTTCGTTTATGTTTATAAATCCACGGGACTTAGGTTCTCTGTAGAAATGGAGCAAAAGGGAAAATAAGTTTATAAATGATGATTGAAAGGAGAAAGTACAACTAGTCTAAATGTAACGATGAAAGTCAGTTTACTTTAAGTTACAAGATGATAAAAAATCTCGAATATAGATATATATATATATATATATATATATATGAAATTTATCTTGTGTTTCTATGAGAATTCTAGCTGAGAAATAAAAATAATTCAACATAATAGTTTCCGCCATGAGAACGCAAAATTTTACTGAGAAAATTTCATGGTAAGAAAAACAAAATTGTACACAGTCTAGATGAAAACAAATTTATCAGTCTGTCTAAGAAGACTAGAATATCATGGCATCTGCGGTTATATACAATCATTTCCATAGCATTTTACTGGCATAGAGAATGAAAAATCTTCGAGAAAAAGAAATCATTCCAATCAGATGATTGGCATCGGACTGTAAATGTCAAAAAAATTCAATGAGCGACAAACCTGGGATACAAGAAAGCCATATTTAAATCATGGGTCCGATAGCAAGCGAAGAATGTGGTAAGGGAGGAAATGTGGCATTTGCATTTCACTGTTACCTATAAGTAACCAAATAGAAGGATTAAGCTTTAAGAGATAAATAAAACGAATTAAATTGGGAAAGAAATTACAAATGCAAAAAAAAAAAATTGGGGTATTACCTCACTTGGAAAACCGAGAAAATCTACTTTCTCCACCACATAAAAACCTTCAACAGTAAAAAGGCAAGGTATCAAAAATACAAATGATATTAGAATGTTTAATATTACAGGGTTTAGTAAATGACACAAACCCAAATTATCACAGTAAGAGAAATATCATTTCACCATAGTTGCTAAGGATGAGTTAACCATCCAAGGCAAGGAAGAGCTGTTCGGAAATCCAATGAAGGAACCTTCCCTTGCATGATATTTTTATGAGTGTTAACATAATTTAGAATTAAAACAATTGAGAATGAATATAGGAGTGAAACATGTATAATGAGTATTTATAAACAAAGGAAAATTCTGAGTTGGATATTCATAGAGAAATTGAAACGAATGGGCATAACAAGAGGATAAGTCGATTACCTGGGAAATAAAGTTAAGAGATCTGAACCGAAAGATGGAACTCTAGTGGCATGTGCGAAAGTAACCTCTGGAAGGAAAAGACACAGCGATGGAACTGGTGAAAGAAAGGAATGATCCCTCTTTAAAATTTACACTAAATACTAAATGTGTTGCAAAACCCTAAAATTTCTCAACCATACAGGTGGAACCATCTTAGCTGATCGTATTTATTTGAAGGGACAAGACAGGGAGATAAATGATAAACCCGAGCTACCAGCCCACAAAATTTAATATATATGTCCAGAAGAATAAATGCATTTACTTTTGTAACGTATAACCAGATCCAAGGAATCACATCGAGTTCAAAATTGGTGGGTGAAAGAGATGTATAAATAAATGAATATCAAGATCACTATCAAGTAGTACTGCCTAATATCTAGAATCTCCCGACGAAAATATCCGAAATGGCTACGTATTGTACTCGACCCTTAATGCAAAGGTTCATGAGATACGTGGAATGAAAATAAAATAATAGTCATGCTTATAACTAAGTTCGAAAGCGTTTAATGGATTTCAAACTTGTATATGAGGGCAAGTGCTAATGTTAATTAGGTGGGGTATAATGTTAAAAAACTCGAGGTTAATTTCATAGAAAATAAAATTTGTCAAAGTTTACCTTTTGGTATTAATATAGTAACAAAGTTAAATTATATGGTTAATGTGATTAACACCATTTATATCAATAACCCTTGTTGACTAGATCGATACGACATGTAGATAGAAGAATGTTATTAAAGAAAAATTTTGAGTTCAATATGTGGAATAAAGAGAGTTAGCAAAGATTTAATCATATCAAAGTCGTAAAGAATGTATGAAGTTAGAGATGGGTTTTATGATTATCGAAAAAAAAAATTTATAGTGAGAGGTGTTACAAATGGTATCGGAGCCAAGCTGAAAAACTGTGTAGTTATGTGCTCACATAGGAAATATATGCTATAAAAAAAAATTATGAATGTTAAAAATATAATTTATGTTGTATTGTTGTACATTGAAAAGGTACTGAAATTAACAACTGCAAAACCATGACTAAAGAGGATGAGATTTAGCTAAAACACTGGGAAAATCATGTGCTCAAACATAAATATATGTTGTTGAAAAAAAATAAAAATTCTAATATTAAATTTCTGAACAGTTAAACAGTATTGAAGGGTACAACTGCGAAACCTAACTTCAGGGGATAAGCTGTATGTATATATGGGTGGTGGAGGAAACACACCAAATTCAAATGTTACATTGATGGCTATGTTGCATAGAATGCAACAAGGAATGACATAGCTTAAAAGCCACAACGACAGGCTATCTATAGCCTGTAAGGAACAAGACAGATTTATAAGAGAATTGACTTCCTGGAACAACGAAGAGGGTGAAGGTTCCTGGTATAGTCTAGGAAAATAATTTAATTATATTATTCTTTATATACAAAAAAAAAGTAATGTAACATAAGCACCAACAAAGATTACTGAAACTTTGGTATATGCGACTCAATAGTACTGTATATTGCATAAGCGGAGTGTAATTAATTTAATCGTAACAGCCCTGTTGGGAGAAATTCCCAAAATTCTGAGTTATAATGATTACAATAGAAATTGTGATTAAATGTAGGGAAAAACCCTATGAAACCTGCTAATAGTTCAAATAAATATAAAAAATGTATAGCCATTGGATAATGAATATATCTTTGGTGATGCAGTACTAACCTGTGCATGTATAGACATATATAAATCAAAGAGAATATCTCGATAAGAATCTCATAGAATATTCTGAGAGAGAGGATGCCTCTAGACAACAGTCTAGGAGGAAGAAGGAAGTTCAGAGGAATTCCAGGAGAAAAAAATAATAATAATTTACCTTCCTCCTATGATGGAAAATGAAGGATTATACTGTAGTTGGTTGTGAAAGAAGGTATAAAATGAGATACATATTAAAATATAGAGTGGAATTCAAAGTTAAACACTATTACAAATTGGATATAACAATCCATGATTAAATAACTATATAAGATTTAATCCTTGTAATAGGAGAAGGATTGGGTAAGGTGGTTAGAATTGCCCGAACCATTAATTTCATAAATGGAAAAACATGGGGTATGTTTAAAACCACCAGATCCATATAAATTAAAGGGAAAGAATCAAGTCTTAGAGGACAGTTGTAATTGAAAGTTGAATATGTTATTACCAGTATATAAGTGTACTGAAGTAATTAAGGTGGTAGGTGAAAAAAGTACATAAGAATGTGACATATTTAGATATATCACAGTAAATGGATATTTCTAAAGTGTTAGTGTTCTATAATTCTGTAACAGCTAAAGGAGAATTGAAAAAAACTAACACTGTTAGTGATATGAACATAGAAAAACCATGTCACTAATGTATATGTGGTGGTCTTCAAGTGTCAGAACTACCTAGATAAGACGATGTCAGATGACATTTTTTCTCAAAAATTGAGGTGAGCGAAGAAAAAAAAATATACCATTTCACTGTGAAATGGATTCAACCCTACCTACATGAAAACAATAGGAAGGCATAGCTGAAACATAGAGTTACACTTAATTGCACACTTTAGACATGTCATTAGAAGGCATATGAATTTTGTGGTAGAATAAAAGAAATTTTCATATATGCAATATGAAAATTATACACTGTGCTGACTAATGAACCATAAAGTTGTACATTATTGTACATTTTAGAGATATTGTCAGTAGGAATTTGAATTTCATAAAAGAGGTTAGAGAAAATTTAAAGTAATTTTCCAGATATGTGATATAAAAGACACGAGTCTATGAACCTAGATAGGGTTTGACAAAAGATAGGAAATATTCGGCATGCAAAAATTTCGTAAAGAATTGGCATAGCAAGTTTTCAAGTCATTCAACAGTATACCAAGTATAAACGAAAATTGTATAGAGCTCAAAAATTTCCATTATTTGTTTCGATGAAGGAGAAAACATGAATAAATTGGGTAGGATAACAGAAAAAACCTACCAACTCGTTGAAATAAAACATTTCATGGAAGTGTAGCGATGGAACTGCAAAAGTCAGCTAGAAAAGTCCTGCCAACTTTATTAGGTGGGATAAAGATAACAAACTAAAATATAAATTGGTAGAAAAAAATTCCAGACCCCAAGGATAGTAAGAGGATAGTTCTAGATGAAATTCCATATTAATTTCTAAATAAGGAAGTTAGTTATAAAATTAATATTAAACCACGTGTTATATAAAAAAAAAATTGGTAGGAGTTAAAATAGAAGCCACAAGAAGTACTACTGATTTGAAACCTATGTAAGATCAAGTAGATCCCTACTAGGTCATGATTGGTTCAAAGGGAAGATAGAACCTCAAAGAAAACCATAGATTTCTGAAAAAAAAAAAAAAAAATTGAATTGAAATTCTACAAGACAATTGGTCGTATTTTACGAGTAAATTAAATCATGATATAAGAAAAACGAGGAATTGTGATATAAAATTTTACAAGCCTAGAGGAGCAGTAATAAAGCTCAAGAAGAGTAAAATAAGTTGTAGTATGGATATATCCCCTAAGATGGTAGTAAAGGTTCTATTGAAATGTATTTTTGAGAAAAATGAGAAGGGGTTGATTTAGGAACAAAAGAATGGAAGAAAAAAAAATTTCTGCAAAAAATAAAATAAAGAAAATGATAAGAAAACTGCGTGTTTGCAATTCCTTAATAAGTTGAAAGGAACAAAAAAATGTTGGGATGTCTGTAAAGGAGGAATATCCCTAAATTTTGAATAATGCTTAAGTAATAAAGTATTAAATTACCTCTACAAATTTCTAAAGGAATATCTCAAGTGATTATATAAATTCAATAGTGGAGCATAGACATCAAAATACATATTCCTTTAGTGAAGTAAATAAGTGATGACTACTTATTAAGTGTAAAAATTTCGAAAAGGTTTATAAATATCTCAAGTGAGAAAGAACTTATAAGTATACATAAATCATGTGACCCTAACACAACATATTTGGTAGGAAAAAAAATATTTTCCTAATTCAGACATACAGATGACTCGAGTTAAGTTCAAGAATTAGAATAGTACATGGTTGTACTTATCTGAAAAGAAAATATGCAAATCATCAAAATATTAATAATCAGGAATAAATGATAGTTTCAAAAATAGTTTCAAAATTACAGAGTACATTAATAATGTTACCTCAGTATAGCACAGATGATGGAAAAAAAAAATTCATAATATGTGCTTAGTTCGAACATACAGATAACTCCAATCGAGTTTGATAATTAAAACAAGACATGTTCGCACGGTTAGGAAGAAAAAATAATGAAAAATCCTATGTGGAAGGATTGTTAAGAGACAATGAAATCTAGATCCTATATAAAAATAGGAAGTTGGAAAATCAATCAATTAGTGTAATGTTGAAACTACAGACTGAGATGCAAGTCGAAGATCTACGGTACTAACTGATATACTTGATAAGAAAAGAATTCAAGTGTAAAGTAGAAATTGAATTTTATACCTTGTTATCAAGCCGGGTTATTACAAATTAAAGTGATTTTTTGAAAAAATCAAACAGCAAGAAGGTACTTTAAGTATAGAAATGCACAGAGAAAAAGTAAAGCAGAATATTTGCATATGATAAAGTTGGTTTTCTAAATTCATTAAATACTAATGAAAATTTATATAATTTTTTTAGCCAAGTGTGTAACAAGAATTATATACTCCATAAAAAGGAGTCAAAGGTGAAAATAAGTGCAGGGAATTCACCAAGAAAACCAAGAAAGCCGAGCTAGACCAGGTTTACGTGAGGAGGAAATCTCACCAAAAGAAAAGGAATGATAAGTAGTTGTGCAAAAGTGCACTAAACTACTATGAAACTGAACGGTTTGGCTAATAGCTAAAATTATTGAAATTATTGAAGTTCAAAATGTTGTTGTGATTATCAATATATGTATAAGATATTACTTATATGAATTGGTATGAATTGTGGACAGAGAGAGAGCGGAATAAAAGATTCTTCGAGATAGACTTCTTGCAATGAAGTAGGAAGAAAATAAAACTCTAGAGGGTATCAGTAAGTAGAGTGGGAACAAAGGAAGGACTGGTACTCTGAAGAAAACTTATGAAAGTTGGGAGCAAAGATTAAGGAGGAATCCTCGTCTTGATTTGAATAATCAACCTCAAATTGTAACATCGAGGACGATGTTCAGTGTTAGGGGGGGATATTTAACACCCCTAGTTCTATGATTTTAATTGGCATTTGGAAAAAGTGCAAAGGGGAAGTGGACCCCAATGGAGAAATAGAGAATGGATTAATTTATTTTTAATTAATAAAAATAAATGAAAAAAGTTATGTGTGCACTATGGCTAGATTGAGATTGGAGATCCTAAACCTGGATCCATGAGGATATGGATAAGGTTAAAATTTCCCAAAACCTTTCAGAAAACCTTGAAAGGAATATTACTAAATTAGATTGGGAGAGAAAAATATAATTTCCCTAATGAAGAGGAAAGTAATTGGGAAGAGGAAGAAAAGTTGGAAAAGTGAAAAAGTACCTCAATGAGGGAAAGCCTAGGAAAAACAGGAAGAAAGAATCCTGAAATTTCTGGATGCGGAAAGTGGAAACAGGCTTGGGGAAAGCACAGCTTAAATAACCTGCTCCAGGATAGAAAAGGATAGTCTATCACTGGAAGATCTCAGCTCGGGGGTGCGTTCGGGAGAGAAAGGAACTCTAAGGTTCAGAGGAACTAGCCGAAAAAACCTCTGGTATGCACACGAAACTAATTGATGTTATTTTATATGAAGATAATTATGGAATATATGTAAATTAAAAATTTAATGCTGCATTAATTAGTGTAAATGAGGTTTTTAAAATTTCCCATGTATTTAACTGAATTAATTAGAGTAGAAACTCTTTCAATTATAGATAGTTGCATGAGGGAAATATGATAAGATCATTAGCCAGAATCTCTAAACCAGTCATTGGTCTAAATCTGGAGATCGATTTTTATCAGATACATAAAGTTTCTCTGTAGATACAATGGAAGATTATAATAAATTGTATGTGCTAGAATATTATTCTCCTAGTACAGTTAGTACAAATTATCTTTGAAATTCAAAATAGACAAAATCCTATGAGTATAGAAAAATTAACTCAATTCCAGTTGGTTAAAAAGAATTACATTTAGAAACTCTGAAATAAACTAAACATTACTCTGAGAGATCATTATTATAACTGAATGAATTTGAAAACTGTCTGGAATCTTCAGGACAATTACTTGTTGCATAGATATCAATGTATACATATATCTTGTATGAAAAGTATATGCCTAGAAGATGAATTTTATCACCAGTAATTCAAGTTTAAATCTTGAAATAAAATATTTTAAGTATTAATAAAGTTGCAGAAACAAAAAAAATACTCGGAAGCAGTAAAAATCATAATCATATGATAAACAAATCCAACTTTGTCCCAGAAGGATTTCATCACAACAAAGCACAATATGCAAATGGATTATAGTATAAGAAAAAGCTAGATAAAAAATTTCATACACAGCATAAGAATATCCTAACTGTGGAATTTAATACTAAGTCATACACTTTTACTATATGAATATCCTGTATAAATATTAAACACTACGATTGATGAGATTGAAAAACTGTATGAGAAATAGACTATCAGTATATAAATGCGGAATGAAGGAAGTAGTACGAAAGTTATGAAAGTCCTTACTAGATATTATTAAAGCATTAGCTGAGTTCTATCATATGATATATCCACTAAGTAGAGAATGTGAATCTGCCTAACCAAGAAAAATTTTACAAACATTGCAAGAGGAACCAAGTGATGCCATCAAAGGCAACACATAAATTTTGTGGTGAAAGTAGTATAAGTATCTGAATAATATATACGACTACCAATAAAGAAGTAAAATATATTATATGGAAAGAATGGGTAACTGCAGGTTAATAATATATACATACACACACACACACATTAAGAAATCAAGCAGAAATGAATGCATACATTTCGTTTATGTTTATAATTCCATGTGATTTAGGCTCTTTGTAGAAATGGAACAAAAGGGAAAAGAAATTGATAAACAACTATTGAAAGGAGAAAGTACAACTAGTATAAATGTAACGATGAAATTCAATTTACTTTAAGTTACAAGATGATAAAAAATCTCAAATATAGATATATATATGAAATTTCTCTTGCGTTTTAATGAATAATATAGCTAAGAAATAAAACCAATCTAGAAATGAGGAACCTTCCCTTGCATGATATTTTTCTGAGTGTTAAGAGAATTTACAATTAAAACAATTCAGAACGAATACAGGAGTTAACGAATAGTTATAAACAAAGAAAAATTATGAGTTGAATATTCATAGAAAAATTGAAAAGAATGGGCATAACAAGAGGATAAGTCAATTACCTGGGGAAATAAAGTTAAGAGATCCGAACCAAAAGATGGAACTCTAGTGGCCTATGTGAAAGTAACCTCTGGAAGGATAAGACACAGTGACAGAACCTAAGAAAGAAAGGAATGATCCCTCTTTAAAATTTACATTAAATACTAAATGCGTTGCAAAACCCTAAAATTTCTAAACCATACAGGTGGCACCATCTTAGCTGACCGTATTCAGATGAAGGGACAAGACAGGGAGATAAACGAGAAAGCCGAGCTACCAGCCCACTAAATTTAATATATATGTCCAGAAGAATAAATGCATTAAATTTTGCAACGTATAACCAATTCCGAGGAATCACATCAAGTTCCTAATTGGTAGGTGAAAAAATTGTATAAATAAATTAATATCAATATCACTGTCAAGTAGTACTCCCTAATATCTAGAATCTCCTGATGAAA
Source organism: Pinus albicaulis (assembly GCA_034641835.2). Classification (NCBI taxonomy): domain Eukaryota; kingdom Viridiplantae; phylum Streptophyta; class Pinopsida; order Pinales; family Pinaceae; genus Pinus; species Pinus albicaulis. The sequence goes on from CM076580.1 coordinate 187,071,233, forward strand.
ATATCCGAAATGGCTTTGTATTGTAATCGATCCTTAATGAAAAGGTTCATGAGATACGTGGAATGAAAATAAAATAATAGTCATGCTTATAACTAAGTTCGAAAGGGTTTAATGGATTTCAAACTTATAGATGAGGGCAAGTGCTAATGTTAATTAGGTGAGGTATAATGTTAAAATAATCGGGAGTAATTTAATAGAAAATAAAATTTGTCAAAGTTGACCTTTTGGTATTAATATAGTAACAAAGTTAAATTATATGGTTAATGTGATTAACACCATTTATATCAATAACCCTTGTTGACTAGATCGATACAACATGTAGATAGAAGAATGTTATTAAAGAAAAATTTTGAGTTCAATATGTGAATTAAAGAGAGTTAGCGAAGATTTAATCATATCAAAGTCGTAAATAATGTATGAAGTTAGAGATGGGTTTTATGATTATAGAAAAAAAAAATTATAGTGTGAGGTGTTACAATATATTTCATGCCTCCCAGGAATATCAATGGCGGTTTCTAGGATCGAGGATATTCTTCTTGTGGACGACACTTATTCCACGACAGTTCATCCCTTCTTTTAAGTATGACAGGTACCTGATGCATATTGTTAGTTTGTGAAAAATATTCATGAAAACCTTTATTAGCATGCAAATAAAGAAAAAATTGTTTCCTTAGACAAACATATATGCATTTTCCACGACTGTTGACAAAGAAATCATTTTGGAAGTATTATTCTTCATCATCATTATGGTATTCTTGATTCCCTCGCTGCGAAGGGTGTTTATTGGAATGAATCTGGAAATATATTACCTAATTCTATGTCTCCATGCATTTCGTAGTGAATCACACACGTTTTGGACACAAACGAATGATTGTACATTTCAGTAATGTGTAATTATTGTCAATGCCAACGCAAAATCCTATTACTATAAATTAATTTTATCAAGGGGTGGAGGTTAAGTGCTCATGGTTGCATGAATCTTGAGCCATTAACTCTATCATGTGCTTTCATTTCCATATTTCCTCGAATTTTATCCATCATGCCCAAAAGGGAATTTCAAATGAAATTTCATCATATCTTTTCTCTCATAATATTTATATAAAGGGAAAAATAAGGAAAGCGATTCCAAAGAGTAACACGGGGAAAAATACGAAGCGATATCCTTCAAATTTCAGATGAAATCAGAAATACTTCCCTGAACATGTTGCATATTTAATAAAAGTTAGCTGCTTGCTTATCTTGAGTTTTCATAATCAAGTCAATAAAGATCTGCAAATGAAACAAAATAGAAATAAGAAGCAACCATTGAAATTAAAATAACAATAGATAATGATGAACCTATAAACACATACATGGAAGAATTTTTATTGTAAGTTTTACCTCTTTGAAGCTTCAAGTTCTCCCAAATTTTTTCAAAATTTGCATAATTTCAATATCACCTTCTTATTTTAATATAAAATGCTAAATAATGAATTTTCTGAAAATGCATCATTTCCAAAATTACATCAGAAGACAAGAGTGGTAAAAATGAGTTCTTATAATTACTTGTGAATAAAAAATTGTCAAGTGGTAGAAAATTCTTGGAATTTCTTCATGTATGATCAATGATATGAATTGTGAAAAACAAGAAAATTGAAGGCTTGACGAATAAGTATGATCAGATAATTCAAGAGCTTTCTAAAATGCTCCAGGCTGCTTTTCTAAAATGGGATACTAAAAAAAAAATTGGATTCATTACTTGTTTTATTGAAAATCTGAAATAATAAAATAAATGCAAACATAAAAGAAAATTAATCTATTCCTATTTCTAACTCAATGAAGGAAACATGACTAGGCATAGTCATACTTCCAATGTAACCATGTAAGCATTTTAATTCCTGCATGTATGTACATGTCAAACATTAGTAAAAATGAAAATATAATTAAATTACAAAAACTAAATCTGAAATGATAATGTATCTTTATTGTTAGTAGCTTATTCACCATTACCTTCTCTTCAAATGTTCTTTACAACTGAATTTCAATTGGATCATAGAAATCTGGATGGATTTCCATTATTGAGTTGGAGAGGTTTAAAAGAGAAGATGACAAGCCAGGTTGTAGCAATGGCTTTTCAGAAAAAATGGCCGGTGTGATTTTATTAGTGTTATGTTTAAGTGCTAAATTATTAACGATCTTCCGTGAATGAAAACTTTCTAAATGTATTTCAAATTAATCAATGAAAAACTGATGGAAGTCCGATAGATCCAACAGAAGATTATTAATTGAATTAGATTGTTGGTCATAAAGCAAAAATATACTCTCTTGTTTGCACAGCTCTTGAGAAGTAAGAAGTAATTGATAAGGAATGAACATCAATTGAAATCGTAAGTTTGATAACTTTTGATATTCACAATTATAATTTGGATCTTCGTTTTTCCCTTGAGGTAATACATCAATTGAATGTTCAATATTGAGCTTCTCAATATGCCAGCACAAAGTATCTAAAAATCTATGACTAAAAACAGAAAATAAATTTGAAGTTAAAAATAAATGTTGAAATAATAACAAAATTGAATGATATTTTACACTAGTATTAAAATTATTGTTATAACACAATTGGGAGTGACTTAAAGTAATTTCCTCTTCACAAGAATTGGGCAAAATAATGCAATTAGAATGATTGTTGATACCCACTTGTGAATTAGAGATAAATATATGACTTTGAATAGGAATGCGAGCTTGATCATCATATAAATCATAGATTGGAATGGTTTCTTAAACACTGAAATCATAAGTTTGAAAATGAGAACTATTTGGAACAATTTCTAAATTAGATTTTTCTTCATTTTCACATGTGATTATACTTTGATCACGAGGATTCAATTGTAAAGAAGACAAATCAATATCCTCAATGTCAAAGTAGTTATCATAAATGACCTCAAGACATTCATTAAGATTCTCTTCGATCTTATCCAATGTATCAAAACAAGAAGGAATATTAAGCTTATGTTTATTAATGTCCGGAGGAGTAGTCATTAATTGTTAAGGTCTCTATATTAATAGTATAGTCCATTATTTTTGTTAGTGTAACCCCATTATTGTTATTATTGTACCCTTATAACCCCCATATTGTTATTATTGCGCCCTTAAATTATTATTGTTAGGTTGGCTAGGATTACATTGTGGCCCCATGGAATCCTATATATAGAAAGGATGTTTTTTAATTTGAATCATCCGAGAATTGTTCATTCATGTAATGTATTGGAGGTTGCCCCCTCGAAGTGGCTTATTTCTAAGGCGTTGATATCTCTTTTCTTCTCTTTTTGTAGCTAGGTTCACAACATTTAGTATCAGAGCTTTGAGATTCTAGGGTTTTGCTACTCCAAACAGGTCATCGTGGAGTTTTCGCTATAACGTTGTTTCTATGAAGGTTCAGAATATAAAAATTTTAGAGTGAGAAGCCCAAATCCTATGGAACATCGTCGTAAAATTTTAGAGCTTTGTTTGCAATATGTTTGGAGATATGATTTGTTCAAGTTAGGTCATTTTGCAGGCTCCTAAATCTAACCTAGGCAGGTCATTGTGGTATTTTCGTAATAAATTTTTTTCTATGAAGGTTCAGAAGCTGAAATTTTTAGAGTACAAAGAAATAATCTTGAGGAACGTCATCGCAAAATTTCAGATATTCGTTCGCAATATTTTCGAAGATATGATCTGTGGAAGTTAGGGCTGTTTGAGGCTTTTGAATTTCATCTCAAAGAGGTGATCGTGGGAAAATCTTCATAGCTCTCTCTCTAAGCATCGGATTGGAATGATGTAAAAAGTGGCTGCAATCACATGGACTCTAGTTTTTGTTCTATCAATTTCAGAGCCAAAGGAGGAAACAATGACACGTAGCAAGTCATACAAGTTCGCTCTATTGAACCAGTCCAAAATTGGGTCATTGTGGGAGATTGGACATAAATTTTTCTTGAAGAATCCAAATCAAATTAGACCTATGGCATTTGAAAGAAGCTTTAGAGGGATACTACAAGGCTGAATTTTAGATATTGAGGATCCACAATTATAGAGATAATTCAATTTCAATATTGAGCTCCTCAAAATCAAGTAAAAGGTGTGTATTTTTTTCCGAATTGCATAAGTCTTGTTTGAAGAATCAAGTTGAATTGATTCCAAGGGAATATTGTAGAATAGATATAAGTATTGGATTCTAAAATGGCCCCTAAAAAGAATTCAACTCCCATTAAGCCTTTAGAAGGCTCTACTATGACTCATGAAGACGAAGAATGGCAACATGACATATCAAAACTACAAGAGCAAGTGCAACAAATTTGACTCTAGCAAAGGCTCAACAAAAAATGCAATGGAATTTTTTGAAGAAAGGCGTGGAATCTAAGATGGATGGTTTGAAGAATGGCATGGAATCTAAGATAAATGGCATGGAAGCTGGCATAGAATCTAATATGGATGACATGGAAGCTAATATCAATGAAAAAATGGAAAACATGAAGAATGATCTAAAAGAAAACATGGAAGGTTTGCAAAGTTGATACAAGAAATGTTTCCTAATGGTGAAAAGATAGTAGAGGAAACTCATGATGAGAACAAAATAAATGCTAATCGTGATTTCATAAACTCTAATGTCGGCGGGAAGAACCACCATATTCCAAAAATGGAATATGAGGAATTTTGATGGAAAGGATCCCGTAACATGGATACTATAGATGGAGCAATATTTTGATCTCAATAATGTGCAAAACACACAAAAGGTACGCATTGCAACTTTATATTTAGAAAAAAATACATTTGTATGGTATTGATGGCTTTGCTCTAGTAAAAAAATTGTCACTTGGTCAATTTTTATGGAGGAAATGATAGCACATTATGAGGATACAAAGAGAAACACCTTCTTTATCCAATTGATAAATCTCAAACAAAAGGGTTCAATGGTGGAGCACATTGAGGACATGGCATTGAGGACATCAGAAAATTTGAACATAAAGATGGCTTGAAATTCTAGAGGAACACATGATTGATGTCTTCATAGGGAATTTAAAGGATAACATCCAACATGACGTTCGGATTTGGGAACTTGATTCATTGGAGAAGGCATTCATGTTGGAAAGAAAAATTGAATGTAAAATTATGGCGACAAGGAAGCCTACCACTCACATCTATAAATATGGAAGTGTTGCTACTCCTAGACTTCCACAACCTACAAGTTTTAAACCACAACAATTGGAAGGGAAAAGAACAAAAGGGCTTTGCTACAATTGTGATAGAAAATACGCTAAAGGTCATAAGTGTGCTAAGAAGAAATTATTTTACATATATTGTGAAGAGGAGGAAGAAAATGAACAAGAGGATTACACCGGGAACCAACGCAAGAAGAGGAAGAAATGAGTACGACCATATCGTACAATGCATTGGCGAGGTACCAATCCTCAAACTCTGAAGATAGACGGACATATCAAGAAGAAAAAGGTAATAGTGTTGATTGATTCAAGTAGTACCCATAATTTTATTCATTGTAAGGTAGCCAAGGAATTGAATTGTTTCCTATACCCAGCACCAGAATGTCAAGTGATGGTTGCAAATGGAGGAACTATAAATTTCTCATGAAAATGTCATAATATCAAGCTAACCATGGGGGAATATGTATTGAATATTCCAATGCTTTCCATTCCTATGGGAGGTGATGATGGTGTACTAGGAGTACAATGGTTACAATCTTTGGGGATGGTAGCTTTTAATTTTCAAGAACGTTTCTTGAAATTTTTTTCAGAAGGAAAGGAAGTCGAATTACGGGGTATTGGAGGGAATCCGCGAAGGATAATAAGCTCTAATGTCATGACAAAGCTTATAAAGAAAGAACAAAAAGGCATAATTGCACAATTATTCTCACTAGAAGTTCCAACGTCAAAATCATCCATTTATGCAGATCTCAAAAAAGTCTTGGACAATCATTCCAAGGTTTTTGAAACTCCAAAAGGACTCCCACCTATTCGTGATCATGATCATGCTATTCATTTGATTCCAAGAAGTGTTCCTCCAAACATCAGGCCTTATAGATATCCTTATTTCCAAAAGAGCGAAATTGAACGTATGATTACAAAAATGTTAGAGGCGGGTATAATTCAACCTAGTCAAAGTTCTTTATCTGCTTCTGTAGTATTGCAACACAAGAAGGATGGATCATGGCACATGTGTCCGGATTATAGGGAGCTCAATAAGCTCACCATTAAAGATAAATTTCCCATTCCTGTGATTGATGAATTATTGGTTGAATTACATGGAGTAATTTATTTTACCAAATTGGATCTTCGTTCAGGGTTTCATCAAACTAGAATGAAGACTAAAGATATTCCAAAAACAACATTTTGAACTCACGAGGGTCATTATGAATTTTTGGTCATGGCTTTTGGCCTTACCAATGCACCTTCTACATTTCAAGGGTTGATGAATTCCATTTTCAAACCCTTCCTTAGAAAATTTGTGCTTGTATTTTTTGATGATATACTAATATACAACAAGTCTTGGAAGGATCATGTTCAATAGGTTGACAAGGTGCTCAAACTATTGCAGGAGAAACAATTATATGCAAAAACATCCAAATGTTTCTTTGGAGTACAATAGGTGGAATATCTGGCTCATATTGTATCTCACGAGGGTGTTGAGGTAGACCCTAACAAAATTAAAGCCATTAAGGAATGGAAAGTCCCCACAACCATAAAGAATTATGGGAGAATAGTAACACCTCTAACAACATTATTGAAGAAAGATGTACTTTCATGGACTCCTTAAGCAACTAAAGCCTTTGAACATCTTAAAGAGGCAATGTTCATAGCATCAATCTTAGCTATGCCAGAATTCACAAAAACCTTTATTGTGGAATGTGATGCCTCAAGAAATGGAATTGGTGTTGTTTTAATGCAAGAAGGAAGACCCGTTTCTTTTGAAAGTCATCCAATCAGAGGAAAGTATTTACAGAAACCTATTTATGAGAAGGAAATGTTAGCAATACTACATGCACTAAATAAATGGAGAACTTACCTATTGGGAAGACACTTCAATGTAAAAACTGATCATGATAGTCTTAAAAACTTTTTGGAACGAAGACTATCTTCGGAAGAGCAGCAAAAATGGGTCACAAAGATGTTGGGTTATGACTTTGAAATAATATACAATAAAGGGAAGCTAAATGTTGTTGCAGATGCACTCTCAAGAAAGAATGAAGAGGTTGAAGCATTTCTTTGTGCCATTTCTATTATCCAACTAGATTGGATAACCGAAGCAAGAGATGAATGGAAGAAGGACGAAGACGTGTGGACACTCATTAAAAATTTGCGACAATATCCTAGTACATCTGATAGATTTAGTTGGAAAAATTATTCCTTATGGTACAAAGATCGCATATATCTTTGTAATAATTCCAAACTAAAACAAAGATTATTTTGGAATTACACACTTCTCCTTTAGGAGGACACTCGGGATTTTTAAAAACTTACCACAGGGTGAAGAAAGAATTTTTTTGGGATGGCCTTAAATCTGAAATTCAAAATTTTGTGGTGGAATGTTTGTTTTTCCAGCAGAATAAAGTTGAGACAACTAAGACCTGGGGTCTTCTACAACCTTTATCCATTCCAAGTCAACGTTGGGAGGAGATTTCAATGGATTTTATCACAGGTTTACCTAAGTCCAAAGGAAAGAGTGTCATCATGGTGGTAGTTGATAGACTTACAAAATATGCGCACTTTTGTGCATTATCTCATCCATTTAAAGAAAGTACAGTTGCTACTACATCTATGGACAAAATTCAAAAGCTACATGGAAACCCAAGGGTTATTTTGAGCGACTGAGATCCCAGTTTTACTAGAAATTTTTGGATGGAGTTATCTTGTTGTTTGGGTACTCAATTAGCTCATATCTCATCTTATCATCCTCAATCCAATGGTCAAACTAGGATAGTAAATAAATGTTTGGAAGGATATCTTCGTTGTTTTGTATCTGATAGACAAACATAATGGGTCAAGTGGTTACCTCTAGCTGAATGGTGGTATAACACTTCCTTCCATACTGCAGCAAAAATTACCCCATTTATGGCACTTTATGGATATCATCCACCATCCATCACATCATATTTAAGATAAAATTCGAAGGTTCAAGTAGTGGAAGATCACATCGAGCATCAACAAGAAGTTCTCCAACTCTTAAAGGAAAACTTGAATTTGGCACAAAATCAAATGAAACAATAGGCAGATCAACATCGCAGCGAGAGAATTTTTGATGTAGGAGACTGGGTATTTTTATGGCTACAACCATACAAACAAATGTCCCTCAAGCAAGCTAAGAAATATAATAAATTATCACAAAAGTACTATGGTCCTTACAAGGTGTTGCAAAATATTGGTACTATGGCATACAAATTGGAGCTTCGTGCTTCTTCACGAGTGCTTCCAATTTTCCATGTTTCATGCTTAAAGAAGGTTATAGGTGAAAATATTCCAGTTCAAACAATATTTACAGAACTTGATGATGAAGGAAAACTCATATTGGAAACTGAAGTGGTCATGGAAACAAGAACTCGACATCTACGAAATTGATCAATTTCAGAGTATCTCATCAAGTGGAAGGACTTACCCACTGAAGATTCTACATGGGAGGATGAGATTTTTATACAGAAGCACCTAGAGCTACTCAAGCATTGAGGACAACACTTTTTTGAAGGAGAGGGGCATGTTAGGTCCCTATATTACTAGTATAGTCCCTTATTATTGTTAGTGTAACCCCCTTATCATTATTATTGTACCCTTGTAAACCTGGTATTGTTATTATTGTGCCCTTAAATTATTATTATTAGGTCGGCTAGGATTACATTGTGGCCCCACTAGGATTACATTGTGGCCCCATGGACTCCTATATATAGAAAGAAGGTTTTGTAATTTCAATCATCCAAGAATTTTTTATTCGTGTAATGTATTGGAGGTTTCCCCCTCGAAGTGGCTTATTTCTAAGGCGTTGATATCTCTTTTCTTCTCTTTTTTTAGCTGGGTTCACAACATTAATTAATTCTCTATCTTCATAAAAGCTAACTGGAAATTTATTTATATCATCCCCTCTATTTCCTGAAATATCTTCAATGTGAAAAGAGGTTAAATTACTATTAGAAAAATTGTCAGGATAAAGAGAAAAATATGAATCCGAAACAATGCATTTGAAAATATCTTCATTTGAAAACGCTGGTGTATTTTATTCATTGAAATTTTCAGATTTAAGATCATTTTATTGGTTACTTATGCTTTCTTGAAGAATTTTTCTTTTTTGTTCTAAATTTGGAATCTGTTCATCGTAAGAGAATTCAGAAATTTTTATAGCAGATTGCATAATATTGGAAACTTTAATCGCTGCTAATACTTGTTGGATTATGATCTGATTTTCTAATTCTAATAGATACTGATTTTTAGATTTCAAAGCGGTATCATCTTCAATATTTTTGCTAATATTTTATTGCGATTGATTAGTGAAATTTTCCAAGCTTCGCGACTGAGATTCATGGACATGTGAAGGTGCGCCTTGATCTTTCTCAATATTGTAAGAAATTGGCAGAAATTGAAGGAATTGATTATACAAAATAGAGGCCATTTCATCATCATTTGTTTGTACCTCCATATTGGAATTTTTACTTATGTCAATGAAGTTATAAGGAGATTGTTCAAATATTGAAATAATTTCACATTTATTATGAATGGAAGGAAGAGAGAAAATATGATCAAACCAATCTAATAATTCTTCTTTCGAAGGTTTATCTTCAATTTTAAATTTTAAACAATTTAAATGAAACCTGATGGTAAAATCAATTAAAGACTCACCTTGAAACCTTTGTAGATATTCAAAATCATCACATACCTGTTCGTAGATATATCCATCAAATTTGGAAAGGAAGATTGTAATAAATTGTTCGCAAGTGTGGATTGAGGTAACTGGAAGTGATTTACACCAGTTTCTCGATTTTGCGAGGAATGTAAGAGTAAATATCCTGCATAAAATATCTTCATCAATTTCATGAAAAGTAGAATTTGAAAATTTTTGAATGAAATGTAAAGTACGATAAAATGCAAAAATATTCATCTTACCATTAAGTTTTACAAGGGACAAGGGTCTTACTATATCTGGTGGAGTATTGGAAGATGCTCATCCAGAAATACAACTCCAAATTGGAAGTTTTAAAGTAGCCATTATAATAAAAACAAGATATTAGAATAAAAAGAATCCAAAGGAAAAAAATTCTCAAGCCCTTCTTCTAGCGCCAAAATGTTGAGGCCTCAAAATTCATTACAACAACATGGGGGATGACCACCTGGTCTGGACCTTAAGGCAGTTCATTTTCCGTTTGGAATAGTGGCTCCAACAAGTTTACCTAGGTCCAGATACCTTCTCTCAATCTCCATTGATTTAAAATAATACTTTTATCTATCATTGGGAAAGAGACATCAGATCATTTCTCTTGCAGATCGGATAATAAAGTGATCCTTAAGCTAATTTGGGCTTAGCCAAGCCCCAACTAAATTTTTTCCTCTTTGGGAAGATTAATTTTTTTAGGATGTACAATTTAATGTAAATGCAATATTATTCTAAGATGCAAGAAAAAGAAACTATTTTAATCCTATCTCAATTATGTAGAAATAGATCCATACCAACTGAGAGCAAGATGTTTTAAATATTTCAGATTTAAATATGTTTCTTTTAAATAAATATCAAGCTAACAAAGTAGTTCAATTAACTGATATTGTGAATACCAAACGCATTCTACCTAGAGACCTTTTAACTGAAATAATCAATTAACAACAGTCATGAAATAGTTCTCAAAATGATACTGATAGTTCACAACATATCACTATTCAATAAATCAATTTTATAAGACATATTTTTGAGTAAATAGTTACTCAAAAATCGTAATTAAGCCCATAAGTGTAGAGACAAATAATAACATAAATTGAGGTAAATTACTCCTACCGACAAAAATGCACAAGTATGTGAGTAAATTGGCATATTCCAATTATCATAAAATGAAACCATCATTTAAAATAATAGTATTATAAATACCAATTTATTAAGTCCATTTCTCCAACTTCAGTCTCTAACAGTCTTTGAAAACTCCTGAACTTCTACTTTCAAAGTCATAGCTACAGTAGTGCAAGACTGTGTTCATTATACACAACTCAGAATGTAAAAGAAAAACCTCAATAATCTTCAAATCTGAGATTCCTCTCCTCTCACCCTACACCTCTAAATCCTATAGACAATAGTGCCATCAATAATTCCAGAATTGCAGAGGAGAGAAGCCCTTATTACATTTTGATATCTACTATTTATAAAATTTACAAAAGGATTTGTTCATAGGAAAGTTTACTTGAAGAGTGGTTTTTCTCCACCAATTATAATTGGTTCAAAATAATATTTTCAATTTTTGGAGCCTTCCCATTGATTGAGATCTTCTTCTTCTCATCTCCTCAACTGTTTTTCTGCAAAACAAATTGAAAACAAAATTAAAATGCAAAAATAAAATCAAAATATTAAATCTAGAAATTAAAATAAATCCAATTAAGACTTAATTAAATAAATAATTGAAAGGAAATATAAGCTTTCTTTTGATGTCTGTGCTGATCTAATTGGCCAAAGATAACATAGAGGAATGGATCTACACTCATAAGAAGTTGTAGCAGATTTAAAATGCAAAAAATAAAACTCAGAAAATTAGTTTTGTTGAAAAATTTGTAGCTTGATCTTTTGCTGAATTTTAGACCCAATAAATAATAATATGGAAATGAAACCTCTTCAGGAGTAATCTCCATCATTTTATATTTACAATGAGTTGTCTTGAGCCTTATTTGGCCAAGTAAAACTCCATTTATGAGCCTTTAAAGTTGTTACATAAAAATTGCCAAAAATCTGGAATTTTTGTTGCTTGGGCTAAAAAAAATCAAATGTTTAAATTAAATTATAATCACAAATTATATTATGATATTTAATTAATTAATTATAATTAATTTCAATTATATTATTCATCTAATTTAGTTATAATCTAATTCCAAATTAAGTTATAATTAATTTATAATTACATTATTAATTTTAATAAAAACTAATTGAAAAATACAATTAAACTAATTAATAAAAAAAATGATTTATTGATTAATTAAAATATTAAAATATTTTATTAATATTATAATTAAAATTATATTAAAATTATAATTAAAATATTATAATTAAAATATAATACTAATTATAATATTATATAATATAATTTATTTTAATTAATAATTCAAAAAATATAAAAAATGCACACCACATCAGAGAGAGAGGAGGAGTGGAGGGAGAGTATGGAGTGATAAGGGGGTTATAGAGGATGGAATGTAGGTAAAAGAAAGTGATGTGGTTGGTAGAGGTGAGGCCAATCACAATTGCAAAGTCAAAACTTATCGTAAACCGCACTTAGAGATGGGTAGTGATGAATGTTCAGTAATAAAAGGTAAGATATGCGATGTGCATTGGGACTGAAGGAGTGGTAGGTAGGTAACGTGGTAGGGAGGGACCAAATCGTAAATTGCAAAGTTAAAGTTTTATCGCAAATTGCAGTTAGAGACGGTTAGCGGTAAATGATTTCGCAATAAAACAATAAGATATGTGAGGTGAGTGATGTGGCAGGTCCCATATAATATTGCATCGGCTTTTTGGAAAGAGAACATATGAATGTGGTGAATATTTCTATGATGGTTGATATGCGAAAAGGTAAGGGGTTCTACCAATCGGTTTTAAGCGGTGGGTTGTAATGTATAATATGGTAAGGTTAATGTTATGTAACATGACTGTTCGGTGGTTGGGCAGAGCTATAATCATTAAAATGTATAAGTTAACTAAAAAAAATAAAAAGTTTGGATATTTGGGAAAAAGGTGAAAATAGTAAAAACGAACTAAAGGTTTAATATTTACAATGAATGACTATTTTAACTATGAGAATTGAAATATTGGTACATTTATACATTTTTAACCTAAGCGAGAAAATAATCATAAATTTAAAGGAGATCCATTTACAAACCGTTTGAACAAATGAAGTGAAACAAGTATAATTGGAAAGCTTATGAAAAACCAGATTCAATGAAATAATCAGAATATAAATCTGATAAAAATGAAAAATTACAAAATTACAAAATAATTAACTTAATCAAATTCCTAAAAGGTGTTTAGCAAAGAATTTTGTAGAAATGGTCTCCATTATTTGAAGTACATAAGTTAAAAATAGGGGGGGGGGGGTTGTGTTTTACCACAATACAACCACATGTAGTCCAATGGCCTTCTTGACGCATGAGACATGCAAAATGTTATGGATCTTGCTTCCAACAGGAAGCTCTACCTCATATGCTACTTCTCCAACACGACGGATCACCCTGTATGGTCCATAGAATCGAGGTTTGAGATTCTCAGTTCCTTTCTCCTTGACTGTAGATTGTCTATATGGTTGAAGATGAAGATAGACCAAATATTCTACCTCAAGCTACCTCTCTATACAACCACGGTCTACATATATTTTCTGTTGGTTTTGTGTTATAGCAATGTTGTCTTTGAGGGCCCGGAGTATATCCTGACTCTCTTGAATCCACTCCTTTGCTCTAGGAGATTTGCTTGCCCCAAACATCACATCAGAAAATGAAAGTGCATCATACCCATAAAGGGATTGAAATGGGGCCATGCTAATGGACATATGAAAAGTTGTGTTGTAGCAATATTCCCCCAAATGGTGCCAACACATCCATGATAGTTGCTAGCCCGAAACATAGTTCCTCAAGTATCCTTCCAACCACTTGTTCACTATTTCATTTTTTTCATCGCTTTGTGGGTGATATTTGGGACTTGGTGTAAACTGAGTACCCACTAACCGAAAAAACTCTTTCCAAAAGCCACCCATGAAGAGGTTATCCCAATCATTGACTATGGTCGTCGGGAGACCATGGAGTCTAAACACATCCCTAATAAAATCCCAGCTACCTGTGAAGTATTATATCATGTAGAAATAAAAAAGAAATGTGAATATTTTGTTAGTCGATCAGCAACTACGAAGATACAATCCTTACCCCAAACTATAGGTCGACCGGTGATGAAGTCCATGGAAATACTCTCCCATTTCCCATCCGAAATAGGGAATGGCTACAATAATCCTGCAGGATGGTTGTGCTCTCCTTTGTTCTGTTGACAAACTATGCACTCCTTAATGTGTTGGAGTACATCCTCCTTGAGACCCTTCCATGAGAATCTCTCCCGAATAGCCCGATAAGTCTTGGTGAATCCTTGATTCCCTCTAAGTAGGGAATCATGTGATGCCTACAAAATATTCTCCTTGATATTAGAATATTAAGCCAAGAAGACCCTATATCAGTAATAGATGACCTCATCCATCACTCTATACCTCTCGTTAATCACCAATCCATTTAGGATCTCACATGCAAAGTGGTCTTTGGATTATTCTACTAACAACTGAGCCTTCCAATCTGCATCCATGCTCATCAAGGACAACGTTGTTGGCCTCCTAGATAGAGCATCTGCCACTACATTGTTCTTCCCTTTAACATATTCAATGTCAAAGTCATATGCTTGGATCTTACTCACCCATTCTTGATGCCTCTCCTAAAACTGCTTCTGCTCAAGAAATAATCAGAGACTATTATGATCAGTCTTCACTCGGAATCTATTTCTCACCAAATATTGCCAGAAATTGGCTAAAACATGCATAATAACCAGCATCTCCTTATCATATATGGGGTATAGTCTCTCATGTGGCAGCAACATCTGGCTTTCAAAAGCTATGGGGTGTCCCCCTTGCATCAATACTGCCCCAATTCCTTCCCCTGAAGCGTCACATTACAACACAAATGGTTGGGTAAAATCAGGTAGGACCAATATTGGCCAGCTACTCATCACTTCCTTGAGTTTTCAAAAACTATCTGCACTGTGGGTGTCCAACCAAAAGCTCCCTTCTTGGTTAGATCTGTAAGTGGTGGTGCTAGTTGAGAGAACCCTTTTACAAACTTTCGGTAATAGGTAGATATGCCTACAAACCCCTGAAGTTCTATCACATTCTTTGGCTTGGGCCAATCTATAATAGCACAGACCTTTTCTTCATGGACTCTTACCCCATCCACTCCAATGATATGGCCCAAGTAAGGAATCTTTGTGAGTCCAAACTCACACTTGGAGAGCTTAGCATAGAATTGTTTCTCCTTAAGAATACACAATACTTCCTCAATATGTTGTAAATACTCCTCCCATGTGTGGCTATAAATAAGAATGTCATGAAAGAAGACCAATACAAACTTCCTCGAGTGACTACAGAAGATGTGGTTCATACAAAATTGGAATGTTGTTGGAGCATTGGTTGGCCCAAAAGGCATTACCAAAAAATCAAAATTCCCATAGTGACATCGGAATGTTGTCTTGGGGATATCTTGATCCCTCACCTTGATTTGATGATACCTTGATCTGAAATCAATCTTCAAAAAATATTTGGACCCTCTTAGTTCATCCATCAATTCATCGATCCTGGGAATTGGGTACCTGTTCTTCATGGTCTTCTTGTTCAATGCTCTACAATCAGTGCACATTCTCAATGTACCATCTTTCTTCTTCACCAAGACCACTGAAGAGGAAAAAGGACTAGTGCTCGGCTGGATAAGTCCTAAAGCCGAAAGCTCTTGAATGGCCTTTTCAATCTCATCTCTATAGGCTTTGGGATGCCTATAGGGTGTGGTGATCACTGCTTGGATCCCTTGTTCCAACTCAATAGTGTGCTCAAAACCTCTGTTAGGAGGTTTCCCAGGTGGAATATCAAAAAATACTGTAGAATATAGGTCCAAAATATATTTTACATCTGGATGTACTGATGAATCCTTACTTCTAGCTTCTGACAAGCATAGTTCTATTGCCCATTCTATGTCCCCTCTACACAAATATGCTTCCATCCTGTGGGTTGAGGCAATCTGGGGGGGATAGATGTGTATGCCTTCGATTTTCTAATGTTTACCACTCCCCTTTTCTATCCACTCCATCTCTAAGGTTTACCAATCAATGGTAACCTTCACTAAGGTGATTAACCACTGGACACCCAATATCACATTGGTTTCTAGAACATAAACCACAAAGAAGTGGTCTATCAATATGTAGGTTCCCATAGTGATGGTTAATGCTGGAACATATTTGGCACACTACATGGTTCTAGCTCCTATAAAAAAAACTGAGAACCCCTCAAAGTCTTATATGTGAATACCCTCCTTTGCACCAAATGTGTATCAATAAAGTTATCGGTAGCTCCACTATATACCAATAATGATACTCTTTGTCCCATAATAGTGCCTCTGAATCTCAAGTTTAGATACTTGGGAACTCCTCTCAAAGCTGCAAGAGTCCCTCCCATTGGAGCAAATGCCTTTACTTCATCTTCTGTGGGTGGTGCACCTCCTCCTTATCAGAAAATATCTCAATGCAACGTGCTTTCCCGACAATACATTGGTGATTTGGTACCCATGGATCCCGACAAGTGAAATAATTTTTTTTCTTTCTTAGATCTCTCTGATCATTATCAAGAGATGTCTTCTCCTAATTCTCCCTTGGGCAGGAAGAGATATTTTCCAAAAATGGTGCTTTGGCCTTAGGAAAATCATGCTGCAAATCTCTAGCCTTCTCCATAGCTTCTTAGAGTGTGGTTGGTCTATTGGATTTCACCAACCCATGAAATGGTTCAACCATCCCATCAATAAACATGCATATTCTCCAGTTCATAGTGAGTTCAGATACCATAAAAGAATGCGTCAAAAACTCATAGATATAAGTTTCTAAATCTCCCAATTGCTTGAGCTTGGTTAGCTCAACAAAGTGAGCCTCTGGATCCCTGGGATCAAATCTCTTCACCAACCTCTTGGTGAAGTCTGAATATGAGGTGATAGTAGCATGACCAAGTGTAGATATCCCATGGAACCACCAGTGATGTGCCTCACCTTCTAGGTACAACGCTGCTACTTTGATAGCCCCCACTTCAAGAACTTTTTTGGGTTGGAAATAAGTATCCAACTTCTCTACCCAAGCCTTGGCAGTGCACTTGTGTGATCCATCTTAAGAGGGAAAAAAGAACCTGCCCAAACTGCACTGTATATCTGAGTTCTACATATACCCTCCCATTTTATGGTGTTTTAAGGATCTCCTACCATCCTTGATCTGACATAATTCTTGAAAGTTAAAATGTTCTTTGAATCTTCGGGATTGAGATTCATATTCCACAAAATAATCACCAAGAGTTTCTTCCCTCAAGGGCCTTTGTTCCTCACCTTCCAAATATAGGAATGTGGGCATAGTGGAGGGTTGTGAAGAAGGTTGTGCTAATATTTTCTCCCTCCACAAATGTGAGGTTTCGGAGCTTTGTCCTTGGTGAAACCCTCTAGGGGATTCCTTTTGTCTTTCAAATCTCATATCTTTGATATCTTTGGCAATGTCCTGCATAGTCTGAAGGAGAGGTTTTTGGATCTCTCTCTCCTCCATGGATATAGATGTATTTTACCCACAAGGCAAGCCAATATCATAGCTCTGATACCACTGTAATATTCCTATTTAGGAAAATCAACAATATAGGGACCAAAAATACATTTTTTAGAAAAGTACGCTATAAAAGTCAAGAAAAGCCCATGGATCCATTATTTTATGTATTATAGATCCAAATATCTAATGGGATCAGAAAAAAATCATTCTATCTTAGTTAAACAGATCTTTATAAGCCCAATACAGCCAAAAAACACTAAAACCCCATGACTATTGCAACACAGAAATTCTGAAGCATGTGACAACCTAGTTTAATGAGGGTTTCTACTATAGAAATATAGAAACAAATGGATCTACTAATATTTTACTAAACAAGCTGAAAAATGGAGATGTAGTCTCTTACAAAATCTGAAGATAACCCAGCAAGGGTTTCTTGAAAGGCATGCGATACAAAAAGTATATACATCATATTTGTGGATGAATCATGCTGTATGACTGAAGCTCTGCATATGTATGGCTTAAAATACAAATAAATGGTTGAATATTCTCCTTACTAGCTTCCGGGTGAAAGGTTGATCCTTCCACTAGGAAACTAGCTCATCAACAGGGGTTTTAACCCTTTCACTGCAACACCATGAAAAATAACACAGTTTTTCAAGGATATTGAGATGTGGTTGTAGGTGATTGCTTGGCCCAATGCCGGATGGTGGAAATAAATCCCAAAACACTCCTCTCAGATTTCTTCACAAATTCCTCCAAGGAAGAGTGTGGAATTCCTGTATGAGAATACCTTTGTACTAAATAGTACAACAAACCTAGCTAAATAGCTTAAGCATGCAATAAATTACAAGACTTAAACATAAAAAAATATTTTGAATGTCTCTCATGGCTTCCATCCCTTCCCTTATATTCTTGGTGAGCTTCCTCACCATTAGCCCCACTCATTTATAAGGTTACTTCCATGCAAAGACTCCCCCTCCAAAACTGTGTTTTTCCTATTAGCTCCAATCTCTTCTTTGGCAGTGTTGTTGATTTGGTCAACCTTGACCTAGTCCAAATGCATTTTTTCCTTTCACACCGAAGGTGCCTTTATTTTTTCTATCTAAACTGATCCACATTCACACTGGAAGTGTTTTATTCATACTAAAGATATTTAAGGGTCTCCTTACCCCATTTATTATTCTAGACTAAAAATAGAAGCAACATATAATATTCAAACTAGCAATAAGCTAATTGGGAATATTACAATTGAGATCAAGATATTGCTCCATCTATAGTATCCATGTTACGGGATCCTTGCCATCAAACTTCCTGATATCCATCTTTGGAATATGGTGGTTATTAAATCCAACATTAGAGTTTATGAAATCGCGATTAACATTTATTTTGTTCGCATCATGAGTATCCTCTACTGTCTTATCGCCATTAGGTATCATTTCTTGTATTAACCTTGTCATCAAGCCTTCAATGTCTTCTTTTAGATCATTTTTCATGTATTCCATGTTGACTTTCATTTTTTCATCGATCTTAGCTTCCATGTCATCCATCTTAGCTTCCATGCCAGCTTCCATGGTATCCATTTTAGCTTCCATGCCATTCTTCAAACCATCCATACCTTTCTTCAAACCATCCATCTTAGCTTCCACGCCTTTCTTCAAAACTTCCATCTCATTTTTTGTTTCTCTTTGCGAGAGAAAAATTTGGTGCACTTTCTTTTGTAATTTTGATATGTCATGATGTGCTTCTTCCACTTCATGAGTCACAGTAAAGCCTTCTTAAGGCTGAATGAGTGCTGAAATATTTTTAGGTGGCATTTAAGATCCCAAATTTGATATCTATGCTTCAATATGCCCTTCGAATCACTTCAAACTAATTTTTCACACAAGACTTCTGCAATTGGAAAAAAGAAATACACACATTTTTCTTGCATTTGAGGAGCTCGATATTGAAACCAAATTATATATGTGATTTCGGACCTTCAATATCTAAAATTTGGCCATGTAGTATTCCTTTAAATCTTCTTTCGAATGCCACATGTCTGACCCGATTTGGATTCTTCAAGGAAAAGTTATGCCCAATCTCTCACAATGACCTAATTATGTAATGGTTCAGTGGAGAAAATTTGTACGATGTGCCACGTGTCACTATTTCTGCCTTTAGATCTGAAATTGATACAAAGAAAAGTAAATTCCATGTACTTACGGCCACTTTTTACATAATTCCAATCGACGCTCAGACAAAGAGTTATGACAATTTTCCTACGGTCACCTCTTTGAGATGAAATTCAGAAGCCTAAAAACACCCTAATTTCCACCAATCATATATCCTAAAATATTTTGAACCAAGATATGAATTTTTACAAGACGTTCCTCAAGAATTCGGCTTCGCTCTATAGAAATTTCAACTTCCGCACCTTCATAGAAAACGCGTTATAGTGTAAATTCCATGATGACCTATTTTAGGTGAAATTCAGGAGCCTGAAAAATCCATAAATTTCGTAGATCATATCTCCAAAAATGTTGCGAAAAAACATTTGAAATTTTGACGAGGTGTTCCTCTGGATTTCGGCTTCCCTTTGTAAAAATTTCAGCTTCTGAACCTTCGTAGAAAAAATGTTATAGCAAAAATACCATGATGACCTATTTGGAACAGTGAAACCCTAGAATCCAAAGCTTTAATACCAAATGTTATGAAAGCAAATCCAAAAAAAGAATAAAAGAGACATAAAAGCCTTAGAAAAAGCCACTTCGAGGGGGAAACCTCCAAATACATTACATACATGAACAATTCTTGGACGATACAAATGACCAAAACCTTCTCCTATATATAGGATTCCATGGGGCCACAATATAATCCTATCTAACCTAACAATAATAATGTAAGCGCACAATAATAACAATATTGGGGTTACAGGGGTACAAAAATAACAATAAGGGGGTTACACTAACAAGAAAAAGGGACTATACTAATAATATAGGGACCTAACAGAAATCCTGAAAACGGTTGAATTTTAAATGGGATAAGAAATTCTACATTCTCCAAACGAAATCAATGAGGTTGGAATCACTCTTACACATCCTGAAACAATTAATCGTAATGTTTTTAAATTTCATTTATTTTTCCTTAAAAAAGAAAGATAAATGAAATGCTAAAACGTTACCATTAATTGCTAGCATTTTTGGTGCACTCTGACAGTAAAACCGTCTTTGTAATGCCATATATCTCTGCATAGTTTATTATCTCTAATAATTTTATGAAGCTAAATAATAACTTGAGGCAGGAGACATGCTAAAAATCTTTTTGCGAAGGATGGGAATCCAATGTTTTACATCTCACAATAGTTTGGTTGACATGCCAACCTGTATCATGTGAAAGAGCTACCCAAACTTTAACATCATTAAATCTACATGAAGTACTGTAATGCTTTGTAGCACACATTGACATAAAAAAGTTATATAAACTATTTAAAAATCAAACTAAAATCAAAATTAAAGAGCTATAAGCATTAGTTTGATAGAAGCTTAGTTGTATGAATACTCGATGGTGCTTTGTAACTTTAATACAAATGATGAATCTTGTTTAATGACTACAGGCTCTGATGATGTCAGAGTATCCATTTTTTTGTCCAACTTTAAATTTTCCATTCTGTTAAATGTGTGAAGTGTTTTCTCCAAAATTCATTGAAATTTGGCAATGTTTGTAGAAGAGGGTTCTTCTGGTCTAGTCTCTGGGCCAATAGCTACTGGTAAAGAAGATATTTCTAGGTAATTGTAACCTTTTTCCCCGATGACATATCACAAGATTCTTACTTCTAAATTTAGGATATTCCCTTACACATTTTATTACATCTACGTCACTCCAATTTCCAATTGGGCATAGGTGAAGATTTTTGTAACTCCCATATTACTTATGCACACAACACTCTCATTAAAACACCTAGCATGCACATTTAATAGTTAAAATGTAGAGTATTTGGCACCATTAAACTTGACACTAGTCTGAGAATCTAATACCATACTAAGAGCATATTTATTCTATGAGAGTTTACCATGCATTTACAACCACATTTTTTCTTAAGGGTGAAAGTAGTTATGTGTCTCATAACTTTTTCTAAAGGACAAATGTCCATTTCATACAACAGAGGTAAGCTTAAAATGCTTGTTCTATAGCTAAAAGTATTGTTATGACATTGTTCCCAACTTTAAGCCTTTTGTTGAAGGGCTTCAAAAGGATGTAAAAGTGATTTAGTGGGTCATAATGTTGAATGCTAGGTATTCTTGTGTGATTATTTTCCCAGCATGCTCCTACTAAATGAAAAGGGTTTTTTTATGTTTATTGTTTAGGGAAAATATTGTAATAGCAACACTAGTTCAAAAATGCTAAAAGGTCACTTTCTTGTTAATTTGACTATGAATAACTCTTTTACAAAGCAATATTTCTTACCTCTATTTATGTTAGTGGTTCGCTAAGAAATTTTATACAATTTGTTCTTTAAAGGGTGCTAGCTCAATGGAAGAGCACCTTCTTTACAAGTAAGAGGTTGGTGGTTTGATTCCATAGTGCCCTTATATTCATAGGGAATGGCGGCGATAAGTTTTTGGTGACAAATTCTCATTTGACCATCACCAATGAGGTTATGGTGACATTTTTCGACACTCACCAAAATATGAAATGGTGATGGTCAACAAACACCACCATATATACGCATCAATAGTGAATACCATGAAAGGTTCATCACGATAAATCATTGTTGTTGGTATGAAATGGTGAGGGTCATTGTTTGTTATTATAGTCATTATTCGTGACAGACCTTGATGTCACCAATGATCTTATCATGACATTTTTTGACACTCGCCAAATATGGATTTATATGTATGCACCAATACTGACTGCCATGAAAGGTCCATCACCAAAAATCATTGTTGTTCATATGAAATGGTGATGGTCACTATCCATCATTATAATCAATATTCATGACGAACCTTGAATGTCACCACAACACATATTTTTAGCGGCACCACCTTTGGTGATGTTCAGGTTTTTGGTGACAGAGGCTATTTTCCATCACCATTTTTCATATGAAATGGTGACGGTCACTATCCTTCATTATAAACCATTATTGGTGGCAGAACTTGAATGTCACCACAACACCTTTACTTTCGGCAAAGCCACCTTTGGTGACGTTCAATTTTTGGTGACGAAAGCTATTTTGACCCACACCAATGAGCTTATGGTGACATTTTTTGCCCCTCACCAATTTCTTTTTTTCTTGTAGTGTTTCCTTGATTATGTAGCTCCCTCAATTGATGTTGAGCTTCAATAGTAAATTTTGATTGAGTACAGGTCCTTTCTAATGATGAACTTAAATAATGAACTTGATTGAGTACAGGTCTTTTCTGAGGATGAACTTGAATACTAAAATGATTGGCTATAGGACCCTTCTGAGATGAACATGAATAGTGAATTTATTGATGAACATTATTGGTTGTTCTTTGTATACAGGTCCATTTTCAAAGAAATGTTATGTTTACCCTCAAGTATTTTTAAGCAACAATATTTGACTCATATATTTTCAGGTCCCTTTGTGATGTTTATGCTTATCATGTTCAGGTCCCTTTGTAACAATTATTTGTGTTGAATTCTTAGGTCCCTTGGAATTTAAGTTGTTTCCATATCAAGTTGAACAGTATGTTGAGTTGCTCAACTTTTTAAAAAGCAAATGCACTTGTTTTATTTTGTCTTCCCCCTTTCTTATTTTAAGACTTGTCCTCAAGTTTTGAAATTGGAGGATAGAATGTCAACCTGAAACATAAAGTGAATTAAAAACACAATTGTTTTTAAAGGAATTCATGATAGCCAAATGACTTCGTTTTCCAATATGAATTCGTATTTGTACTGTGCCAGAAATATGGATTTTCAAAGCCGAATTTATTTATTATTTTTTCTATTTTTCTCTTTTTTTATATGGATGTGAGGTATAATGGAGTAGTGAAGAATGGAGATATTATGAAATTAAGATAGCTTGAATTCATGTTCTAAGAGAAGATGGATAGATAGATAATAGATCTGAACTTCAACATGAATGATTACAGAGCTTAGCATAAAATATGGAAGATGAGGGACATCATGAACAATATAGCTTATGAAAGGCTTATTAGGAAATGGATGTGACTTGTCATGGTATAGAACTTAAATTCTTCTTCTGATGATTAGCTTCATGTCTTTTTACTTAATTCATCTTGTAAGATTGTTGGTGTTGTTGGTCAGCAACTGAAAGAAAGCTTCAAGAGTTTTCAGTTTCATTGGATGAACTCATCATCGAGTGAATTTTCACTTTTCCTTAATTTGAAAATTTGTATTTGATATTATAAAATATGAATTTAAATATTGACCCTGAAAATCCTTGATCCATGGACTTCACCCATTAAATCATCCTGTGACCTACAAAAACATAACACTTGCATACAATAAAATATTAGATGATGGAGGAAGATATGTGTACAGTGTCTCTTCTTCCAATAAATATGTAAAATAATTATTGAAAAAGAAGTCCAAATATGATATACAAATAAAATGCATATGTTTACCCCTTGAGGAATGGTAGCCAAGCTAACCTCCTAGTGGTATTTTGTTCCAGAAATATTTGTTCTATGTCCAATTAGAGTGATTCCAAAGTCAATTTGAATTGAATTCATATGGATACTTCGAGTACAAGCAATTTTTCAAAATGGTTTAAATTGATATGCTAAAAATTTTGAGAAGTACCATGCTTGATAAAGTTTCTTGTGATTTTTTTTACTAGATCAAGAACCATTATTTGGAGTTTAACTCTTTCGTTAAATATTGGATCAATTTTATTACAATATAAGATTAAATTAGATTATTATTTTTTTCTATCCAGTAGAAACACACTTTAAAAACACTAAGGTTTGATATCACAAAATTTCTGATGAACAGACCTACAAGGCAAAGTTTTACTATGTTGATTTAAAGACATGCAATCACTAAATGTGGCATAAAAATTGTATTTGACCTTAAAATATGATGATTAAAATTGTGTCATAAACTATACTTACATATATATCTCCCTTAGAAACAGGTCTTTAAACTAATATGATTTGGTATGTGAAATATGTCAATGAACAATCAAGACCTAAAATTTTCACCATGGAGATTATTCGACAAGCAGTTATTATTTTGGTCATAATGTTTCCATATGGTGTCAGATTGAGGTGATTCAAATTGATTTGGAAACTATATTCCAAGGGATATATTACCTATACATATTGTGTAAAAATGTTTCCATTAGACCCATCGAATCACGGTTTTACTAACTCTATCCTCAAAATTTCACTTGATGCCTAGCATTTATTTTGATCATGTTTTTTTTTTATTTGTGATCCATATTGAAAATTTCAAAATGGGTTTAAAAACTAGATTTCAAGAGATATATTGTTTAAAAACATGCTTTTAAATTATCCTATATGGATACCCAAAATAGGATTGTTCTTACTAATTTTTACCATAAAATCCTTCCAAATGAATATTGAACAATGATTTAAAGAATTATTCATGAGAGTTTGAACCAAAAGTATTATTGGGAACTCATTTTACCTATTTATTTATTTATTCTATTATATCCTACTATATTGTAGAAAAGTAAGGCATTCTCTCAAGTATAAGGGAATTTAAAATAAATTTATTTGCGTAACCAAATCATAAGTAGACTCACATCTACATTTGAAAAATATACCTTAATGAATGCTTGGACATGAAAAACTAGTTGATCATAAAGATTTGATGCTAAATAATGTTGAAAAATGGAGTGGTGTTGTGACTTGATGACTTTTTGAAACCAATATTGAGTATGATCTTTAAATCCTTGATTATCCTCAACTGTTATAGCACAAAGTTCTTCTTGTGGAACTTGTTCAAAATAATGAATGCACAAGGGATATTGTGAAACATATTATACATATTCTTCAATTTCTAGCTCTATTGTTTGAACTTCATTGCATGTGCATTAACTAGAACAAACTTCTGGATTCTCTTTTTGTGAATCCTCTTCACGGATGATTTGTTCCTATGGTTTATTTTGAAATGAAGATTCATCTGTAGTGACCATTCTAAATTGTGGACACAGATTTGAGAAGATATTTGTGGTGGCATACCCTCCCCTAAATGACTTCTTTAACATCATTTTTTGTAGATCTTGTTTTGCAAATGGAATTTGTAGTTATTGATTTTTTATTTTTATTTTTAATGGTTGGGGGGTTTGTTTAAGAGATCCACCTTTCTAATTTATATCTCTAAGCATGAATAACCATAATGAAAAGTTCTATTTTTATTTTTTTGTTGTTTTTGTTTTTCTTATTATATGTTTTCTAAACAAACTTCCTAACTGGCTCTATCTAAGCGTACTTCCCCGGAAATAACGCCAAAAATGTCAATCTAATTTATTAAGTTGAATTAGAGAATATGTTTTAATTATCAATCCGTGTTGGTAGACTTAGAATCAAACAAAAGTCTATGGATTCTTATATTAAACTAGTGTAGGAAGTAGTTTGTTATATGAAAATAATGGAAATGCATATTACAAATATAAATTATTGAAAATAAAGCATTGAAATTTTGATCTAAAAGAAAATGTGAAAATATTTTATTTAGAGCATAGTCAACAAGAAAGAGGCTCTAACTTAGAGGTACTGACTGTCCTTTCTCATTGTTTATATTACAATAAAACCAATGCCATCAAAAGGCATAACACAATTAATTCAAGAAAGAAATAAATATTAAATGCATAAACACAATTTCCAGTTCAATTCTTAGCTCCCAAGGAAGAGGATGTAACTTAGATTCCTTGGTTCACCTTAACTACTTAAACCAATTACTGAAAGGAAATCATTTCAGAAAAATAAATGAACATGGCATACAATTAGTATACTCAGAAAATATTAACAAGAAACTATAAAAGGAAATGTTCAAAAATCTAAGATATTCACAATTATGCACAAAAATACACTGCAATGTACTTATCTTAGAATGGGGACCCTCCACCTTTTATTTGTATACTTGAATACTATTAGATATAGTATATCATCATTCAAATTCCATGACAAGAACAAAAAGAAATATAAGAAAAGTTTTTAAAATTATATTAAAAAATATAGAAGCCTCAATAATCACAATAAATCTTCACAATTGCTAAATAGATGTGCTTAAATATGCTAAAATCATAACAAGGTAAAAAAAAATGGACGTAACAACCATTAGGAGTTGTGATCCACCTAATATGGTTGAACGCATCCCTTCTGTTGCACAAAATATGGGAAGATTCAACAAAATCACAAAATTGCCCCTTAAATCATGGGATTTTTTGGGTGACTGATCAAGTTTGACCAGCTTTGATCGGGCCTATTACGACTCATCTGGACTATGCTGATAGAATTATATCCATAATTGGTTCCCATACCTCTTGAATCTATCTTCAGTTTGTTCCCATGTGTCATGCACATACGAGTTCAATAAAACCATTACGGGAATTTTGTTTGACTCAAAAATAAATTTTAATGCCCAATTTTTACTAAAAATTCTAAAAGTTAAAAGACATTATTATTTTACCTTAATGAGAAAAATAGGAAAAAAATATTAAAAATATGACCATGGTATGATGGTAAGGGATGATAGTTATATGGATTATGCATGGTGAAAAAGGGTCAAAATTGAGGGCCAACAAAGATGGTGAAAATTACTTCTTTGGCAAGTGCTATAAGATGAAGATGGAAAATTTGGAGTTGATTAGGACTTTTTTTTCTTGTTTACACCCTCTCAGCCCTCCTATAGCACTGTCTCGACCTCTCCTATAGAAATTACAGTCTTCTTGTAGCACCTTCCTGTAGAAATATCAGGTCAAGGTTCGAAGCTCCACGATAGCTTGAAAAGCTCGTTATTTCTCTAACAGATCTTGAAAAATGAAGAAATTATGAGAGGAGGTGTTTTAATAAGTTCTTCCATATAAATTTAATGGATCCATTACAGGAATTTATGTTTCAGTCAAAAATATTTTTTAATGCCCAATTTTTACTAAAAATTACAAAAATTAAAAGACATAATTATTTAATCTTAATATGGAAAAAGAGGCAAAATATGGAAAATATGACCATGGTATGATGGTAAGGGATGATAGATATATGGATTATGCATGGTGATGAAGGGTCAAAATTAAGGGCCAACAAAGATGGTTAAACTTACTTCTTTGGAAAGTTCTCTAAGATGAAGATGGAAAATTTGGGGTCAATTAGGACATGTGTATCTTTTTCCACCCTCTCAACCCTCTTGTAGCATTGTCTCGTCCTCTCTTGTAGAAATTACAGTATTCATGTAGCACCCTTTTGTATAAACAATAGGTCGAGGTTCAAAGCTCCTTGATAACATACCAAGCTCATCCTTTCTCTAATTTTTCTTGAAATGAGAGATTATGCCAAGGAAAATGAGCCCAAGTTCATAATATGTTATTTCTTGTTGGGGGTTGGATCAATCTGATGGCTTGTAATTTACACGTGATTTCCTTTTTAGACTATTGTCCCCATTCAGAGCAATCATTCTCCCTCCCCTAATAATCACCACCCACTAATAGCTAGCCTAACTTCTTTGATGTGACATCTCCACAGTACATGGGTAGAAATTTAAATTTTAGTTCACTAGTCCAGGGTGGCGAAGTTAACTGGCCACCTCCAGCTTATTAAAACACCTCCTCTCTTTAATTATTCATTTTAGTCATTCACACTTAGGGAGAGAGAGAGAGACTACCACACTTGATCCTACTTCATTGTCAATTTTCTCCATGGACTTGGATTTTTATTTGGTCCATTGTATTGACACCAAGGGAGTTGACTTACTTTATTATCTCCCCGTGTATTTCTTCATTTCTTCGGTAAGCCAGACTAATTTGGTGCTTAGTGCTTAATGTGTGTCTGCATGTAATTTTTGGATGTCCATGTTTTTTTTGGTTTAGAGCCTTATTGAGATTTCCGTGACTCCTCTAGAGTTGTTTCACAAGGTCACACTGCCTCCTTGGATGAAAAATAAAACAACATAGTGCTCTCTATGGTGACAATATAAGTTTTCTACAGGAGGTGGTTTTCTTGCTATAACAACCCATTTGTTTTAACCTTGGGTCTTCAATTTTCATAGGGTGATGAGGAAAAGTGTCAGTGGACCTGAGGATAGTACTAGGACCATGAGGGAGTAGTGTATGCTTTTGGAAATGAATATGAAGACCTCTATGATTTTGCAAAAACACTTTGAATGGGTAGGACAGAATGGAGGTTTCAAATGAATGTTTTCTTGAAATGGGATGGATTAGTGATGGATGGATGGTGGAAAAGAATAAGGTATCTGTATTCATCATTATCGATGTCATGAGGCTCCTATTGGGTTTTTCTTGCCCTCAAATATCCATCCTATAGGTTATTTCAACCCTCCTGTAGCATTAGAGGACCTTCCCATAGCTTTACAAAATCCTCCTATAGCAACACAGAGAAGAGGTAAAACTTGAGTTTTGAGTCTGTTAGAGTCATTCTAGTCATACTGCCATCAGTGATCAAAATTACTCTTCTACATTTGAATATTAGGTGTCTCATACCGAATAAATTTCACCATTCCACTAGGTCATGGATTCATTGATGGTAGTTTTCCCTCATGACGTACTTGCTGATTTTCCTTTCTATGGTTTTTAGTCGTTAGTCACTTTAATTCTCAAAATCATATCAGTAGGTCATATGATGGGTCCCATTAGTTTCTAGGGTCTCACCATGGTCAAATTAATGAGTCAAATGTCAATAATATCAGCAAGGTCATGAGGAAAGTCAATAAATTCAAATTCACTGCACCAGGAATATCAAAGAAACATTTTATCTAGCTTGATGTAATTTTTACCTCAAAACCATGTTTTGAGGTGAAAACATGATATTTTTCCATTATTATTATCATTCATTATGTAATTTTATATCATCATATGTAATAAGTCACAATTCAGAAGCTGATATCTCCACAAAGTGATGTCCCTGCCTTCAAAAGAGTTTTTCGTAGTATGTTTAGTGCCAGATCATCCTCCAAGTAGATCCATCAGAAAGAGCTCAGAAAGAGCTTTCCAATGGTATACTACACTCTCAAAACTGACTTCTGGATTGAAATTTATGCTTAACTGAAGTAAAAGTCCCTATATCCTCATATACCCCCTATTTCTTATTTTTCCTTTAAATTTTGTATTATTAAAGTTTTAATATTTCCCTTAAAAAATCCCTTTTCCTCTTTCCGATTAGAGAATTGCATTATAAATTATTTTAAATAAATATGTGATTTATGTATAAGCCACTTCCCCTTTTCCATAACCCCTTAAACTTTATAACAAAGTTTAAGACTTACATCCCGCCCTTCCGAAACCTTTCAATTGCATCAAAAATATTAACGTATGCCCCGATCACTCCAGTCAAAAATATCTCCGATCTCCTGATCGCATCCCTCCTCTGATCGGCCAATCGCAAAAACCTCTAATCGATCAATCGCATCATCCTCCGATTGATCAATCACACCCGTCCCTCCGATTACCCAATCGTACCCCTTCGTCCAATCTCCCGATCGCACCCCTCCCTTCGATTACCTGATCCATTCCCCCGATGGAAAAACCTACGATTGATCTCCCCACCATTGATCTATCCCCCACCGATACAACGGCTCAAAGTTAATCAGGCCATTGGCATCGACATTCCCATATGTGTTTCGCCTCCTCCCCTCCGATATTGAGGTTGAAATTGACCCTGATCCCACCATTTAATTCCTCTGCCATTCATTACAAAATGCCCTTCTCCTTTGTAAAGATTAAAATTTACCCATTTTTTTTGTTACAAAGGCATAATCCAAAATCGCATCGAAGGCTTTTGGTTGTGTTTCAAATATGTCTTCCCCCTCCGATCCCGATTGCGATTAATATGCGAGTCCCGCCTGCTCCCCTTCCCTAGTTCTTCCGATTTCGATTGTGATGGTGCCATATTATAATTATATCCCTCCGCCCAGCCCACTCCAATTGCGATTGTAATGCAAGTCTTTTTTCCTTTGTTCCATTTTAAAAAATTGGTTTTTCCCTTCACCAAGGCGTAAATTCGTTGTATTTTATTTCAAAGGCATATTATTTAGAAAAGTCATTTTTCTCCAAACAATAAAGGAAAGCAAGCGACAGTCAAAAGGCCGAGAACTAAAATAAGCAAAGATTGTTACAACAGTAGAAAAATAGGAAATCTGTTCATCGGATTACCTATGTTCTTTCATACATCATAACAGTGAAATCTCTAAAGTGGTCAAATGCAATGTTGTCCCTTATTTTCAGGGGCAAATTGTTGTATTTCTTTACTATGATTGTATTTCAGTTCTTCAACTATTAGAACATATCCCTTTTCTGTGGATCTATTTTCCCACATTTCAGCGTATTTATTGTAATTATGAATCATTTGTAAGCAGTCTGAGGTTTGAAGTCAGTAACTGAGAAAGTAGGGGAATAATGTGGAAGAAACATCTTGCGCTCCATTGTACAGTTTGACAGGAATTAATAAGAGATGTAGCTCTGATTTGTGGGATCCATGTGGTATGAGATTTAGCATTTGTTTTTCTCCTTTGTTTTATATGTGAATTTTTATGTGTTCCATTCATCCATAAACATTTCCTTTGAATGCTTTCAAGATAGAAAGGTAGAATCCATTTTATATGCTCTACCTTGGGAAATCATTCATGCTCTGTGTTGTTTCTTTTTGTTTGAAAAGGATCCATTTACTGTTCCCTTTTCAGCTCCTCATCAGTCTATCCATCCCATCCCTATTTATCTTTATTTGCTAAGTTTCCTGCCTATCTTGCCCCATGAAATACCCTGTGTCCTGATTTAATTCCCAGTTTCAACTGTCCTTTTTATCCCACACATCCTTGAAATTCATTCATTCATTTTATTAAACCCTTTTCCCATCACTTTATCTAGCCTAATATCAGTCCATTTATTTTTTTCCATTGAATATTATTTCACGGAGGGAGCCCTCTCCTGTCCTTGTAGGGATAGCTACAATGCTGAGCGAGGTTTAGTTGTTACCCTGTTTTTCCCTTTCAGCCTATGGTCCAATTCGGGTGCTAACAGAATCTATGGGATGGTGAATTGAGATGGAGATATGAGTGGAGATAATGGAGAGGGAATGAAATGATGGAAAAATGGAGGAAACATGGAAATTTCTTTGACCTCTAGCCATAATATGGCTCTGTGCATAATCCTGCAAAATAATAAAAAGGTCAGTAGGCATGGCCTCATCTTCTGTTGTTCTTCATTTTTTATTTCAGATACATGTAGATTGCCTCTAAGGAGGTTTTCAACCTACATGCCTACCTAGGTGCCTCATATAATGTTTTTACCTAGGGATATTTAATACTTTTCTTACCTTAAGAACTCATCCATTATTTCCTCAGTTTATGCGATGACAACCTTTGTCTTCGGCCACTTTGTCAAATAGTCAGTGCACATAATAATGTATCTTCTTTGTCCTTATGATGGATCAATTGGCCCAATCAAATGCATGCCCTACTTGTCATATGGCTCTAAGGCCAATTGAGGTTGTAGGGGCATCTCATCCCTGGATTTGGGTTTCCCCATCCTCTGGCACTAATCACATCTACTGGTATACCTTCTTGCATATTGATGGAGAGTGGGCCAATAGTAGCCAACTTGTAGAATTTGAAGGTTGTCCTCTTAGCAAAAAAATGACCCCCACAGGACCCATCATGACATGTTGAGAGGATGTCAAAGACTTCCTATTCCCTAAAACGTCTCCTTAAAATCTAATCTAGTCCCCATTTGAAAATATTTCCACCAATAAAAGTGAATGAGGCACTCTTTCTCACTATTTTTCTCTTCTCCTAAGATGACAGATTTGGAGGAAATATCCCAAATACAAGGTAGTTGGCTATGTCATCAAAAAAGGGAGAGAGAACTGTAATAGAAAATAGGTTCTCATACGGAAGATGGTGATCGACCATCGCTTCATCATCTACAGGAAAAGCGAGTCTAGACAAAAAAATATACAACTACATTTTATTTCCCTGGCTTATCATTCATATTCAAATTAAACTGTTGTAATAATAAAAGCCACCTAATAATTATAGAATAGAATTTAAGATTATTCATCAAATGTTTCATTATTTCATGATTAGTATGCACAAAATTTTGGTATCCAATGATATAGTCTCTAAATTGTTTTAGGGAATGTACAACATCTAAGAGCTATTTCTAAGTGACAGTCTAGTTTAACTCAACCTTAGTCAGATTTTTACTAATGAAGTAAATGAAATAGGGAAAATTATCATCTACATGTCTCGAGGTTTTCCGCATAGCTTTGGCTAATGCATCACTATGAACATGGAAATGTAGAGCCCAATTGGGACCCCTATGTATGGGAACAATGGTCAATTTCTCTTTTAAGATCTCAAGGACCTCTTGACAGCCACTTGTCCAACAGAACTCCTAATCCTTGGACAAAAATCCAAACAATGGCGAATCCAATTTACTAAAATCCTTGAAGAATCTTTTATAATAACCATCCAAGCACAAGAAACTCCTCAAATCTATATGTTTCTAAGCGGTAGGGACCCTTTTTATAATATAATTATTTTTTGGTCTACCTGTATCCCTTGTTGAGATATGGAATGGCCAAGTACCGTCCTTGCCCTCATCACGAATTCACATTTTTCAAGGCCTAAGGAGAGATGCATTTCAATTAATTTTCCTCAAGACTTTACCCAGATTAGAGAGGTCCTCCTCAAAATGACATCCTTAGGGAGTGAAATCATCCATGTATATTTCCACAGAGTTATGGTCAAGCTCAACAAAGATGCTCATAACTGCTCCTTGAAAAGTTGTAGGGGCATTGCATAGTCCAAATGAAAAAACTCTATAATAAAAGGTACCCCAAGGAAATGTAACCTCTAAATCCATCTAGGAAAGAGAATAATTTATTCCTTTCAAGACCATCTAGGACTTGGTCAATGAATTTTAAATGGAAATGGCCTTGTTCATTTCCTTGTAATCAACACGGATCCTCCACTTCCCATTCTTCATTGGGACTAAGAATTGAAGTGCTAGGTCCCTATGTTGCTAGTGTAGTCCCTTATTTTTGTTATTTTAGCCCCCTTGTTGTTATTTTTGTACCCCTGTAGTCCCCATATTGTTATTATTGCCCCCCATAAAAGCCCACTATTGTTATTGGTGTTCCCTTAAATTATTATTTTTAGGTCGTCTAGGATTATATTGTGACCCCATGGACTCCTATATATAGAAAGGAGTTGTTGTCATTTTTATCATCAAATAATTGTTCATTTATGTAATTTAGAGGAGGCTTCCCCCTCGAAGTTCCTGATTTCTAAGTCGTTGATCTCTCTTTTCTTCTATTTTGTGAGCTAGTTTCATAGCATTTGGTATACAAAAGCATCCAAAACTACTCAAGAGTTGAGGAAAATAGTTGTTTGAAGGATAAGGGAATGTTAGGTCACTATATTACTACTGCAGCCACTTATTGTTGTTAGTGTAGCCCCCTTATTGTTATTTTTGTACACCTGTAGTCCCCATATTGTTATTATTGTTGCCCATAAGATCCCACTATTGTAATTGTTGTGCCCTTACATTATTACTGTTAGGTCGTCTAGGATTATATTGTGACCCCATGGACTCTTATATATAGAAAGGAGGTTTTTTCAATTGTATCATCAAATATTTGTTCATTTTTTTAATTTAAAGGAGGTTTCCCCCTCGAAATGGTTGATTTATAAGTCATTGATCACTCTTTTCTTCTATTTTGTGAGCTAGTTTCATAACAAGAGATGACAACCATGCATTATCTAATATGGGATATATGAACCCTGCATCCAACAAATTTTGTAGTTCTTCCTTCACTATGTCCTTAAGGGTTTAGCTAATTCTCCTTTGGGGTTGGTGCAGAGAATTGCATCCTTTTTTGATGTAAATATGGTTAGTAAAAACCGAGGGATGCACCCATTTCATTTCTGTATAGTCCTAAGAAACATCATCTAAGTGTTCTATGAGCATATTGCACAATTGTTCTTATTTTTTAACCGAGAGAGAGGGATTGATATTTGAGGCTCTATATGGTCCAAAATATACAATTTTGACATTTTCAGGGCTTGAGTCAACTGAGCATAGTTCATTCCAAGGCTTTATCCCAAATTCTCTCACAAGCTCATCAAGTGAAATGGTAGTGGGGGGTTGGTTTTGAAGGATATGGTCAATGAGGTTGTATTCATCAGGTTTCCCCCCTCCTATAAGAACATATAAGGTTCATATTAGGTATGGTGTTGCATGGTACACTTCATATTATTCTTCATCCTATAACCACAAAGGTATATCATGTTCAATAGAAGCCTTAGCAAGAAGATACAATATTAGCTATTTTGATAAGGGTCCATTCTTGATGGTCATGTTAACACCCCTAGAATTGGTATAGGCATCTGAAGTGGCCAACCAAGGTCTTCTTAAGATAATAGGATAATCATTAAAAAACATTGCATTGAAGCACTAGAAAGTCAGTTAGATACTCCCAAGAGTCAATGGAGGGCATGACATCCTCAACATCTCCCTCAGGAGCTACTGTGAATCTATATGCAAGTTGGAACACTATAGTGGTCTTTCTCAATGATCCTTGGAGGTTGAGTTTCAACATGATTTTTGTAGGCATTACATTGAGGGGATCCCCAATATTAGGTAGTTTATGATGTAAAATGATACCATCAATGTGCACATCCACTACTAGACTCCTAGGTTCTAAGTATATCAGGAAAATTATTATCCCCAAAACAAAATTAGATAATTTACCGAAAACATTGATGTTGTGGGTGCATCTCTTATTTATTAAAATATTTTTGAATAAATTATCCTTGATAAGATTATTATATATGGGAACATACTTAATATCATGTATAAGGGATATCTTGACACACAAATTCTTCAATTCTCGCTAAATTTCAATCCCTTCTATGGTGTGTTGGATTGGGTGGATCAAACTCTCAGGAAAAGGAGGTGGAATTACTTGAGGGGTACTCTCTTCCTTTTCCTCTTCAATCTCTTCAGGAGGATATGGTGGATGGTAATCTAGGAGCACTCTATCATACATCAGGTTAATCTCTTGGATATCCACAACACAGGCAGGGTAAGATGTATCTCCACTATACACATATTGTGCATGTTTTTTATTCAAGTTCATATCGGGTTGAGTAGGAATTTGAGGTTGCTTCAGTGGTTCAGGGTGAGTGAGTTCTGGTTGAGTTTGGTTTGGAGACAATAAAGAAAGAGGTTGATTGTGTTTAGGTGTCAAACCTTGTGATGGGTTGATCCATTAAGGAGGTTGCCAAGGATATGCCTGAAAAAGGATGGTTGACAGGTCGGGGAGGATATGATTAAGAAGAAGGCCAAGGAGGTACAGTCCATGATGGAAAATTGGAGGAGTACCAAGGTTGGATAGGTGAATTTTGATTTGAATTGTAGTAAGAATAACATGTACCTTACATGCCTTGTTTCTATGGTCGAGGTCCTTGAGGCCTCCTTTTATTGATCAAACAGAGTTGCAATGGCCCACCTTACACCCCTTGGTATAGAACTTTTATGCCTAGTAAGGAAGGGAATTTTTAATTTGCATGGTTTTCCTCAAAGAATGAGAAGACTTCTATGGCATTCATTTGGCATTCATTCCAAGGGTGCCTTCTAGTGCATCTAGGGAAAAATATAGTCAGGGATCTCTCAACCTCCTCTTGTTTCCTCTTCATCTGCATGGTACCCATTTGAAATGAAAAGGTATTCAAAATTTAACTCTTTAAATCCTCCAACATGGTCTCTATCTCACTTTTGGTAGATGAGGTGGAGGAAGAGGTATTGACCAAGCCTTGGTTACTTCTACCCTTATTTCTGGCTTTCATAGAGTGGTTTTTTAACACAATTTTGATGTTATAATAAGAAAATTGATAGACATCCCCTCCAGATAGCATGTTTAGGGTCTCCAACACTTTCTCCCTGATTCATCAGAGAATAAGTAACTTGAGTGATCCAGGATCAATGTTGTAGTTGGCTCTCATGTAGTTAAGTTGAAACCTTTCCCAATAGTATTGTAAACATTCATTAGGCCTTAGGGTCATCCTAAATATTTATTCCTTAGTTTATTTGGACATATAATAATATATGTACTTGTTAATTAAGGACTCATGCATCTAGGCCCATGTAGTGACACTTCCCATAGGCAAACCCATGAACCAGTGCAAGGTTTCACCCTTAAGTGTAGACGAGAAAAAATTCATATTTTTTTCATCCTAGGAATAGTCAGGGATCCTACAAACAATAGAAAATTTAAACATGAAGGTATTAGGGTCTTTAAAGGCTATGTCATGGATGTGTGGAGGGTTGTAGGGTGGATGTTCTTCATCATGGACTTACCATTGGTTTATATGATGGGAAAGACCTCAATGTTTATTTTCTCAGTCATAGTTTGGATAGGTGACGTATATTTTTCTTCTTCCCCAGTAGGCTCTTCCGAAAATTTAGGGTGGTCACCTAGAGGGTATTCTAACTCCCCTACAGTCAGAGAGGGAATCTCACAGTCATTGAAGAAGAGTGAAGGTTGATTGTGTTAGGATGTTGGGGCTTTTTGTAGAAATATTCCTCACTTTTCCCTGCTCCTACAAGGCATGAAAGATAAATTTCTGTTTTTCCTCACTTTTTTAAAACTGTATGCGAAAAAATAAGAAGAATACAATGCTTGAGCAGAAACATTTATCTAATTAGACACCTCCCTAACAACGGTGCCAAAAAGTGGTGAGACCTGGTATTTAATCAATATTGTTGCAACTTCCAAGGGCTACTAAACTCTATTTATCAAATCAGGGTTAGTACAAACTTAAATGCGACAGTGTTATATGCACAACATATGGATTCCACTCATGCCACCCCCAACTAGGTATTTTGATAGATAGTGCTTCTAGGTCATTCCTTCTACTGAATTAGAGTGAAAACTAGATGTAGATAAAATTTATAACTAACACTAACTAAAAAAAAAAGGAATGCTATCAATTTCAACTTGTAAATGTTATTGAAGAAAATCATGAATAGGCAAGAGGTAACCTACTTTATAGAAAGGATATTACACTATATTGCAATCATATATCTAGTTATCAAACCTACTTGCAGTAAAGGAAATACTTTCTCTTGCATAACAATAAATAAATATTTATATACGTGTTAAGTAACTCAAACTTGCATTAAAATTTGTCTATGAATTCAGTGATAAAATGCTAATGACATTTCAGTTTGTGAAACAAGGGAAAGGAGGGTTTGGAGTGGCCTAGGATTTGCTACTAGTCATGAAACCATGGGTAGGGGTGAATAACATTCTAAACTAAGCTCAAATGAAAAAAAAGGATCAAAATTGGACCAATAATGAGGACCTACAACTATGCTACCAGGGCCTTTTATTGCTACAGGAAGCTTTCTAATGCTACAGGGCAGCTTCCAAGAAGGGTTAATGAGTGAAGAAGGTGGTTATACGGTATAGGAAGGTGAATGAAAGTGAGGGAAAATGGTTGAAGGG
Organism: Pinus albicaulis; assembly: GCA_034641835.2. Taxonomy (NCBI): domain Eukaryota; kingdom Viridiplantae; phylum Streptophyta; class Pinopsida; order Pinales; family Pinaceae; genus Pinus; species Pinus albicaulis. The sequence continues at coordinate 187,109,458 of CM076580.1, forward strand.
TGACCAAAACTTCTAGCCAAGATAAAATCCCCTTGAGTGCTTGTTTTGCACTAGAAGAGGTTCTTTTGGTGTTCATGGTTGAATTACTTAATAAAAAAAAAATTTGATGGCATAATTTGGAGTTTGGAAGAGGAAGTGGTGGAGTTGAAGGTTTAGTTGGTGAATGTGCCATTTCTTGTAGATTAAAAAAATCATAGAATCATCACATGCATGAAATCATTTATTATTGGAAAAATAAAAAAATTAGAAGTGAAAAAGAAGAGTTGAATTTAAAGATTATCTAATTTATAATAAAATTATGATTTAAAAAAAAAACTAACTTCTAAGCTACAGAAAACATATGCAGAGCAAGATAACTAATCATAGAAATGTTTCCAAGAAATCATAAACAAAACGTTTTTGGCCTGTGGTTGGAGGTATTTCTACTCGTGATCCCATGAGAGAGAAGAGGTGGATGCTACAATCACAAGGTTTCATGGAGTATTATTCTACTGATATGCTAGAAAACAAAAATAAAAAATCTGAAATTAAAGAAAAAAAGTACACAAGAGGAACCTAACACACTAGGTTGGACCCAAACCCAAGAGTCTCAACCCTCTAAAACTAACTCAATAATGGATCAAATAAGATCTTCTGATTATCATTGAATCTAGGTATAATACATCACATAATAGTCAAAAGATAGCAATGTCTGAGCTCAATGGATACCTAGAAAAAAAAAACAGAAATCCTAATGAGCTCTTCTACATGTTTATTTATACGAGAGGGCAGATACCAACAATTCCCTAGAAAATAGGAATATTGTCTCTTGAAACTCGATACAGCATAACTCCTCACAAATTTCACTTACTTAGCTTCCAATGACCAAGCGATGATGAGAGAGATATTGATGTGATATTGGGCTAATTGAGTGAGTTAAGGAGGTGTAGAACCCCCCTACGATCTCTCCTTGTTGTCTACTCCGAGTCCCTACATAGGAATTGTCTAAACAATTCCTCAATTTCTTGCAATTAACCCATATTAGGCTACATGATATGAAAAACATATTTTACCCTTATCACTAAGAATAATATAAAAAGAAATTAAATAAATGTGATAAAGATATAGTCTTAAAGTTGTAGGATGGCATTATGACCCTTTATAATGTACCTAATGATTATCCTCATCACTTGCTATAAGGAGAAATTTTCCTAACAACTTTTATCTTTTCCTTTGGAGACAACCTATGGGGAAATTGGCTAGCAATGAAAACATTTTCTATATCAATAAACCAAGGAGACACCACTGATATGGAAAGGAGGTGGTCATCTTGAAGATGGTCATCCACGATCTCTTTATTATATGTAGAGAGGGTTAGTCCAGAAATAAATATGCATCAATATTTTATTTCCTTAGCTTATCAACAAAGGTTAGATCATATTGTTGTAAGAAAAATGACCATATAATTATCTAATAATTAACAACATGATTATTGATAAAATACTTAACCATTGCATGACCCTTGTGCACAAAATCTTGATACCCAACAATGTAATGTTTGAACTTTTATTTAAAAAAGGCACAATAGGAAAAATTTCTTTCTCAGTGACAATGTGTTTGATTTTATAATTTGACAAATTTTTACTAATGAAATATATAGCAGAAGGAAATTTACCTTACAACTACCTCAATGTTTCCCCCACTCCTTGTTTTGATGCATCTATGTGAACATGGAATCTAGAGGCCCAAATTGGGCCCCTAAGAACTAGTGTAGTTGTCACTACAAGGAAAAGACCCTGTAGTGGATTGTTTTGAGAAATATCTTATAAAAATAGCCCATATATCCCTTTGTAGTGGAGGTTGGCGAGTGGAGGTTTTTGTGAATTTTTTTTGTCTGGTGCATTTCTAATCATAAACCACACCGGTGCGTTTAACTCAAAAATCACCGGCGCATACTACAAATTGGCACATCGAGATATCGTGCTCTCCATACAAACCTGCCCAGTGCATCTCATTACTATAGTGCACTAGTACGCTACTTAGAAACAGGCTAGGTGCATTAGCCATAAATTGCCCGGTGCGCCTCAAAAACTCGTGCTTCGAAATAGGGTTAAAAAAAAATTATCAACCAAAAAAATCCTCATTTTCACTTCTTCAGTGCTCCAAAGATCTCAAACACCGGTGTGAATTTCCCTTTTGTGAGGTGCCCTACCATCAGTGCTCCCATTGCATGCACTGCTGTCATCCATTTCCCAACTTCTGGAGTTCGAATTTTGGAAAACAGTGGGAAAATTAAGTTTTTCAAATAATTCAACAAATATGCCTCCTCGTCACCCAAATATATAGGTATTTTACTTGTTTCTCAATAATTAAGCTCTTTAGCGGATTAGATTTGTCAAAAAACTTAAAATATACCATTTAAAAAAAAAAAATCTTGCGTGGTGCACTCTAGCCATTCAGCTCGCACTACTCGTGGTGATGCCTGTAAATTACCAGTCGTACCATGAACAGTGCTAACAGAAATCGCAACAGGTCTAGTGTAGTACTGAAAATGCACACTATGATTTTTTAAAAACTTATATGGCCATGTGGTTGTTCAAATGACTGCACCGTTGAATATGTACTAGTTTTGGGAGGGTGTTGCATTGACTAAACTATCTGCCCTAGGGCTGAAAGTTTCGGGAGCGCACCACCCTCTAGACATTGGTACATAGTCAACGATGCAGTCATTTAAATGACTACACCATTGACCATGTACTGATGTGAGGAGGGCAGTGCACTGACTAAATTATCCACCTCGGGGCACATAGTTTGGTCAGCACACCGCCTTCCTAACACTGGTATATAGTCAACGGTGCAGTCATTTAAATGACTGCACCATAGACCATGTATTGGTGTTAGGAGGGTGGTGCACTGATGAAACTATTTGTGTAAGGGAAAATAGTTTGGACAGTGCATCTCCCTCGCGAGACTGGTATATAGTCAACGGTGATGTCATTTACAAGACCACATCGTTGACCATGAATTAATTTTAGGTGGTCCGTTGACCTAACTATCTACCCGGGATGGATAGTTTCATTAATGCACCACAGAATAAAGTACATTTCATGTTTTTCGGTACGCTGCAAATTTCAATGCGCACGGAGGATGGTGAGCCATAAAAATAGGAGCATTGGTACCGGTGCATGAATATTTTTTTCGGTGCACCGAATATTTATTTTTTCAATATATATATACATATATATATATATATATATATATATATATATATATATATATACATATCCCATTTAATAAAAAAAATGTATCTAATATGTGAATCATTCAGCGATGTCAAAGGAGAGAATAAATGGAACAAAAAAAACATATGGCAGACTAGTATAACGTGGTTCATCTATGGGAGGCACGAGATAGGTAGAGACTTATGTGCCCTCCCCATATTACATCTCCTAAGGGAGGTAGGCCTCCTCAAGTTCTATGAGGAGGCTACATCCTTGAAGGGCCATAATGGGTTATTAGGAAGGTGGGATGCCCATCGACAGGATTTTCAGGTTAGTCCTAACCAGTGATATGCACCCACTAAGGAGGACATATTTTCTATTACTGTAATATCTATGAGAGGACAAGATTTTCCCTCCTTCCTAGAGGTCCCTGATAGATATGCAACAAGGAGTCAGTTGGTGTACTCCCAGAGATACATTAGAACCAATATACTTTCTCCTACATATTTTTAGGTCTTCGGTGGTCAGTTACGTATTGCTTCATTTGGTGCAGAGGAGGTGATGTGCCTCAAACTACTGCTGACCAAAATTTCACATCATACCAGTGATGGGAAACACATTATTTTACCGCTTTTATTTTATCTTGATTCTTTATTACAAACTCCACGACTTGTGAGCTGGTCTTCTATTTTTTTTGTGACAATTTTGTACAGCATTAGATAGATTTCGTTCTCAGGCACATGGGAGGGTGAACGTCCCTTTTTATTTAGAGTTATTTTGTTTATTTTTTGATAGGTTTCCAGATACGAGGCCTAATTTTGTTCGACAGCCTCGTAGGTCGATGCTGCAAGTACGGATGGAGATGTGGGGATAGATGATTCCCAAGAGGGGCAAGTATGAATTTTCCGCCAGGATATCTCATGATGCACTGGTGTTGGTATTGAGTGTTGACCATCATGCCTTCATTATGGTTCCATGTTTATATGCTGGTTTGGATTAGTGAGGGTGTGCCAACATCCTCTTCAAATAAGCTGAGTTTCCAGATGAGAGAGGTAATATTAGTGTTTTCTTTAAATTTATTCTAACACATTCTTTAACTTGATTTATTAAATTGTTTAATGAAATTTTTTTAATTATTGTTGTGTAATTATATATATGTTGTAGATATTGGGTAATTTTCTAGGAATGAGACTCCATTGCCACTGAATGATCCAAGTGTATATCCTGCTGACGAGGAGATGGAAGATGTAGAGGATCAGGCCGGTGACAGACCTGGTTCTCATTATCAGGCGCACATACCGGTAGGTGTGAGGCATAGGCCTGACACTTGATTTAGGATGGATTTGGGAGGCCAACTCTGTCGACTCCTAGTTGAGGAGGGATTCAAGTCGATTACTATCAAAGAGATACGATTTGATGATAGGTTGATATAGATATGGAGAGTCATGCCCCGTGATATGTTGACCCTGATGCGACATATTGTTGGAGCTACCATATTACTAGAACGGGAAAGGAGGGTCAGTCAACATAGGTGTAGTGGAGATGCAGTACGTCAACAGTCGAGTAGCGCATCACCTGATGATCATGAGGGGATTTATCTTCATTCCAGTGCTCCACCTCCGCCTCCACCTCGTGCCAAAGATGATCATGATGAGTAGCATGCAACATCCAGTCATGATCATGAGTAGGCACCTGATCCTGAGAATGGTACAGGTCCATCTAAGGAGGCAGGTCCATCAACTAAGGAGGGACACAAACAATCCACTGATCAGCGGGCTGGACCATCCATGAGTCATCATGAGCAGAAATTTACTTATCATCATGAGGCACCTCCAGATCAATAGACATGTGATCGACATCTATCTGAGCATGTCGAGGTTGGACCATTGACTGAGAAGGATTTGAATAGTACTAATACTGATGTCCCACTAGTTGATATTTGACATTTATATGCAGTTATATTACAATTGTGTATTTTTTACATTATAAAATTATCTATATATATATCTTCCATGTATTTTATGTTCATGTTGCAAATGTACTTAATTTACAGGTTGTTGTTCTTCGTGATGTGTATATTGTTAGGTCATGTTAGATATGTTCATTTAATTTGAAACATGCAGATAGATGTGTATGTGATAGCAGTTATTTGACATGAGATGTATATTTGATGTTTCTGTTGTGATGATGTTATACAATGCTTGTGTTTTGTCAGATGGTCATGATCATGATGATTAGATGATGTTAGTGAGTTTGAATGTGTTTTTTAGTTGAATATAATGTTTGTACGATGCTTATCATGGTCATGGTGTTTATTTTTAATATCAAATCATGATATTTATTAGATATCATGCCGTGATTGTAATAGAAATTTTAATTTAAATTGTATGTAAAATTGTAAAATTGTAATTGTATTTATGGTAATTTTAATTGTAATTGTATGTAGAATATTTGTAAAATTGTAATTGTAATTGTAATATTTAATTTATTGTGAAATGATTGTAATTGTAATTGTATATATGTAAAATTGTAAAATCATAATTGTAATTGTAATATTTAATTTATTGTAAAATTGTAATTGTAATTCTAATTGTAATTGTAATTGTAAAATTGTATTCTATGTAAAATTCTAAAATTGTAATTAGAATTGTAATTGTAATTGTATGTAAAATATTTGTAAAATTTTAATTTTATTAATGTGAAATGATTGTAATTGTATCTAAAATTCTAAAATTGTAATTGTAATTGTAATTGTAATTGTATGTAGTGCCATCATTTAATTTTATTAAAAAATTTAAATTTGTAAATTTGTAAAATTGTAAATTAATTATCAATTTTGAACCATAACTACAATCAATAAAATTTATACCGTAAATATTGCTAAATTACCATAATTGTAAAATTGTAAATTTCTATGACTATAAATAATTGTAAAATAATAAATCTATAATAATATGAATTTTTGCAACATAATAAAGTTTAGAAAATATTGCAAATAAATTCATGTAATTCAGAATTATCATTATTTTTTTATGATCTTACATATCAAAAATAAGAGTATACATTTTGAACATATCATTCACACACATTTAAAGCAATCAAGTAGTTGTATTATTTTAGGAATTGACATTATAAAAAAAGTAACTTTATACAGTAAGCCATTGTTTTCGAGATCAACATAATTGCAAATTATCAAGTGAAAGGATTTTAACATTAACATAATGAAAATTACCAATTAATTCAAAACACGTATTATAATGTTGCAAAAAAAAAAAGTCTTCTTTATAAGGTAATTAAGTCCTCTTCTTTATAAAAACCCATCTTAAAAAGTATAAATGATGAAATAACACATGTACCATATCACTCTCGGTTCTCATGATCACCCTCATTATCTTCTAGCTCGGTTGGCATGATAACACTATTGTTCTCAAAATTATGTTTTTATCTACGGTCATATCTCAATACGAACCACCAATCCCTATCCAACACATATGGTAAAAAACATCTGGTTGCAGTGTTTGGGGAAAACATATGGCTACTTAGCTTCATCCCACATCTTTCTAGAGTTGATAAATATCAGCCTACTATCGTGATCTTCATTTACATTATTCCAATGAAAGGTGTCAACCCACCACTTGCACCTAAAAATAACATATTGGAAAGAAGAGAAATCCGCTTCAACGATCTCTTGTATCTTTCCAACATAACCTAATGTCCCTCGTACTAGGTTTTTATCACGGTGGCTAGATCGACTAGATTGATCGAACTCGACTTCCAATCCATATTCTTGTGTCATGTGTCCATCATCAATATTTTCTATGTGAAAATGGTGTCCATATTCCTACATAGATGGGAACAAATGCACCTATAAAAAAGTTAAAAAATCATAGTGTCATGTGCCTTATAATAACCCAACAATTAAAATATGAATATATATGTAATTACATTTCAAAGGTGCATTATTTCATTTAAAATGTACATAAATATATTATTACCAAGTGGGTGCACCAAATCCCTATGTTTAGCGCATCCTCTTCAGCATGTGGTTAATGACGTGTTGCACCATATTTCTCTCTGACTTGGTCAGCTACCCAACTGTCGGGGCATACTTTTGGTAAATTTTCTTTTAAATGGTCATTAAAATGCACACTGCTACCATTAAACCATTTTTATTCTTTCTTGTCACTATCCCATTTCATCCTCTTTTGTTCGTATAATGCAATCCATGGTTGTGTCCCTTCAGAATTGTAAAGAACAAATTTATTAATTGCTTCAATTTCTGCATTCGCTGATGAAATCAAACCGACATATAGTACATATGAGATCAAAATATACATTATATCTAATTTCAACATGAATATTTACTTTTTGTAAATTTGAAAAATTATAAGTTGCTTACTCTTTATCAAGTGCCTTTTTCCATTCATTTAGAGTAGCTCCCCTTGTCTTTTGTCTTCATCCCTTTCATCATCCCAAATCATCGCACCTGGTCTGTTGTCGATCTGCTTGATGTACTCACTAGCATAATAGAAAGACTCATATGATGTGTACCCCTCCGCCATAGACCCCTCATGTTTTTCCCCTTGTCGAACAAAACCTTTCAATTTCTTCATGTACCTCTCTAAGAAGAACATCCAATTACAAGAAACCACCTCAACTAATTCAACCTCATCTACTAGGTGGATTAGAAGATGAACCTGCAAGTCCATGAAACTTGCCAGAAGTTCCTTCTCAAACATACAAATAACCTTAACTATCTCTTGACGCCACCATGGAATGCTAGCTACATGAATCTCCTGTGACGTGACCCAATGTACAAATGCAGATTGTTTAGACAAGGCATGTCCTACGTCTTGGGGGAATTCATGTTTCACACACCCACGCATGAAAAAAGGATAGTGACACTACAAAGTTATAAACACATGCAATAATATACAAAATTAGTTATGTTTTATGATCCCTGCATGGGATAAAGATTATTAATATTACAAATAATAAAATCATGCTCTTGACTTTATACATACTCTTATAAGATTCAAATGGTCATATGATTTCAACTCCGACAAATGGCCATCCACGGTGAAGCAGTGTCATAATGAAGACCCATATGAAGATGGTACCCTCACACCCATTATAACTTCCTTTGCCAAAAAATATCATATTTTTTAAAAATCCATGGGACATCACCTTCTTTGAAATACCATGAATTAGATGGACCCATGCCTTCCTATGATCCTGTACTTTTTAATCCCCTTGGCCAATGTTTATTTTTAGTTTTTGAATTAATAAGATCTTTCCTAATAGCAAATGTGTCACTTTTTTTCAATGGTATGTGCCTCCATAAATAATATGAAACATTTTCAAATATATGCATGGGATCTAATAAGTGCATTATCTTAAGATGCTCCCAATATGGGAGGCTATAAAAGATAGATTACCTTTTCATCCCAATGGGAAATTTCTTAGCATAGGTGTCTAAGAAATATGGATCATCGAACATGGGCTCCCCATTTGAATCAAACATTTCTATGAGCTCCTTCTCCTTCTCTCTCTCATATGCTCTAAGCCATTCAGTTGGTGTCATTATTTCAGGCCCTTGTGTTCTCTCTCGTTTACCATTGAAAGCATATGCTTCTCTTATATAAGGGTGTTCTTTAGGGAGGAATACCCTGGAGCAGTTATACACTGGATTTCGTAGGTCGTTGGGCCATTTGTATTTTAGAGAAAGTCCACAACATTTACATCCAAAATACCCTTCTATTACAAGACTTGTGAAATTATTGTATAAATAATATGTGCATGGCATGATAAATAATATCATGAATATCATAGCAATTACAATGAATTAAATAACTAATATGTGAAAGAATATTTTTACATATATAAACAAATCAATAAACATCTAATTTACCAGAGAAAACTCCTAAGCCTCGATAATCATGTGTCATGGAAGAAAATATGCCATACAAGGTAAAACTCCTCTCTGTTGCAATGGGTCTTGATACATTGTATACTTTTATCCCATCCCATAATTCTTTCAATTCATATACAAATGGTTGTAATTAGATATCTATATTTTTCACTTGTCTTATACCAAGGACTATAAGACCCAACATAATATTTTCATTCTTCATGGAAAACCATTGGGGGATATTGTTATTGATCACTAATACATGCCAAACAGAATAATTGGTGTTCTGCAGGGAATATTCGCTGACATCATCCATGGCTATGCTGATTCGTAGACTTCATACTTAATCGTTGAATTTTTTGGGCCATGTATCATCTATGCTTCATGGCTATTTAATTTGTTGGGATTCACATAACTCCCAAATCACTTCTGTGTGAGGCATACCATCCCTACAACATAGCTAATTCTTTGCAACAAAATATCCTTTGAGCGCTTGGGATTATAGGAATGTGCATCAATATCTTAAAAGGAGGACCACGTTATTTACCCTTATTTTTTTATTTATCATGCCTGTCATGCCCACATTTCAGAAATATCTCTTTGTCTACATATTATCCTCCATATAAAATACAATCATTTGGACATGCATGATATGATATGTACTCAACACTCAACATTTTCAACAATTTCTTTGCCTCCTCGCAGCTACCGAGAAAGACATTATCACTTAGAAGAACCTTATCTTTGAATAACATTTAGTTGGTGATCATAGAAAATATTAAATGTACATTAATGCCGGTATAATTATTAACGTTCAAAAAACTGACCATTTGTAATTTTTATTGTGTGGTTATATTTCTCAAAATATAAATTTCTGAGAAACATGCATTGGACAAGCCAAAATTTTCTTTCGAGTTTTATAGTAACATCGCTATCCCCAATAGGGTAGACTTTGACTAACCACCAGGTCCAAAAAAAGGAGTGGTGGAACAAAATTTAAGGCTTTCGAAAAAGGTATCATCAATATGAGCATCATCCCCTAGCTGATCATCATTCTGGAATGCATCTAATAACATTGTCTCTATGGCAGTCGTATCCCTTAAGTAATCATCCATACTAACCTCTATTTGCTTACCTCCATTTCCAGCTTGTGAAGAACTACTATTGTTGTATTCATTCCTAATTGGTGAATCTAGACGTAGTAGGAATTGAATAGGTGGTTGATTCAACCATTCTTGGTATCATTCCTTTGCAATTTTTTCTCTTAATTCAACCTTCTCTACATTTGACATTGTCATGGGGTGCAATGGAAGATGGTAGGTAGGTCGCTCATCATCACTAGAATCCTAATAATTTAAAAAAATATATTTGAACATGATTAGTAAAAAATATATGATATCAATTAGCAAGCACATCTACAATGCATGATTAATTGGTTTTATGTTTAAATAATTACATTAATATACCAAAAAATTATTATTACCATCATAATCCTAGGATTGTGGCTAGAAGATGCAATGTTACAATTGGAAAGGTGAAGCAGTTGTCCATTGTCATCGACCAAATGGGCCTTGCAAAGTGTTTCTCCTCATAAGAGCTTACGATGTTTTGGAGTTGTTTGAATATTTTTTTGCATCTGAACTCGATTCGGAATATGAATGAACCTACAAATTTGTATACATTAATTTTATATAGCTAATTGACATGGATAAAAAAAAATCAATTAGATAATGAAAATATAAATAAAATATGAAGTAGATATTACATCTCGAGATGGATAGGGAGAAATCCACGATGGACTTTGAGAAATATTATGGAACAAGATGGATTTTGAATAAATTTCAATTTGATATAATTATGATATTTTCTCCCTGCATTTGAGGAAAATAAACAATAAATTTTGATTTATGCACCTAAAAGTAACTTCGGTGCCTTAAAAATGGAGTTATTGTTATTAGTGCTAATGTAGAGTTAACTGTATCGGTGCACTTTAGTTATTGTGCACTGATGTTATGTTATTAATTGACGCATCTGTGCCAAATAACTACAAATAAAAAGTGCAACTTTAATTTTTTTAACTGAAAAAAAGTGGTAAATTGAAAAATGGGAAGAAAATTATTTTTGAAAATCTAATTTCATAAAAAAATTCGTTAAATAGTCAAAACTTTTCATTATTTCATTATTTTTGCAAAAACGTTTAGGGAGAGACTTGTACAAGAGACATACATAGAGAAAGAGAGCATAAGAGCACTATGGAGAAGCAAAATACTTTCGAACAAAACTATTAAGAGAAACAAAATTCCAAACATCTCGTGATTTGAACACTATAGCTTAGAATTTCAAACCATTTGGGGATTAAATTTTATTGTAATAATTGTTTCTTTTACAGTTTCTGTTTGATTTAATACATGGTAAGTAAAAAAATAAATTTTACTATTCATTTTCAGGAAAAAAAAAATTTTAAAATAAATAAATAAATAAATAAAAAAAAAAAAAAAATATATATATATATATATATATATATATATATATATATATATATATATATATTATTATGCTAAACACTTTATTCCTTTAGTTTCTTCCCTTGGTTCTTCCTGTTTATGTGACTTCAGAATTAAGGCTTTTCATTTTAAATTTTTAGGGTTTTTATTTCTATATATATATACCTCTGACATCTAACCCACGGGATGACTTGCAAAGTCAAATCCCAATCCATGTCGACCCTTGTGTGAATTTTTAAAAAACATAATTTTTTTAATCAGTGCACCCTGTGTAAAATAGCGCACCAGTGCGCTATTTTATCACAACGCACCATGCACATACTATTTGATAAAAAAAAAATTTAAAAACATATTTATTTTTAAAACGTGTGCCTTGTGTAAATTAGCGCACCGGTGTACTATTTCATTATAGTGCACCACTCACATACTATTTGATTAAAAAAAAAAAATTACGTTTGTTGTAATCGGTGCAAGGGTTAACATATAATGCACCGGGTCTTGTTGTTGATAGAGAGAATTGTATGGTGGTCCCCTATTTTCTCGGTCGGTTTATAAGAACATGTCGCACTTCCCCCTCCACGAAATCATATGCTACAAAAATTAACACTAGAGAATTTTTACTAATTTTTCTGTTTTAATTGGTGCATTGTTTAACATATAATACACCAATTCTCCTTTTTGAAAGAGAGCACCAGGAGGTGTTTCTACTATTTTGGCAGTGCGTTTATGAGATCACATTGCACTGACATCAGTGTGTACTTCTTAAAAGGCGCACCATTTTCTTGATTTCTTTTTTTACTTGAAAATTTTGTGATTTATATACAAAATATATTAATGAATGGTATGGTACAAGTTTCATATTGATAAAGAAAAAGCTGACAAGAGATCAAGTAACAAAAATACCGATAACACATTGAGAAAATAAAAAAGGCAAGTTCTTTGTAAATTATTTACAATTTTTTTTATTTTTTTTGTAAATTACGTGGTTCTATTCACATTCATCAGAAAAAACATAGTTTACATCATAGGTCTGGTGAGGTAAAAATGCTGACAAGTGAGAGGATGATGAACGTTCAACTTACTGAAGCACTTTGAATCTCACCCTCTATGAAAGTGAATACAAGGAGAGTTATAGAGGGGAGAGTACTAATCACAAAAAGCATGAAATGATAATACATTGTACATCTGGAAAAAAGGCCTAGACGCCTCAAACATAGTGTAGAACATAGAGTCAAAAAGAGGGAAAACCTGAAAAGCAAGGGAATTAGAGGCCTGGAGAATGCTGCGCCTCTGCATCATCATTTAGGAAATCATCCACACATATTTCCCTGTCCAGAGTCCCCTTGTCAGATCAGAAGATCTAGCATCGATGAGATGAGGGTCCTGCACCTAGGAAATCTGGCCTGGAGGGGCGTTGAGCACTGTGGACATCCTCTTTGACCTTGGGGTGCTGATGATGGCGGGAAGATGAATAGATCTTCAGAATAGCATAATAAAGGGATAATTTATCAATGAAGTTCGTATCATGAAATTGACTCACATACATGACAAATTTCTCCATTAAGGAGTCAATCTTACGTTCCAGAGCTTTTTTGTTGTCATTATGTTCCTGAAGGGCGATCGCCAGAAGAGTTTTAGTATGCTAATGTAAATCGATGGCTTTGTTGTACAGGTTCTCCCAAGGTCTAGTTATACTAGGATCCGATATTCAGCTGAGTGAAGCGTCAACTGCCTCAGAAGGCATTTCTTTGCGAAGGATGTGGACTTTGTTCTCTATGTCAGTAATTTGCCTCTGCATATCCTAACTGTTGGTTGCCAGACAGGTGTTTGTGGAGTTCCTGGTCACGGTCTCAGCACAATTAACAGGAGGGCGAGTGGTGTTTTCCCAGTTAGCGTGGCATCCTTGGCGGGCAGGGGGAGTCAGGTGAGTGCGACGGTGGACCATGGAGGCTGGGAAAGGTGAAGCGAGAGAGGGGGAGACCAAGGAATCAGAGGGGTAATAATGAGGAAAATACTTCTCGAGAAGCCGAGATAAAATAGGCTTCATAGGATGACTAGATAGCAATGAGGAATGGATGGGGATAGAGGAGATGATATAAGCAAGAGAGGGGTGAGGGTGCCATGGCAAGCCTCTGGGAAGCGTGCCAAATAGGTTATCAATAACATGCATGGAATTAATGCAATGACTTGGAGTGTACTACTAAGAGAAAGTTACTGGAGTACTGAAGGAGATATTATTCATGGGGAGGGTGGTGAGTGGGAGGGTCATGATTGCATAATTGGTTGAGAGGGGGGATCGAGGTACATGCCAGATTGACCTGCTGCGAGTCCATGATGCTGATGCGGACGCATTCATTTTTGACATATGGCACCACAATGGAGTCCCAAGCTGCTGAGGTGATTCTATTGATGTCGCCAACACCTGCGCTTACAAGAAATTTTTTGAGGTTGTTGGCTTTACGCCTTATGGTCGAGAAGGATATGCCCATGACATTATTTATACTGTACTTTATTTTTTGCGGGATTTTTTTTATGCGCCAACAGTTAGAGAATTGGTGGATGTCACGTCCTTGTTGAATTTTCTAACAGTATTGGGTGGTGACAGTAGAATCCCATTCTACTAGGAGGGTCCCAAATTTGTGATGTTTGGAAATGTTGAGCCTGTGAGCAAGAGCTTGGAGTTCATCTCATGCATTATTGGTGGTATAGCCAAGGTTCGCATAATAGATCGAAATAATTTGTCCTTCGTGGTTGCAGAAGATGCCCCCATAGCCCGCATTGTGAGGATTGTCCTTAGAAGTTGTGTCACAGTTTAGTTTAATAATGTTGGGGTCAAGAGGGTGCCATACTAGCTCCGGCAAGGAGGTGAGAGAGTCAGAGGGGTATGAGGGATGTAAGAGTTGAGAGAGGTCAAGAAGGGAGAGAATACGAATGTCCTCCCTGCTGGGGGGGGAGGAGGAGTCCAGGACTTTGGCTATGGAGACAGATTCACATAGGGTCTTCTTGATGGAGTGGAGGATATGTTCTCTCTTTTTGCTAGGTTTTTGAAGATTCGAGAATTTATTTCTTTCCAAAGAACCCAACATATGATTCCAGGAAGGAGGTTCCAGGCGAGGTTGATGAGCGGTTGGTAAGAGAAGGAAGTTCGCCAGAGGTTGAGGGAGATGAGGATGGAGGAAGGATCATGATCAGAGGCTTTGAAGAGTAAAGAAATCCAATTCCAAATGTTGAAGGAAAATTGGCATTCATTTAGAAGTTGATTGGCAATTTTAGGATTGTTTTTTCTAAGAGTGCAAATTGACAAACCTATGAAACCTTTTTTTTTAGATTTTCCCAGATCCAAAAATTTTGGTGCAAGGCTAGCCAGAGGGAAAGAGAAATTTTAGGCCAGTGCTTACGATTCCATATCCTGTTCCATTTTTTGTCTAAGGGGATGGGGTTGGGGTCGGAGAGGAGACAGTAAGCCTCTTTGACATTGAATTTCCCTGCTGCGTTTGATCCCCATCTGAGTTTGTCCAGCTTTGCATCCTTTTGAATCTATCTTTTGTGAAGTTCCTTTGTGAGGATAGCACAGATCTGAGGTTGGTTATGTTTAGCCACATCATTGGGGTCAATCCACACCCTCCAATCCATGGTGTCCTTGATTTTCCAGAAGTCTTTGACTGTTGTTTTGTTGAGCCTTTCCATGTGTTGTCTGATGGGGAGGAAGATATATGTGTAGAGGCTGGGGCATTGTTTGCATGCGTCATTCCATAAAAATGCATTCTCCCCGTTGCGCACTTCCCAAAAACAATGATTTTGAATGAGATTTTTGTTGTCCCATGCCTGGTTCCGAATCGATGAACCTTTGAGATTTCTCGAGAGTCTGATCAGAGAGTCTGGATGATGAGTGGAAACATACTTGGATTTATAGAGTTTCTCCCAAGAGGTTGTGGGATTGGTGATCCAATGCCACCAATTTTAGCCCCCAGGACTCTACCAAGGAGATCCATATCTCTGAGATTGAGACCCCCAGCTTCTTTGGGCTTGCAAAGTTTTCTCTATGCAACTAGTCCCCATTTACCATTGTTCACCTTGCCCTTCCATAAGAAATCTCTTTGGATTGTTTTGGTATGGTTAGAGATAGATTTGGTGGTAGAAAAGGCCGAATATCAGAATTAGGGGATAGCCTGAATAATAGAGCGAACAAGGACAAGTTTTCCAGGGAGTTTTAGAGATTAGAAGGTCCAGTTGGAGATAATTTTTTGAAATTTAGAGACTAGGGATTCCGAGTTACCTTTGGCTAGGGGCTTATTAGTTATGGGAACTCCCAAACAATTAGAGTTGAAGAACTGAGCTGGAAGCCCATAATACGGGTAATGTTGAGCTGAATTACATGGGAGGTATTTAGGAAAAAGAGCTTAGATTTGGTGTTGTTGACAGAGACGCTGGAGGCTTGAGAAAAATCATTTAAATTGTTCTAGAAGGCAAGCGCTTCATTGACAGAGGGAGTGACCATGAGGATTGTGTCATCCACAAATTTCTGATGAGTGGTAGGGGGTTTGGGGGGGTAGAGATTTAGACCACTGAGTCGGCCATTAGTGGAGGAAACTATTATGGCTCGGCCCAGACCTTCTGCCATGATGACAAAGAGAAAGGGTGAGAGAGGGTCACCTTGCCTGATTCCTCGAGAAGGATTGATGATGGATAAGGGAGAACCATTGAGGAAGATGGAAAATAAATCCCCCAAGACTAAGGCCATGATCCAATTGATGCTATATTTGGTGAAACCAAAGGTGGCTAGAATTTTCCTTATGCAATTCCAATTGATTTTGTCGAATGATTTAGACATATCCAATTAAATAAGCATACCTAGTTTGCATTCATCCTTGAGGGAGTGTATAACTTACTAAGAGAGGATGATATTGTCCAGAATTTTCCTACCCTCGACATATCCAGTTTGGTGGGGTGAGACGAGAAGTGGTAGGATATTTTTGATGTAGTTGGCTAGGACTTTACAAACGATCTTGTAGATAACATTGCAGAGGGAAATAGGTCTAAACTATTCGGGGGAGTCTAATTTTTCAGTTTTGGGGATGAGAGTGAGGTATGTGATGTTGAAGGATTTGAGGATAGATATTTTGAGACAATATTCTTCAACTAGGTCATAGACTTAATCTTTAGCCAAGGGCCAATAGGCTTTATAGAAGTCTATAGTGAATCCATCTAGTCCAGGGGCTTTGCCATTGGGCATGGAATGGACTACTTCCTCCACTTCAGTCATTATTATCTTTTTTAGAAGCATTTGGTTATGCTCTTTGGTCAATATTGTCGGGATGTTCCTCGTGATTTTTCTTCTATCTTCCTCATTTTCATTGTTGGACTCCATGAGGATGGCCCCAAAGTATTGGTTGAGCTCAACTTCAATCTCAGAGTGAGTGTGAAGGAAGAGGCCTTGGTGGTTTTTGAGACTGTGAATTCGGTTGAAATTTTTATGTTGTATCATAGACCTGTGGAAGAAAGAAGTTTTTTTTTATCCATATTTGAACCAACTGATTCTGGACTTTTTCCTCCAAAAATTTTCTTCCTGGGCTGCCCTATCATCCAAATTTTTTTGAAGCTTGAGTTCCTCCTACTTTATTTTCTCTTTCATTCCATGATTTATGATTTTTTGTTGGAGGGCTTTCATTTTTATCTCAATTAGATTTCTTTCAGCTATTATGTCTCCAAAGGTTTGTTTGTTTTAGGCTTTGAGTTCCAGTTTAATGAGCTTTAGCCTCTGCTAGAAGTTATACATTTTTCTAGCCTGGGAGGGAAGGGGAGTAGACCACCACTCCTTCATTTTGTCCTGTAATTCTGGATGGGTAATCCTAAAAGCTTCAAACCTAAATGGATAGGTTTTGGGTCTTTCTGAGAGATTGATGTTGAGAACTATGGGCCAGTAATCCGAAACGACCTGAGGGACTATACTTGTTTCCATTTATAGGGAGCAAAGGAAGAGATCCTCAAAGAGGAGAAAGCGATCCAACCTAAAGGCGATTTGTTTGTCCCCTCCTATTCTGCTATTCCAAGTTAAGGTGCCAATTTTTGCAGGTGTGTCAATGAGTCCTAATTCATCATTCATGGCTTGAAAGGCCATAGATTCAATGTCCATTATCCTAAGGCCTCCACGCTTTTCCCCAAGGTTTAGGATCATGTTGAAATCCCCAAATATTATACTAAGAGGGTGGCTAAGGGAACTGAGATGCTTTTTCACATTGTTGAGCCATGCCACTCTCTCAGAAGGAGAGTGGGGGGCATAGACATTAGTTATGCAGATCTTGTATTTATTTCCATAAATTTGGAGGATAGTGGTGAGGGCATGTTTGGAAGTAAGAGATTCACAGAGGTGAAACCTGGAGTCCTTCCAAAAGGTTGCAATTCTACTCACAGTGCCAGAGGCAGAGATGGCCAGATGGCTGTAGTGATTTCTGAAGCAAGAATGTTGAAGGGAATCCATATCATTTAAGTTATTTTTTGTTTCTTGAAGAAGTACAATATCAGGCTTGTCAGCGGCTATTTTGGATTTCAAGATCCTTTTCTTACCGGGACTTTTAAGTCCTCCTATATTCCAGGATGTGCAAATCATGGTAATTATTTAGGGGAGAGAGATATTCCTTACCTTTCCTTCATTTACAAGGCGATTTTTGAGATCTTGAAGGAACTAGCTGTTGGTTTTCCTGCATCTTTTTTTATTATTCCCTTTGATGATGTGTTGGCTAGCTTTAAGGTTTTCCATGATTCCTCCTACTAGGTTTTTACCCTTGTTTTGTTGCTCTCATTGCCTCTGCATACCTTGTTGTAGTATGTAAGCCTCCTCGATTTTCTGTATATGTTCTATGGGAATTCCTGCTATGCCTTTTGCATTCCAGTCTTTTGTTATTTTTTATAGGTCCATCCCCATTAGGACTTGCTCAATCACTCTTTCCTTTGGTGTGGGTATGTCCTGTATACCTTCCATGTCTGTATCCTCATGAGATGTGTTGCCATCCTGTGTAAGAGCAATTGTTGTATCCATTTCTGTGTTGTTTTTTCCATAGATGTTTCCCGCTCGATATTTGTTTCCATTTCCTGACTGTGTTTCCCTACTTCCTCTTGAAGCTTGGAAATGAGTTCGAACTTGTTTTTTTGTGTGAAATTTGGGGGATCTTTCCAGGTGTTCATTCTTTTTCCTTGCTTGTGTTTTCTTCCTACTTTGGTGAAGCCTTGGTCATCCTTTTTTCATGCTTGATATTCTTTTACTGTGATTTTGTTTTGTGGGAAATATTGGAAGAGATGGTCGTGCTCATGAAATTTTTTGCAGCAGAAGGGGATGTGCTCATAATATATGCTTTGGGTCCACATACCATCCCTAAAATTTATTTTGATGGCTTCTAGTAAGGCTCAAGAGATGTCGATGTAGACGCAGATGCAGGCGTAGGATATATAGTGTCCATTTTTTATGGATTTTGAAACCTTTAGGTATTATCCAAGTTCATCCCTGATGGATTTTAGGACTAAGGGTGCCCAGTAGTCGGTGGGAAGAGAGTAGAGTGTGATCCAATCCAAAACCCTAGTTCATTGTCCGGTGTGAAATTTTCCTTCCAATATCTCATGTACTAGAATGCTGAGTTGAAAAGGTAAGGGCTTCCTTTGAATATCCTTTCTTTGTCTTCCAAGAGAGTAAAGACCATCACGAGGAAGCTTTGGAGCCTAATTGGAGCCCTATCTCTCGTTTTGGACTCCATTTGGCATGGATCAATCCTTTTAGAGCTGTCTTTGTGGGAAAAATGCCCACTAATTTAGAGATAATCGCGTGTTCTTGCATGTATTCTCTATAGATGCCTACATATGTATCCTAAATGATTATTTTTGGGATTTTCGTTGCCTTGGGGTTTCATGCATTTTGATTTTTTGTGCCTCCCATAGAATTCGTTGTCATCTCTAACCTTGCACCTTCATAGGGGAGAGGGTTTTGATTCACGGATTCAGTGGCCTTTGAGGCAGTGGTGGTAATTTTTGTGTTTTTTGGTGGATTAGGTGTAGCCTGTGTTGTGAAACTAGCTCCAAAAATAGAATAAAAGAGATATCAATTCCTTAGAAATAAGCCACTTCGAGGGAGCAACCTCCAATAAATTACATAAATGAACAATTCTTGGATCATTCAAATTACAAAACCTCCTTTCTATATATATGAGTCCATGGGGCCACAATGTAATCCTAGCCGGCCTAACAATAATAATTTAAGGGCACAATAATAAAAATATGGGGGTTATAGGGGCCCAATAATAAAAATAAGGGAGTTACACTAACAACAATAAGGTACTATACTAGTAATATAGTGACCTAACATGCCCCTCTCCTTCAAAAAAGTGTTGTCCTCAATACCTGAGTAGCTCTGGTGCTTCTGTATAAAACTTTTATCCTCCCATGTAGAATCTTCAGTGGGTAAGTTCTTCCACTTGATGAGATAGTCTGAAATTGATCGATTCCGTAGCTGTTGAGTTCTTGTTTCTATGACTGCTTCAGGTTCTAATATGATTTTTCCTTCCTTATCAAGTTATGGAAATATTGTTTGAACTGGAATATTTTCACCTATAACCTTCCTTAAGGATGAAACATGGAAAAATGGATGCACTCATGAAGAAGTAGGAAGCTCCAATTTGTATGCCATAGTACCAATATTTTGCAACACCTTGTAAGGACCATAATACTTTGGCGATAATTTATTATCTTCTTAGCTTGCTTGAGGGAAATTTGTTTGTATGGTTGTAGCCGTAAAAATATCGAGTCTCCTACATCAAAGCTTCTCTCGATGCGATGTTGATCTACCAGTTGTTTCATTCGATTTTCTGCCAAATTTAGGTTATCCTTTAAGAGTTGGAGAACTTCTTGTTGATGCTCGATGTGATCTTCCACTGCTTGAACCTTTGAATTTTCTCTTAAAGATGATGTGATGGATGGTGGATGATATCCATAAACTGCCATAAATGGGGTCGTTTTTGCTACAGTATGGAAAGAAGTGTTGTACCACCATTCTGCGAGAGGTAACCACTTGACCCATTGTGTTTGTTTATCAGATAAAAAACAACGAAGACGTCCTTCCAAACATTTATTTACTATCTCAGTTTGACCATCGAATTGAGGATGATAAGATGAGCTATGAGCTAATTGAGTACCCAAACAAGAAAATAACTCTGTCCAAAAATTTCCAGTAAAAATGGGATCTTTCTCACTCACAATAACCCTTGGGTTTCCATGTAGCTTCTGAATTGTGTCCATAAATGTAGTAGCAATTTTACTTGCCTTAAATGGATGAGATAATGCACAAAAGTGTGCATACTTGGTAAGTCTATCAACTACCACCATGATGACACTCTTCCCTTCGGACTTAGGTAAACCTGTGATAAAATCCATTGAAATCTCCTCGCAACGTTGACTTGGAATGGATAAACATTGTAGAAGACCTGGGGTCTTAATTGTCTCAAATTTATTCTGTTGGCAGACCAAACATTCTGCCACAAAATTTTGAATATCAGATTTAAGTCCATCCCAAAAAAATTCTTTCTTCACCCTGTGGTAGGTTTTTAAAAATCCTGAGTGTCCTCCTAAAGGAGAAGCATGCAATTCCAAAATAATATTTTGTTTTAGTTGGGAATTATTACAAAGATATAAGCGATCTTTGTACCATAAGGAATCATTTTCCCAACTAAATGTATCAGATGTACTAGGATCTTGCTGCAACTTTTGAATGAGTGTCCACACTTCTTCATCCTTCTTCCATTCATCTCTTGCTTCGGTTATCCAATCTAGTTGGATTATATAAATGGCACAAAGAAATGCTTCCACCTCTTCATTCTTTCTTGAGAGTGCATCTACAACAACATTTATCTTCACTTTTTTGTAGATTATTTCAAAGTCATAACCCAACATCTTTGTGACCCATTTTTGCTGCTCTTCTGAAGATAGTCTTCGTTCCAAAAAGTGTTTGAGAATATCAAGATCAATGTTTACCTTGAAGTGTCTTCCCATTAGGTAAGTTCACCATTTCTTTAGTGCATGCAGAATTTCTAACATTTTTTTTCTCATAAATAGGTTTCTGTAAATAATTTTCTTTAATTGGACGACTTTCAAAAGAAATGGTTCTTCCTTCTTGCATTAAAACAGCACCAATTCCATTTCCTGAGGCATCAAATTCCACAAAAAAGGTTTTTTGGAAGTCTAGCATAGCTAAGACCGCTACTATGCACATTTCCTCTTTAAGATGTTCAAAGGCCTTAGTTGCTTCAGGAGACCATGAAAATGCATCTTTCTTCAATAATGTTGTTATAGGTGCTGCTATTCTCCCATAATTATTAACAAACTTGTGATAATACCCTATTAACCTGAGAAATCCTCACAACTTATTTATGGTTGTGGGGAATTTCCATTCCTTAATGGCTTTAATTTTTTTAGGGTCTACCTTAACACCCTCGTGAGATACAATATGATCCAAATATTCCACTTCTTGTACTCCAAAGAAACATTTCGATGTTTTTGCATATAATTGTTTCTCCTACAATAGTTTGAGCACCCTGTCAACATGTTGAAAATGATCCTTCCAAGACTTGTTGTAGATTAGTATATCATCAAAAAATACTAGCACAAATTTTCTAAGGAAGGGTTTGAAAATGGAATTCATCAACCCTTGAAATGTAGAAGGTGCATTGGTAAGGCCAAAAGGCATGACCAAAAATTCTTAATGACCCTCATGAGTTAGAAATGTTTTTTTTGGAATATCTTCAGTCTTCATTCTAATTTGATGATATCCTGAACGAAGATCCAACTTGGTAAAATAAATTGCTCCATGTAATTCATCCAATAATTCATCAATCACAGGAATGGGAAATTTATCTTTAATGGTGAGCTTATTGAGCTCTCTATAATCCGGACACATTCGCCATGATCCATCCTTCTTGTGTACCAATACTACAGGAGCAGAGAAAGAACTTTGACTAGGTTGAACTATACCCGCCTCTAACATTTCTGCAATCATACGTTCAATTTCGCTCTTTTGGAAGTAAGGATATCTATAAGGCCTGATGTTTGGAGGAACACTTCCTAGAATCAAATGAATAGCATGATCATGATCACGAATAGGTGGGAGTCCTTTGGGAATTTCAAACACCTTGGAATGATTGTCCAAGACTTGTTGGAGATCTGCAGAAATAGATGATTTTGATGTTGGAACTTCTAGTGAGCATAATTGTGCAATTACGCCTCGCTGTTCTTTCTTTAGAAGCTTTGTCATGACATTAGAGCTTATTATCCTTCCTGGCTTCCCCGCAATAACCCGTAATTCGACTTCCTTTCCTTCTGAAAAAAATTTCAAGAAAAGTTCTTGAAAATTAAAAGCTACCATCCCCAAAGATTGTAACCATTGTACTCCTAGTACAACATCAGCACCTCCCATAGGAATGGAAAACATTGGACTATTCAATACATATTCCCCCATGGTTAGCTTGATATTATGGAATTTTTCAGAGCAATTTATAGTTCCTCCATTTGCAACCATCACTTGACATTCTGGTGCTGGGTATAGGAAACAATTCAATTCCTTGGCTACCTTACAATGAATAAAATTATGGGTACTACCTGAATCTATCAACACTATTACCTTTTTCTTCTTGATATGTCCTTCTATCTTGAGAGTTTGAGGAGTGGTAATTCCTGCCAATGCATTACACGATATGGTCAGACTCATTTCTTCCTCTTCTAGGGTTGGTTCCTGGTGTATATCCTCTTCTTGTTCATTTTCTTCCTCTTCACAATCTATGTAAAATAATTTCTTCTTAGCACACTTATGACCTTTAGTGTATTTGCTATCACAACTGTAGCAAATCCCTTTTGATATTTTTTCTTCCAATTGTTGTGGTGTCAACCTTGTAGGTTGTGGAAATCTAGGCATAATAATACCTCCTTCTTTATAGAAGTGAGTGGTAGGCGTCCTTGTCACCATAATTTTACATTCAATTTTTCTTGCCAACCTGAATGCCTTCTCCAATGAATCAAGTTCCAAAGTGCGAACTTCATGTTGGATTTTATCCTTTAAAGTACCTATGAAGAGATCAATCCTATGTTCCTCTGGAATATCAGTTACCCTTATATTCAATTTTTGGAAGTCCTCAATGTGCTCCCCCACTAAACCCTTTTGTTTGGGATTTATCAATTGGCTAAAGAAGGTGTTTTTATTTGTATCCTCTTAATGTGCTATCATTTCCTCCGTAAAAATTGACCAAGTGACAATTTTTTTACAGGAGCAAAGCCATTGATACTATACAAATGTATTTTGTTCTAAATGTAAAGTTGCAATCCGTACCTTTTATGTGTTTTTCACATTATAGAGATCAAAATATTTCTCCATCTGTAGTATCCATGTTACAGGATCCTTTCCATCAAACCTCCTCATATCCATTTTTGGAATATGGTGGTTCTTCCTGCCAACATTGAAGTTTATGAAATCACGATTAACATTTATTTTGTTCTCATCATGAGTTTCATCTACTATATTTTCACCATTAGGAAACATTTTTGGTATCAACTTTGTCAAACCTTCCATGTCTTCTTTTAGATCATTCTTCATGTTTTCCATTTTTTCATCGATCTTAGATTCCATGTCATCCATATTAGATTCCAAGCTAGCTTCCATGCCATCTATCTTAGATTCTACACCTTTCTTCAAACCATCCCTCTTAGTTTCCACACCTTTCTTCAAAACTTCCATGTCATTTTTTGTTGCTCTTTGTGAGAGCGAAATTTGTTGCTCTTGTAATTTTGATATGTCATGTTGTCATTCTTCATTTTCATGAGTCATAGTAGAGCCTTCTAAGGGTTTAATGGGTGTTGAATTCTTTTTAGGGGCCATTTTAGAAACCAATACTGATATATATTCTACAATATGCCTTTGGAATCAATTCAACTTGATTCTTCAAACAAGACTGATGCAATTCGGAAAAAAATACACACCTTTTACCCGCTTTTGCAGAGCTCTATATTGAAATTGAACTATATCTATAATTGAAGATCCTCAATATCTGAAATTTGGCCCTGTAGTAGTCCTCTGAAGTTTCTTTCAAATGCCACAGGTTTGACTTGATTTGGATTCTTCAAGGAAAATTTATGTCAAATGTCCCACAATGACCTAATTATGGACTAGTTCAGTAGAGCGAACTTGTATGACGTGCCACGTGTCACTGTTTGCTCCTTTGGTTCTGAAATTTATAGATAGGAAACTACAATCCATGTACTTCCAGCCACTTTTTATAGAATTCCAATCTGATGCTCAGAGAGAGAGTTATGAATATTTTCCCACGATCGCCTCTTTGAGATGAAATTAGGAAGCCTAAAAAATACCTAACTTCCACAGACCATATCTCTGAAAATTTTGTGAACCAAGCTCTATTGTAGGTTGTGGATATTCCGAAATCAATTGGGTAAATTTTCAACTAATTTATTATATGTCACAATGAAAATGTGAAAGTTCTTGCTGATTTGAACCCATTTTTACATAGAAATTGCTAATTACATACATCAGAATTGGATATCGATAGTGTTTCCAGCTTGTTGAGAGGTCGTATGTTTCTCGTCGCAAGAGCCGAGGGCACTGAGACCTGCGTGGCATACAAGCTACAGTCTACAAGGTTCATGTTCTATGGTGAAGAGCTACCAAAGGGAGGTTTCCCACCTGCGTGTTAATGTGTCTGTTGGAGCTCAGTAGAGGACCAAGTGGAGTCGAAATCTGGAAGCAAGACAAAATTAGATAAGCTGGAATTTAAAAAACATGTCTATATTTTTAGATATGTTTGATTCTGATGATGATGATGATGATTTTCTCATGTGGACATTTGGAGGCGTTAGCTTGGGTAGCATGGGTAGCATTTTTTCAGAAAAATAATGTGGTTCTGTTGATGACCACGACAAACAAGAGGCACAATCTGGTGTGCAAGATCCTGATATTGAAGAGTCATGAGTTGATCTTCATGAAGGATGCAAATATGAAAAAAATGTTGAAGAAAACTTTGTTGAAGTTCACATACATGACACCGAAAATAGTGAGATAAAAAATTCTCATATTAAGCCTGTCATAACTTTCAGAAGGGCGAGGATAAGCGTTCAAGCTTTCCATCACTGGGGAAGAAATGAGGTTCAAATACATCACTACCTCACGATGAGGAAAGTGAAGATGAAACCTCACCTCAGAATGAGCAAGTATGGAGTCACAAGCATAAAGACCAAAATGAAAACCTTTGTTACCGAGATTTTCATGTTTTTTATTGTAAGCCTAGCTGAGACTAGACCAACAGCCATATGTTATTGTTCAGTACCCTTTCTCCATTAAGGGGGAGTGTTGGAAGTAATGGAGAAAGCTATAATTAGATTGTTGTTATGGTGAAGATAGGATTGAGATTCTAATCTTAGATCTCAAATCCTAATATCTAGGGAGTGGTTGAAACCATCCCATTAGTATGAAAGTCTATATAATTGAGGCTCATCTGACTTAATATTCAGTGTGTGTATGAGTTTGTATACACACTCCAGGTTCTCACGTGGAGAGTAATTTAGCTATTAAGTTTATAATGATAATAAAAATCAAAATTCTAAAACCTTAAACTCAAACTTCATTAAGAAAGAAAATTGCTCATTCCCTCTTTTCATTTACTTGAAAAATGAAAATATATTATGAAGAAATCTTTCGATAATAATCACATTACAATGAAAAAAGTTGATGTGTTTCGAACCAACCAGTGTGGTTCATCATCAAGACTAGGTGAGAGATCATATCCGGTGGTTGAGTTTTAATAGATGTAGAAATGGCAAAGTAAACCGTTAGAATAACAACTAATTTGAATTTGAAATTAATAATGGTTAGTTCTATTAATTTAATTATTTATTTAATACAACCTAATGGCTAGTTCGACTATTGAAATTAATAACCAAGCCGTTATTTTCAAAAAATGAAAATATATTTTCTTTTTTTATTTGAATTCATTGTCTAATCAAACATCCACTGCAAAAGTAATGCTGAAAAGATCTTTCAAATATATCATAAAAATGTCCAACTATAACTCTTTAAGTTCTATCATAATGTTTCATGATCATGGGTTCATACATTTATACTGGATTTGGGTTTTGACTTTTTGATTTTGACTTTGTTTTTTATTTTTTGAATCAGTAGTATTAGAATTGATTATTATTTATTTTATCATTTATTTATTATTATTTATTTCATCAAATATGGTATTTACATTAGGTTTAGAGTATGTTATAAAAAAAAATTTGTTTGATTAAGAGTTAGTTTAAAGAAATAGGCTAACATATAAAGAGAAGTTTTGTACCTCTTAAAAAACCACCAATTAGATAATTTTAGGTAGTTTGGGTATTTTAAATTTATTATTATCTAATATTCAAAGTGACATGATTTTCCATGTGTAATGAGTCAAGCTGCATTAATAAATAAGTACTAACTATAATTTTCTCACTACCTATTTAACAACTAAATTATGATAATTTTTTCTACTATTTAATATATATATATATATAAATTAAACATATTATATATTATATAGAAACATATAAATTTTCATTTTCATTTATTTATTGATAATTTATAATGTGGAATTAGCCTTTAAAGCACATTATCATCCACTTCATCAAATATTGTAATGTGTTGCTGTGATTATAATTTTTTTAACTCGATAAAATAATTCATAAGATTGGTGAAGATTACAAAGAAAGGTAGATTAAGGTTGATTACATTAAGTAGTGAAACTGCCCATAGCAGACAGCTTTTATGACATTAAAAGTTTGAATCGACATCCATTTTGGAAAACTCCGATATTTTGACTTTGATAATATTAAAAGTTCGAGTCCACGTCCATTTAGGAAAAATGGATAGAACTTTTGGTTATTTGAACAAGCTAGAAAATGTACAAACCTCTCTTACAAAACTTTTATCTCAAGAAAAGGATCAGTTTATTACGAAGTTAACCTACATGTATGGCTTTTCATGTCCCTCAAACCTTTTATCTCAAAGAAAAGGATCGGTTTATTACAAAATTAAACAACGTGCATGTCATGTCATGTCCCACGAATAAAGATTGTGCCATTGCGCTATCGTCGGTTTATTGTAAAATTAGATTGTTCTATACCTACCGTACCTAGTGTCATTTCGTGTCCTCCGAATAAGATTCTCCGTGTCATTGCGCTATCGTTTGCTGACTGCCTACTGAATGATGACAGGATTGGAATTTGAGTGCTCGTGTTTTTCAGAGTACTGAAATCATTCACTTTAATCTCAAGTTATTGCAATGTATTATGCGCGCCGTCCACTGAAGTCGACGGTCCTATTAAAGATGAGATAATTATAGTGATTGAGACGTGCCAAATATATGCTCTTCAACCTGTGGCCCATGCTCGGCGAATCGAATATATTTTTTTGCAGAAGCTTTAGATTTCAAGTGATTCGCTTTGTCCATTCCCTTTGGCCGATTTGTTCGCACTAACTGTATAAATTACCTTCTTCCGTCTGTCTAGACTCCATTCCTCGTTCCAAATTAACATGCTATTCTTCTTGTAATTAGGGTTTCATGAGTTGATAGACATTATCCAGTAATTCGTGAAGAAATTCGTGTAGCGTCTTGCATGTAGAAGCAGAGTGTGTTACTCAGCCAAGAATGACTTGCCCGCATGCTGTAGTGGATTATTCATTGCTCATCATACCTATTAGATTCTTGTGGGCAGGTTGTTCTTGGCAAAGCATCCCTCGTTTCTTTTCAGGCCAGACCCCCGCACAAGCCCTTCGTCGCATCAACGGGTCAGATCATGATCTTGGTGTTCATCTCCGTTGTGGAAACGAAGGAAATTATGAACAATCTCTCTCTATTGCCCATTGTGTTCGCTCTGGGAATTACTCCCGTCTCTTGTTCATGGAATCCAATGTTTGCGTCTGTTTACTAGTGGAAAAAGATGTGTCTGGTTGCTATTCAAAAGTTTTGTTTTCAACATCAATTTAGGCTACAAGGCAACATCAATTTCAATGTTAGATTAAAAAAAAGATATATTAATATGTGGAATTGTATCAGGTTTGTATGTAGTTTGGTTTATATGTGTTTAAAGTAAAATTTGATTTTAAATATGAAAGGTTTTAGCAGTGCATTATATTACATATTAAAAGGAGTTTTCATTGAATGGTTTATGAGGTATAATACTTATTAAGGTTTTGTAAATGGGATAGCAATGAAAGTGGGCTTGATTGTGGAAAAAAAGGAAGTTCTAGAATGGGTAATTTTGGTGGAAGAGTTTAGGTTAACCAGCAACCCTATGTGATTCAATCCCACTTTATCACCCCTAATCCCAGAAATGATATCTAAAATTTGACTTTAAAACTAAATAAAACTAGATAAAAATGAATAAATTATTTATTTATTTTACAATATTTTATTAAAAAACATACTTTATCATTTTAATTTTTTTATTTATAATTTGGTAAGTTATGCTTAATATAAATTCATCATAAGTATTATTATAAATATATTTATTTCTTTTAAAGTGGATTATATACATGTTGACTTGAGTAGTAATAAAAACTCATGCTTTTCTTTATTTCAATATTGAATTTTATACCGAATAAAATATTTATGATGAAATTTAAAAATATTTTTTTAAATGTAGTTTAAATATTACATATTTTTATATTTATTATAAAATTTCACATTAATTTATTTAAATTTTAATTTAAAATTATTAAAATAATAAATTTAAGTTTTTAAATTTATATTTATTTATATATTGAAAATATATTTTAAATAATAAAATATAACAGTCTCATCGATAATTATAACAAATAATTCTCCGGATGCGGGTGATTAAATGCATCCGTACGTGGTTGAGATTTGGAGTTGGGGCATGGATTCTTCTTCTCGCCACCCAAAATCACGCGAGGTTTCTCATTAATATGCCCACTGTCATTCGCAGCACGGAATTAATGTTGCACAGAAGCCCATACCATCTTGCGTTCATAACGTGCATGGCTTCCTCCGGAAGTTTCACTCCTGCTTTGCCTCTTTTGCGTTCTAGCCGCTCCCTTGTTTCTATGGAGCCAAGCTCTTGAACCAGCACAGGGAGATGCTGCTCCATTGTTTGCTGCATCGATTTAGCTCGTGGACTTCATATTTCGGAGAGCTCGTTCTGCAATCTGTGGCTCACTTCACCCACTGTGAATTCCCTTGCTCTACGTGAAAGCCCTCCCCTGATTTCTATTCCCTCCACCGGCAACGGCCTCTCCGTCCCTAGGCATTATGCTCGTGGAACCCATCAATTTTCCCAGAGTAACATGCCGCGCCTTCAACAGTGTATGCGATGTCGGAGAGGTTGCACTCGTGGTCATCTCACTCGCCAGCCCTCCACTTCCACTTCTGACTCTTCGTCTCCCTCTTCTGATAATTTCACCAGTCATTATCCTGACACCAGAAGTGGTCATGGTCGTGGGCATGGGTCTTCTCAATTTGAAATGGGATCGCCCCATATTTCTGCCTCTCCAATTATTATCCCTGCGCATCTCCACATTGCCCAACTTCATTTCCCCTGCTCTGTGAACCAGCCTACAATCTTAGCCACCATTACCATCGAGCTCAAGGAGGAGCCCCCAGGTTCGGAAGCTAAGCTAGTGTTGAGTTGGAGAAAAGCCTTGGCGACAGGCATTTCATTCCTCCAGGTTTCGGCTTGAAGAGAAAAGCTCCTAGTTGCAGTGATACTCAGAACATAGGCCAAGAAGATAACCCGGACGACGTCAAGCGAGGCTGCTCCAGCGTCAAAGATAAAAAGCAGGCGAACGAAGAGGACTTCTATGCCTATGGCTGTCGGGTTGTTGAGGAACCCCCTCAAGCTCTCATGATATCTAATCTGGTTAGAACTGGTAGTTTTTTTCATGTTCCAAGGCCGGTTTCCCTTGTGTGGGCGGCAAGTTTTAGTCTGTTTAGATAGTTTTTGTATGTCTCTAAGGTATGGTAAACTTTTTTAAGCCATTTTTGTAGTGTAAGAATGCAGCTTCCACGGGCAAGTTCTGCCTCTTTGTAAATCTTTTTTGTATTATAATAGATTAATCAAATTCAGAAAAAAAAATTATATATTACATTTTATTTTCATAGTAAAAGGATAAGAATTACTTTGAGTTAGCCAAATAACTTTTCTTTTATAATTATAGGTAAAGTGGGTGTATGTTTTGTGGTAGCTTGGTTTGTTGTTTTCCTCTCCAAAAAGATTTTAGGCTCTGGCTATGACATGTTGTTTCTAAAACTATTATGTAAAACTATTATCTACCTTGAATCCTCACAAATAGATATTGTTCGCTCATATAGTTAGTACCAAATTTGTAAAGCCAACCACATATTCATAAACCTAAATCAGCACCGACACTACCTTGATTCCTCTCAACACTACCTTAATTTATCAAAATAGAAAACAGATATTGATATAATAAACCACATATTCATAGACCTGAAATCATCCTCATATTTTCATTTCCCAAATACACGATAATCTTGGATCATGGAATTGCAAGTGTATTGGATTATCACATCTAGAAAAATGCAGAGAATAACAAATGGATGTTGTCGGCGGACATATCTAGTACCAAATTAATATAATGAACCACATATACACACATAGACCTGAAATCACGCTGACATTCTCTTTTTCCTGCCAACAGGATAATCTTGGATTGTAGAGTTGCAAGTGTATCGGATTATCACATCCAGAAGATTGTCCGGCTTCAAAGTTTTTTGAAAATTTGTTAGGTTAATCTGACGATAATGGAGATTATTAGTTAATAATTTCATATTTTATTAAAATTTAGATATTAAATTATTACACTTTATTGTGATATATTGAGAGTTTCACGGTATCTTTTCATCATAATTTAAGTTTTTGTAATTTTTTTATCGTTTATTTATAAGTAAAGAAAATGTTAGCCTCCAAAGGTTTTTGAAAATCTGAAAATCTGTTAGGTTAATTGAGGATGATAGAGATCAACGTATCTGTTTCTCAATAATTTAATATTTAATTAAAATTCGATGAAGTTTCATGATATCTCCATTAATTTAATATTTAATTAAAATTTGATGAAGTTTTATCATCAAAAAATAATATCCATTATAACTGTTATTTTTATAATCTTTTATTTATATGCAAAGAGAATGTAAGCTCCCAAAGGTTTTTGAAAATCTGTTACATAGTTTGATTGAGAGTCTCATGGTATCTTTTCATTATAATTGTAATTTTTATAATCTTTTATTTATATGCAAAGAGAATGTAAGCTCCTAAAGGTTTTTATAATCTGTTTCATAGTTTGAACTTTGAAGATAATAGAGATCAAGATAGTAGTTTGTTAAGCTTTAGATAATTTCATATTTGATTAAATTTTAAATATTAAGTTAATTATTGATTAAATTGGAAATATTAAGTTAATAACTATTGATTTAACTTTAAATATTAAATTATTAATATTTTTATTAGATTGTTATGGGGTTGAGAGTTTTCACTATATCCTTTCATCATAATTGTAATCTTTACCTTGCAATTGTAATATTTTATCTTTTATTTATCTGCATGAGGGATATTAATCTCAGGAAGAGCTGCAAGGAATCCAGGTTCAACACACTTTGTCCAATTTACCTTGAAATCCTGTGATCATACCTAATTGAATTCCACTTATCGTGTTTCTTCCCATTAATCATTGTTTGCGACATATGGCCATAACTTGTCCATAATCTGATGCCGATCCTGCTGTTGCTTGTTTTTGGCTTGTAAAAGTTGCAGAGTTGTTTTAACCTGTGCACGGATATGAGCAATATTCTCAACAAAACTAGTGACCTTTTCGTAGTCTTTTAGGTGCTTTGAAGAATACTGAAGATGGAACGATAGAGGTAAGCCGCATGGCAGCAAAGGGTGATAGCCATACCAGATTTAGAATTGTGACATTCCTGTCAAAGTGCGGATGGGGTAGTTCTAACTGAGGTGAACTATGTACAAGGCTGATTCTTACTTTTTGTTATTGTGATACCAGATGCAGAGTTCTCGTACCAGGATTCTATTTTACCACTACAGTTTGTTCACGACTTTATTGGTGGAACGCTATTGAACAGGTTAATATGCAACGGAGTAGTTTCCACTTTGTTTTCCAAAATAGACTCACTAATCTGAAATCCGTACTGGAGAACGTTTAGAGGCGATCCAAATAATGTCCAAACCTGGTTGAACAAAAGCCCTGCCGCCGCTGGGGACGTAGATGGTGTTACGAGTGCCATTGATATTATCTCCCACGGTTTGTCCTGCCATTTGTCTGCTATATGTCGAAGAGAGTGAGCTTCTCTAACGAGCTCGTCGGGGATCCAAATCAACGACACCTAATCTATTTAACCGACATACCATGCTCTAATTAATCTGAAAATGGTATCTGAACACGGAGTGGGCTACGATTACAGTCCTGAACTTGTTTTTTCATTGAAGGCGAGTGAAATAGAAAAACAGGATATACCCCTCTGTAATGTAATTAAGGTTATATATAATTTGGATATTACAATATGCAGAATAAGTAAGTTATACATATTAAATTTATGTAATATTATATATTATTACAACTGGAAACGTTGGGAAATGTTGCTAATTTACTTGAGGGTATATCAACCATATTTATTAATGTACTTGCTTTAATTTTCACTTGAAGTGTGTAGGATTGATTCATTTTCATTGACCATGGTAAACTATGGTTGCATAGGGTTGATGAGTCTCACCGTTGACGAGGTTGATCAAAGATTGATCTAGGTTGACCATAGTCAACTATTAATGTAACAATGTATTATTTTTATATGGATCTAGAAATGTTACATCAATGTTGACCATTGATACATTGTTAGACTAATGTTACATTAATGTGACAATGATTGATGTTACATTAATGCTAATGTTAACGTTGCATTAATGTTATAAAATTTACTTCATTAATGGTTGAAGTTAGTTGATGGTGTTGACCATGGTTGAAGAGGGTCAACCATTGTTTGTTAAGGCAAACAATGGCTAACCTCAATTGATCAAGATTGATAGTAATTGTCATGGTTGACCATTTTTTTTTTAAGGAAAAATATGGTTGCCCTCAATTGATCATGATTGATAGTAATTGCCATGGTTGACCATTGTTAGATTGTTATATTAATGCTACGATAATGTTGACCATGGTTAACCATGGTTGATCTTACATTATTGTTAAACTTAATGTTACATAAAAGTAAGCTAATGGTTACATTATTGGTTGAAGTGGGTTGACGGTCTTAACAATGGTTGAAGAGGGTTGACCATTGTCGGTCAATGTAGACCATCGTTGACCTTAGTTGATTGACAATGATTACCATGGTTGGCGAGGTTGACTGATGATGGATATTGTTGGTTGTGGGTTAACATGGTTGACTTAGTTTGACCATTGTCAACTCTAAATATAAAAATGTATTTATGTTACATTAATCTAACAAAGTATAGTGTTGTCAATTGTTATATTAACATTAACCATAGTTGATGTTACATTAATGTTAATATTAATGTACACTGTTGTTACAAAAATGGTTTCACTATGAGTTGAAGAAGGTTTATGAGATTGACCATGGTTGAAGAGGGTTGAACATAATTGACTAAGGAAACCTAGGTTTGATGGAAATATAATGGTTAACCTAATTAACCCATGCTTGGCAAAAGTATCCCATGGTTGATTGAGGTATCCCATGGTTAATTATGGTTGGTTATGATTTTCATAGTTAATGAAGGATAAAGTGGAAGGATTATAGTTGACCCTAGTTGATTATGGTTAGTGTTGTTGATGCTTGTTTACCATGGTTGACCTTACTTGACCATTGTCAACTGTGGTTGACCATGCTTGCCTATGTTTGATCATGGTTGATGATGGTTAACCATATTTGACTATGGTTTGACATGATGATAATGGTTTGACCATGATGGCCATGTATCGACATCCTTTGAAATATTTGGCCATGCCAGACCATACTTTTCTATGATAGACAATGGTTTCCTATGTTTACAATGGTTGACCATATTTAACCTTATAGGTCTTTTTTGACCATGTTTGACCATTCTAACCATGGTTGACCATGGTTTTCGATGAGGAGTTGGTAGAGCATGGGTTGAGGTTGACTATGGTTGACTAGAGATGACCATGGTTGATCATGCTTGACCAAGGTTAACAATGGCTGATTATGGTTGACCATGTTTGACTATGAATGAAGAAGGTTAAATGTATTATTGAACATGGCTGATAATAAGTGATAATATTTGACAATGTATGACCACGATTGAGTTTCTCTAACTGTGTTGGAATGTAATATCTCGAGTGATGTGACTCAAAACTTTAATCATAAAGTTGGGCAACAGATTGGAAGGCCATTCAAATATTCAAACTTTCACAAGGAGGAAAGAACGAAACCAAAAGCTTAGAAATTGTATTACTAACCAAAAATCCACATAATGTAAAGGGAGGGTTGACCGACCAATGCTTAAGAATTTTTGTTTAATGATTTTAGATATACATAAACTTTTACACATGGACAAATGAATGTAGCCACAACAAGACAAATCAATGAACTAAATGGAGAAACCCTTAAAGGGTAAAATATATTTTGACTATATTGAAAACAATGAGTATCCTTGAATCCTAGCTTTGGCTCATAGTTGCACTGGTTTTCGAGACAAGAAGAAATTGATATAAAAAAAACAATATTTGGAACCTGGAATGGCTCTCCCAAAACTGCATCAGTTTTGGAGCATAGGGGGGTAGAAGGAGACTTCCTACCAATACAATGAAGGTTTTGCATGAAAGAAAAGGGACACAAAAAAATATTATGAGATATTTCGAGTAAAAGCTTCAGTGGAAACAAATCTTATGTCAAAAAACCTAGAAAAGAATAAAAATAATTAGAATGATGATAACCACTTATAAGGAGTCAAAATAAGGGTCGTTGAGAAGATAAGCTCGTGCTTTCTCTGTTAAGGTTGCACAAAGCAAACCCTACCACATATATTAATAATTTAAGCCAAATTATCGAAGAGAAAATATAACATAATTAACTAATTTAAAGAGAGGGTGCCACCGTCAATTACCTGATAAAACCTTGGAGAATGGACAATGGTTGTGAGAAGAAAAAGTGAGAACGAGCCTCTGAGGGAGTACTTAATTTTAACACTCATAACATTGATAAGGGACTCTTCAAACAAAACAATGAGGGTTATGATAGGACTCAATATGACAATGATAAGAGTAAACATTTAACCTGTTAAGAAAAAAATAAACCGTACCTTCGAACGGAAAAAAACTAATGAAACCCACCATCACACATTGAGCAAGTAAATCTATGAGCCACGCCAAATAATTGTAGCGAGGCTAGCCGTGTGGTGGAAAAATCCAAAACCCAAAAACAAATAGGTGCATAGCCGTTCTTTCTCCATTGATTGAGGAAGTAAATGAACAACATGGGGACAAACCCCAAAGGTGGTTACCCCAATAAATGACCAAGTAAACCACAACCATTGGATCCAAACTGAGACAAGTGTACCATAGATATCAACCCATCAAGATCAAAGTTAAAGCTAGGCTTTTTTATCCTTGAATGTAACGAAGTGGTGCATATCCTTGAATGTAACCAAGTGGTTCATAGCCGGAGATCGAGATTATTCAGACTCCCAGCAGCATGGTGTATTACAAGTGTGCAAACCACCCATATCCATGATATTCCCAATAAACTAACAAAATATAATCATGGTAGCTCCAATCTAATCCCACATTAAATACATAATAGAAACGTTGAGACTATATAATTGGGCATCGCGAGAATAAAAACCATGTAACTAGAGGACAACCGAAAAAAAGTAGATAGGAGCAATGAAATACGAGGATATCGTAAGGAAAACAATATTCCATAGTTGTATGGGTGTTGTGCTACTGCAAAACTATTTTATCAAAAAAAAATTGAAAAGTGATTAGGGCATACCTAAGGCAACCTTTTATATGAATGCATGGTATTATATGAATAAAAAAAAATTCAAAAGTGATTAGGGCATACCTAAGGTAACCTTTTATATGAATGCATGGTATTATATGAATATGGTTTAAATACCATGGAAGAAGTTTGGTTGAGAAGGTTATATTCCATTTAATCAAAATGTTTATAGGAATAAATGGTATTATTTTATCAAAAACAAATTTTAAAAGTGATTAGGGCATACATAAGGCAACCTTTTATATGAATGCATGGTATTATATAAATTTTGGTTTAAATACCATGGAAGAAGTTTGGTTGAGAAGGTTATATTCCATTTAATCAAAATGTTTATATGAACGCATGGTATTATATGAATATGGTTTAAATACCATGGAAGAAGTTTGGTTGAGAAGGTTATATTCCATTTAATCAAAATGTGTTGATCATTGGAAGCTTTATTTAACAACCATGGGAGCTTAACCAAAAATGTAATTGTATTACATGAATTTTTTTTAACCAAAAATGTAATGGTATTATATGAATGTTGTTTAAATACCATGGAAGAAGTTTGGTTGATAAGGTTATATTCCATTTAATAAAAATAGGTTAATCATTATATGTTAATCATTGGAAACTTTATTTAACAATAATAAAAAACATATTAAGCTATATGCATAGTCTCTGCAGGAAGGTTTTGGAGATGTGACAAGTGGTATCATATCCTTGTTTAGAACTGAGACCTTGGATTAGATATACATTTTGGAAAATAGCTAAATAAAGGAAGATTGTGAATTTTTGCATAGTTTAAACAACAAAGAGGCCAAAGAGGACATTTGATGCGTGGAAATAATCTTGAAACCTCATTAGCCCTAGTATTGCAACAAGAATGTTGCAGCTCCCAATACTAATAACTTAAATTGTCAACCCAGGGTTCTTAAAAACTTAAGAGGTGCCGACACTATATGTGTAGCAAGCAATGTGTCCTTATTTCATTGATCTGATGCAATGTAGTGAAAGCCATGAATCCAAGCGTCAATTAATTACATAAATGGAAAAGTTACTCTATTTGCATAAAGGAATCCTAATCACTTTTGTAGAGAGAAAATCCTAGTTACTTTTGTATAAAGGAAAGGCTATTCTATTTTGCAACAATTTAAATGTTAATCGTATTTGTAGAAATGTAAACATTAACCTATTTGCAGAGTGTAAATGGTACATCAAAACGAAGCCTAGTCTATGCAATAGAGATAACAATGATGGAAATGAAAACCATAGCTTAAGATGTATGAAATAAAGTGAAATAATTATTCAATCAATGCATTGAAGATATATTTTTTCAATATATTTCACAAGGCACTTCATGAAAATAACCATTATGCTATTCAAGTTATGAATTTGTCCACTAATCCAAACCGCAGAGGAGAATTGAAATGGAGAAGAGGAAATCATTAAGAGTTCTTTTGGTATACTCAATCATGAATTCAAGCTTAGGGGTCATGAGTCAATCCTAAGATAAAAAAACCAAGATTTTGGAGCAAATCTAGTCAAGTTTACTCATGCTACAAGAGTGTTACAGGAGGTGCTACGGGATGCCCTATTCTTCTACATGAGCGAGATAACTTGCCGAATGACCAAGTAAGTCAAATGAAAATGAGATGGGGAATAGTTTTTTATTAATTAGTATGTCCTAGGACTCTGTTATAAGTGGAATCACTCCAAAATATACCTCTTAACATCTGCTAAAATATAGCTTAAAATTACTACTCTAAAAACTAGAAATTCACAAACTAGTGATCTAGTTTAACTAGTTAGCCTACCAAATTCCTAACCCAATAAAGTGAAAATTATAGGGGGTAAATTTTGTTATTAACTTTATTTTATTATGACCCAATTAAAGTGAATCAACTGAAATGAATATCATTAACGCATTCTAAAAAATAGCAGAAAATTACTACTATTTTGCTACAAGGGACTTCTAGAAATTCGAGATTTGTGAACTAGTAAACGAATCCAAGTAGTTCTTTGAAGAATATGAATTTTCATCGATGTTATAAGGATGCATAATGATTGTGACCTTCATAATAATTAACTTCAACCATTTAACGAAAATGACATAGAAAAAAATAAGCATGAATAATAAATGCAAAAGTAAGAGATGCAAGTGAAAAATACATTCAAAGGGAATAAAGAAATTGTAAAAGAGGGATCTGAGGCTCCTGGGATGGCCAATCGCAAGGAAAATTAGAGTAATATGAAAGAAACCAATATTTATAAGCTAAAAAGGGCACCGACCTTCATTATCTGAATCAATCCAAGTACATCCCTATTAGAAATGAAAATGGAACTACTAAATAATAAGTTTTATCAATAAGAGGAATCAGAAATACATGCCCCTAGAGGAAAATTTGAATGTTTACTTATACAAGCTGATGAGGAAGAATTCTCCTTGAACGAAGGAAACTTTCCCCTCTAAAATCCCCCAAATAGTGGATTTGGATCCTAACACCAGGAATCTTCATTTAACGAGAGGGAGCACATTCATAGTTTTTCTCTATCACTGGAGGTCCATAATTTCTGCAATAATTTCATAATTTCCTATTAATTTATTATCCAATATTGGTCCTCCTATAGAAGGGAGAAAGTCCCTAAATTATCTCACCCACAAAATCTTCAAAATATTCTCAATATTCTACAAAAATAAATAATATTAGGCATAAACATGAAATTATCTCTAAACCTTCATAATGAACACATTATAGCTCAAAATATGTCATCTAATGCAAAAGGAGAAGTTTAATGTGCTGAAGGATGGTTATATGGGACTTAAATTTTATATAATTTGGAGGCCCATCATACCCCCTATTGAAAGTGTTGTTCACCATTTGAGAAATTTAGCTACAATTGTGCCTCATTCATGGCCTTGGTGGCCTCCCTAATCTATATTATAGCTATCCAACACTCTCCTCTAGAAATGTTCTACCTTCCTATAACAACTTTCTGCCTTCCTGCAACAAATTTCTACGTTCCTATAATAGGGCATATTCTTCTTTCAATTGTTTGGTCATGGCTCCCCTGGTGCTTGGCTTCTTCTAAGAGTCTTGAGGCACCTTTATTTTGACTTGGAGGGAGGTTATCTCTTTAGTTTGCTTCTTATTCTCCTTTGAAGTTTCGTTATAAATTTTTGGACTCTTTCTTCTCTTTCAACCTTTTTGTTTTTTTTTCTTTTCCACCCTTTTCTTCCTCTGCAGAGCCATCCCTAACTATCTCTTCAATTACAGAAAATATTCTCTATCCACGTCAACAAAATTTGTCCATGTGTTCTTAAGGTTTTTTCAAGGGAACGTTACTGCTAATTGTCGATTTCAAAGCACCTAGGATTTCAACTCATGGAAAGAGGAGGAGTGCCTCAAGTTGATGAGCAAGCTGAAAAATGGTATGCCAATTTCAAAAAAGGTTTATTCCCCCATCATAATGCTTATACTCACAAGAAAACTCTATGCTTCAATTTTTTTTGTTCTTAGGGTTTTTCTACAGGATGTTTAGTGGAGGAATTTTTGGGCATTCCTGTAGTAGGCATACTATGTCCTATAGCACCTACTCTGTCTCCTATAACACCTAATCTGTTTCACCTATAGCAGCTACAAATAAGCTTTGTATCTGTTACGTAGCACCCTAGGTATCCCTTGGTAGCATCTAGCTTGATGTTTGATTCCTTAAATAAGCTCCTTGACTATTCTGGGAATGATCATCGATAAAAATCATGTTAAGCCTTGTTCTTTTATTTCATTTTGTGGTATTGGGCTTGGTGCGCTTGGTGATATGGTCATCATCACTTGTAGTTATCACTTTCACCACTTTAACTTCTCCATGTTGCATGAGTGTTTAAGTGATCTGAATATGGGAAAACTAGTTTCTTCGTGCTAGCTCCCTCATCAGTATTGAAGAAAATGTGTTTAGGATTGTCTGAAATTAGCCAATTATGTGAGGGTTTATTTCTCAAGTTTAGTGTATTTTATGAGATTTTCATGAGATAATTAGTTGTTAAAAACACATTTACAATAAATAAATTGTAGAGAATAAAACACAACAAACACATTACACAATAGTTGATAACAAAGTTCACCCCTCCTGGGCTACATCTCAATAGACCTGCTTCAAATCGCTAGGCCCTCTTTGGATTAATGGTCAATTCTATGATCAAATTCACCTACAGTGCTCCAATGGCTTTGAAACCTATGTCCTTGGCTTCAGAAGACCCAAAAACCTCAAAATTGACTCTTCAAGCTCTGAAAAATGGTCTACAAATGGTCTAGACATGACCCCCTCTCCTGGTGGCCTTAGGCTTCTTTAATATTAAAAGTCGAAAAATAACTTAGAGAAGTGCTCCAATGCCTCTGCAACCTACACCATCATGTTCAAAGCATCCAGATCATCTAGGAATTACTCTTCTTCAGAAAAAATTGGTCGAAATATGCCAAAGTTACGGCTTCCCAACATTTCCTAGAAAAACTCCACCAAAACTAAAACAACTCTAGTTAAGCCTACCAATTTTGGTAGTGGCACTAAAAGTGGGGACTCCACCATTTTCTCCACCAATTTAACCACATATTAATTAGTGGTTAAGTGGATTGTTAACTAGTGGTTACAACATTAAGCACAATTAACAAAAAATCAGAATTGAAATCGGATTAGCGCTCATAATTGGAGATTAAGGGTTAATAAACCATGATTAAAATTAATCCCGTGCCATTAGGTTGGATCCTCTGCTCTTGGTAATTGGTATTTATTCATATGGTGAGGTAAGTGTTGACCCTTCGAAGCTAGCCCTTCTTGCCTCCGCCTAAACTTTGATTAAACTTGAAATATATGTTGGATCTATTGTATGTTAATGCTAACAACTATGATATGGTGGTAAGGCATGTGGTTAGTGCGGGGAGGTCATGGGTTCGACCCCGACCTCTGCCCTTCTGCTAATAATTTTTATCAACAATACCTTAATTTGACCCACCATATAAATTAAAATTTCGACCATGGTATAAAACTAACCACATTTCTACCTTTGGGAGCAGCACGTGGCGGCCTCCGAGCTAACTACGTGTCAACATCCCATTGGTTCATCAAAACCAATAAAATTATGCCATGTGCCTAGAAATTTAGGTCACTCACCATACGACAAGTGTCAAGACCTCATTGGTTAGAGGAAAACAAAAATTTTGACCTTTAAGCTTGTTTGACCCTTTTTTTTTAATTCACTTGTTTGGCACGATGAACAACTGGCTCTAAATTTCACATACGGAGTTTGTTTTGAGTGAAACGATGAGCCCTATCCATTTGTTCCAGTTTGATGAGATTCTAAGCACTTTGTATTTTTGGCAAATTTTTGCCTCTAATCTAGATTTCGATCACTTCTTCCCACCGACATGATTTTGGACCCACAAAAGTTGGTTATTTTATAAGAGCTGAATACTCTTGTCTTTCCAAATTTCTATTAACTCGATTCTACTTGAAAAAAATCTCCATGAAAACTAGTTTGGGTTCACTGACATGCCTTGCCTTACAAATGGCTTGGCACTTCAACCATTGTCCTCCTTTTTATGATGACCCAATCCAAAAATTGTTGGCTACTTGCTGAGTGATTAAACACTTTTTCGTACCAAATTGATCTCTCGGTGCTTGGAAAAATAAGCAATTTCCTTCCCA
Source organism: Pinus albicaulis (assembly GCA_034641835.2). Lineage (NCBI taxonomy): Eukaryota > Viridiplantae > Streptophyta > Pinopsida > Pinales > Pinaceae > Pinus > Pinus albicaulis. The sequence continues at coordinate 187,151,843 of CM076580.1, forward strand.
CTTAGAATCTTGCTCCTCCTTTTCACACAAATGCATTCAATGCAAGCTTCTCCTTGGAAACCAATTTCCCATGTTAAGACCATATGAGTGAACTACAACAATGATTTCTAACATTAGTAATCATAAAAAAATAAATGACCATTCTTTTTACCTCCACAGTTCCAAATTCCACATCTGGAAGAATGCATTCACCATCTCTTTCGCTTCTTGACATCAACACATCAAATGGTCTACAATAGCTTTTGTTTTGGCTGAAAAATTTTTAGCATCTTGTAAGTGTTTTATATCATCCTCTAGTGTTGAAATTCTACTCATGTCATGATTTTGGAATGAAGGCTAATCATGAGCCTCTTGCTCAAGAGTGGACCTTCCCAAAATCTCATGACATCTTGTCACAAGAAAAAACCATTAATCTGAAAAACACATAATGTAAGAAACATAACTTGATGACATATCATTTTTATCCTTAAAATAAACAAATGTCCCATCCTATTAGAATCGCCATGTCCTCTTACATATTTTTTACAAATTGATCGACCAAACACAAGTCAACAAAACATGCCTCTTCAAACAGTTGACTCTCAAGTCAAACCGTAAGCATGTGAAAATTTCCATCTTTTCTACCTCTAAGTGAGTCAACATAATTCTAATTTTCAAACACCTTCTTGGTATAAACATGAAACATGCATTCAATTGGAAAAGAAATGCATCAATCATCCAAAGACATGCAAGGCCTTAATTGGATAAAAAATCTAACCATCCCTTTCCAAACAATTTCAATGGCGCTTCTTTCAGCTACACTTTATCATGTGAATCATCTTGACCCACATAAATTATGGAATCCTCTTTTCCATTCTTGTCAATATCTCTCTCCAATTTCTTCAAATGTTGTGGATGAATTTTGGATACAAGTCCAACACTTGTCTACAATATGACCCTACTTATAGCAATGAGTACAAAACAATTTCATCTTCTTTTCAACATGGTTTCCATTATCCAATGGACCTTTGGATTTCTGCCTCCTTCTTGAGCAGGTGAATTTTAATAGGTAGTGGCTCTCTTCAGAATACCAACAATGGCTTCAATGAATTTAGATATTTCAACATCCCCTTGTTTACCATTCTCATTAGTTTCATGCTTATGAGAACCTTCTTGCAGAGGTGAAACTTTGTCTCATTCCTCATGAGCATAATTTTCACAAGCTTAAGGTAATGAATGTGTAATGAAATTACTTCTTGGAACACCTTCATGTGTCTCCAGTTCTTTGGAGCATTATCCATCATGTTTTATATAACCAAGACCCAAATACCTAGGCCTTTCCTCAACAAAAATTGGCTCAACTATGCCTTGTGCATGTTTTCCTAATCCTTTACCTTCATAGCCCAATTGCATCAATAATTTAGACCCTATTCCTCTACTGTGTCTTTAAAAATCACCTACACATTCATTTTGAGAATAAATTGATCATAAAATTGAATTACATACCTCTTTTTCATGCACATAGTTGGCTAAAGTTTCTTTGGAATCATGGAGTTGAGTTTCCATCTCATGCAACCTTGCTAGCTTTTCATTTGCAATATGGAGCTAAGACTCCATCTCATGCATCTTTTCAAGAATATATTTCTTCTCTTCCTTCATGGAAATCAATTGCTCTTGAAGTTTCATTCTCTCCCTCTTATATTCATACATATCTTGCACCATATCATTCATGATGTAGAGCTTCTGCAACAACTCTTATCAAAGAGTTTTGCTAAGGAATATTGACTAGAAAAATTCTTGATGAAGATGCCATCACACTTGTAATGGCTAAGAAAATTCTTTTCTATGATTTGAGAACTGAGCTCTCAATCTTGACCTTATCTTAACACACATAAAATTTCACACAGTTAAATTCTCCTTGCACAAATGCGAAACCAATAGGTAATTCTGTAGGTAACCTTGGAAAATCATTTCATGCTAAAATGAGCTAAAATGTTCTCTCATACCAACTTGATATAAATATGGGAAAACAATTTTTTCTGCGCTAACTCCCTAACTAGTATTAAAAAAAATGTGTTTAGGATGATCACAAATTAGCTAGTTATGTGATCGTTTACCTGTCAAGTTTAGTGTATTTTATGAGAAATTCACGAATGAATTAGCCATGAAAAACAAATGTACAACAAGTAAATTGTAGAGAAGAAAAACACAAAAAACACATTGCACAATAGCTGATAACAAATTTCACCCCTCCTGGGCTACATCTCCATAGACCTGCTTCAACTGGCTAGGCCCTCTTTGGATTAATGGTAAATTATATTATTAAATGCACCTACAATGCTCCAATGGCTTTTCAACCTGATCCATTGGCTTTAGAAGACCCAAAAACCTTAAAATAAACACTTCAAGCTTTGAAATTGGTCTTTAAATGGTCTAGGCATGACCCCCTCTCTTCGTGGCCCTAAGATTCTTTAATCTTCAAAGTGGAAAAATGACTTACAAAAGTGATCCAACGCCTCTGTAAACTACACCATCATTCGTAGAGAATCCAAATCATCTAGGAATGACTCTTCTTGATCCAAAATTGATCGAGATATGCTAAAGTTATGGACTCCTCAATATTTCCTAGAAAAACTGCACCAAAACTAGAACAACTCTGGTTAACCCCGCCAATTTTGATAGTGAAACTGAAACTGGAGACTCTGCCATTTTCTCCACCAAGTTAACTGATTAATTAGTTGTTAAGTGGAGATTTAAATGGTGGTTAGCACATTAAACACAATTAACAAAAAATCCAAATTGAAATCAAATTAACGCTCATAGTTGGGGATTAAGGGTTAATAACCCATGTTTAAAATTAATCCTGCTCCATTAGGTTGGAGCCTCCGCTCCTGGTATTTTGTATGTAGTCATATGGTGAGGTAAGGGCTGGACCTTCGAGGCCAACCCTTATTTCATTTTCCCAAACTTTAATTAAACTTAAAATAGATGTTGGATCCATTGTATGTTAAGACTGATGATTGGGGTATGGTGGTAAGGTGTGTGGTTAATGCAAGGGAGGTCACGGGTTCAACCTCGACCTCCACCCTTCTGCCAAAACGTTTTCTCCACAATACCTTAATTCAACCCAGCATATAAATTAAAATTTCAGCCATGGTATAAAATTAACCACATTTATGCCTTTGGGAGGGGCATGTGGCAACCTCCGAGCTAGCCACGTGCCAACATCCCATTGGTTCGTAAAAATTTAATAAAAATGTGCCATGTGCCCAAAAATTTGGGCCACTCACCATTCAACAAGTGTCAACACCTCATTTTCTAGGGAAAAACCCAAATTTTAACCTTTCACCCTATTTGACCCATTTTTTTTAAATTTGCCTATTTTCTACAACGAACAACAGGCTATAAATTTAACATAGGGAGTTCATTTTGAGTGAAATGAAGTGTCCCAGATTCTTGACGATGAGCCCTATCCGGTTGTTCTAGTTTGGTGTAATTCTGAGTGCTTTGAATTTTTGGCAAATTTTTGCCCCCAATCCAGATTCTGATAATTAAGTAAACTTCATTTTACTAGTGAGTGATGGCCAATTTTACTAGTCACCTTCAACCTATAAAAAATTCTCTTGTGTGCAATGAAAATAATTTTGTTTACCATAATATTCTCAAGAGGAGTGGTGAAGGATATTATATACCTATGCCTACCTGGTGGTTTCTTTCTGATGTGTTTATTTCTTTGGTTGCATGGATGATATGGATATGTTTGAGGATGCTTTTGATTGTCTTTTGAGATGTCATTGCCTTGTATCCCTTGCTTCCCTCAATATAATAATTTTACACTTCGATGACGTAGGTCCTTTGTATTTCATGCTAGTGTTGTTGCTAGTTGGGTGATCAAATACACTTTGGAGTGTTGTGTGCAAGCTTCTTCTACTTTGATGATGATATTGAAGCACCCTACAAGATGTCCTATAGGTGCTCGAGTTTTTTTTTTATGATTGATTCTTCTATGAAATAAAGATTTTTCTTTTTCCATGCTAGTGGTGATCCTATAGCACCCTATAGGATGTCCTGTAGGTGCATATAAACTTCATTCTGTGTAACCTGTTTTCGTTGCGACAAAAAACCTCCAAATTTTTTCCAATTCTTGAATTTTGGAGCCCACTATGGATCTTGTGATTGGTCATTCAATAGTCACTTCCTGGTCAGTTGATTCTTTTTTAAGTCTTTAAGCTTTCTTCTCAATCATAAGTGTTGAAGTCACCTGCTCACAAATACTCAATCTGTAATGCATTCATGAAAGAATTAATTTAAAAAATCTTGAATAGCCATGGAACAGTGCATTAAGATAGTTCTTGTGCAATTTTCAACCCATGTCGGAAGTCAGTGTGCACTATTATTCACATTCTCTCACTTTCTTTGTGATCATACTTATATTTTCATGAGTTTCTCCAACTGTTGCTTTAGTGCACTTTCACCATTGCAAGTTTCATTTTCCTGTTTATGAATATATATTTCACTTTAATTCCCTTTAATTAGTGTCAATTTCATTTTATCTTCACCATATCATATGTTTTTTTTACCATTGTCATCATATTGAAAGTGGTGTTCGAACTTTTATTTTCATATAGAAAGTGTTGTCTTTTAGTGTGGGAATTATCTCTTATCAGGTAAGTGGAGTTTTGGTTTGTTTCAAGGGGAAATATTTGTGTAATGAGTTTTTATTATCATTTATATATGTTTCACACACATTTCCAATGTTTCGGGTACTGTCGCACAAGTGTTGTCATTCACGTCACAAAGTGTATATTTAGTGTCACACTTGGAATAGGCTATCATAATCTTGTTGCATTGAGAAAAGTATGTTGTTCATGTGTTATGAGTGTTCCATTTGTTTTTTAAAGTGAAATGAGTTTTGCGATCATGTTCAAGTCTTGATTTTATTCAACTTCCTCTCACTAATTCAATGCTTAGTCAAAATTTGAAAAACTCCCGACCGTGCCACTCAGCCTCATCCAACCCTCCTGAATTGTGCACTACAGAGTCTTAGTCCTCAAGAACCAAAATTATCTCTTGTAACTACACAATGCATATTCTCTGCCTCCAAGAACTGTGCATTTCAAAATCTCAGTGCTCAATTCCAACCCCTAAGTCCTATAACTTCACAATCTTTCTCTACATCCAAGGAAACACTACACATTGTGAATTCAAAGTCATCAAGCCCCAATATTGAGACATTCAACTACATAACTACACAATCCACTCGCCTCATATCCTTCCAATATTGCACATTTCCCAATATTAGTGCTCAATCCTAGCCCATGAACTCCAGAATTGCGCAATCCTTGTTTACTACCTAGTTGTTGGGCTCCAAAATTGATACATCCATTTAACTTGTTTCCTTATCTTTCTATTAGTTTTCTAAAACGTTTTATATATACAATATGGTAATTTGTGTTATATGAAATTTAAAAGTGGTCAATAAGTGTTTCATCATTTATTCTTTAAAAAGAGTTGATTTAACTATGAAAATATGAGTTACACTTATGATTTGAAGTGTTAACTGACAGGGAATTTCGATAGTGGATATTTTTCACTGGGATAACTAGACAGTAACGAGTCAAAAAAAGCTACTTGGGTTAGTCATAACCTGACTGGGTGAGACCTATGCTCATCATGGAAATATCAGTTGTGATTGAGATATTGCCCACCTATTCCAAGGAAATATGGGAGGTTTTGTAACTTGAATTAAGCATTCTAAGAATCTTCATATTTTGAGGATTACTTCTTTATTTTTAAAATATAATTTACTGTAATATAAAAGTGAGAAACTAAACATCAGTAGTTTAGGTGCTAAATTACTATCATTTTGGTCTATGATGTAAGTTTTACAGACATTTTTTGTAATATTGTTCTTCATTAATTTAACGAACACTTTCACAGTTCAACTTTAACTTTAATTCACTCTAAGGAGGTTGAATTGCAATGATCGTGGGCCCAATATTAGAATGACTACAACCCTTTTTTTTGTTATTAAATTTACATTTTATTTTTCATTTATTGTTTTGAATTTATTCAGTTACTCATTTCAATCCTTGCTTTGCAATTACTTAGTCACTTTCTAGATCTGAGCATTGTTTATTGACTTTTTTTATCACAATGATAGATGATACAATAGTTTGAGTGAAGGTTATGAGATTGAATTCTTGTTAATTGATTTTATTAATAGTTATTTATTATTTCACTTCTTGTGATTGATGAATAATTGTTAAGTGCGAGATTCGACATTTCCTTTAGTATAATTGTTTCTATCGCTGTAGTTTCCAAGGAAACAACTTGCGTTTAATATTTATTTCAATGTTTGCAGTAAAATATTTAATTATTTGATCATATTAAAGTAGCTTTGATTGTTTATTTTGTTCCTTTAGCTAATCCTAACAATTTCTTATGTTTTACATGTATTTACCTTTCAATAGAGATAGACATATTAGATCACCTTAGCACTATTCTTTTCACATACACAAAAGGTGGGTGGATCGACAAAAGACTTGTAGATGGCGGAGGAAGTGAAGCATTGTTTGATGAATGGATTATATAACACTGATTTGTCTTTTGATTTGGTGTGGATAACCTTGAAATAACTAAACGAGTTATGGGTTGACAATTCAATGTATAAGAGGCTAGTTGGTATTTTTAAGAGAAACTAAGTAACCCTACATTTTGGCGTTGTTTCCAAGGAGTTTTTCAAAGAAGTGTTAGTCATATCCCTATAGGGTTGGGTATTAAAGATGAAAGGTAAGAACCTATCCATGCACCAAGTAAAAAGTGTGTGCCACTATCTACCCTCAGCTGATCTTTTAGATTGTTTGGTGTGCATGAATAGTAAAAATCATAGGACCACAAATCAAGTAGTTATACATTCAAAAAATATTCTAAAATCCATCAAAACTCAAGGTCAGTATGGCCTTGGAAGAAATACCTTTATAGACAAAATCATTCATGATTTGGAGTCTCAAGCATTAGTAGGTCCCCAAACAAAACCTGGGAAGGGTTCTACTGTTTCCCTTCAAGCAGCAAGATCATCTACTACAACTCACATCCTATGAAAGGTCTCGAAAATGTTTTCAAGATACAACCATTAATAATCCCAGTCCTTCTAGAAAATATGAGAGGCATTCTTACAATTTAAGAGAGGGGGAAGGTGAGAAAAGTGAGCCACATCCACAACTTTCTGAGTGAGGATTTCTACCAACACCTATTGCAAAGGAAGAATATGAAATTACTGATCTAAATAGTGTTGCGAAGACCTACTCAAAACCCAAAGTTTAGCCAACATATTATTCTTTGGACAATACCTCCTAACAACGAAATCCCTGAGGTTTACTGGAATATTTTTAAACAAATAGAGAAATTAGCACAAGGAACATAAACTTCGACCATAGAATACCTTATTTTCGATCCACACACCAATACACCAATGAAATCCATCCCATTACAGAATCTTCCAAATTTCCATCGAATGGTTTCTAAGGATCCTGATGTGTTTTTGTTTAAATTTAATGTCTTATGGCGAGGTTATGACTATAGCACTGATCCTCAGAAACTGAAGTTGTTTTTCTCCATTTTAAAGGCAGCAACTCTACATTAGTTTATGGGATTAAGGGGAGGCACTATAAAATAATGGGATCAAATGAAAGAAACTTTTATCACTAAATACCAAGAATATTGTCGGCCTAGAGATATGAAATAATAAATATTTAAAATGATGTCTAAAGAAGATGAGAATTTAGAGGAATATGTCAAAATATTCCAATATAGCTTGAAAATATTGCGTTATACCACTTTACCTAGAGAAGTACTGAAAAATTGTTTGATTAGAGGTATGAAAGACGAATGGATACAAACACTTAATTTAGTGGAACACAGTGATATTTATGAGGAATAATATGATGACATCATAAAACTATGTATCAAGTGTTCACGAGGAAATACACGAGCCAAATCCAAGATTCAGGACCCTTTCAATAGAACTAGCACGATCCTAGGAGGAGGGTGACACACAAAAATTGGTAATCTCCTAGAAGATTTTAAAACTGGTATTTTGAGTAGGTTAACTACACAATTGGATTTCCTACAGGTGAAGCAAAAACAAGTAGAGGCACGACACGCTTTAGCCATTTTGTGCCATCACTGTCGAAAGAATCATAGCCGAAAAGAGTGCCCATTAGACACAATTGAAATATGTGCTATATCTACTAAACATCATCCAATGGAATGCTTCCCCTCACTCCCGAGACTACAATATGTATTGAAGGAGGTAGAGGAGGATCTTGAGCCATCGTATCTGATGACACAGTGATGAAAATGGAAGACACAACCTCTAGGTATGATCCCATATATTACTTTGTTTTATTCTTGACAGTATACCCAACAACAAATTCATGGATAAAAATGGCAGGGCCAACAACCTTTGAATACCACATGGAAATCTCAATCATATTGTACACCTCCATGGGAAAATAAGAAATTTGCTAGGCCCTCATGGCCTAATCAATAATATCCCACACCTCCATGGAAAAAACCATGAAATAACTTATACCGATCAGATTGAAAAAAATCACCCACATAAGGACCAATATGGTCTTAGAATTGGAAATGCCTTGCAGGACCGATCAATCCATCTGGTCGGTCATGGCCTCAGTCACAAAAACCATTAAAAAATACACTCCAGTTATCCCCAAACATTCCACCTCTATTGCGTCCTCAACTACCTGCCCACCCAAATCCTAATTCTAATAATAAACTTGTCCAATATTTGGAAATTGTTGAGAACCAACATTGTGACTCTACTTCCTTTGAATCTAATGAGATGTGGTTAATATCTAGACAAGATATCTTTCCAGAGGATGGTACAGGAAATAAAGAGCTGGTAGATAATGAAAAATTTGTTGAAAATAATCCCTTAACAGAACACTCTCTATCTACTATAGTTGCAACTGAAACATAAACACCTAATCAATCAACCATACAACAAGAGCCCACTATAGTTACGGATGATGCTCCACCATACCCCCAGACACATACTGTAATTAAACCACCAATTTATTAGGATTTTGATATTACAGGGGAATTGAAAACTTTATGTATTAAAATTCCTCTTCTCTGGGCTATTCAAAATGTTCCAATCTATTTTAAAAATATCAAAGAGTTGTGTTAAAAAGCCTCGAAGAAATCCAAAAGACTCTCATACACTCCATGTGTTCACTACAAGAAAAAAGGACATTGGTGAGGGTCATGCTTGTGACGGACCTTTAAATTCCGTCGCCAATGTCACATATCGTGACGGTCCTTAAAAAACTGTCACTGTAAGTGTATATAGTGATGTTCCTTTATGGTCCGTCACCAAAGACATTTTCAATGACACTTTTGGTGAGGGTTGGTAAAGGCCCATCACTAATTCTCTCTTTGGTGACACTTCTAGTGACGAACTTTTAATGACCCTCACCATGCTCTTTTTGTTACTTTTGGTGACGGTCAAAAAATGTCCATGATCATTGATCATTAAGAAACCATCACTGTAAGTGTATATAGTGATGGTCCTTTATGGTCCGTGACCAAAGACATTTTTAATGACACTTTTGGTGAGGGTCGTTAAAGGCCCATCACTAATTCTCTCTTTAGTGACACTTCTACTGACGAAATTTTAATGACCCTCACCAATGCTATTTTTGTTAGTTTTGGTGACGGTCAAAAAATTCCCATCATCATTGATCATTCCAATGAGTTTTTGATGACGCTATGTGCCTGTTAATATATTTTTTTTTCAAAAGTTAACGATTTAATACCATTATTGTGGAGTATTTTTTATAATATGTCCAAAGCCATAGTGGTTAGGGTCAATCAATTTTTTAGAAGTAATTAGTGTGTATCACTTCCCTCAAGTAATAACTAGTCGAGTAGAGATTTCCTATCATGAGTCAACACATGATTCATATATATTAAGTTTATTATCTAGAAAATTCCCTTTAGATAAATTTCCACTATTGTGTGTAGGAAATATATTATTTAATACATAATCAAGCTTTGACAATTCTATTAATGAGAAAAACCTAATGATCCTCACCAATCTGGGCACGTCTTAAATTAATGCTTTGGCACACACTAACATTTCTTATCACTCTACATGTATTGGAACATCTTTGTACCTAGAACATCTAGTGATGACACTTACGCCCAAGCACATGGTGGCATGCGCTAGCACAGCATTGAACTCTCCTAACATGTGTTGGCATGCTGCATATAGTTCCTAGCATGCCATGGAACACCTTGGTTGAATGCATTGACATACATTAGCACTTGGCACACAATGCCACTTGGCATGTATTGAGACCTATTATTAGTGTGCCTAGCATGCCCCTTTTCAAAAAGATATAGTCTTGACTTATTAACCCTCTTATTGGTTCTTCCTTTTGTTTCCTTGACACATATTGATATACCCTGGCACCCTGCACTACATCCTTAGCACCTAGCATGTGTTGGAATATCTTGGCACTATTAATTGGCACATGATACAATTAGCACACCCTGGAACTCCCAAGCACACTTTGGGAATTCTTAACATGCCTTGATATCCCCTAGCATGCTTTACCAACGCTTAGCATACCTTGTCAGTCCCTCCTTGGCATGACAACTAACAATCATTAACACTAGTCTCTGGCACACATTCCTCATATTCATTAACTTTCATGAATTTTTACTTAGTGCTCCCTTAATGTTTTTTCCTAGTAATCCTTAACACTCATGAACATGCATTATCACTCTCTAGCACACCTTAGCACTCTTCAACATTCCCTTCCACTTCATAACATGCATAACACTAGTCCCTGACACATATTGGCGCTTGGAACGTGTTGGCGCTTAGAAAGTCTTAGCATGTATGGAATAAGTTGAGATGCCTTGGTATGATTTGGCATGGTTTAATATTAAATTTATTTGTGATTATCAGTTGTTGGAAAGTAGATGAGAATAAACAAAGGAATACTTGGCACTTAGAATGCACTAAGACTTTGCACTTGGCACCTATTGTTTCCTAGTGTTGGTGTGCCTCTCATTCCCCTCTTGGAAAACGTAAATTGATGACTTATTAACCCTCTTATGTGTTCATTTCCTTGTAGTTAAATTTTTTTCTCCCTTTTGTTGTCTTGACATTCCCTGACACGCATTGACACACTCTTGCACATCTTGGCATGCCTTATCACTTGGCACATATTAGCATGTTTGACATGTATTCCCACTATCTGGCACATCAAGGGGGTGAAGAGAGATGTAGTCCTAAAGTAGGTAGAGTACGAGGGTGAGTAAGCATTGCTAAAGGGAGGTCATGATCATCCTCCTAGAGCAAGATCATCATGTGAGTGTTCAAAAGAATCTTGCATACCTTAAGGGTCGATTTGCGCTAGGAAGTAGGATGGCATATTGTTGGTTCTCTTCTGGCAGATCGAGCTTAAGAGAGGTTTCTCATGAGAATCTGGGCATGTGATTTCCATGGTGTCTTTGTGTGAAGGCCTTATCAAATTCTGAAATGTTGAAATTTGAAACAAGAAACAGTGAGATTGGAAACCAGAAAGGAAAAAAAGAATGCACCCACACCGGTGAGGAATTTTGATGCACTAGGAGTGAGGAATGTGGGGCGTCTAATTTATTTTTCCTTTAAATAAATTGGACAATAAATTGTAATTTCATCTCATAACAACTTGTGCAAGTTAATTAAGTCATGACGATCGAGTTAGCTCAAGAAATTCAAGTACTTGAGGGTCTAAGATGAGGCATCTAGAGGGATTTTAATATTTTTTGGGTCGAGTTGAAGTTGATGCATTAGTAGGGTGAAAGTGTAATTAACTCAATTAAATGCGTTAAAATCAGTTTAACTGGTTCTAACTGATTTATGAGCTAGTGAGAAGTCCAGTGAATTAAATTAGATTTAATTCACAATGAGTGATCAATCATATAACTCATAACTCACTATTAATAGTTTTATGCATGTCAGTTTCGAGGAATACCCAGTTGATACAGAGGTTAAAGGGAACATAACTATCAATTGTATTCAGAGAAAATTTCCCATGTGAAATTATAAAGTCATTTGGATTCCATAATGGATTGCGCAATCAAGGAAGACTGATTTTCCTAATTAATAAGGAGTTAACTCCATAGGAATTGCATAAGCAAGGCAGGTTGAAGTAAGGATCAGAATTGGCTAAGTACTAGACCGAGTTTGCCTAGATCAATGGGAGATAATTGACAAAGTGCTGGAGAATCTCATGAGAGATTAAGCATTAATGTATTGTTTCATGATTCCTTGATTTAATAGTACACAATAGAGATAGAGGGGTTTTGAGCAGTTTCTTTCACCAAATACATCATGTTGTTGTGCGACTGATAATTTATTTCTCTTAATTATATGTGATTTTGCGATCGTGTTTTGTTTCCGCAAATTGTAGGAAGGAGTCAATATCTTGTTTTAGTAGATTACAAGATTATATTAAATCTCGTTGGTTATATTTTCTACATGGTATCAGAGCAGGAATTTTTTGGGCGGCGAGTTTGCATAGAATATTTGAATATTTTGGTGTAAAATTTTCAAAAAAAAAATAGAATATTTGGATTCCTTGCGAAAATCTACCGAAACAGAAAAAAAAATCGGTCGAATCGGAGCTCGGATGAGGGAGATATCATCGATTTAAAATCAACTCTTTTTTAGAAACTTTTTGTAACATCGGGACAATTACACTATCCACGAGTCAAGAACCTATATGTAATTGAGGTACCAGACGCATGCAAAGCTTTGAGGAGAAAGGCAAAAGTTAGAGACTTCATGGTTTAAACGGAGCATAAATACCTCTCAACATGAATCTTCATGAGAAGCAGTCTTAGAAGGTTGTGGAGTAGCTGCCACAATTGGAGAAGAAAAGAGGAGACTGAGTGGAAGCATCCACTCAAGCAGAGACCTCCATGAGGGGGAAATTTCGAGCTAGATGGGAAGAGGGAGCAGCCATACCTCGAGGTGTAAGCTAGTGGGGTGATGTGTAGACATAATCCCAAGATAAGAAATTTGGGCAAGGTCCATTGAGATGGTGTGTCTCATGGATCGAACCTGGCTACGAGGAGCCATAGTAAAATAGTAGTAGGAAGGATCAGTTAGATTGATGTAGTCATATGTCAGCAAGACAGAAATCAGAGTCACAGTTGTCAAATACTAGATCACAAATTAGAGTTAGCAATAGTTCAAAGGGCACGGATGCAGATGTCAGCAGAAGCGCAGAGAATCCAGTACTAGATAGATGCAGTAGCTAGTAGTGCCAGTCAAAATATTCTGATGACAGATGCATTATATTGAGTAAGTTGTTCGGAGGCTATTCAGTTTCAGGATTTGTAGGTGCAAACAACACTAGAGAAGTGTAGCATGCAGAACATTCCAAAGGTACCGGATGGGGATAGATTGAATTCCTTTCTTGTTGAGAGGGAGTATTGAAATTTGCAACAAGAAATAGTTAAATTGGAAACTAGAAAGGACAAAAAAAAATTCACCCACACTGGCAAGGAATTTTGATGTACCAGGAGTGAGGAATGTGAGGCATCTAATTTATTTTTCCCTTAAATAAATTGGACAATAAATTGTAATTTAATCTCATAACAACTTGTGTCAGTTAACTAAGTCATGATGATCAAGCTAGCTCAAGAAATTCAATTTAAGGTGACCGAGGTGGATATTGGTGGCCACCTACCTATTCCACTTAGGCCCTCGCCATTGTCTCTTTCAGTTTTTCAGTTTCCTTAATTGTAGCACAGTTTACTATTTTTTTCAGTTTTTCAGGTGTTGAACATCCAAAGCCATTTTGAGGCCCCAAACGACATTTTTTTGGGCAAGAAAGGTTTAGCGATTTAATAGAATTTTCATTAGAAGTTGTAGTCCTCGGAGAGATCTTTCTAACGAGGTATCATGAGCGTCAAACGAAGATCATATGACCAAGTTACGACCCCAGAACATCGGCTTCCCAACTAACCCCAATGGGGCCCATAAAATCTTGGTGTTACATCTCCTCGGGTTAGGGTTTTGGTTGTTTAGGATTTTATCTTATTTTTAAATAATAAAAAATACCCTTCATCCTTATTGTAACACAGTTCAGAGGAACATAACTATTAGTTGTATTTATAGAAAATTTCCCGTGTGCAATTATAAAGTCATTGGGATGCCATGATGGATTGTGCAATCAAGGAAGGATGATTTTCCTAATTAATATGGAGATAATTCCATAGAAATTGCGTGAGCAAGGTAGGCTGAGAATTGGCTAAGTATTAGACCGATTTTTCCTAAATTCGAAAGAGACAATTGGCAGAGTGTTGGAGAATCTCAAGAGAGATTAAGCATTGTATTGTTTCATGATTCCTTGACTTAATATAAAATAGAGATAGAGGGTTTTGAGTAGTTGCTTCCCCAGATACATCTTGTGTTGTGCGATTGATAACTTGTTTCTCTTACTTATATGTGATTGTGTGATCGTGTGTTGTTTCCACAAATTGTAGGAAGGATTCAATATCTTGTTTTAGTACATTAGAAGATCAGATTGAATTCAGTTGGTTAGATTTTATACATGAAATAGAAGAGAGGGTTGATACCATCTTGCCTTTTGGTGGTTAGTAGGCCTCAAGGTCTGTGATAAAGACCAACATAAATGGAGGAGGGCTTGCACTACAATTTAGAGCCATAACAGAAGTCGACACAGGCGTAATATTGACTGATTTAACCCTAGTTTGAGGGTCAACATTGAGATTTGAAGTTCATGTCAAGATTCAGTCAAATAAATGCCCAGAATCTATGGATCCATATGAGCTAGGTCGAGTCTCTTATGGAGGCAAGATTCATGTTTCTTCTATGTGTGGATAGGGTTTGTTCTACAACAATTAGAATTACATAAGTATAATGCCCTAGTTAGGACAGTTTCCTAGCATGTTTAGTTCATAAGGTATGCTGTTAAGACTGCGACAAATTTGCGTAGAAGAAGACGGGTTGTGACCCTTAGAACCAGGTTTATTCAGCAATAAAGACCACATATCTGGAAGATGGTTTGCAGATTCAGTATGTGTGGAGACAATAGATCGAAAGGAGGGTGGAACCTGAGCAGAAGATTGAGCATGCAGAAGAAATGTGCCATATGAAGAATGAATTGACATGCGGAGGAGTTGATTTTGGTGGAATTTCCATTGAGTTTTAGATGAATATCTAAAGAAACCTATAAAAAATTAGTAAATGGACTGCTAGTGGCTTATTTGTGACCCCAGTTCAGTCATCTACATACTTTTAGAAGTATGATAAGAGCAGTAGTTCATATTTGTTCGTAGATTGGACAACAAAGATGAAATTTTCGATACACAAGAACAATGATCTTGGGAGGACTCAAACCCTTGTTAGGTGGAAGATTTAAAGAGACCTAGATGAAGACAGTATTGTGGGCCCTAGATCAGTAAAAGGAATTGACTGTGGTTGGGCAGATTGATAGTAGTCCAAGTACAGTTGCAGGGTTGTTAGGTTGCTGTCAAAGAAGAGCCCTGACTCTTGCTCTGGTGAAGGACAACAAAATTGGTAGAAGGGTAGGTGTATAGGGCCTAAGGATGTGCATACTTTGAATGACTAAAGTAATAGTCAAGTGGGCGAACCAACTAGCCCTAGTTCACTATATTGTAGAGGATTGATTCAGAGAGAAGAAGGGCAGTCTCCATAGCCCTGGACTTCTCACCTTGGAGCTATAATATGGCAAAAGTGGGCATACCAAAGAGTTGTTCACAAATGTAATTATCAACAACTTGTTACCACTCAAACTAGTAGTGGACCTAAAAGGGGTTCCTAAGAGGGCAAATGCTAGGACAAGGGAAACGATGGAGGCTTAGCCCATTGTCACCACAACTTAGGCTCCATGCTCTTCACGGAATTTCACCGATGGGTGGAGTCTCGGTAGTTTAGGAAGTCACTTGTAGAGTATAGGTCAATGAGTAGGTGGGAAGTGACCCTCGAAACCCTTTACCTAAGATAAAATAAAGAGTGGGACTTGCTTTCCTTCTAAGGAAATGAATTTATCTTCTAGGGAGAGAAGAGGGGGATTGAAGGGTTGAGGGAGAAGAATAAGACTTATGAAGGAAGTTCTCAATCCCTAAAATCCTTTGGGAACTTGGATTCCCAAATGGTCCTTGATGAAAGGCCTCTGACACCAAATGGGACCACACAGGGCCAAGTGGACCCAGCCCAGGTTCGGGGATGGAATTTAGAAACCAATGATGTTCCTATACTGGACAAGGTGAGGGGAAAGGATCAGACAAGATTTTTTACTTCGATAGGTCAAATTGATCCTACTAGGTTCTATCCTTGGGACCACCTAGGCAAAACTTGACCCTAGAGCTAGGGCTTGAGGTATCTGAATATTCCACTGTCAGAATTGGGCCAAGTTCTAAGGAGAGTGAGGGTACCCAACAACGCAGCTGCCTCTAGGAGATAGAAGTTTTCCTTTAGCTAGATTCCTAGGAAATTGTTGCCCTAGGTGACCTAATGGGGCTAGACCTAGGGAATGTGAAAATTTTATTTAACTCTAAATCTCCAAATTCATCAAATTATATCCTGTATTCAAACCTTGTCCTCTATGTTAGCCATTCTAAAGATAAGGCTGAGAACTTAGTATAGAACCACCACCTACATGTAGTGATCTTATTTTGTGAGCAGACAACCTACTTTCGAGAAGACATGGAAAGGTAAACACTCTCTACGAAGATTTTCCATACAGACCAGGTTGAGAAACCACATATACATCACCAATTTTTTCTCTTCAGATTTGTGACTTAGAAGAGCTTTGTCTGACCACCTCCAAGTTGCTCCCAGAGTCACCCAAGCAAGCCCTCTCAGCATCATCCTCTTTCTATAGTACCTAATTAGTAATTTAATTAACCATAACAGTTTCTTGATCATGCAGGTATTTCAAATATATTTCCAATAAGCATAAAGCTTTCATGTTAAACAATCATGTCAAAATACTTTAGACCATGATGCAAAAAATACAAATAAACCTCACCAACACTCAAAGGACAAACAAATTCAAACCTCTACAAAGTATAAATAGATATATGATAAACTTCATTCCACCACAAAAATGTGCTTAACTAAAGAGAATTCTAATTACTGTGATTTAAAGACAAATCTTTCAAGGGCAATGATGTTATAAACATACCTCTAACACCTCGTGAACAACCAATGTGTATAAGTAGACCATCATAAGGCTCATTTTAAACATCATTATTATCATTTTATAAATAATTTTTATCAAATCAACAAGAAGCAGGCAACAATTGCATTCGATTCCACTGAAGCAAAGTATATGGCAGTTTCATATACTTATTATGAATCTATCTAGATTTTCAACTTGATTGTAGAGTCAACCAATCACTTGTTGAAGCCCAATATTGTCTCTTGTGAGAATCAAAGTTACATCAAGCTCTATGAAAATCCAATGTGTCATGACCGTTTCAAACACATTGATATTCAATACAATTTCCTAAGATTCCAAGTTCATTAGGGAGTTGGTAGTGTTGGACCACATTCTGACAAAGTTTCATATGGTTAATAGTTTGACAAAGCTCCTAACAAAGGGGAAGTTGCATATGGTTAATGCTAGTCATATTTGTAGAAGGAATGTTATAAGCATAATTTACCAGAAAAACAAAAGAACATTATCAAAGGAATAGTCATGAGAATGCAGGTTGCACAAAGGATGTTTACATGTACAGGATTTTCTAAAAGTTTAAACACCAGCCCAAGGAAATAAAATCAAGGGAACGGATTGTTGCTTCATAAAAGCACGGATCTTAAGATTTTCCTAACAGAAACAGAAAAAAAATGCAGCAAACCAGAATTTTCCAGCTATGAAATGACAGAAATATTGCAGACTGGACACTTGTTTTTCTAAAGCAACAACTACTTGATGCAGGCCTCGTGATAACTGTGACTGCACTTTAAACTGCCCAGCTCATATCTTTCTTCATACTCTTCTTGTATAAACAATTCATACCATCATTTTCATACTCTCAGAAGCAAGGGTTTCCATATGTTTTTGAATCTGAAGAGGGAGAAAATTTTACACTTTAAAAATACAAACTAAACCTATAAATTTACAAACAAATTTTAATGTCCAAGCCTGCTTCATTCATTGATAATCTTACTGATTACTCTCTTTTTCAGTTATGTTTGCATTATGCCTTGAAAAATATAAGGTAACTTGGTGTGAAATTGTAAATTGATAATTCCAGCTGGCAGCATTTAAAGACTTATGGACAAGAAGTGGACATATATTAGTTACTGCATTTAAAGAAAATTCCTCTCCATAGATATTATAAATACCCGGAAAATGCTGCATTTGAGTTCAATATCCATACTCTGTGAAGCATACTCTGTTTTTGAGGAGTACAAGATTTTCTCTACACACTTGGAAATAGTCTCCTCACTAAGTCCTGTGGTAACATCCTTACGATGTACGATGTATTTCTGTAGTTTTTTTATTAAGAATAATAGAGATTTATGAAAATAAGTGTGCATTCACATTAAATAACTACAAGTACTCTGCTGATTATAGACAGGGTATGTGTGTGGACTGCATTCTTGTTAGTTTTCCTGGCCATTCTGGGTGCATGCTCAATTATCAACAGGTTTACCAGGGTAGCTGGAGAACTTTCTGGGATGCTTATGTTCAGAGAAATTATCAGTGAGATGAGTTTTTTGTTTAGATTTAAAAAGAGTCTTTAGTAGGTTATGCACTTAAGGCACACTCAAACCTAAAGGATTTTCTCTTGGCCTTAAGTAGTCTTGTGCTGATTGTATATTATTTGTGCTAATCACATTTTATATTAATTTCAGTAGCATAGTAAGCAGCGTCAAAGAGAGGCATAAATTTGATTTTATGCCATGTTAGGTTCTGGAAATGCTATAACATGTGAGAAGTAATGAACCAAAACCTCTCATTGCAATTATGAACCAAAACATAGTGCCATAACACTTACCTTATGTGACCCTGAAATATTGATTTTTGCATCAAATTTGTGGACATTAGTACATATAGACAATGAACCTATCTACCCTACACTGATATGACCTTGAAATTTGAGTATACTTGACTGAGATATAATATTTGAGGAAGTTTGATACATTGACATATTGCCACGATGTATTGGTCTTAACATTGACACATTCAACCTCCATTGACATTGAAATTACACATAGACCAAAATGTAAGATAGTCCTTTGGCATTTATACTTCACAAGTGTTTTGGGCATTGATATGTTGACCTCAGGTTAGTAGCAGTATCCAATGCCCTTGAGCTAGTTCATCCTACATCTTAAATCTTAGACCCTAAAAATTTAAATCCATTATACCAAAATGTGAAGGCCTTAAACCTTGAACCCTGCTTATTAAGAAATCTTAACCCTAAAATACCCTTTAAAGCCCCAAAATTCATGATGGACATTGGTTAAAATGTCCTCAACAGATATCCAACCTGTCTACAAGGGTAGTTATGCACACAGATATTCATAAATAGCCCATTGTAAGTTCACATTCCATACTATGACCCAATTACCTTTTGAAAATGACTAAAAGCATTGCAGTATGCTTAAATAGCCCATTGGATGTCCACATTCCATACAATGACCCAATTACCTTTTGAAAATGATTCTAAGCATTGTAGTATGGTTTAAGAAATGACCTTTTGAAAACGATTGTAAAAAAATGGTGAAACACTTGAGGAGCTTTTGGCATTATAGATAAACTGAACTTAAGGAATCTTTGATATCTCTTGGAAATACAAGAGAAATGATTCTGAGAATCATTGCAGTATGCTTTAACTAGTCTTTTGAAAATGATTCAAAGAAAAAGGTAGCACACTTGAGGAAGTTTTGGCATTAGAGATAAACTCCACTAAAGGACGCGAGATATATCTTAGAAAAATAAATTTGTTCTAAATTACTAGGAGGCTGTTGGAAAGGCTTTTGTAGCTTCATGTACATTCAAGGTCCATATATCAATTAGGACATTGGTCTGATCTACACTTTGACAGAGGAAAACTTCATTTCACTATATCTATATCCAAGGAGATGCAAGTTTTTTGTGGGAAAGGGATTTGAAGATTATTAACCATTTGTGAAAGTAATAGACCTCATTGAAATCTACCATATGTGCACTCCATATTGCTGCATCTAGAGTTGATTTCCTCCATAGGAAGTCTAATACGAGTCAAGTTGTCTTTGTGGCATAACTAATAATATATGAAAGGAACAGTTTTCATGTAATAGTATTGACTAACAAGCATTCATTGCAGGCATATTAACATTCACCCCTTGAAAAAATTCATTCTTTAAATTTTCCAATCACTTTAGTTATTCAGATGAATCTTCCATTGAAATTGGTCAATAATTTCACAGAAAATATGGGAATAAAATAACAATAGGATTAATAAAAGCTGCATTTTTTTCTTTCTTGAGGCTTTACTGATAAATGCTATTAAAAACTGAGTATCAAAATGCATTGTAGATTGAATCCTTACCATAGTTCAAACACTGTCATCCACTGCAATATGTGGCATCATCCATTATATTTTCAGAGGTCAGCCTTTGTTAATTCTTGGGGTGGCTGAACCTACTGTGCTTATGTATACATTCATGTACAAATTTTCCAAATATAGAGAATACTTAGGCCCAAAGTTGTTTCTGGCTTGGACAGGGTGGTATGTACTTCAAATTTGATCACCTTGTGTCAACAAGTTATAAATTCATTCTAAATTGCAATAGTAGAATGTTTGACACCTACAGTACGAAGTATTCCTATAGTATTTTTATTAAGAAAAATAAAGATTTATGCAAATTAGTGTGCATTCACATTAAATAACTACAAGTACTCTGCTGATTATACATAGGGTATGTGTGTGGACTGCATTCTTGTTGGTTTTGCTGGCCATTTTGGGTGCATGCTCAATTATCAACAGGTTTACCATGGTAGCTGGAGAACTTTTTGGGATGCTTTTGTTCAGAGAACTTATCAGTGAGATGAGTTTGTTGTTTAGATTTAAAAAGAGTCTTTAGTAGGTTATGCACTTAAGGCACACTCAAACCTAAAGGCTTTTCTCTTGGCCTTAAGTAGTCTTGTGTTGATTGCATATTATTTGTGCTAATCACATTTTATATTAATTTAAGTAGCATAGTAAGCAACGTAAAAGAGAGGTAGAAATTTGATTGTGTGTCATGTTAGGTTCTGGAAATGCTATAACACGTGAGAAGTAATGAACCAAAACGTCTCATTGCAATTATGAACCAAAAAATAGTGCCATAACACTTACCTTATGTGACCCTGAAATATTGATTTGTGCATAAAATTTGTGGACATTAGTACACATAGACAGTGAACCTATCTACCCTACACTGATATGACCTTGAAATTTGAGTATACTTGACTGAGATATCATATTTGACGAAGATTGATACATTGACATATTGTCACAATGTATTGGTCTTAACATTGATAAATTCAACCTCCATTGACATTGAAATTACACATAGACCACAATGTAAGATAGACCTTTGGCATTTAGACTTCACAAGTGTTTTGGGCATTGATATGTTGACCTTAGGTTAGTAGCAACATTGATGGGATTAAAAGAAAAGTGAGAAGTAGAAAGAGCTTCATTAATGGGATTAAAGACCATCACCCTATTTTTACTAACTTAAGCACCAGGTGTCTAATATCACAAAACCAACCTAAGGAGTTAACTTGACACTAAAATCTTCCTAGGGATGGGGCCAAAAGAACTGCTTGATTTGCAAAAAGGAGCAGTGGCATCAAAACATGATGAGGAATCACACTATCATTAGCATATGCAAGCTCCTTGAGTACTTGTTCCATATTATCAATTTATATTCCAAAGTGTAAGAGAGAGAGTGCATATGTGCCTGATAAGCCAAATGTGTGCTTCCTTGAGCATAAAAAACAAAGGAATAAGAAAAATATTAAAATGAAGAAAGAAGTTGGGTAACACTGAACAAAAGTAATCAAAAATATTATTCTCAGAGGATTAATATATGGTCCTCAATTATCACTAATTCCAGCATTTTTTTTGTGTCAAAGGTCTAAAATCAGTTCAATCACCAGTCTACTTCAGCTGGTTCCATCCAAACTTGGTGAACTTCAAATATCCTATTTTGAAGATTTTGAGGCTTGAGCCTAATTTCTTCGGAGCTTGTTGCAGTCATCACATCAAGCCCAGTTTTACCAATAAGGCTTGTTAAGATCATCACATACATCCTCTGTTGCATATAAAAACAACCATTGTTTGCAAAGAGTCTTGAAGAAATAGTCTAGTTTCGATTTTGTGAGCGATTCTGAACTGCTTGCATACATATTTGATATTTACATACTGACAGGTTAATATCTAGTTGTCAAATAGTAATAGTTATGGGAGACTCAGGTTATGTAACTACATTAACTATAAGAAATCTCAGGCATATTAATATGGATAAGTCTAAGTCTGTGCCATGTGAAATACCACCATCAGGTTTATTTCAGCAGACCGGACTTGTATCCAGAGGTTCTTTCCCAAGATTAGCAAAGCCATATTAGAGTTTAAAGGCTTATACTGAGTGAGCTAAGTACCCTAAACTTTAAACAAATGTTTTATAGATTTCCTCTATCTTTAGAGTGTTAATCCTCAAAGGGAAAATATGAGGATGAGCATCAAAAGAGAAATGAAGTAGTGGGAGTGACTAATTGAAATATCCATACAGTCTATATGGTTGAACTAATCGAAAGAAGAGAACTTGTTTGAAAAAAAAACATAAAGAAAGGGAACCTATCACATCTTGAAGTGATCAGCCAATTAGTGGAATCTATATAAGAAAGAGGTAAACCTAAAGATAAATTTAATTTAAATTGGTTAGGTCCCAAACTCTACTTGAAAAATGACATGCTAACAGGAAGATTCCATGTAGAAAATTTCACTAAAGCATAATAATGTGAACTCTTTCCACTCATATAACCAAGACTTCATCACACCATACAAAATTATGGATTTTATGACAGCATCAAAGAGCCTCATCCCGAAAAGATATCCTAAAATTGAATCTAGAAATATTGCAAACGTCAATGAGAAGCATACCCTTTGCACCAAGACACTATAAGAGAGACATGTAAATTGCACTCCTAAATGCTATGCATTAGTTGTTCTCTACAAGAAAAGTGAGAAGTAGAAAGAGCTTCATTAATGGGATTAAAGACCATCACCCTTGTTTTACTAACTTTAGCACCAGGTGTCTAATATCACAAAACCAACCTCAAGAGTCAACTTGACACTAAAATCTTCCTAGGGATGAAGCCAAAAGAACTGCTTGATCTGAAAAAAGGAGTAGTGACATCAAAACATGATGAGGAATCACACTATCATTAGCATATGCAAGCTCCTTAAGGACTTGTTCCAGCTTATCAATTTAGATTCCAAAGTGTAAGAGAGAGAGTGCATATGTGCCTGATAAGCCAAATGTGTGCTTCCTTAAGCATAAAAAACAAAGGGAATAAGAAAAATATCAAAATGAAGAAAGAAGTTGGCAAATATATATCATTAGCAAGTGTAGGATGGATAATTTAAACGGTTTCATAGTTGCTTAAGCCTTAATTGAAAGGGATTCTGTCTATCAGCAAAAATCACACAAAGCTTGCAACCCGTACACAACATTTACAAAGCATGATAAGAAAATATATATCCAGTGTGATAAGGTTTATATATCCAACTTACAAACAATAACCAAACAGTAGCAAGAACATTGTAGTACATTTGATGTAAAAAACATATAGCTTAAAGAAGTATAATAGTAAACATGTATCCAACATCTTAACCATGATATTAATCACAAGTAAGCTATCACAATCCGGATCCAGAATCCTCAAATGTCTGGGATAGTAATTTACCAATTCATTGTTCTCTCTTAATCATTGATCAATTCAATGTCCCTACTCTTCAAACATATAAAAGTGTTAAGTGCATCTTCTAAATACTCGCATCGACTACTTCTATGTTTAAGGTTAATTTCACAATCCGAATCAACCAAGATTGATTGTGGGCACACAAAATAATATCCTTCTCCTAATACTTCTCCATTGGGAATGAAAAAATTTGGTTCAGTGTTTTTTATGTAACCCTTTGCAACCTTCACTTGACCATTAAAATATGCAAGTGAACATTTTTTTCCCTTCAATCATGTATTTGAAGGTAGTAATCGCGGTTGACCCTGCAAATAAACAAATTCTTGTAAGATTCCATAGAATAAAAAGATAATATTAAAAAATAAAATAAACAAGTATAAAACTTACCCATGTTATTGAGTCACCAATTGGGTCATCAACAAGTTGTCCTGAAGTCAATGGAGTTTGTTCTAGTGAAGCTTGACTAGGACTTAAGGAACTCTGCTAAAAAATAAATAGTTTGAATGCGATACCATGAAATCAGAAGATGAACTGTTAAGCTACAGAAATAATATTTCATTAATTACATATCTACAACAATACAATCTTGTTCATATTGGCATTGTTCTTTTAAAATTTCAATATTCAAATATGCCATACATCAACAATTAAATAGCCTACACGTAATTCTTACATTGTTGGTTGGTTCTGGATTAACTCGACCATTTTCTTTTCCCGCCTCCGTGGCAGCTTTCCATTGCATTAATTCTTCAACAACTGCCTTCAATATTCCAAGTTCCTTGTCTTTTTCTTTCAATTTTTCTTCTGTATTATGTAATTGCCTCTTGTAAGCACGCTCTTTTCCAAAAAAATCAGTTGGAGTAACCCCATAGCCAACCCCACGTACACGACCCCTCTTCTGAGGCCCCAAAACTATTGCAATGGCATCTTACTTTGTTGCACATGCAGGAGACACTAAATCATTTTGTATCGATTCAATTTGTTTCTAGCAAAGAAAATATTTCAAAAAATGCATGTAAGAAACATCATTAATATTTAAAAAATAAAAAAATTAAATAGATACAAGAATAGGTTGGGAACTTACTATTCTCTTTGCACTAAATGACGACATTGGAGTGCCATCCTTCTTTGTATGACATTTCATCCACACATCAGCCCTAGTTATAGGCGCATCATTTTTATTGCAATTTTGATTCTAGTCACAAAAATTACAATGGCCTAGATAAGTATATTTTCAATTGGTGATTGTGAACAAAAAATAGATTTGGTTACAACTTACAAGGTCATGTTCAACTCTATAGTAACCTCTACGGCCAGAAGTGTGGGTCTCTAGTTCTAATGCCCTATTTTCCTAATTGACTTTTGCCTTCTTCTGAAACTCAATAAAAAATGGATCCTTAGATTGAAATTGATTATATGCAAGGATTCAAATTCAAATCTCATTTAATGATAACAAGTAGATTTGTCATTCATTTTTACCTTGAATTTAGGGTCAGATCGTATTCTAAAAAATTCAATCCAATCGGTTTCATTTACTCCGATAGGAACATTTTTCATCCTCTCCTCATCCATGTTGTATTTCAAATAATAATTTTTATACAAATTATATTTGTAAGTTCTCAAGCACTGAGATATTGCTTTATAACACCATTGCTCCGCTGACAAGTCTATTTGGTAGGTACGCTACAATAGATAAGCAACGAATTATTAGATATAAATACTTATTTGAAATGAAACTTATCATGCACACGTTCACATACACTAATGAAATGTAGAAAAAAATCCAATAATAATTTGGTTGATACTCACATTGATTGCACTCCATATGTATTTTTTAAGTGCTTTAGGCACTTGTTTCCATTCCATGTGTTTGATGCCTACAATCTTTCTTGCAAGGACACCTAAAAAGGAGGAGAATTTCTCTGACTGTGGACCAACAGGTTGTCCCCTCTCATTAAATTGAATTTAAGGAAATGCAGAGGCCTCTGTAGTGTTTCCAAAGAGGCATTTTGTTGGTCCCCTACCCTTCCTTTTCACATTTTTTGTACTATGGGCTTCAATACTTGGATCTTCCCCTTCCAGGCCATGCTCTTGTTGTGGTTGTTCTTCCTTCATATCATGTTCTAGTTGTGATGGTTCTTGCTCCAAACCATAAAGTTGTTGTGATGGTATGTGCTGAGAATTTTCTGGAAAACAAATCACACCTTTTGAGACAATAACAATATGAATATCTTAACATAAAATCTTGAAGTATTTATACAAGAAATATAAAGTTGAAAAATGATCATACCTTCCAATGGTTCATCCACATTTTTCTCAAGAATATGTGCATTAGAATTGGTGTTGACACTAAAGCAACTAGATTCATGTTGTAATGGGGAAACGAATCCTGGTGCTCTCTTTTGTGGGTGTTTTTTGATGATGCCACATCGAATGTTGTCATTTTTTTTGGTAATGTGGCTTGAATTTGTGGTTTTAATCACTGTTAAAAGTGATATCTTATGATGTCTTTCATTCCTATTGGATACCTACACATATAGACTGCGACACTTAATAAAATTTAGTAAGAGATCACTTTAAGTAGAAAAGAAAACACAATAATTGTTAAAAAACCATTGACGTCCAAAACGAAAAATAATTTCTTACCTTGGTATGGATATCTGCGGATAGACTGTATAACAAAAAAAATAAAATTATTAGCAAATCCTTGTCATTTCATAAGAGTTCAATTCAGATCATAAGAGTTCAATTTCATTTTTGTTCTTAAAGAGAAGTATGAGTTGTAAAATTTTATAGTCTAAAGCCACAATGACATTACCATTTCCAGGGAGGAAATTGCATGGTCGTGTGAATGGGTTCACATATAACAATAATTGAGGAGTTATTTTGCCTAAAGATAAACAATAAACTATTTCCATGTAAACAACTAGGCTAAAAAAAGTTAAAAACAATTGCTATGTGAACAACTAGGGTGAAAGAACCATTACAGAAGTCCAATATAAAAACAGAAAGAGAGAAAAGAATCTAACGGTAATCATGTTGAGTGAAACACTTGAATTATATATTGTAGCAATGGATGCCATGTGCATGTCAATAAAACTCCCAAAGTCATTGTGGTTATCATTCTATGGACTCCAAAAAAGGAAGCTAAACAATAGAGGCTCATACTTTTCAGAAATAAAACCTAGTTTCTCTGGAATCTGTCTATATTCATCTTCATCTGACTACCTTTTAGGCTTCTACATAAAATTTGTAGCATAAATTATTGTAAAGAGACATGTTGTGTCATCGAGCATCATTAAATAAGGATTAAAATTTTAATTCTAAGTGAAATAGTTTAGGAATGAGGGCTAGACACAGAAAAGAAAAGATGGAATTGGTAGTTGAACAACAGTAGAAGAGAAACTTGCACAGGTAGTTGAACAGCAGTAGAAGAGACAATTGCACGCTAACATAATAGGCTTCTAGTTGAAAAAGGAAAAGGAAAAGTCTGCCATATAAAAAATTACGAAATTCAATGGGTTATTGTAAGCAGTCCAATTATATAAGAGATTCAAAGCAGTCCAGATTCTTGATGTTGTTGGGCCTTTGTTTATAATTTAGGGACTTGAAGAACTATATAAATTAATGCAGGTCCATCTATTGACAATAATCTACAGCGATTTGCAATACTTCTTGTTACTTTCTATGCCAAATAAATTCTGAAACTAATGAAGATAATGTAATAATAAAAGTGCTAACATAAAAACGTAATAGTGCAACGCTAACATTTATAGTAGAGACAACCAACATAACATTTTCTTGCAAGTCTCATTTTTTTTTGAATTTTTGATTAAGGTAAAGCTAAGATGGGCTAAAAAATCTCTTTAATAACTTATCCATTTTTTAAAATTCTTTGCTTAATAATCACCTAAAATAAAAATATACAAAATAACCATATATATAAAAGAAACCAAGGAATACCGGAATTAACAAGGATTTATTCAAACGTTCTTAAGGCATGATAGTGTTTCTTGATAGAACATGCTTCTTGGGTATTTACAGCTTATGAATTACAACCATGGAAGACAACCATATATATACAAAAAAAACAAGACTGGTTATATGACACAACTTCAAAATTGACATCAGAAATGATATGATTTTCATCCCAAAATGTTGGTTGAAATTGGGACAAAACAGGGACAAATTATATAGGGTTCATCTTGAAGTTTCGGTTGATCAATATGGAAGATATATAATTTAGGGACTTAAAGAATTATATAAATTAACACAAGTCCATCTGTTGACAATAACCTACAACAATTTGCAATACTTCTAGTTACTTTATATGCCAAATAAATTCTGAAACTATTGAAGATAATGTCATAATAAAAGTCCTAACAGAAAAATGTAATAGTAAACCAACATAATATTCATGAAAAATTGAAAACGCAGTATTATAACCAAACAAAACCCCCAAAAAAACTTATATTGGGAAATCTGTATTGATCGTTAAAACTTACTTCTATGAAAATATTGAACATCTGGAAGGTGAAGGAATAATATGCATGCTGACTTGGAAATCTTGTGACTGAAAATATTGGTATTCTCACATTAAAAGACACTATATTGATTATTATTTTGAAATAAAACTTTGTAAACATTGTTTTGGCAAGTTGAATGAAATTTGTTGTCACCGATATAAAAGTCTCAAATTGTAGAGCAGTGCTATGCAAACGAAAAACATGATATAGAGATTTCAATTTAAATAAAAACCGAAAGAGAAAAACAAAGAAAGAAACCAATGGTGGAACGCTAACATTTCTGGCAGAGACAACCAGCATAAAATTTGCTTGCAAGCCTCAATTTTGTTGTCACTGATATAGAAGTATCGAATTACAGAGTAGTGCTATGCAAGTGAAAAACATGATATAGGGATTTCAATTTAAAGAAAAAACAAAAGAGAAAAACAAAGAAGGAAAGAAATGGTGCAACGCTAACATTTCTGGCAGAGACAACCAGCATAACATTTGCTTGCAAGTTTCAATTCTGTTGTCACCGATATAGAAGTCTCAAATTGCAGAGCAATGCTATGCAAGCGAAAAACATGATATAGGGATTTCAATTTAAATAAAAACCAAAAGAGAAAAACAAATAAGGAAAGCAATGGTTCAACGCTAACATTTTTGGTAGAGACAACTAGCATAACATTTGCTTGCAAGTCTCAATTTTTTTTGAATTTTTTATTTAGAAACACAAGTAATTTGATGATGTATGTGATTGCTGTACACTGGCAATTTTCTGTGTTTGCTGAGGAACTGCTAACTGTGGTTTTGATGGAGGGGATTAGCATGCAAACATCTAGAAATGTGGAGGAAATCTAGAATTAAATGTAGATGGTGTGGTTTTGCCTGATAAAAATGGTGGAGGCGATGAAGAATTAAAGCACATGCATCCGAGCCGAACATGCATTGAGGATAGATGTCACCAACATGATTCGGGACCGATGTCACAAGCACAATAAAACCAACACAATAAAAAGGTTGAGGAACCCAAAAAAGAACTGATTCAAAAGAATAGACTTATCTACCTAAATATACATGAACACCTACTTCACACAAAGAAAGAAAAAGATGGCTAAAACATCCAAAATCACAAAAAAACAACTTAAAATAATTCATTATTATAAAACATAAATTTACCTCTTTTCATTTCTTCTTCTTGTATTCATGGCGCGCTTAATTTTTAGTTACTCCAATTGTATCTAGAGCACACTCAAACGCATCTTTAAAAAAAATTTTATTGAATAGGAATGAGTTCTATTCTCAATTTAAATAGTAAAAAACCGTAAAAATGTTGGTGGGAAATCTAAATCTTAATAAAAATGGTGGGAAATCTAAAAATAGCAAGAAATCTAAATAGTGATTTCATTGGATAAGAATGAGTTATATTCTCAATTTAAACAAAATGGAAATTAGAAACTCTTATAAATAATATTGGGAAATCTAAATCATAATTTCATTGAATAGTAATGAGTTTTATTCTCAATTTAAACCAAATTATAAAAAAAATGTAGGAAACACTAGAAAACATTAGTGCAAAATCTAAATCCTAATAAATATGGTATGAATTCTAAATCTTTTTTACTCTTATGACATTCTTGAGATGTTTGCACTTGTGCAATTGTGCTTCCAAATATGTGAACTCAACAATAAAACACACCTTAAAATACATGAATCTTGTCTCTCAATGTGTGAAAGAAAAGGTAAACCAACTAGCTATGACGTTCTTATTTTATACATGAGACCCTTGACTATGCCATGAAATCCCCCAAAATCTTCTTAAAGCATGGGAGCTCCTCTTCATGCACGAAGCTAGTGGAATATGACAAGTTATCCAAAATTAATCCAAATATGTGATTTGTGCCTTAAGAAATGTGAATTAAGGTACCCTCGGTGGAAAAACATGCATAAATATTTGTTGCTTAGTGCCTTTAAATGTGAGATGTTGCCACTTGTCTATTGTGCCTCTTGTTGATGATGAAACCGACACCCTAGTTTTGTAAGGATCACTAAGTGTCATTTTCTGTCAACCCAAGGTCGTTTCCATTGTCACCTTAGCAACAAATCCTCTCACTTTAGATTAATTATTGAATCCTAGCGATGTCCTAAAGCACAAATTTATGGGGGACTCTTTTATGTGACTAGATCACTAGCTAGCATTGAAAACCATCTTTACATTGTATGGTTCAACATATTGATGATTCTTGTCCTATTGACCACAAATTTCGTATTCATTATTTCTTTCATCACAACACCTACAATAGATATTGATGGTGTTCATAAGCCTATTTATATTTGTGATAAGTGGATTAGGGGCTCCCTTATCACAACCCATAACCCCTAATACGTTTACTCCCTTAGCCAAGGGGGCTGAAGGGTGTACTTGTAGGGGCATTGAGACAAAATTTGGGGGATAATAACATTAGGAAAAGTGGAATGACATAACCAAAAATTTTCTTTGGGGGGGTGGGTATCTTATGGTGTCTTGAACGGGCCAAGGTGACACAAGGGTAGCATGTATGTGTAGAAGTCAGAGGTGCAAGCATGGTTTAATAAGATCTATAATCATATCATTAGAGAATGAGAAGGGGGCTTAGGACCTAATTTCATAGGGCCTAGGAGACCTAGAGGGAAGGCAGCGAGAGAAATTGATAGGGGAACCGAAAATAATGGTGATAAGGGTCTAGTTGCCCTAACCACTTCCCTCTGAACAACTCTGAATTTCTGAGAGTCGCAAGGGATAGGGATGTTTTCAAAGATGGCTGCCCCTTCTGCTTCCAGTTTACCAATAGGGAAAGAGTATCTTGAAGATCAACTGATTTCTTGCAATCTACATTCCCTAGGCAATCAAGAGGGGCATAGTTCTAACTTTGTCATTAGGAGCTTCCTGCCACCATCTTTGCCATGCTTCTGAGAGCAGCTGGCCTTCCTATCTTTGAGGAATATTTTTCATCCTCAGTGTTTCATTCCAAAGGCTGATGGTAAAGGGGCAAGAGAGAAAAACAAGCTGCACTGATTCTTCACTGTCTTTGCACAGAGAGCACCACGCTAGACCAATTTTCCCTTTTTTTTGAAGGAAATCCTAGGTGGGGACTTTCTTCTGAAGAATACAATAGAAAAAAAATCTTGTCTTAGATGGCCCTTTTAACTTCGACAATGGTTTTGACCACCAGACGAGATCCTCCCACCCATTTTGAGACATCAACCAAGCATAACCCATCTTATGGGTATACATACCAGTCTGAGAGTGCACCCACCGCAACTCATCGTTCTTGTCAGTAATTTGGATATGGGAATTCAGTAGGCCATATATATAGTTATCCCATTCCTCAAGCCATCTTTCCTCCAAGAACAGAACATTCCCATACAACAATTCTTGTCTCCAAATCGAAGAATTTCTAGAGTCAGCTACTTGGTTTAGGAAATGCAACCCTCTATTATTAAGGTGCTCGATCACGTCTCTCGAGAGCACAAAAGAACCCGTACAGCCCACCCAAGGATCTCGACCCAGTCTGACCAATCTCCCATCCCCAACATTCCAGGCCAAACCTTGTTCGATAATTTTTACAGTTGCCACCAAAGCCTTCCACACCACCGATGAATTATTGAACGATTTTTGAGGCAGTCTGAGCCAAACTAGAGTTGGCATAGGGTCTATGTATTTCCTCCTTACCGAAGTCCAGAGGTTCTCTGTAGTGATTAGTCTCCAAGCTATTTTCACCGCTAGAGACCTTGTGAATGGAAAGAGGTCCTTTATTCCCCACCCATCACAACATTTTGGTCTGACTAATTTTTTCCACACAACCCAAGGGGATATGTGTTCTGACTTGGAGCCTGCCCATAGGAATTTGCTACAGATTTTGTTGATCTTCATCAGAATACTTTTTGGCACCCAAATGAGGCTAGCCCAGTAAACCGGAATTTCCATCACCTCAGATTTGATTAGAACCAACCTCCCTGCTCTGGATATCCATTTGAAACTCGAGTGACTCATCATGTTCTCAATTTTAGCTAAGAGCCATTTCCAATCCTGAATCCGATAATTATCTAGCTTAAGAAAGAAGCCTACATACTTAAAGGAGTCCTGTAGAGTTTTAACTTCAAAATGAAGGTAGTCTTTTATTCTGTCCACTTCCACCCTTGAGAGCCTTGCAGTGGTGAAGGAAGATTTTTGGCCATTTATACTTAGTCTAGTTGCTTTTATAAAAAGGTCTAGAATCTTTTTTAAACACCGACAGTCTTCTATACTCCCGCTACTAAACAGCAAGATGTCATCTACAAAGAGGAGATGGGTTACCCAGAGATTTACCGCTACTTCAATACCTTTAAGCTACCCTTGTCTCTTAGCCTCGTGAATCATTAAAATGATGCCTTCAGCAGCTAATAGAAAAAGAAGGGGGGAGAGAGGTCACCCTTGACAAAGGCCCCTTTGTGGGTTTAAGAAATCAGAGGCTGCACCATTTATAAGGACAACGATCGACAAAGAAGTGACACACCCCATAATCCATCTTACAAAATCATATCTGAAGCCAAGATGCATCAACAAGAGTCTTAAAAACATCCAGCTGATCCTATCATAGGCCTTACAGAGGTAAATTTTTAATATAGCTCCTTTTTTCCCACTCTTTTTGAGGCTGTGGAGGGTTTCTTGAGCTACCCCCACTGCTTCATGGATCTGCCCTCCATCCAAAAAGGCAAATTGCTCTGCATAAATGTTCTTGGAGAGAAAGGGTTTCAACCTGGAGGCAATAACTTTAGAAATAATCTTGTATAAGAAAGTACACAATGAAATGGGTCGAAATTCTTTAAAGGAAACAAGATGGTCAGAATTAGGAATGAGAGTTAAAAAAGTGGCATTGAAAGGATGATAGATAGAGCCAGAAACCCTAGACTCTTCAATAACCGCAACCAGCGCATCTCCAAATGATTCAAAGAAATGTAGGAAAAATTCTACTGTCTTGAACGAGGGGGGGGGGTATCTTATGGTGTCTTGAACGGGCCAAGGGGATGCAAGGGTAGCATGTATGTGTAGAAGTCAGAGGTGAAAACATGGTTTACTAAGATCTATAATCCTAGCATTAGAGAATGAGAAGGGGGCTAAGGACCTAATTTCATAGGGCCTAGGGGACCTAGAGGGAAGGTAGCAAGAGAAATTGATAGGGGAACCCCAAATAGTGGTGATAAGGGGATTAGGAGTCCAATTATCACAAAAAATAAGCCCTTAACCCATAACCACTAAATTCCCTATCCCCTTAACCCCCAATCGATATTTCCTTAACCCCTTCACTCATAAATCATAACCCATAAACCCCTTCATTCATTAAATCTTATGAAATTAACCCCTAACATATATTAATCCATGAACTTACTAAGCCATAAATCCTTATCCTCTTAACCTATGACCCTTAAACCCTAAGCACCTTAACTACCAACCCCTTAACCACTAACACCTAAATCTCCTAAATATTGAGTCCTTAACCACTAAATCCTCTGACCCTAAATCCCTTTGGCCCTTGACGCTTGACCCTTGAAGCCCTTAACCACTAAGTATCCAAAGCCGAAAACAACACCCCAAACCAGCAAATTGACCTCCCAGGAGAATCCTTCATCTCTAATTGAGCATATTAGGAAAATTACTTGATTCTTAGAGAACTAGGTACTTGTTACGAGGATATGTGTTTGTGGGCAATGCCATTATTATCATGTATACCAAATGTAGAAAATTGGATAATTTCAAAGCCTAGATTTGAATTACTCACAATATCTACACTTCATCACGTTGAGATGGAGCTTGTAGTGTTCTTTGACATAAGGAGTTGTAAATGAAAAGGAGCAAGCTCCCATCACAGGGAGGGTTTAAAGAGCCTAAAGAAGAGAAGGGTTAAGGAGATAAGAGCGGAAGCGCAGTCCCGGTTATTTAAAACCTTTTTTCCAAAATTTCCTACTATGTTTCTAGCATACTTTTTCCCTGTCCTGTTGACCATAAATTTTGTATTCATTATTGCTTTCATCACAACACCTACAATAGATATTGATGGTGTTCATAAGCCTATTTATAGTTGTGATAAGTGGATTAGGGGCTCCCTTATCACAACCCATAACCCCTAATATGTTTACTCCCTTAGCCAAGGGGACCCAAGGGTTTACTTGTAGGGGCATTGGGACCAAATTTGGGGGGTCATAACATTAGGAAAAGTGGAATGACATAACAAAAAAGTTTCTGGGGGTGGGTATCTTATGGTTTCTTGAACAGGCCAAGGGGACACAAGGGTATCATGTATTTCTAGAAGTCAAAGGTGCAAGCATGGTTTAATAAGATCTATAATCCTAGCATTAGAGAATGAGAAGGGGACTTAGGACCTAATTTCATAGGGTCTAGGTGACCTAGAGGGAAGGCAACGAGAGAAATTGATAAGGGAACCCAAAATAATGGTGATAAGGGGATTAGGAGTCCAATTATCACAAAACATAAGCCCTTAACCCATAACCACTAAATTCCCCACCCCCTTAACCCCCAATCCATATTCCCTTAACCCCTGCACTCATAAATCATAACCCATATACCCCTTCATTCATTAAATATTATGACATTAACCCCTAACCTATATTAATCCATGAACCTCCTAAGCCATAAATCCTTATCCTCTTAACCTATGACCATTAACCCCTAACCCTTCACCCCTAAACACCTTAACTACTAACCCCTTAACCACTAAAATTACAACACCTAAAACCAACAAATTGACCTCCCAGGAGAATCCTTCATCTCTGATTGAGCATATTAGAAACATTAATTGTTTCTTAGAGAACTAGGTACTGGTTACAAGGATATGTGTCTGTGGGTAATGCCATTATTATCATGTATACCAAATGTATACAATTGGATAATTTACAAAGCCTCGTTTTCAATTACTCACAATATCTACACTTCATCATGTTGAGCTGCAGCTTGTAGCGTTCTCTCACATAAGGAGTTGTAAATGAAAAGGAGAAAGCTTCCATTAGAGGGCTTCTCTGTGTGGGAGTGTTGGAGGTAGAGTGGTTTCTGGTATTCCATCGAGTTTTTTCACAAATTTTGTCATAGTTGGGCGTGATCGTGGAGGTCCCATTGAGGAAACCAAAGAGACAAAGCGATTGCAGATTCGTCATGAGGAGGCTGCACATCATTTTGAGGAGCAGCAGGGGGTGGTTCCCTATCGAGATCGAACTCCGGGGGGCCATGGTGGCAGAGGACCGAGTTAGAATTTAAAACACCAGCCTAGATCAAGCAGCACGCATGAGCTCCCGTGTAAAAACTATATTCCCTAATATAGTTTTTATTGATGCTCTAATTAAACTAACATTATTACTTTATGGGTCTTCGACATCATTAAATATTAAATATAACTTCTATTTGAATTGAACTTCTTTTCTTGAAATAGAAATAAAGCTTAATGAAAACCAAATATACTAGATGACCTCCTTTTACTCAAATAAAAATAAAATTTAATGAAAACCAAAGCCAACATAGAAATTTCTTTATAATTTTTTAGTACCTATTAAAATCTAATTTGGCCGCTAGTCTAAAATCTAAATGGACTTATTAAAATATATTTCTAGATGTGAAATGACCTCCTTTGCTCAAATAAAAATACTAGATGACCTCCTTTTTCTTAAATAAAATTAGAACTTTATGAAAATCAAAACGACTATTGCAATTGCTTTATAAGATTTTGGTACCTCTTAAAATTTAATTTCAGGTGGCTTCTTAAAATTTAATTTCGGCAGCTTTTTAAAATTTAATTTCGGGTGGCTATTTCCCCTTGGCCAGGTTCGGGATAGAGTTCTGTGATATTTAACAATCTTTATGATTTTGGCGCAGATGCCATACCCTTCTATTCTTCGCTGCACTCTAGATTCGACTATATTTTTAACGCAATTTTATTATATCAGATCTAGTTTAACTCTTTTTCCAACTTTAATTAAGATATTATTCTCTTGATTTGGGGATTTCTCTACAATTCAGAGCAGAAAACATGTGGTCTGTTGCCAGCATATGGAGATAAATTTGCAACCTTCGACAACTGAGAGAGGGAGAGTGTGTATTGATAAGTTCTAAAGGTATTTTCCTAATATCTATGATTTTTATTGTTAAAATTTCAATAGATTTAAACTTGTATAAAGAACTATGTAGAAAGCAACGGTATGGTTGACAAGATTTTATAAAATCAATCATATTTTTTTCTCATGCTAGCAAGACCAGGCACTCCTTAGAGCTGCTCCCATAAGTTGATTGTCCCTTACTTTTATTGGAGGAATTAGTCCTTACAGCCCCTCCAATGAGCCTAATACAGACATGTGTTATCCCTGTAATAACTACAGTGTGTGAGACTCTCTTAAAAAATAAATATGCCACCCCTTTTAGTGTCAAAACAACCCTACTATCAACTTATTTACGCAGCTACTCCTCGGCCTTGTTATATCTTTTATTCTGACATCAAAACAATCATTTCAGGCTTTAGTCTTCTCTTCTTCAAGTTGTGGCTTACATCAGAAGGTGTTTTACTCCTAAATATTTTTGCTTGGATGTTATCTTAGCCTCCCTCACCTTATATTTATACGCAATATAAAGGCTTCATTTGGGTGTCCACATTGGCTTGACAAGTTTTCACATGGCTTATTAACATCAAGCCAACCTAGACTCTTCTTTAGCTGAACCTTTTTCTCCTTGATCTAGACACCCACAACTCCCTCTGAGTTGCTTCATTGAGAACACTCTAATTCACTATTCCTTAAAGTAGCTCAGATACTCTCTGATACCATGTTGCTTTTCCATGATCTTGGGTCTAGAATAGTCTCTTAAAATCTTTCACGATACCAAACCAATAATCACAATGATACTACTTTGCACAACAAAATATAAATAGTAGTAAATCTACCAATGCGTAAAATAAAGAAAACTTCTTACAATTTTTAACCCAGCTTCATTATATTTATCAACATATGATACAATAGTCTAGGGCTCCCGTACCAAGGATAGTGGCCTTCATACACCCATTGATACAAGATACAAAACTGGGTTTGGTGTCAGTCCATCGACAACCAATCTGCCTTCAACAAAATACTCTGAACATGTCACTGTCGCATTCTCTCTCAGTTCTCCTCAGTCATGCCCTGTACCATCTCGGTCCTTCGGCTCTCGATCTGTAACTCTTAACTCTAACAATGCTCCAAGTCCATCTAGCCACTAAAGCTTGGTTGGAAATCTGCTCACTAGTTATGCCTTAGTCCATCAAGGGCACAACACATCGAGACTCCTGTCAAATTGTTCACAACTCCGTTTGTGAACAATTCTCAATCTTCTCATTGTTGCTCCTTAGTTACTTAGGGACTTCAAACCACTATTGTCTTCCTGTGCTACACCAATGAAGGCCAACATAGGGCATGAAGGGCTACCACCTATCGCTGCAAGATGTCTATATCACATAATGAACACAGGCTAGGAGGACTACCCATCATCTGTTCTAGAGGTTCTCTACACACAAGTCTAGGGCTACACAAAAATGCTATTGGTTTATCATAAGCTTGACTTCTAGCAACCACCAAGGTCCATGAATATGGTGCACATCGGGCCCCAACATGCGTACTATCACACTGTCCTCCAACATACCATAAATGCACAATCCACGTTCACTTGGCCCACTCTCACATTTCCCTCCAATAGACGACGAGTGACCAATACTTGTTATAGCATCTACCTCTGGATAGCGCATCCTCACACTTAGGAAATCCTCCTCGTGGCTACCAAGAGACTTCTCTAACAGTCCTGTCCTAGGACACCCATTACTTCATTACGAGATCTAGTCCTAGTTGGGGTTTCTTAACACCCAAGAGAACCCCAACACATGGCTCCCACAGGTTGCATATGAATTTGATCCTATCACCAATCATTACACTGGTTAGGGCTTCTAACCAAAATTTTATCCCTGCCTTCTTCGCTTCTGCAGGTTGTACTAAATTGTTCCAACTGTCCAAACTAGGACCAACAATTTAACACAAAAACATACCTTCTCATGTGTTGGTACCCTGTTGTATTCTGCAATCTAGTTAGGGCTTAGCCACAATCCATGTCAACCCTCTCAACACTTGCTAACAATCATTTCTATCAATGTGGCTTGCCTTCACCCTAGAGTTTCTCCCCTATGTTGATTTTCCCTTAGTTATGTTGTAGGAATTAGGGCATCATTCAATTTTGAGTACACAGAACTCCTAGGCCATTAGGCCTTCTATGACATTCTGATATGTTGCCTTGTTGACTAGACAAACTTGCTAGACAGTTCCTAAATAGTTGAAGCTTGCATGACAAGTTCTGCTTTTTGGTTTGAGCGTTGCTAGACATACAATTTGTGTAATCTACAGATTTGTTTTACATGCCCAGAATAATATCTTCTTTGCAAGTGCAATCCATAGTTGGTATTTGATACATACCTTGTCAAAACATGGATTGTCCTTTGCTCCAACGACTCCCAAATATAGTAGCATAAGCTTCCATTCTATCAGCGTACTAATTTTAGATATCTCCGGTCCTTCTTCCATCATTAGAATACTTACTAATGATCTAATCATGAATTTCCAAGTGTGTCCACCTTTTTTTGCACAAGGTCCTTTATGACAACAAGTCCAAGTCACCTTGTCACCTTCGCAAATCATAAAGATGACAAGCACATGATCCAAACACTGCCCCATAAATCATGGACCCACCACACCTCCACAAGACACTACTGTAATATAGTTTGCATTTTTAGATAGGGCACGTACTGCAGCCCCAGTTTCATCACACAGTCAACAAACAAACCCTTCTATGGTTGCAGTTTACCTAGTAGGGGTTCCTTGAATGCCATACTGCCTCATTAGGTTGTTGTCCACTCTTTGAAAACCCTCTAATTTTACCGAGCTGTGTGCTATGCCCTGTGGCCTAGCACCACAACTTCAAATCATGCTCAAGCCTACTCAGAGAAGGCAACTTCCTTCTGCTGTCCTTCAGGACCTTCAAATTATATTTAAACCCTTAAATATGCCCAGACATTGCTTCAGATCTAGGGGCTGTCCTCCTGTGACAGAGTATTCTTCTTCCTTGGCTTCCACATGTGGCTAGATAACTGATGCAAATATGACCCTAAAATAGGATCCACCATACATCAAGATGCACCCAAAATGCATATTTCGGCTCCCTTTTTTAGGGTTTGCTCCATGCTGCAAATATGGACTGGTTAGGGCACAAACCATAGTCCCTAACACCCTTTAATTTTGGCCCATAAATTCTCCTCAGAGCTGCATCTATCTCTTCCTTGAAGGTCATGACACTTAGCTATAGGTATGAGTTGTTTCTAGCCCTTAAGAAGTCCTCGAACCTCCTTAATCTCTGCAGAAGGCTTCAGTGAAACCTCACAGGCCTTCGACACTCTTGTTTTTAGACAAACCACCCATCAGATAGTCCATAGAGATGTCTTTCCTACCTCAAACCTCTGAAAAGTCCATCGGCCCTCCTAAATTGACCCTAAAAAAATCATCTATGCCTCCCTATTCTTGAACTTCATTTGTTGCGGCCAAGACAGAGACTTAGTCTCTCCTCCACGAGCTATTCACTTGTGATTATGTTGCACAATGGATCAATAGATCGGATATTTTCAATTCAACACAAATTTGGCATTGTATTCCCCATAAAGCTCTGATATCATGTTAATTTCTGAACATGTTCTATGCCATTTCAGATTAGGGCACACAATACTGAAGGATATAGAAAATATTAATAGATTGATGGAAGACAAGCCAAAACAGAGATAATGAATGATGGCATTATGGCGATCAGCAGGATGCTTCTACCAGCAAAGTCTCCAATAGGTCATTCATCCAAGCATGTCACACATAACCCTAGAACAACCCAAACAAAGAACACTCCATAAATACGCAGCACCAAGAATGCAACTCCATATCTATCAAGAGAGAAGAAAATCCTCCACACAATGTGTGTCTAATGAACTCCAAGTCTCTCCATTATATAGGCATCTTTGGGGGTGTGTGACACGCCCTTTAAGACATTTAAGTCTATATTATATTCCAGGCTGACCCAGCACATAAGCGGAATAAATTCAAAGTCCCTCTTAATTAGGGACCTCCAACAACAATGGTGAGACACCTAGTTTCTCATGAAGAATTCCTGCCCTCGATGTCATGGATTTCGATATTGAGGAATCTCCAACCTTTTAGCTTTATAGGGCACAGATCATCCATCACTTTCATCTTGAGTCATGTCAACTATCAGAAAGTGATTCATCAGACCTCATTATCTGGTCCACTGTTATGCCATGCTGCTTTCCTTGGAGTACTCCACCAAGGGTCGAGCCCTCCAATCTATATCCAAACTCATCAGAGACAACGTGGCCAGTCTGCGTGGATGTGCATCAGCTACCACATTGTTCTTCCCCTTGACATACTCAATGTCAAATTCATAAGCTGGATCTTATTGATCCACTTTTTTTGCCTCGCCTGTAGCTGTTTCTGCTCCAAAAAGAACTTGAGGTTGTTGTGATCAGTCCTCACCCTGAACCTATTACCCACTAAGTACTGCCGGAATTTGGCCATTGCATGCATAATGGCTAGCATCTCCTTGTCGTATATAGGATACAACCGCTCATGACGAAGGACATTCCAGCTCTCATAGGCTATAGGGTGGCTTCCCTGCATCAAAAATGTGTTGATCCCCTCTCCCGATGCATCACACTCTAAAACAAAAGGCTGTGTAAAATCTGGCAACACAAGCATTGGGCAGCTGCTCATAACCTCCTTCAGCCTATCAAAGGCCCACTGCACTGTATCTGTCCAACTGAATGCCCCCTTCTTCGTCAAATATTTAAGGGGCACAGCAAGCCGAGAGAAACTCTTGATGAACTTCCTGTAATAAGTGCAGATACCAAAAAATCCTCGAAGTTCCGTCACGTTTCTCGGCTCTGGCCAATCTCTGATGGCCCTGATATTTTCCTCGTGGACCCTCACATCATCCACTCCTATGATGTGACTGAAATACAACATCTCCTTCAACCCAAACTCACACTTGGAGAGCTTAGCATAGAACTGTTTCTCCTCCAAGATATGCATCACTGCCTCTATATGCTGGAGATGCTCCTCCCAAGTCCTGCTATATATTAGTATATCATCGAAAAATACCAACACAAACCTCCTCAGATGACTATGGAAGATATGGTTCATGCATGACTGGAAAGTAGCTGGGGAATTTGTTAACTCGAAAGGCATAAAAAAGAACTCAAAAGGCCATAATGGCACCTAAAAGTGGTATTGGGAATGTCCTGTTCCCTCACGCGAATCTGATGCTACCCAGATCTCAAGTCAATCTTTGAGAAGATCTGTGCTCCTCTCAACTCATTCATCAGCTCATATATCCACGGTATGGGGTACCTATTCTTCATGGTATTCTTATTTAGGGCCCTGTAATCAATGCACATTCTCAATGTGTTGTCTTTCTTCTTCACCAACACCACTGAAGAAAAAAAAGGACTAGTGCTAGGCCAAATATATCCAAGAGCCAGCAACTCCTAGATGGCCCACTCAATCTCATCCCGATAGGCTTTGGGGTGCCTATAGGGTGTGGTAATAATGGCCTATATTCCTGCTCTATCTCAATAGTGTGCTCAAACTCCTGATCTGGTGGTTGTCACGACGGTATCTCCCCAAACACCGCATCATATCTTTCAAGGATGGCCCGTATATCTGGATGAACTGCCTGCCCAATAGTCCCTACCTCTGATGCCCGCAAATCAACTCAACTGCCCACTCTATGTCTCCCTTTCAGAAGTCTGCCTCCATCTGGTGAGCTGAAACAGTATGGGGTGGGTAAGTGTGCATCCCACGTATCTTCTCATGCTTCCCGGTATTCTTATCATCCCACTCCATCTCTAGGGCCTCCCAATATGTGGTGACCTTCCCCAAAGTAATCAGCCACTGAACACTGAGAATCCATCGAAGCTTTCTGTCGGTATGCCTCTCCGCTCAACCATATCTGCATTGATGAATTTGTGGGTTGCCCCACTGTCTACCAAAACCAAAATTTGCTACCCCCAGAATGTCCCTTCGACAAATATCATCAAATACTTGGGTACTCCTCGCAATGCTGCAAGGGTTCCCTCTCTGGGTGCAAAAGTTGCACCTCTTGCTCCTGGAGGTGGAGGTGAAAAATGGTCTTGCGCTGTCTGACTGTCTCTTACCTCTTCATCCTCATACTCATCCTCTTCCCTGATGCTCTCGGAGAAGACCTCGATTAAATGTGCTTTTCCCGCAGCACATCTGTGTCCTGGTGCCCACGACTCCTGATAGGTAAAGCACAACCTCTTCTTCTTCAACTCCCTCCTGGCATCATCATCTAACTGTACCCTACCATGATTCCCCTTTGGAGGCGGAATCCTCACATCCTTTCCCTTTGGCTAGAAAGCCTGTCTCTGGGGTTAAGGTGTCCTAGTCCTGGGTAAGGCATCCTGCAAATCCCAGGTCCTTCCAATGGCGTCCTGGAGTGTGGCTGGTCTAGTGGATCTGACTAGACCCCGAAGTGGCTCTGCTGACCCCTCAAAAAACATGTAGATCATCTGTGCTGCGGATAGATCTGGCACCATCACTGAAACCCTCAGGAAATCTACAATATACGTCTCTGGGCTCCTGGTCTGTTTGAGCCTCGTCAGCTCAACAAAATGATCCTCCGGATCCCTCTGGTCAAATCTCTCTATCAGTCTCTGGGTGAACTCGGCATATGTGGTCACTGTCGAATGCCCGAGTGTCACCATCCCGTCAAACCACCAATCCTGGGCCTCACCATCCAAATGCATCGTAGCCACCTAGATGGCCTCTGACTCTGCCATCTGGTTAAGCTGGAAAAATATATCCAGCTTCTCCACCCAAGACTTTTTCAAATTGTTTGATGAGCCATCAAACGTTGGCAAATGGAATTGGCTCGTTGTACATTATGTGTCCCCATCATGATAATGTCGGTGCCCTCTATGATGATTATGGGGTCTGTTGTCCCGCTGGAGCTGAACAAAATATCTGAATGAAAGGGAATCCCTGAACTCCTGCCCATATGCCTGGTACTTAGCAAAATAGTCACCCATGTGACCAGGCTCTGGCTCATGCTGTACTCCTACCCCTGTTTCTGCATCCAGAAAGGTGGGCATAGTGGAACCTCTGGGTGCATGTGATGCCTAGTGCAGAGTGGCATCCCACTCCGGAAAATGATGGGATGTTCCCGACCCCTCGCCAACATGGAAACCCCTTGGGGTTTCACGCTATCTAGCCTCCACATCAGTGAATATATGACCCATCACCTCAATCTCTCTCGCCAGATCCTGCACTGATTTGCGGAGTGCCTCCCCAAACTATTTTTCCTCACTATCATCTTCCATTGGCTTTTTATGTTTTGTGTCCACCACCCTGGCACAGTCACCCTCTCCATAGGTGTTCTCCAGCCTACGCTCAATATCTCTGTACTTCCTACCTTTGTATTAGATGTAGGGTTTCTCCCCCGGTGTCATAGACAACTAGCTCCATAGGCTTAGCGAGATCTATGCTTTGATACCACTGTAATATCCCATTTCAGGGATA
This sequence comes from Pinus albicaulis, assembly GCA_034641835.2. NCBI lineage: Eukaryota > Viridiplantae > Streptophyta > Pinopsida > Pinales > Pinaceae > Pinus > Pinus albicaulis. Next base: position 187,196,055 of record CM076580.1, read on the forward strand.
TCTCTAAAACACAAGAAAACTCCAACCAGAGATGGACTGGGAGGGAATTTACCAGATATTTCACCTCTCAAAAGAGGGTGAGATCTGGAGGCTACCTGGCCCTTTCCAAACTCTATCTAAGAGTATGGGGAAAACACACCAAGTGGTATAGTACTGGAATTATCAAGGAGAAAAATAACTGTAGTGCAAGCATACAATAGCATATATATATATAGAACATGAACAGATACTCAAGAAATGCAAAGAGAATGCTGAGCCATTTTATTATGCTGAGAAATATAAGTGAGTATAATAGGTGATCAGAGTGATGGCACCTAGACTTGCTCAAGGCAAGCGAAGAAATACTCCCAGAATGCTGATGGAATGGTTGCTCTCTGATCTGTGTCCTAGCTGCTGGAAAACTGCCGTGTTTTTGCTACTGCTGGAAAAAGATGAGTATTTGGGGCTACTCCCCTACTCAGAATAAGTTGAAACTCTGGAATCAGACTCTACTCACCAAACCTAGAAAAACCCAAAGAGCATTTCTGGAATGACCAACCCCCGAAAATCACCCCCTTGAGGATCTATGCTATCCTCCAAGGCTCTACGCTGAGGCTGAATGGAAACCACCAAAACATGGCCAAAAACTCTGCCAAAATCCTCCCACAGGAAAGGGCTGGCCCCTTGCCCAATCTCCAAGCTCAAAACCTCCGAAAGAAACCCAATCCAGAGCTCCCCAAAAATGGACTGCGTCCTCCCTCTTAGGACTGCGTAGTCTATGGATGCACTGCTCCTCCGCAAAATCCAAACTCCAATCCTCCTACAAAATACTAATGGGAAAACCTCACCCGAGCAGCCACTCGAAATCCCTCGGGCTGAGGATGAGATCTTCGAACGGAGACACTCGGTGCACTAAACAGTGATGTAGACTAGCTAAACAACCAATTTTCTCAAGAAGTTGAAATGACCAGCTCAATATCATAAACATTGAATGACCAAAATGAGGAGGCTCTCCCTCTATATAGTGTTAGCCTCTCTCAAACCCTAAGGCTCACCTCCTCCAACGTAGCCTCCCTTTTCCACGTGCTGCATCTTGGCCTACACAGTCTCTCCATGTCGTCTACATGGGCCCCCTCTCTACATGGTCTCTTGACCACCTTGGCTCACTTAAGTTACAACGTTTGTCTACTATGGAGCGCACTTTTTATTTTTTGAGTGAGTTATGTCCCCCTCTACTCACTTTTATTTATAATCTAACCACATAAGGCAAAATTGACCAAAATCGAATATTCCAGTTAGCCATTACTAATTGGGAATATTACATTTATACTTCATTGTTCCTTCACCAAGTCCCTTCTTCTTTGATGATTGTAATAGAGATCGAGCCCATCACTTTTCTCTATCTGAAATATATTTGAGTTGTTGTTGACTGTGATCTAATCCTTAAGTGCCACTTAATATGCCCTTCTTTGACTGCCACCTTAGCTCTGATACCATGTTGAGAATCTTGTAGGGCTGTAGTCTAATAAAATTCTCTTCATGCTAATTTCTTGTGATCTTGTTTATGTATATTCTTCTTTAATCTTTCATCAAGTCAATTATCAAAATACTTAGTCAAATGTATAGAGACAGAATTATTTTTCACTTGTAACTGAATTTCTTGACAATTAGTTAACTAATCTATCTTTAGTTCTCTTTTTATCTATATTTAGTATCAACTAACTTATATAGCTCTTTGTAAATGCAATTTCAAAGGACCTTGGAACATATTATCAAATGGATAAAAGAAATTGGATGAAATTGAAAAATAGGTATAGTTTGTATATTTGATTATTCATCATGATATGTGAAAAATATATAAGTGGTAACTTTTTCTTCATTAAATTTATATGACTTGTAAATTGGTTATGTGTAGAACACTAAAATAATATAGAGATGGGGTTGAGAAATTCTTAAAGTTTTCTGAGGAGCAATCAAGGAATAAGATGTCCACAAAATGTCCATGTAATAAATGTGGCATAGTGAAAGTACATACATTTGATAAAGTACGAGAGCACTTGATTTGTGATGGTATAATCAAACAATATAGCATTTGGTATTTCCATGGAGAGAGCATTCCCATTCAGGTATCTTGAATTTTTTTTGAATTGATCTAGTTTCACTCTTATATGTTTTACAATAAAGATATCACTTATTTTTATATGTGAAAACTTCAATTTTTTTTCTTTGTCTCCTTTAGATTCCATCTATTATTGGCAAGGACAGGCAACATTCTGAAAATGAGCCACATGAAGTTCTCGAGAATATTTCATCTCAACTGGTAAGCCATTTCATATTAGTCAAGGGTCCTATTTGACTAGGTTGACCAAATGCTATTGATTCTAATTTTCATAAAAACCATAAAATTATTAGCATAAATTTTGATTTTCTTATTAATAGGGTTATGAACATGTTGTGGAACATGATTATGATAATCAAGGTGATGAGCATGAAACATTGTTTAGGAACGACAGTGAACCTCTAATTGATCATGATGATGATGCAACCATTGTCGGTGATCAAATTCTTGAAATAGTGAATGATGCCAATCGATGTCTTAATCAAAACATCAATGAGGGTTGTGATAATGAGGGGTTGGCATCAAAAAATGTACTAAATGAAGTTAATGAATATAATAAGCTTATCGAATATGCCAAGAGGCCATTGTATCGAGGTTGTGTTGACTTCACAAAACTATCAGCCACTGTAGAATTCTACAATCTGAAAGTGAAGAGTGGATGGTCTGATACAAGTTTTGACCAAATGTTGAAATTGAAAAAAAAGGTGCTTCCTAAAGATAACTCATTTCTAGATTCTGCATATGCTGCAAAAAATCTGATAAAATCATTGGGGTTATACTATGATATGATACATGCATGTCCAAATGATTGCGTTTTATATTGAGGAAGTTATGAAAGTAAATATCAATGCACAACATGTGGAAAATATCGATGGAAGGTGGATGCCCAATCTCAAAAGGTGCAGAAAGGTGTTCGAGCCAAGGTGTTAAGATATTTTCCCATAGCACCAAGGCTAAAAAGAATGTATAGGTATGATCTTGAACACTATAATTTTATTCAATTTTTCCCCTTCTTGTATTGTCTTTACCATTTTTCGTAGTGTTATTATATGATAATACTTTATATAAATGATTTTTTTTTCATTATAGTTCTACAGATATGTCACAAAAAATGAGGTGGTATCATGAGAATGCAAGCAATGATGGTCAAATGCGGCACCCTGTTGATAGCCCAGCATGGAAAACTATTGATGACAAATGGCCTAGTTTTTCTAGCAAACCTTGCAATGTACGACTTGCAATGGAAGTAGATGGATTTAATCCTTTTGGAGACTTGAGTAGCACATACAGTGTTTGGCCTCTAGTGTTAGTTACATACAACCTTCCACCATGGTTGTGCACAAAAAGGAATTTTTGTATGCTAACATTGTTAATACCTGGTCCCAAGCAACCAGTAAATGACATTGATGTGTATTTGGAACCCTTGGTGTATGAACTAAAGGAATTATGGGACCAAGGGGTATGGAAATATGATGCTTATAGTGAGACATCATTTAACATGAAGGCAATTATTATGTGGGTGATCCATGATTTTCCTGCTTATGGGAATATGGCTGGTTGCACAACAAAAGGCTATAATGCATGTCCCATATGTGGGAGGAACACATAATCAAAGTACCTCAATTGTAGCAAGAAATGTGTGTACATGGGACATAGGATATTTTTTCCTCAACATCATAAGTTTCGCTCACAGAAGGCACCGTTTAATGGGAAGGAGGAGAATCGTTATGCCCCTCCAATTGTAAAAGTGTTAGATATTTTTAAGGAAACAAAGGGAAAGGAAGCAATATGGGGGAATATTGAGTCAAATAAAAGGAAAAGAAACAGTAAAACAGGTGAAAAAATTGATGTTGTGGTGTGGAAGAAACAGTCAATTCTATTCAATCTACCATATTGGGAGGTATGTAGACCCATGATCAACCATGCCTAATTATTGGACACAACTTGCTTAGTTGACCTCATTGCGATTAGATATCTTGGTTGAATTTATTCTTTATTTTTTTGTCCATATTAAATATTGTTCTGATATTCTTGATGTGTTGGAATGCAGAAACTCCTAATACGCCACAATTTAGATGTAATGCATGTGAAGAAGAATGTGTGTGAAAGCATTTTTGGAACCCTTCTGGATATAAAAGGGAAGTCCAAAGATGGGAAAAAATCACGTGATGACTTGCAAAAAATGGGCTTGAGGAAATCACTATGGCCAGAAGTTAAAGGACAGAAAATATTCTTTCCACCTGCACCACATACTCTTTCAAAGAAAGAGAAACATACACTATGTCATGTTCTTTTCATGTTAAAGGTGCCAGATGGTTACAACTCTAATCGAAAAAATCAAATATCTATGTAAGAGCTTAAATTCCATGATATGAAAGCACATGATTGCCATGTTCTAATGCAAAAACTCCTCCCAGCGGCTTTGCATCATGTGTTACCAATTGTTGTCTGAAAGACGCTTTGCAAGATTTGTTACTTTTATAGGAAAATATGTGCAAAATCAGTTTCAGTAGAGAGTCTTGATAAGCTGGAAAATGATATTGTGGAGACATTGTGCTTTCTTGAAAAGTACTTCACTCCTTCATTATTTGATATAATGTTTCATTTGAATGTACATTTGGTACGTGAGCTTCGATATTGTGGCCTAGTTGCATATAGATGGATGTACCCCTTTGAGAGGTACATGAAACTTTACTTTTTATCAAGCACAACAAATATTTTTTTGAAAGATTTTGACATTACTTAATTTTTTTGTTTGTTAATTTTGTAGGAACATGAAAGTATATAAGAGTTATGTTAAGAACAGAAATAGGCCTAAAGGATGCATTGCTGAAAGCTATACTGTGGAGGAATCAATAAAGTTTTGTGGAGGATACTTGGAAGGTATGGAAGATATTGGATCCACACATGGTCGAAATGAAGTGTGGGATGAGGAATTTGAAGAAGTTATCCTTGATGGAAAGCCATTATCTGCTCCAATTCCTTCAGAATTGGATGGCATTAGTTTGGAACAAGCCCATAGGTGGGTTCTATTTCACATAAACAAAGTTGATCCATGGATAGAGTAAGTTACATATTTGGCCTGTAATTTTTTTGTTTGTTTGTTTAAGGTTGTTTAAGGTTTAAGATATTTGACCTTTAATTCTTTTTTATTCATATTTAATCAAAACACATTAACCACCATATCTATTGTCCATAATTTTTGAATTAGGATGCACAAAATGGAGATTGCCAACTCAATTACCCAAATGAAAAAAGATGAAGCTCTATTGCAGAAACTCCACACCCATAAATTTACTAGCTGGTTAAAACAACAGGTAAGTACATTATTTATACTATAAGTGTACTTAAAAATCATTACCTGGGAATATTATCATGCAGGAAATTAAATATTTTTTTTAGAGTTTGAATGTATGAATTATAACTACATTTAAAAATCTAAAACTATACAGGTGGAGGGAGATGGAAATGTGTCTGATACAATTAAATGGCTAGCGCATGGTCCCAGGAAATTCGTGAATAAGTACAAGGGATACCTAACCAATGGTTATAGATTCCATACAAAAAGCATGGAGAATTAGAGAACCACCCAAAATAGTGGCGTGTGTATGGAAGCTCAAACAATGATGAGGTCAAGTTCCAAAGATGCAAACCCTATACTTCAAACCACAACATTTTATGGAGTGGTAGAAGAAATAATTACATTGGACTATTTTTGTATGGAGTACACATTGTTCAAATGTAATTGGATTGATGTATACCATAAGAGAGGGTCAAAACTGATGATTTGGGTTTTACAATGGTAAATATGAAGAAATTTTTAAGCCAAAATCATTGGCAAGATGATCCATTTATTCTAGCATCGCAAGCTAAACAAGTATTCTATGTACAAGATCCAGTTGAGACTGACTGGTATGTAGTGTTAACATGTCCTCCAAAAGGATTGAGAAATAATGCATCATATGAACCTGAGTGTGCAAATTTGTCACATGTTGTGGACTTTCAAGAAACAAAATGTGTAAGTGAAGAAGATATAGCTGATTTCGATGTCAACATTGACGTGAACGTGGATTATGTCCGTTCAGATTTTGAAGGAATATGGTTGAACCTTAAGAAATAAAACATATTGATTTTTCTATTTTGTTTCGAGAACTCCAAATTTGATATTTGGTTATGAAGAGAGATTCGTTTGTTTCTTATCTATACAAAATTTTAGGCCCATTTAGTAGATATATTTTTAGTCCCTGCCAATGACAGTGACTATTGTTTTCGGATTGCACCATTAATCTTGTCCATACAAAAAATTGAACACATAAAAATTTGATATGTGCGAACTTTCTACAATTTTTATATTTTTTAAGATTGAAATGAGAATTTTCTATATTATTATTGGATCGTAGCCCTAGAAATTACTCATTTAAAAGAACCCAGAAAATACAAATTTCTTGGGCACATGCCATTTTTTAGCCTTCTTCTGTGACTGTTGGTTTCAAAATGAACTATTCAGTTGTGTGTTGCAAAAAAAACTACGGAGATATAGGAGTGAAATTATTGGGAGGGAAGAAAAGGAGAATAAAGAATCTGAGCATATTACTATATGGTCAATTGGAGGATTCCTTAGTTTAAGCACAGTTAAGCTAATCATTCTGCATTTTCCTCCATGCAGGTCAGCAAAAACCAGGATGAACATTTACAAAAACGTAACTGCCATTCTCACAGCTTGGTTTCTTTGCCAACAGTGTTGTAGGATAATATCTACCTTTAATATTAATATTTCTTGTTTTATTTCCTAAAGGTTCTAGCTTTAAGAGACTGTATAAGCTAATAATTCTACATTTTCCTCCTAGTCCTTGAGATAATACTAACTGGTATTCCATCTCCATTCTTGGTGTTTACTAGTGCTTTAAAATATTACATTGAAATTCTGATATACTTGGGATTTACAATTTTAATTTAGATCTTCTTATGCTTCTTTATGTATTGTCCATCCATGCAGTGATTTTTTTTCTCCAACTGATAAATTTATTCTTCCAACAGTTAAAAAAAAAATATGACTATAAACTTGCCATTCAAAATTAATTGTTTATTTCCTTGGAAACTATGTAGGTGCTTGATAAGGAATGCGAGTTTATTTAGAAAGGTAACCTAGAAAGTGGTGCAAGCTAGTCAGTGGAATTGGGTCGTCAAACTATGGGGTGCCCTATCAGAGTGGAGAACATGAGTCAGCCCCAAGAATCACTTATAGAGGTCAGTTAAATTGTTAGATTAACAAGGTTTTTATATGCACTCAGTAATTCAATTTTGTTATTTTGAGACATGGTTTAAAGTTGTCATGCTATCTTCTGTTGGTTTTCACCAATTTTGTAGATGCTTTGTGAGGAGCGGGGGCTCTTCCTTGAAATGGATGACATCATTTCAGGCTTGGGGTTTATGATTTTAAAGGGAGTCATGGAAGCTCACAGTGACAAGATCTGGGATAGCTTTGTTGTTGAGGTAATTCCATTCTTGCAAAGACCTTTCATGCCATGTAAAGCTTCCCCTTTTGTTTGTGTTTGGTTGCTTGAACAGACCATAGACTTCAAGAATTGGCATTGTGATTTATAATGAGAATAGGGTATGAAATTTATTTGAAGGCTGCGTGTGTTTCTAGAGACCAAAAAAATTGCATGGTTGATGCTTGATAACTATCACTTGGAGATTGTTCTTGGGAATTTGATTGTGTAGGGTTGTACACCATAATATATTCTAGCTATAAAAATCTATATTACACCATATGTGCTCTATGTTCTGGCATTTAAAATTCTGAAGGCACCATAGCCTGATTTTTCATGTGAAATTTGGCAGTTTCACAATATTTTTTCACAGTAGTGGCTTCCTGGATTGGAAGTGAAACTATAACGATGTAAAAATATCAATAATGTTCTAATAACTGCACAGAAATTTGAAAATCACAATTTTGATCTTTAGTTAGCCCTAGACATGCATGCTATTAAAGACTACTTGTTGGGAAAAATACTGAGAGGGGGGGGTGAATCAGTATTTAGAGCTGACTGACAAATTTTTAGTTTTCCTTTCTCTTAAAAACATATGTTACTTTACTGCATCCAACTTTTATGTCCAGAGATTTTATCATGTCTTTAGTTAGAACATTGCATCATTTATTCATCAGATAAGTAGCAAGCATGAATAAAAATAACTGTACAAACCATCAAACATAAGCAACACATATGAACACCAGGATTTAAGGTGGAAACCCAATTCGGGAGAAAACCACCGCTGGTGAAGTCTCTGTCTTCAATATTTTATTACAAAGAAAACATATTACAATTTCTGTGCTGGTGAAAACTTATACCAGCACGCAGGCACCCACCTGCAGAAGGCTACAACCTTCTCTCATTTACCAGCCTCTCCTGGAAGGGAGATACAACCCCCTAATCATAACATCAGCTTCTATATACGGAAGGCTTCAACCGTCTGATCCACTGCAGACCACTTTTCATCAATTTTCACACAGGTTCAAACAGTTTCAATGCAACCCTTTATTCAATTATCAACAAACATATTTGCCCTAATTCTTCATAGTGTGACCACTGTAACCTATACATCAAAACTAATCCAGACTTCAGAGAATATATGCATTCAACATCCCGTGTATCCTTCTGTGTATATTAATCTTTAGAAACCCCAACTGTCATATGCACTTTCAATGTAAATGACTCGCATATATATATATATATATACGTGTTGTTCTTGTATGGATCTGTAATAATAATATGTTTGCAAAGCAGGCCGGATCTACAAAAACTTACCCGAATTCATATGTGTTCTTGTAGCAAACAAGCGCCAGTTCTTCATGACTTCGTTCGTCGTTTAAGACCAGAGGTTCATTCAGATTTTACAGTTAAGAACTGAGTTCCCCCATCCAGATATTCCTTCGAGAGCTTCATTCATTCATCACCCTTAAGCATGCACATGTTCTTCATTCTTTTGTTAGTCGATCTGATCATTATATTTTTACATGCACCGTCGATTCAGATAAATCTGGGTTTATTTTTACAGATATCTCCAAAGTGGATTCATTTTCATTATCCATCAATTACGCCCTTCTTCATAATTCTCATCACTTTATATAGTTTTATCCCTTATTAAAACCATGGTTCAAAACAATTTAACTACTAATGGTATTCCTGGACGATATTTCCTTTAGCACCCTTACGTACCTCTTTGATTTCTTTTTAATTTATTTATCAATTTGAAGAAATTGATAAATAAATATATTTACAAAGTTTTAAACCCTTCTTCGGACTTTATAAACAATATCCAATGCGTTCAAATAGTTTTAATATTTTAATAAAACTTTGACCCCTGGCCCACATATGCACCCCTTCGTCCAAAATAAACTTCGCACAAGTCCATTGCCCGATCACCATTGGATCATGAGCTTTCAAAATTGACGGATATAGCTTGGGAAACTTGCATGGGAAATAACGTGTGATGGCATGTTATTCGTCGTACATCGTAATTATCGTCCGCGCTTCTTCATCGAACGATCACCGTTCGAAAGCTTCTTTTCAGTTCGACGGTGCAAAAGCAATTTTGCTGGCCATCCTGGTACATGCTTTAACCCGCGATGGACTAACGTTATTGTGAGATTGGCGGTTTTGCAGGGACGCGTGTCAACACCTCTATGGAATCGCTGCCAATTCAGGAATACCACCTATCGTCCAAAGGTGGTGCGGAAAAACCCGGATACCACCTTCACTATTCGCTCGCAGTTTTTAAACAGTAATCCAATTTTCGCTCCGTGCTCTAGGTTCTGTTTGCGTATAAAAAGGGATCTATTACACAGTCAAAGATGAGACTCGTAGATTAATCAATAACACTGCAACTTTATACCTTCCATCCAGCATTCAGGGGTTAATTTATTCCAAACCTACGCAAAGCATAATAAATCTAATTACATGGCTCATACATTTTTCATAGTCAATTTGTGTTCCATTTCGGGTTCAACGGCGAGGTTCATATCATATATTCAACGAATATATATAACTCCACTGTTTACAAGTTTGTATATGTTGTCAACTGTACAGAACCAGAGCACCATTAATCTCATCTGTCGATAACAGAGGATTTTCCAAATGTCCACAGGAACCAAAATATTCTGCCTAGACTGATACTGCCTCTACTGTAAATGCACTTCTGTTCTTTCCTGTGATATTGCTATCAAGACAACATTCCAACAATATCCTTATGTCACTCTGTCTGCTATATAATATATATCAACCTTCCAAGTCACAGTGCTACTTCTAACTGTACCTTCAAGTCCTTCATTAATTAGGTTGCCATCAAGGACAACACTTTCATCATATTTCCAATAATCTCACCCTTTGGACTTGATAGCAACCATGATAGTGTTTGAGCATTACAGTAGATAGATACATTGATTTTAACCATTATTCAAACACTATGATACTCTCCCCCTTTGACATCAAGGGAAAAGGTTTGACATTACCATGCTCCCCCTGAGATCATGCTGCATCTTCATGACTTATGAAGACCAACAGTGCATCCTTTTCATAGGACCAATGCTCCCCCTTAGCCTGTGCATTCAGAGATTCCCAACAGCCCCTCACAACCAAATTAGTCTATTGTAATTAAGTAGACCTGATCCTCTGCATGGCAGAGACTACTCCAAGTTTCTGTCTGAGATATTCGAACGCTTCCCTAGGTAGAGGTTTGGTAAATATATCAGCAACTTGTTCTTTGGAGGAAACATATTCTAATTTCACCTTTTTCTCAAGCACTTGTTCTCGTAAGAAGTGATATTTGATGGGAATGTGCTTGGTCTTGGAATTCATAACAGGATTCTTTGAGATACTGATGGAACTTGTGTTATCACACATAATGGAGATCGGTGGTCAACATTTAATTTGAAAATATTGTAGGGTTTGCATCATCCAAAGAATTTGAGTGCAACATGATGCTGCAACCACATATTCTACTTTTTCTGTAGATAAAGCAATGGAGCTTTGCTTTTTACTAAACCCAGATACTAACCAGGGCCCCATATATAATGCACCACTACTAGTGCTTTTTCGATCATCAATACTTCCAGCCCAATCTGCATCAGTGTATGCATGAAGAGTAAGATCAGCATTCTTTGGATACCATAGTCCAAAATATTGAGTTTCTTGTAGATATTTGAATATTATTTTCATAGCCTGAAGGTGAGAATCTTTTGGATTGGCTTGAAATTGTCCAACAATCCCAACCACATGCATAATGTCTGGTCTTGTCCCAGTGAGATAAATTAGACTTCCTATCATAGATCTGTATTCTGGTTGATTCACCGTGGGAGAATCATCACTAGAACTAAGATTACATCTGGTTATCATTGGTGTACTTACAGGTTTGCAATCTTCCATGCCATACTTCTTTAGGATTTTCTTAAGGTATTTTGCTTGTGATAAGAAAATGCCATCTATTGCTTGTTGCACTTGCAAACCAAGAAAGAATGTTAGTTCCCCAAGTAAAGACATTTCAAATTCTTGTTGCATATCAGAAGCAAATTTCTGACTCATAGATTATTCATTACTTCCAAAAATGATATCATCAACATATACAACCACAATTAATAGTTTGTCATTTTCAGTTTTTGTGTATAAGTTGCTATCAACAGATCCTTTTGAGAATCCTTGTTGATGGAGATATTTGTCAAGACGATAGTACCATGCCCTTGGAGCTTGTTTGAGACCATATAGAGCTTTCTTAAGTCTACAAACAAGTTTTTCATCATTTGCCAAAATGAAACCTTCTGGTTGTTCTATATAAACTTCTTCTTCTAGATCACCATTGAGAAAAGCAGATTTAACATCCATTTGATAAACTTTGATTTGTTGGAAGCTTGAAAAAGAAAGAAACATTCTTATGGCTTCAAGTCTGGCTACAGGAGCAAAGGTTTCTTCAAAGTCTATACCTTCTTGTTGAGCATACCCCTTGCAAACAAGTCTAGCTTTATTTCTTATAACATCCCCGTTCTCATTTAACTTGTTTTTGAATATCCATTTAGTTCCAATGACATTTTTGTCTTGAGGTCTTGGTACTAATTCCCAAGTGTGATTCTTTTCAATTTGATCAAGCTCTTCATTCATGGCTTGAATCTAGCATTCATCTTTGCTGGCTTGACTGACACTGTGAGGTTCAATAGTGGACAAAAATGCTAGATTGCTAGAGGATCCCACAAGAGTCCTTCTTGTTTGTACACCTGATCCCTTTTCTCCCAAAATTTGAGATTCTGGATGGTTCTTTTGAACATATCTGGATGGAGCCTTTTCAGACAATTCATCTTCGGGTTCTTCACTGGGTTCATTGTTTGTATCATTATTATTTGATGTAGAAGGATATGTGTCATCATCATCTTCATCTGTTGTTTTCTTTTCTTCTTTTGGAGCTGCAGGAGACTCATCAATAACAACATCAATACATTCAACAATCTTCCGAAGTCTTTTATTGTAACATTTATATGCCCTACTCCTAGAGGAATAACCAAGAAATATTCCTTCATCTGCTCTGGGTTCAAACTTGCCAAGTTTTTCATCATTATTCTTGATAAAGCATTTGCTCCCAAAAATTCTAAAATGCTTTATAGTGGGAGGATTACCATACCAGAGTTCATATGGAGTTTTATCACTATTTACTCGAACATGTGCTTTGTTGAGAATGTTGACTGATGTATGTGCTGCTTCTCCCCAAAATGTGTCAGGTGTTCCAGAATCATCAAGCATAGCTCTAGCCATTTGTTGAACTATTCTGTTCATTCTCTCTGCAACGCCATTTTGTTGTGGAGTGCCTGCTACAGAAAACTGTCTTTTATGCCATGTTGTTCACAAAATTCAAGGAATTCATTAGATGTATATTATCCTCCTCTATCAGATCTGAGACACTTGATTTTTAGATCTAACTCATTCTCAACTAGTGCTTTGAAGATCTGAAATTTCTCAAATTCTTCATCTTTGTGTTTAAGCAGCCCAATCCAACACATTCTAGAGAAATCATCAATGAACAAGATATAGTATTCTTCACCATGTGGTGAATTTTTCCTCATAGGTCCACATATGTCAGTATGAATGAGTTCAAGAGGCTTTCTTGATGATCCTTCCTTGGCATTAAATTGTAATATGGTTTTCTTGCCGAATTGGCAAGATTTGCATATGATATTTTCAGGTAGAGTAATATTGGGAAGATCACGAACAGCTTTGAGTCTTCTTGATTTGTTGATTTGAGAGAAGCTCAAATGCCCCAACCTTCTATGCCATAGCCAATTTTATGACTATTTACTCAAATAACATTGTTCTTTGTAGTTCTTCAATATATATAAGTTGTTTGGAGTTCTTTTCCTTTTGATAATTGCTTTACCTGTATCAAGATCATGTACCACACATTCTTTTGAACTAAATACAACTTCAGTTCCTTGATCACACATTTGACTTACACTTAAAAATTTATTCTTTAATCCATCCACATCCATGACTTCATTAGCTTTTACTTTTTCTTTTAGAAACACAGACCCTTTTCCTTTAATGACCACAGGAGTATCATTTCCAAATGTAACATTCTTTTCCTTCTCTAGAGCACTATAAGTGAGAAGTTTGTCTTTATCACCTGTCATGTGTCTTGAGCATCCACTATCAATGTACCATTGGTTTTCTTCAACTTCTGCAAATAACGCTATGCCACAATTTTCCACCTGTAATTCCTTCTTTTTCCATACTTTGGAGCTTGAAGGAACGTGTTCTTTTGGCTGAACTTTGCTCCTACATTCTGATTCTTCATGGCCAAAGTTATTGCAATAAGCACATTCAACTTCATTTTGACGAGGAGAAAAGTTGTTATAAGTATTATTCATTGTTTCAATACAAATCCTTTTCTTTCTTGCTTCTCTTGTCATAATGGTTTTATATGCAACACATTGAACAACTTTATGACCAAAATTGTGACATGAAAAACATTGTCCATTGAAGAAGAAATTTCTGCGATCATAAACTCTTCTATATGAATTTATTTGTTGATTGGTGTTTCTTTGAAAGCCATTCCTGTTAGTGTTCTTTGAATTGAAATGATCATGTTTTAGCTGTAAATATTCTTTATTTCCTTGTTGAATGGAAGCCTGTTGTAAACCAGCTGTAACTTCTTTTAGATAATTTGGTGCTGAACCCTGGGAAGATTCTACAATAAATCCAAGACCTGTCTTTATAAGAGGAGAACGTTGTACCTTGATAATCTCATCTAACATTTTAGATCCTTTAGCAAATCTAAGATTCAGAGTTTTTACTTTCTCAAGTTATTTTCTTAGGCTTACTACTTCACACTCTAATTTCTCATTGTGTTTTTCCTTTTCTTCAAGCTGATTTTTCAGAGTTTATATGGTTATTTTACTCTCTTCTAAGAAAATTTTGAGTTTATTGTTTTCATCAAGAAAATCATTGTCTTCTAGAGCATCCACAAAAGTATCCTTTTCTTCTCTAGAATCTTTTTCAAATGCCACGAGAAGTCTAAGATCTTAATGACGCAAACATGGAGCTTGCAATACCCAGAATCCTCCTTTGAGCCATTCTTGTTAAAGATGCGCCCAAACTTTTCCTCAATGTAAATCAATACATGGCAAATTCCCACTTAAATTTGCGGAAGCTTGTTTCATGATTAACAAAAACCATGCTTGGAATTAAAACTCAATTTATAAACTCAAATAATTTCCCTCTAAAATAATTCCAAGACAATAAGCTTTTCATAAATTCCATTCAACTCCAATATCACTTGCATGCACAAATTTACCTGTTCAACCAGTCAAAGCACCAAATATTTGTGCGCTCTTTCTCTTACAGCGTACCTAGTGATACACAAGTACTAGGCCTCCAATTTCTCCAGAATCTTTATTGTCTGTGCTCTTAACCATACATTGCATTTACTGTCCAATTATTCACAAAACAATCTGACAATTTCATACACTCGGTTCAGACCACGATTTCACTCTGCAATTATCATCACTGTAGATCGATCCTGCTCTTCAACTCTGCGCTATCAACAAACTATGCAACTTCATCAACAACAACAAACTCTGCGCCATATATATATATCCCATCAAATCTCAATATACATTGAATTTCCCACAGCCATATATTTGAACTGAAAAATCGAATTTCATTGTAAACCACAATATCGCTTCTGCCATCGATTTATTTCTTCACCGACTTCGAGCCAAATAGATGAACACCTTGCTCCACAACAAAACCACCTGCAGGCAGCCTTCGATTCAGAAAGCGCAGCATTACAGAGGTAGAGCTCTCCTCAGCCTTACTGGACAGAAGAACGCGCTTAGAATACTGTGTATTATCACTTTTAAAATATGATGTATCTCAAGGATTTTAACTTCAGTCTACAAGCAAACAGAACTCAGCATACATATCAATCTGCTTCAGATTAAAAAGTCGATCTATCAACATAGGAAACTCTGTTTCATTTTCACTTCAAACTGGATTCTTATAGGTATCATGTGGGCGCGGTCATTACACTTGTTCCTCAATGTATAAACAAGCAAAAGAATACCCATTCATTCAAACAGAAGAACATAAATCGTTTTGATTCCCACTGTGGCTTCAAACACACTCCTCGAATAGCAATTTCTGCTATCGACCTCAGAATTACACAACTTGTCATTGCAGATTTAAAATGCATTAAAACGCTGTGGCTTTCCTCTTTTCATATGCTATCAATCGAATTCAGATTTCAACGCAGCCATGCCCACATCGTAGCCAACAGCGTGTAGATCAATTCAAGTTTGATTTAATGTTTGTGGAGCTTACCAATGAAAACAGTCATTAAAACACACTTCTGTCTACGTACATATAACTTCACGGTTTTATAAAATTGTTTCACAGCACTCCCATGCTAATATAAAATAGATTTGTTTGAATATACAAAGGCAAACCCAAGTCGTTGCTTTGTTAACTGTACAGCAATCAAAACGAGTGCTAATTGGAAATTTGCATTTATTTTCTTTGCATCGACTCTTACAATCAAACTTTAGCAAGCAATCGATCTCACCATTTCTTTTAGTGCGGATTTCCTTCGGTCAACCTTTCCAATTATCAATACCTCAACCATGTATATACATTTACATTTAACCATAAATAACTATGACTTTCACCACTAATCACAAAATGTATATATGTATAGCCTGAAATCAAAACAAGATTACTTACACCCTTTGTTTGGCCTGATATTCGACATTTGGCCCTTACAATTGCTGAAGGCTTACAGCCTTGCTGTTCAAGCCTGCTTTCAGCCTCACACTCTCTCACAATCTCCCATGGTTTCTCTCACAAAAAGCCCCCCTATTTATACAATTTCTAAAAGCCATTACATTAAATGCTCAATCTCTTAAAATCCTCAACAAACCCCTAAATCTCTCAACATCCCTAAAGGATAGGTTTTTATCCCTAGAATCCTTCAATTTATTAAATTTCCTCATATCCTTTTATTAATAAAAGGATATTTACATAAATCCTCACCTTCTCCTATTTAATTCAAATTAATTAATAAAATATTAAAATCATCACACCCCATATTTACAAGTTAATATTATCACACCCCATATTTTCAAATGAAGAAAAAGGTCTTGATGCTCCTGCATCAGACTCCCCATGTAAGAAAAATTCATGACCACCTGGTCATAAGTCTGGATATCTCCTCCTGGATCCCAGATTTTATTTTGTAAATCTTCCGTGCTTGTCGATTGCTTCACTGCTGTTGTCATCTGCTGTTGTCTTCCAGGTTTCCATACTTTGTGTTGTAGTGCTCCACCTGCTCTGCTCTTGCAATCTTTCACTGTCACTCTCTTGTTGTCGCTCCTTTTCTTTCTTTCGGCTGTCTTTCTCTGGGATGTCTTTATCATTAATCTCCTTATCATCTCAATTTCTCTGTCAAGTATGTCCTCTGTCTGCTGATTGCTTCCTTCTCTTGATTGCTCCTTTTCTGCTGCTGCTACTATAAATGTCGCCTCACATGTTGCTGTAGCTATCAATATGAATGTTGCGGCCTCCCAATCTTCCTCTGCAACATTCCTTTGCTCACCATCTGCAATTTCTTCCTGATTATCATTGATGACAACTGCTTTGTCATCCTTCATCAGCAATCTATCCTGGACATTCATCCTTTGTTCTTCCAATTTCTTCCTTTGAAAGTCTAATTCTCGATATAACTTAATGATTTTACTTGGAGTGGACTTCGGAAACTTTACACGATCTTCCATTTCCTCATATGGTCTTTCTTCTGCTAAATCTTCCTTAACATCCTTCAGTAGATGTTCTTCCTCTTCTTTCAAACCTGCAATCACACACAAATCGTTAGTTTTAAAATCACAAGACCTTACGGTCTTGTTTGATGCTTCAGTCATCAAATCTTCCGGCTGCTTCGAATCATTCATATGATTCAACTCCTCCAGCTCTTCATCACTTCCAAAAAGTAATGGTCCACTCTCTGGGTAACATATCGAAACTTCAACATCTTCTTCAGCATCTTCATTTTGCTGTAGCTCAACTGTTTCGAGCTTCTCTCTCTTCTGTCTGGCATCCATAACCTGTTCAAGTTCCCTTAGTTCCTTCACCAACTGCATATTCATCTGATGATTCCACTTCTCTTGTAGCCTCTGCCATCTCAACTTCTTTCTCATAACATAACCACGCTTCTGGTCTTCCTCATTTCTTTGCAACATCTCCATTAACACCTCAAGCTGAACTGCTATCTCAGCCTTCTCCCTCTCATATTCCTCTTTGCTTAACTGTCTCTGTATGCCAACTGCCTTGGCACCCTTCTCCTTTTGTCTTCTGCTGTGGTTGATTTCAGAACCTCTATTATGACTGTCACTAGTCATCATCCTTTCCATCTCTATGAATTCCTTACTCACTTTACTATGAGTTGCACTAAAGCCTCTTCAGCAGCAAGTCCTGTTTTGCCGCCACTTACCTCACCAAGCCCTCCACACTCGGTCTTTTGGCAAGCAATTGGTTCTACCTCTGGAACCTCCTTTGAGCACTTCTCTTTGCTCTTCTTGGCTTCAACTCATCTGCCTGTTTACAACTGTCCTCCTTATCCAATCTTTATTGGATTTCTTCAAGGTTCTGCCACACCTATGCTTTCACCAGTTTTCTGTTAGCAATTTTAAACATGTCTTCTATGGATTTTCCTTTTTGGGAGTTGCAAAAATACTTCTGCTTTAATGCAAAGACTACAATCTTCAAATTCAAATAAACCCAGATTCACCTCACCTTCAAGATCTCAGTCTGATCTTGTCCTTCCATTCTCCTGTACTTCAATTTCATCTTTATGCTTCTTCTGCAAAATTTCACTGTCAATCAGATTTTAAAATCTGATTCTCTCTTCCAACCTTCTGGCTTGATCTGCATGACTCTTCATTCCTTCAGCTGTACTCTGGTTGCTTGTCTTTCAGATTAGAATCTGATCTCCTTTACCTGCATTATGTTTACTTGCAATTGTATATGCTGCATTTAAAATCTGATCTCCATCATACATTCAAGAATACATTTCAATTCAACAAAACCTTCTGGTCACCATTCAGAAAATAAACATTTTAACAGAGCATTCCGGCTCTGATACCAAAAATTGATGCAAGCATAGAACTTGCAATACCCAGAATCCTCCTTTGAGCCATTCTTGTTAAACATGCGCCCAAACTTTTCCTCAATGTAAATCAATACATGGCAAATTCCCACTTAAATTTGCGGAAGCTTGTTTCATGATTAACAAAAACCATGCTTGGAATTAAAACTCAATTTATAAACTCAAATAATTTCCCTCTAAAATAATTCCAAGACAATAAGCTTTTCATAAATTCCATTCAACTCCAATATCACTTGCATGCACAAATTTACCTGTTCAACCAGTCAAAGCACCAAATATATGTGCGCTCTTTCTCTTACAGCGTACCTAGTGATACACAAGTACTAGGCCTGCAATTACTCCAGAATCTTTATTGTCTGTGCTCTTAACCATACATTGCATTTACTGTCCAATTATTCGCAAAACAATCTCGGTTCAGACCACGATTTCACTCTGCAATTATCATCACTGTAGATCGATCCTGCTCTTCAACTCTGCGCTATCAACAAACTATGCAACTTCATCAACAACAACAAACTCTGCGCCATATATATATCCCATCAAATCTCAATATACATTGAATTTCCCACAGCTATATATTTGAACTGAAAAATCGAATTTCATTGTAAACCACAATATCGCTTCTGCCATCGATTTATTTCTTCACCGACTTCGAGCCAAATAGATGAACACATTGCTCCACAACAAAACCACCTGCAGGCAGCCTTCGATTCAGAAAGCGCAGCATTACAGAGGCAGAGCTCTCCTCAGCCTTACTGGACAGAAGAACGCGCTTAGAATACTGTGTATTATCACTTTTAAAATATGATGTATCTCAAGGATTTTAACTTCAGTCTACAAGCAAACAGAACTCAGCATACATATCAATCTGCTTCAGATTAAAAAGTCGATCTATCAACATAGGAAACTCTGTTTCATTTTCACTTCAAACTGGATTCTTATAGGTATCATGTGGGCGCGGTCATTACACTTGTTCCTCAATGTATAAACAAGCAAAAGAATACCCATTCATTCAAACAGAAGAACATAAATCGTTTTGATTCCCACTGTGGCTTCAAACGCACTCATCGAATAGCAATTTGTGCTATCGACCTCAGAATTACACAACTTGTCATTGCAGATTTAAAATGCATTAAAACGCTGTGGCTTTCCTCTTTTCATATGCTATCAATCGAATTCAGATTTCAACGCAGCCATGCCCACATCGTAGCCAACAGCGTGTAGATCAATTCAAGTTTGATTTAATGTTTGTGGAGCGTACCAATGAAAACAGTCATTAAAACACACTTCTGTCTACGCACATATAACTTCACGGTTTTATAAAATTGTTTCACAGCACTCCCATGCTAATATAAAATAGATTTGTTTGAATATACAAAGGCAAACCCAAGTCGTTGCTTTGGTAACTGTACAACAATCAAAGCGAGTGCTAATTGGAAATTTGCATTTATTTTCTTTGCATCGACTCTTACAATCAAACTTTAGCAAGCAATCGATCTCACCATTTCTTTTAGTGCGGATTTCCTTCGGTCAACCTTTCCAATTATCAATACCTCAACCATGTATATACATTTACATTTAACCAGAAATAACTATGACTTTCACCACTAATCACAAAATGTATATATGTATAGCCTGAAATCAAAACAAGATTACTTACACCCTTTGTTTGGCCTTTTTCTCGACATTTGGCCCTTACAATTGCTGAAGCCTTACAGCCTTGCTGTTCAAGCCTGCTTTCAGCCTCACACTCTCTCACAATCTCCCATGGTTTCTCTCACAAAAAGCCCTCCTATTTATACAATTTCTAAAAATCATTACATTAAATGCTCAATCCCTTAAAATCCTTAACAAACCCCTAAATTTCTCAATATCCCTAAAGGATAGGTTTTATCCCTAAAATCCTTCAATTTATTAAATTTCCTCATATCCTTTTATTAATAAAAGGATATTTACATAAATCCTCACCTTCTCCTTTTTAATTCAAATTAATTAATAAAATATTAAAATCATCACACCCCATATTTACAAGTTAATATTATCACACCCCATATTTACAAATGGAGAAAAAGGTCTTGATGCTCCTGCATCACTTTGTTCACATTATTCCTCACTATCAGATAACCCATCACTATCCTCATGAGTATAGTAACTCTTTTTAGGGCTAAAACGATTCTTATTCCTTCTTGCAACTTCCTTCCCCTTTTTATGTGTTTCTTTATAAGGACACTTAGCTGCATAATGTCCAACTCTTCCACAGTCAAAACATTTGAAAGGAAGCTTACCTCTGAACCGTCCTGTCCCAATTTGAAGTTGCTTTACAAAGTTTATCTCTTCTTCTTCTGAGATATATCCTAATCCTTCTGTTTTTTGTACTTCCTTTCCTTTTGTAGAAGTTCTAAAGACTTCTTCTTTGAATTCAGATGGTCCTCCTCTTCTCATTTCATATGCAGTTAGTATGCCATGAAGTTTCACCACAGTAAGATTTTGAAGATCCTGCTTTTCTTCAAGAGCAGAAACTTTTGACTCAAATTTTGTTGTTAGTGATCTTAAGACTTTTTCAACCAAATTAGATTCGCTTATTGTTTCTCCCAGATTTCTCATATGATTTACAATATCATCAAGACGTAAAAATAAATTGGCAATGCTCTCCTCATTATCCATTTTCATATTTTCATATTGAATTCTGAGAGTTTGTAGTTTAGCACTTTTTACCTTTGAATCACCTTCATAACTTAGAATGATCTTGTCCCATATTGCCTTTGTTGTATTCAACTGCATGACTTTGACAAATTCTGATTCAGTTAGACTTCCCAATAGAGCATTGACCACCTTTGCATTTGTTTCATAGTTCTTTCTTTTCGTTGGATCTGTTGGTACTGTAGCTGGATATTGATATCCTCCTTCAACAATTGCCCATACCTCTGCTCCTAGAGACGGAAGATAAGATCTCATCCTTTTTTTCCAGAAGATTAAATTTTTTTCGTTGAAGAGTGGAGGCCTGATAGATGCTGTTCCATCTTGATTGCTCATCTTGCTTGAGCTTCCTTCTAGCGGTTAAGCCTTTTCGAAAGGACCTGCTCGATACAATTGTTGGGAAAAATACTTTGAGAGGGGGTGAATCAGTATTTAGAGCTGACTCACAAATTTTTAGTTTTCCTTTCTCTTAAAATCATATGTTACTTTACTGCATCCAACTTGTATGTCCAGAGATTTTATCATGTCTTTACTTAGATCATTACATCATTTATTCATCAGATAAGTAGCAAGCATGAATAGAAATAACCGTACAAACCATCAAACATAAGAAACACATATGAACACCAGGATTTAAGGTGGAAACCCATTTCGGGAGAAAACCACCACTGCTGAAGTCTCTGTCTTCAATATTTTATTGCAAAGAAAACATATTACAATTTCTGTGTTGGTGCAGACTTATACCAGCACACAGGAACCCACCTGCAGAAGGCTACAACCTTCTCTCATTTACCAACCTCTCCTGGAAGGGAGTTACAACCCCCTGATCATAACATCATCTTCTATATACAGAAGGCTTCAACCGTCTGATCCATTGCAGACCACTTTTCATCAATTTTCACACAGGTTCAAACAGTTTCAATGCAACCCTTTATTCAATTATCAACAAACATATTTGCCCTAATTCTTCATAGTGCGACCACTGTAACCTATACATTAGAAGCAATCCAGACTTTGGAGAATATATGCATTCAACATCTCGTGTATCCTTCTGTGTATATTAATCTTCAGAAACCCCAACTATCATATGCACTTTCAATATAAATGACTCGCATATATATATAAGTGCTGTTCTTGTATGGATCTATAATAATAATATGTTTGCAGAGTAGGCCGGATCTAGAAAAACTTACCTGGATTCATATGTGTTCTTGTAGCAGACAAGCACCAGTTCTTCATAACTTCGTTCATCATTTAAGACCAGAGGTTCATTCAGATTTTACAGTTAAGAACTGAGCTCCCCCATCCAGATATTCCTTCGAGAGCTTCATTCATTCATCACCCTTAAGCATGCACATGTTCTTCATTCTTTTGTTAGTCGATCTGATCATTATATTTTTACGTGCACCATCAATTCAGATAAATGAGGGTTTATTTCTATAGATATCTCCAAAGTAGATTCATTTTCATTATCCATCAATTACACCCTTCTTCATAATTCTCATCACTTTATATAGTTTTCGCCCTTATTAAAACCATGGGTCAAAACCATTTAACTACTAATGGTATTCCTGGATGGTATTTCCTTTAGCACCCTTACATACCTCTTTGATTTCTTTTTAATTTATTTATCAATTTGAATAAATTGATAAGTAAATATATTTACAAAATTTTAAACCCTTCTTCGAACTTTATAAACAATATCCAATGCATTGAAATAGTTTTAATATTTCAATAAAACTTTGACCCCTGGCCCACATATGCACCCCTTCGTCCAAAATAAACTTCACACAAGTCCATTGCCCAGTCACTTTTGGATCATGAGCTTTCAAAATTGACGGATATCGCTTGGGCAACTTGCACGGGCAATAATGTGCGATGGCATGTTATTCGTCCGCGCTTCTTCATTGACTGATCACCATCCGGTAGCTTCTTTTCAGATCAACGACGAAAAAGAAATTTCGCTGGCCGTCCTGGTACAAGATTTAACACGCGATGGACTAACGTTATCGTGCGATTGGCGGTTTTGCAGGGACGCTTGTCAACACCTCTATGGAACCGCTGCCAATTCGGGAATACCACCTATCGTCCAAAGGTGGTGCGGAAAAAACCGGATACCACCTTCACTATTCAGTCGCAGTTTTTAAACAGTAATCCAATTTCTGCTCCGTGCTCCAGGTTCCGTTTCCGTATAAAAAGGGATCTATTACATAGTCAAAGCCGAGACTCGTAGATTAATCAATAACACTGCAACTTTAGACCTTCAATTGAGCATTCAGGGGTTAATTTATTCCAAACCTATGCCAAAGCATAATAAATCTAATTACATGGCTCATACATTTTTCATAGTCAATTTGTGTTCCACTACAGGTTCAACAACGAGGTTCATATCATATATTCAACGAATATATATAACTCCACTATTTACTAGTTTGTATATGCTGTCAACCGTACAGAACCAGAGCACCATTAATCTCATCTTTCGATAATAGAGGATTTTCCAAATGTCCACAGGAACCCAAATATTCTGCCTAGACTGATACTGCTTCTACTGTAAATTCACTTCTGTTCTTTCCTGCGATATTGCTATCAAGACAATATTCCAACAATCTCCTTATGTCACTCTGTCTGCTATATAATATATATCAAACTTCCAAGTTACTCTGTATGCTATATAATATATATCAACCTTCCAAGTCACAGTGCTGCTTCTAACTATACCTTCAATTCCTTCATTAATTAGGTTGCCATCAAGGACAACACTTGCATCATATTGCCAACACTACTTGCACTTAGCAAGAGACAGGTAAATCAGTGAAACTGTTTTGGTAGACTTACTACTCTCACTTTAAATTTTACATTAGAATTATGGAACTGTAGGAAGATGGACAGGGAGAAGTAATGTAGCACTGTATTTTATGACTTTTCCATAGGTACACCGTACATCTGTAGGAGGTTGTGTGAAATCAGGTCAGGTTGTAAGTTGTAACACAGATTTGAACCTGAGAAATGCAAATTTTCCACTTGGCATGCAATTTTGACGCCTTGGGGTGCATTCCAAGTATGGAATATGATATTCCATGGCATATAGGATAGCCCCTTTTCCTTATCATCCATCAGGTTTTCTATTTATGTACATGGCATGTAGTTTTTAATGTAAGTGGACATTTTGGCACTATGAAAATAATAGTTGGTTCTTGCACTGTCAACTTCATAGGAAAGAATTCAGATTCTTTCAAACTCAATGTAAGCAGCTATTCCGAGATCCTCGAATGTACTATTTCACTGTGTATACATATTACTGTTTTAACCTTATTTTGTGCTTTGATTGTAAATACTTCACTGTACATGTCTCTGACTTCTGTTGATCATTTCTGCGAGACCCTATGTGATACCATCAAACTGAAATGGCATACTTCTCATCAAGCTGTGATGGCACCGAACCAGTGAGACCTTTCTCACTGTGGTAGCACGAAACAGTGATAGATTTTTCATTGTGGTAGTTCCAAATTGTAGTGTCATACTTATCATGTGATTGATTATACCGAGACTGTAGTTGACCTGTGATTATAACACTGAAGATCTTCACTGTAATACGGATTATACTGATATCTTTTTGTCACACCGAGCCTTAACTGTAAATACACCTTTATAACTCATTCTCCTCACTGCTGTGTTATCGAAATAATATTATAAGAGTAGTAATGAATTGAGGCAGAGGTAATTTCAACACTGTGATGTCATTGAGACTGAGATGTTACCGAGATCCTTCTTTTCATAGTGACAGAGATTGACCTTTCTTGTGAACTTGCACCTAGCTTAATTATGGGACTGTCTTACTATGATTTGAGCCCTTTTGACATAGGTCTTTTTAGAATGTTTTGAGTCCTTTCAAACTTCCTTTGATCATAACCATAGCTCTGAAAACATGTTGAGAATTTGTAGAGCTTGTGTTTAATACAAAATTCTCTTCTTAATAACTACTTGTGAGCTTGCTTATGTGTTCTTCTTTAACTTAGTTACTCCATCATCAAGTTAGTTATCAAAGTACTTAGTCAAAATGTTGAAACAGAATTATTTACACTCGTAACTGAATATCTTATAATGTAGTTAGAAAGGTAAATCTCTGATTTAAATTCCTCACTTACAACTCCTTTAAGATCGGCACGTCTTATTACAATACTGTCTTGACGTTGGCAAATTCCTTCAATAGATATATCTGCACTGTATACTTTCGCATCTATCCACAATCCAGCTCCTATAGCTTTTGCAGATTATATTCCTGTACCTTTCAATTTACATCAGACTTCCATTTTAGATCCGCATTTGGTTACCCTTCTTTCCATGCTATTTTATTCAGACTTTACCTTGATATATCCACACTGACTCAGACCCAAAATCCGTAAATCTGTTGTTCTCTTTTAATGTTGTATACTTTACTATAATACTTGCTCCTTTTTCCATGTTGTATTAACCTCAGTGTAATCCGGAAAATGTGTTCCTTTTTCATGTTATATAACCTCAGTATCATCCGCAGATATGTTCTCTTAACCACAGCATATGTAGGGTATATATAGTAGTTCTAGCCAAGTAATTAAGTCTACCTTATAGCCATTAAGTAGGCCAACTTTAACACTTGTTTGTAGGCTGACTTCATAAGCATATCTTCAATGTTTGTAAGCCATTCTTCTAAAACATCCTAGAGAGTATTCTTCACACTTTCTACATGACTCTTAATTACACTAATGTACCTAACAGATATCAAGAAGAAGTCTATATACCTATACTAAGAATATTCCTCATGGAACCCATGAATCAAGTAAACCAAAAATTCATTTTATTATTATTGACTTCATCTTTACATAAGTACATAAATAGAAATTTATCCTTAAAAGGAGCAAAAGGACACTGAAGGAATTAAACCACTGCTTAATACTTCGGCAAATATCACCAGCGAACGAACTCAGCGTTACACCAGCCTCTATAAGCATTGGTTATGAACGAACTCATCGTTACACCAGCCTCTGTAAGCATTGGTTGCTAGGTCTAATCAGGTTTAAGATATTCTAAAAATTCTCATTAAGGGAAAATCGAAAGTAAAATTTTCATTGCATGATGGCATTCTGGAAATTTGAGAATGAGATCCACGTGCTCTTTAAGAAAAATTGAAAGTGTTAGGGGGATAAAAGGAAAACAATGGAGATAATAAAGGAAAATTAATGAAGTACATAATTCTCACATCAAGCTCTCCTGCTTTTGACTAGGACAATGAAATGGAATCACTTTTCAAAACTGGAACGCTAAAATGCAGCTAATTGGGTCCTTTCCATGGTCAACCTTTGCCACACAAAAATGCTCTCTTTAAAATGTTTTACTTAGAAACATTTAAAAAATTTTGTTTTTGGCCAGGAACTCTCCGTTGTTACCATGGATTAAGACTGTTGGGAAGTTAAATTGGTTGGCACTACTGTATGCTATTACTGTAATTTAAAATTAAGGACAAGAATAGAACATCGTCATTATTTTCAATGATTAAAGTTAAAATCCCTTTTTGTTCCCAATAATATCTTTAAGTTTCTAAGGATAGGTCGCTTCTGGTGCAAGTTGCACTGATTTCTCAATATTTTCAGGTTCCTCTACCAATGGATAAGTCTTGTCAATATTTCCATTCTCTGCTGTTATGCCCATTTTGGATATCTTCATAATGTGTCTACAATAATCAATTCACTTTCCCACACATTCAATATTAACTCATTAGATTGTTGTTTAATATGAAGCTTCTATTCTGTGTAAATCTGTGAAGTGCCCAATAAAATAAGAATGAGAAATGCTTTCCCTCATTTTACATTTAGACTTGATTATGAAACTAAAGACATTGCAGAACTAAATTTCATTTCCCAACAGATTTCTACGATACACATTCGCTATTTACTGATAAAATTATGAAGACTTGTAATAGCTCACCTTTTGAAAAAGGAAAGGTCCTATTGAAGTAGACATATTTTTAGTCTCTGAGTTTTTCACTGCATCACATTCACTCAAATTAGCAATGACAGTTTATGAAACTAAAGACATTGTAGAGCTAAAATTCATGTTCCAACAGAGTTCTACTATGCTTGGGTGTTAGATATTTAGTGATCAAATAATTAAGACTTTTAATAGCTCACCTTGTGGAAAGGTAAAGGTTCTATTGAAGTAGACACCTTTTAGTCTCTTATTTTTTCAGTGCATCACTTTCACTTAAATTAGCAATGACAAATTTGTCAAACTTCTTAGAATCTGTCAATAATTTAGCAATGACAGATTATGAAACTAAAGACATTGTAGAGCTAAAATTCATGTTCCAACAAAGTTCTACTATGCTTGGGTGTTAGATATTTAGTGATAAAATAATTAAGACTTGTAATAGCTCACCTTGTGGAAAGGTAAAGGTTCTATTGAAGTAGAAACTTTTTTAGTCTCTGATTTTTTCAGTGCATCACTTTCACTCAAATTAGCAATGACAGATTTGTCAAACTTCTTAGAATCTGTCAATAATGAAACATTCAGATCCCGGACATTTTCAAGAGTAAAAATATCAGTGCCAAGTGATTTCCTAATTTGTGATCCACTATTATGATAGTGAGTGGCTTGTTCACATGCCTTTTCAACTTGTAAGTTGGCAAGAAGAAAAACATGCAATGTCTGTGTTGCCACTTCCTCATAACCTGGGTAATTAGAAGTACATGTTATTACACAGAATGCACTTCCAACAGACAAATTTTTTTCAAGTGATGTTTTTCATTTGTGTGGAGAAGAATGGCCACCTTCTTTTAATTCACGTGCTTGTATTGCAGATAACACTTTTTTTTGTGCACAATTAGCTTTACTTGGCTC
Source organism: Pinus albicaulis (assembly GCA_034641835.2). Lineage (NCBI taxonomy): Eukaryota > Viridiplantae > Streptophyta > Pinopsida > Pinales > Pinaceae > Pinus > Pinus albicaulis. Next base: position 187,224,421 of record CM076580.1, read on the forward strand.
AGTAATGTCTTTATTGTATAATATAGTACTCACTGAAGTTGTCTTGAGGGAAACAATGTAGCCTTGAAATATCCTCTGGTTCTTGAACTTTAGAGGCCATAAATCAAGTTGTTACACTGCCCATGTAAATTATCTCAGCTTTCTCCATATAAGAATCTAGTTTATGGTTACATGTATGTGCCATATTTTCACTAGTCCATGGTAACATAGAAGACTCCTCTTCTCTTTGACTCAAGGTTGTTGATGAAAACTTTGTAACACTTACCTGGGCATACTTAGGAGTTTTTTTTTTTCCAAACACACTCATTATCGTTCACCATTTCCACATCTCTGACTGCAAACTCCTCTTCCATGACATTTTTATAAACAGATCTTGAATCTTTCAACAACTAATTATTTTCATTGTGCTTGTTAACTAGAATTTTGGTCAGAGATTTTCATTTGGTAAGCACATGAGCAGTCTAAATTGAGAGTTTAGAAGCATTTGCATAGATTCTGGAGTTTTTGCTTCTGACCATACATTTAAAGGTCTCAAATTGCTCGATTTATATGTATTTGCACCCATTTAAAGGTCTCAAATTTCTTGATTTAAAGGTCTCCTCCTCATATGATGTACTATTTTGAATATTCTATTCTTTGCATATCAAACATTATAAAGCCTCTTGCACACTGTTTTCATCTCTTTTATTTGAACATAATTCCGATAATCATTGCATTCATGAAGAAAGGATATATTCATGTGAAACCCTGTCCAGCTGCTTCTCTTGGCTAATGCCATCACCTACATCCCATAGAGAATCCAACAATTGAATGTCGACTTGACCAAAGGCATTGCTTACTTCCTGCTGAGATTGAACAAGAGAATCAAAATCTCTCCTTCCAGGGGTCATTACTCCGTGCTTTGAACTTGAAGTTTGCCTCTTTTCCCTTCTCTTCTATCCCGAGACTCCAAAAACTTGCTGCAGCCCATCCTTTCTGTCTCCTCTGCCCACTGAAATTTCAAAAGCACTTCATCCTCGCCCTTATATGCTCCTTTAGTTTGAAATCCAAAATCATCATTTCCACTATTCTTGTTTTCCATATTTACTTCTGTTGAATTTGTATTTTGTGCTAGGTTATGAGTATATTGTTTTAAATTATTCACTTCAGAACAGAGACCAATCATAAGAATATTCTTATTTTGTGCAGGCCTGCAATCCATGATTGAGGAGGAATTGACAACAAACAATAAACCACATTGCTCAGAGGCATTCAACAAAATTGGCAGATCTTTGGTGTTTTTTCTCAAATTCACCCGACTGTTCAGACGTTGGCTGATTCTTCTTACCTGTATTTTCAAACCCATCTCCCAAAATATATAGCCATTTAGAAGGTAATGACTCTTTGAGCCCTTTGAAAATACACCACATAATAATCTCTGCCCAATTGTTTGAGCTGTTTATCAACTCACCAATGTCTGGTCCAAACAAGTTTCCTTCAAGGATCAAATTAATTTCCTCTTTTCAAATAGAGTTTAGAAGCATTTGCACAGATTCTGGAGTTGTTGTTTCTGACCATACATTTAAAGGTCTCAAATTTCTTGATTTAAAGGTCTCCTCCTCATATGATGTGTACTATTTTGAATATTCTATTCTTTTCATATCAAACATTATAAAGCCTCTTGCACACTGTTCTCATCTCTTTTATTTGAACATAATTCCGATAATCATTGCATTCATGAAGAAAGGATATATTCATGTGAAACCTTGTCCAGCTGCTTCTCTTGGCTAATGACATCACCTACATCCCATAGAGAATCTGAAAATTGAATGTCGACTTGACCAAAGGCATTGCTTACTTCCTGCTGAGATTGAACAAGAGAATCAAAATCTCTCCTTCCAGGGGTCATTACTCTGTGCTTTGAACTTGAAGTTTGCCTCTTTTCCCTTCTCTTCTATCCCGAGACTCCAAAAAATTGCTGCAGCCCATCCTTTCTGTCTCCTCTGCCCACTGAAATTTCAAAAGCACTTCATCCTTGCCCTTATATGCTCCTTCAGTTTGAAATCCAAAATCATCATTTCCAATATTCTTGTTTTCCGTATTTACTTCTGTTGAATCTGTATTTTGTTATTGCTAGGTTATGGTATATTGTTTTTAAAATTGTTCTAACTTTAGAGCAGAGAGAGACCAATCATAAGAATATTATTATTTTGTCTTGGACACCGCAATCCATGAATGAGAAGAATTGTGATAGCTTGATAAACCACATTTCTCGGAAGCATTCAACAAAATTGGCGGATATTTGGTGTTTTTCTCAAATTCACCCATTGTTAGGATGGTACAGTTCTTCTTCTGTATTTTCATGCATATCCCAAAAAATATATATCCATCTAGATGGTAGCAACTCTTACAAACCCTTTGAAAAATACAACACATAGTAATCTCTACCCAATTGTTTGTGCTGCTTCTCAACTCACCAATGTCTGGTCCAAACAAGTTTCCTTCAAGGATCAAATTAATTTCCTCTTTTCAAATAGAGTTTAGAAGAATTTTCACAGATTTTGGAGTTTTTTCTTCTGACCATACATTTAAAGGTCTAAAATTGCTTGATTTATATGTATTTTCACCCATTTGAACTGAGAGCTATATTGTGCAAAGTTGTTTCAAGATTAAAAGTATTATTCTACAGTGGCCACTTTCACCAAGTATAATATGTGCTTCATCAACATCATCAAACCTAAAACCTCAATTTCCCTTCCAAGTTTTTCTCTATAACAATTTTTGTGAGTCCTGCTTGCCGGACACTAGTTACAAACTTTCTTTCACTTGAAAATTCACAACAATTGAATTTAAATTAGCCTCACATGGGTTGTATTTCATTTTTAGTATATTTCGCTTCATTATTTCTTTATACAATCTCCCCACTTCTCTTATCCATGTTCCAGCGTTCCTTTGCACCTCTTGGTGCAATTTCTAGTTATAAGAATATTTAAGATTTTGGATCTATCAATCTGATATGGATATTACAATATAAATCTGAAGGATTTATGAGATTACTTCATGTTTGATCATATTTTTTTAATGATAAATGTTATCTTGCAGGAAATTTTCAAAATTTGAAGTCATATTAATTCAGTACATTGATGCAAATTCATACGCTGATGCAATGTATATGATGGAAATTTCATTTTTTTACAGTTACTTTAAGTTTAATTATATCATTTAGCTCGATGCTTTCCATATATTGAACTAAACCTTTGTTGCTTAACAAGAATTTGTCATTTCCATGTTTTAGTGAAATTATTTATGGTTTGGTACTCTCATACAACCTTTATCAAGTTACATGCACCCTCATTAGAAAAATCAAGAGAATTTTGCTTGCCATGACTATGTTTCTTTGTCATTATTGACTTAAGAAAGTCTTTTAGCTAAGAAACTAGTTTCAAGGTTATGGCATAACTTGTCATATAAATTGAACATAATTTATATCCAAAATGTTAACTTGTAAACTACGTAGCTGGTACTAGGCTTTCTATTTAAAATCTACTTTAGTTTGAAATTTTAACGAGTTGTTCCATAGACTTGAATATTAAGATATTTTTGTGTATGGATTAAAAATTAGCTCGTAAGGCTTCTCAGTTATTCATTTATTTTATCAAATATAAAATTTACTATTAAATTAGAACCACTCGGCACAAATACGTCATAGGTCAAGATCATACTTTGTAGAGTATCGTAGAATAAAAATAGGAGCAAGGACACTCAGTTCTTTCGGTTTTCCTGGTTCTTATTCCTTTAGTGTATCTTTTCACCTTTAGGGGCAATTGCTAGTTTAAAGTCTAATTCTTTAAAGGGTGCTAGCTCAATGGAAGAGCACCTACTTTACAATCAGGAGGTTGGTGGTTCGATTCCATCATGCCCTGATACTCATATATAGGGAATGACGAAGATCAGTTTTTGGTGACGGATGCTATTTTGACCATCACCAATGAGCTTATGGTGACATTTTTCAACCCTCACCAAACTATGAAATGGTGACGATCGATGAACACCACCATATATACGCATCAATAGTGATGACCATTAAAGTTCCATCACCATAAATCATTGTTGTTTATATGAAATGGTGAGGGTCATTGTTTGTCATTATAGTCATTATTCATGACGGACCTTGATGTCACCAATGCGTTTATGGTGACGGTCAATGAACGTCGCCATATATATGCACCAATAGTGACAACCATGAGAGGTCCATCACAAAAAATCGTTGTTGTTCATATGAAATGGTGACAGTCACTATCCGTCATTATAATTAATGTTCGTGACGCACCTTGACTGCCACCACAACACATACTTTCGACGACACCACCTTTGGTGACGTTCAGTTTTTTGGTGACGGAGGCTATTGTTGATCACCATTGCGCATATGAAATGGTGATGGTCACTATCCATCACTATAAATCATTATTGGTGATGGACCTTGAATGTCACAACAACACCTATACTTTCAGCGACAACACCTTTGGTGACGTTCAATTTTTTGGTGACGGAGGCTATTTTCCGTAACCATTGCTCATATGAAATGGTGACAGTCACTATCCATCACTATAAATCATTATTGGTGACAGACCTTGAATTTCACCACAACACCTATACTTTTGGCGATGCCACCATTGGTGACGTTCAATTTTTGGTGATGAAGGCTCTTTTGACCCTCACCAATGAGCTCATGGTGACCATTTTCGCCCCTCACCAATGTGAATTTTTTTTGTAGTGGTTAGGAACACTTTCTAATCTTATTATAAGGAAGCATATGCCTATTAAATATGAAGTTCCTATAAATCCAGTAGTTACTATCCAAATCCAAGGACATAACTTCCCAAACAACCTTATGTACTTAGGAGCTATAATAAATATCTTGACTATAGAAAAATGTGGGATCCTTAGGATTATAACATTTAAACCGACCACCATTATGTTTGAATTAGCCAACATATCGATAGTCAGACCAGAAGGAAATCTGAAAGACATTATTTCCTCTCTAAATTCCCGAGAGTACCCAATGGAATTTATGGTCATCAATCCCAGAAATACGTTGGATGGACACCCTCTGATGCTGGGAATACCTTGGCTAGAAATTGGAGATGTGTATGTTAGATTCTGAACAAGAAATATGACAATTGAAAAAGGGAACACTGTCAAAAACCTCATATTTTATCCACCTTCCAAACCTAACCTACTAATTCAGAACTATAAATCATTTCCTCCAAAATATCAGGATAAAAATCTACATCCCCGTATGACTTTAGATGGCGCTCTCACTTTTAAAAGAAATACCGAGGACGACGTAATTAGTGCCTTGATTAACCAATAATCTACTATTTAAAATTATACATGCCAAATGTTGAAAATAATATTTGACAATGAGGCCCATGAATATATGTTGAATGTTTCGAATAATGATCATCTACCCAAAGCTACAGTTCAGAATAGTATTCCCATAGAAATTAACCCTGGAAAGACATTGAATATCAATGCTTATCTGGATGAACTACAACATTAAAAATTAATTCAACTCCTCTAGAATATAAAAATTCCGTCACTTGGGAATATTTCGATATGATCGAAATTGATCCTCAATTATGTAAACATCACATCTATATAGACAAATATTCTTGTGCCATTCACCAACCACAAAGAATATTAAATCGACACCTTAGGGATCTAGTAAAACAAGAACCATAGAAGCTTCTTGATGTTAATTTTATATATCCTATTTTTGACAGCTAGTGGGGTTTACCTCTAGTTGTGGTCCCCAAGAAAAATCGCAAATGGAGAATTTGTGTGGATTACAGGGAATTGATTAAATGTACACAAAAGGATCATATCACTCTTCCTTTTGTATATAAGCTCCTTGGTACTCTAGGTGGGAAGAAAATTTTCTCTTTCTTGGATGGTTTTAGTGGATACAATCAAATCCAGAATTATCCTGAAGATCGAGAAAAAACCACATTCAACTATCCATAGGGAACCTTTGAATACAAGGTTTTACCATTCAGGATGTTCAATTCATGGACCACATTCCAAAGAGTATTATTGAGTATTTTTAATGATTAATTAGTGAAGGACTTGAACTATGCATTGATGATTTTACTCCCTACGGTAATGAATTTGAGCTAGCCTTAGAGAACCTGGAAAAAGTTCTTGAATGATGCATAGCTACCAAATTATGCCTCAATAATGAAAAGTTCCATACGATGATGACAAAACGTGTAGTTTTCAAACATTATTTTTTTCTTGCAGGTATTCATGTAGATCCAACAAATATTGAGGTAATTCTTATGCTCCCTAGTCCTCGTACACCAATTGTGGTGCATATTTTCCTCTGTTATGCTGGTTATTATTGTCACTTTATAGATAAAATTTCAAAGATAGCAACACGTTTGTATGTATTAACATGAAATCTGGAATTCGAATGGACTAACAAGTGTGATGTTGCTTTTGCAAGTCTTAAGAATTTGGTCTCAACAACCCTAGTGTTACGCGGGCCAAATTGGAACTTACCATTCCACATTTCAACTAATGCATATGATACAATAATAGGAGTTGTACTTGGACAGGAAGAAGACACAAAATTTGTATGATATTTAGTATGTTAGAAATAATCTGAAATCGATGGATCTAAATTACACACTAATGGAAAATGAAATTTTGGTTGTTGTTTACTCTATTAATAAATTTTGTCTCTATATAACAAGATATCCCATTTTTTTATATACTGATCATTCTTCCATTAGGTATATAGCTAAAAAACCTGTTACTAATGGTGAGATAACACTTTGGTTGATGTTATTACAAGAATGTGATATCACCATAAAAGATCGGACGATAAAGGAGAATCTGGCTGCAAATTTTCTATCGAAAATTCCTATAGTGGCTAAGTCTTTACCTGTCGAATATCAGTTCCCATATGAGAATTTTTTTCCTAATGATTAAACACCCTGGTACGTGGATGTGGCCAACTATATGGCAGTAGGAAAGCTACCATCACACTTACCTTCTCCAGAAATGAAGATCATTGTTCAGCGCAGTGCACGGTTCTCCTGGATTGACAAATATCTTTTTCACACTGGATATGGTCTTCAAATTTGAATATGTATCATAGAATATGAGGTTAAATATGAAATTCTTAAGGCTTTCCATGAAGAACCATGTGGTGGGAATATTGTTGACCGAAGGAATAGGAATAAAGTGTTGCAAATGGGCTATTATTGGTCCACGATATTCAAAGATGAAAATAAATATGTCGAAAGTTGTGGTAAATGTCACAGGATGGGTCACCCCATTCAATATGATCAAATTACCATGCAAACTCAATTTGTACTTGAACCCTTTGAAAGGTGGAAATTATATTTTGTGGGCCCGTTTAATCCATTATTGAACCAAAAGACATACATTTTAGTTTGAACATACTACATAACCTAATGGTTGGAAGCAATAACTATCTCAAAGGATACAAAAGAAGAAATTATTAACTTTTTTTTGAACTATTTGTATGATATGGATTTCCTAGAGAGATTATAACAGATGGGGATTCACAGTTCATTACCCACAAAATTTCTTCTATAATGCAATAGTATCACATCAAACGCATGGTTACTACCCCTTATCATACCCAAGAGATGGAAAAATGGAAATTACCAATAAATTTATGGAGGTGATTTTAACCAAAAATATATCGACAATTCCCTAAAACTTGGCCGTCAGATTCCCTTAGGACCTATGGGCCTACCGAACAAGTTAGTGCAACACTACTAGTTATTCACCATACTAGCTTATTTTTGGGAAGGAGCCCATTTTTCCAATAAAATTTGAAATCAAGGCTCTCAAAACTACAATGGAAGTCAGACTAGATTTGACATAAGAGTAGAAAGAATACCAGCAACAACTCAATGAATTGGATGAAGTGCACATGGCTACCGTACAACGCAAAAATATTATTCAATATCAAAGGGCCAAATCGCATGATCGCCTTATAAAAAATAAAACTTTTTGAAAGGGAGATTGGGCGCTATTATATGATTCTAGGTTTCAGGATTTCCTAGGGGAAGCTTCCAGCTAGAGGGCTAGGACCATATGAAGTTACTGAAGTTCACAACAATGGTATGGTGATACTCACTACTATTTATGGATATGACATCTCTCAACTCGCCAATGGACACCGATTACATCTATATCGCCAGCCACTTGCATGAGAGTCTTTTCCTCATGAGGTAAACAATGATTATACTGTGTTCATTTTAGCTGATCATGGAGGTAACACCACAACTACAACCAACTAAAGAATTCTTTTTTGAAATTCCTTTCATTATGTAGATACTGTATATACTTGTTGTAAAACTTTTTTATTAATATATATATATAATAAAACATATATGGGAAAGTTGCTGCTTCCTTAAGTCACAACCGTTGTTCCCTTGGTTGCAATTGTTGTTCCTTTAGTCACAGTTGTTGTTCCCTTGGTCGCAATTTTTGTTCCCTTAGTTACAAATGTTGTTCCCTTAGTCACAACTATTGTTACGTTGGTCGAAGTTGCTATTCCCTTAGTGGTAGACTATTTCCCCTTAGTCACAGTCATTTTTCCCTTAATCGCAGTTGGTGTTCCCTTGGTTGTAGTTGTTGTTCCCTTGGTCACAAATTTTCTTCCTTTAGTCACAACCGATGTTTCCTTGGTCACAGTTTCCGTTCCCTTAGTCACATTTGTTGTTCCTTTGGTTGTTGTCATTGTTCCCTTTGTCACAATTATTGTTCCTTTGGTTGCGGTCGTTGTTCCCCTAGTTACAGTTGATGTTTCCTTGGTCATGATTACTGTGTCCCTATTTTAACTATTTTCCCTTTACTCTTGGTTATTGTTTTCGAGCCATAGTTTTTTTCTATAAATAGTTATTTTTTATTTTTAATCCCTTCTTCGAATCATGGTAAAATTAATAAGTTCTTTAAACGATTTCCATTACGGAATGTTTTACAAGAAATTTTTGAGGTAGACCTTGAAAAACTCCTAAAATTATAAAAAACGCTCATCTTGTAAATTTATAAAATAATTTATACTACAATTCTTCAAATACCACTAGAAGAGATTTATTTCTTTTCAATGTTTCCAATAATTCTTTGATCTCCTTAAAAAATAAATTATTGGCAACAAATTAACAAACTAAAAAGGTAATGAGTGTGATAATTTTTACACAATACCTAACTCTTAAGGAGTTGATAATCTACCCCATTCACTAACCCTTTATCATAACAAAAAAATAATAACAATAAATAAAGTATATGAAAAAATGGAAAGAGGATAGGAGGTCTTACCATGAGCCGACCTACCATGATCATAAGATCTAATGCGACGAAATTACCACTCTGGTCACCAAGCTAGGGTAATGGCCCTCAATCATTAGGTCGAAGGACAAGAGGTATCATCACGATATGTCTTTTTTGCCTCATTATTTCTCGTGAATGGCATTGTTATCAACTTGTCACCATGCCATAACAATGACCTTTTGTCAATAATTAACAAATGATAAGAACTTATGAATAAATTTTTTAAAGTGGATTGGGATAGTGGCATATGAATGGGTTAAAAGGGAACCCTATCGAGGCTATAAATGGCTACCGTAAGTAGATGCCATGCTTGTGTTATTGAACTGGATCTAAAAATTATCATCTCAAAATAGCCACTTTTTCTCTCCATTAGTAATAACAAAGGAAAATCATTGAACTACTATAGGAACTCATTTTTTCTCCCTTGGAAGGTGGTAACGATGAATGTGTATAAATATTTTTTTTATTCTACGTATCATGGATCTAACCTTCGAAGAATTATTAAATTTATTTTAAATTTATTTTAGTTTTTCCCTAAAGGAAATATTTCAATGCAATCTATCTCTCGTTTTTAATGCTTTGGGCATCGTGATTTTTCTTTATTTTAATGCTTTGGTCATTGTACTTTTTCCTGATTTAAATTCTTTGAGTGTCACAAATATCTAATTCTCATCAGCACATTCCATGATAAATTCCTCTAATAAGTATATCGCACGCTTCAATTTTATTTCCATTTCTCTAGTATTTTCTCCATTATAATGAATTAATATATTCTTATCTAATATTCATATAAATTGTCTTGACAAATCAAATGCATAATGAGTGGTCGAGGATGACGATCAATTTTATTGGGAAGGGTGAAAATTTAAAACATAACCAGATGCATACAAACTTTGCAACAATCATTGTATGCTATGCATAGAAACTCTGTAACAATCATTGTATGCTATGTTCTTTGAATTATTTACTCTATACATTATTTCTGACCCTGTATTTGATAAGCTTATTATTTCTAGTTTATATCCTAGTTGCTCCCTATAGGAAAATATGAAATGGGTGGTCACTCGATATGAAGTGAACCTTCACAACTGTGAGTTTATGAATAGACATAAATAATTCTAGACCAGGTGGGATGGTCAAATTATTTCCTATGGTTTCAAGGTATTGATAGTGAAGTGGCTTTAGACTTCATGAAGAATATAAAAAATGGAATGACAACAATAAAAGGCAGATAAATTCAAGTTAATGCAGAAGTACTGGTGGAAGTGATAGGCCTACCCTCGGAAGGTGAGAAATGGTTTGAGATACACACTTAGTTATAGAGTGCAACATCCTTGTTTGTAAATCTTGGGGAAGAGTCAGTAAGAAAAAGGAAGTGGTACAACCATACTTCATTTCCAGAACCATGGAAAGAACTAGAAGGTGTGGTCCAAAGATATATTACATGCGATGGTTTCTATGATGTAGTAAGGGGGCAACACCTAAAGATTCCAATGGAACTAAGACAAAAGGTAACCCTAAACCTACCTCATTTTCTGAGTTCATTACTGCATGAGAGCATTTTGAAAATTAAGAGGTCCAAGGATCAACCTTCAATGGCGAGAAACCATGGGATTATAAAATTAATAATTATCAGAAACCTGAACCAATCACAGTCACTATGGGAAGAATTCTTTGGAATTCGTCAAGCTCCACCAAGAAACGAAGTGCCCAGTGAAGAACCCAAGCACATTCTATGTGATGATAATCAGGGAGAAGAAAATGAAGAATCCAATAAAAAATAGAATTTTTCGATGGAAGAGACTTTTCAAACCTTGCCCCTCAACAATTCCCAAGGATAGAAAACATGATGGCCTCTCTCCTGGCCTCCTTACGCAGTAAGATAGGAAGATAAACCACATTGGCTATGTCTCCATATTCCATAAATTTTATATAATGGTTGTTGGAAGGTAGTGAACCCCAAAATTATTTGAGAATACCGGAAAATAATGAGGAGGATCCTCCTCAAGAACATGAAATGGAGGAAGCTCAAGTCTTAGAGGGATTGATTTTTTTTTAAATTATATGGACCTTTAAGGAGTTGTAGGTTGTTCAAAGGATTCTCCTTATCAAATGAAATCACCTATATCTTTAGCCTATCCTACCAATTCCATCAATACTATTATTTTAGAACCTTCTAGAGATCCTGAGAATATTTTTCTTTGAGAACACTCTGTTGATTTTGTCACCACCATCTATGAACCCTCCTCTTCTGAAGAGGAAGCCTTATGATCTCCTCGAGAAAGTATGGAATGAGAAGTCAATGTCGACTATCCAAATGGACCCTAGGAAAAAATAAAACTTGTTGAATCTATAACTATTGCTACAATTGAGCCTGCTAAGGAACTGGTGATTGAAAACTTAGCGACTATTATTGTTGTTCCCTCTCCTCCAGTAACCCTAGCCAAAATTTTTATGAATAATGTTAATAGAGGATTGAGAAACAAATGAGAAAGTAAGACTTGTAAAGATATGTAGATGTTAATAAGGAAAACAAAAAATTACAAATAATGGTCTGACAACATAACATGTGGTTGTGAAATAGTAAACCCCAAAAGAAGTATGAGAAAATAAATGAGAAAAAGATGGAAGTTTGAGAAAACGAGACCTAAAATGGAATTGAAAATTCTGTTGTTTCCTTCATTGGGACTCATATTGAGTTAGACATGGCCAATATTGGTGTTTTAGCTATTGAAGATAGAACTCAGATAGAAGTACCAATTTCTATTACAAGAGAAACATAGACTGAGATCCTGCCTCCATGCACTCCTCTGATAGTGGAAGCTACTATTCAAGTCTTGAAAAATAATATGGAAGAAGAACAAGAAAATTTCATATGATATCAAAAGGAGGTGGTTCCTCAAAAATAATATCACAAGTTATTGCAAAATTTCAAGGCATTGTTAGTCATAGAAGATGAAACTTATGCTAAATTGCATGCAACGAAGAAAAAAAATAAATCTTTGGAGAAATAGCTTGAAAAAACTACGAACCAAATGAAAGAAGTACGCTCTACATACTCGGATGCCTTGTCATGCAGGTCCCCAACTAGGAATTATGCCTTATTTTTGCTGGAAAGATATTTATTTCTCAAGGTTAAGGATGTCCAGTCTGTGAAACCTTATGAACTTAATAAAGCTTCAAAATTCATTGAATAATTCCATAAACAAGATGATAATACAAGGTATTTATTATGTGAACTTTACATGCATAATTTATTTATGGAAGAACAAGGAGATGAGAATACTACCCCTTTTATACATGATGTACAGTTCCAAGCTGTCATATCTTTTTCTAAAAACTAGATAGGATGGGAAAAATATTATAATGTGTTCCAAAGAAGATAAATCGGTCTCGAAATTTGGGTTAGAGGAGAACCACAAAGCCCTTTATGTACACTCATCCACCACAAGAGATTCATGGAGCAGTCTATTGTTGTCAATGCTTTAGAACATATTCATAATGATGTATTACAGGAATGGTTAGAATATCTTCCATATATCCAGTTGAAGGCTCTACAAGGGGCCAAACAAAGGTGGGCACTGCTACACAGTAATTTGTCACCGTCCCTACCATTCCCCGTCCCGCACAATGGAGGACCCATAACGTGACCTGTGAACACTGTCATGCACCGAAAACATCATCATTGCATCCCTCTGAGTATGAGCTTCATTTCCCCTTGAGACATCTCCTTGCAAAATCCATGAAAAACAGCTCTTTTTGCATTGGCGCGGGTAGACAGTTCAGTACTCGCGCCACTCAGGGAAATCCTGTGAAGAGGTCGCGCCACTTGGCGCTCTGTCATAGAGCAGCAATCGCGCCACCCATTTTAGGGACTGTTTTTTATATATGGATGGCGGAAGTTGAGTTCAAACAAACTCACAACCACTGCCTATCTTGAGTTGGGAGGTTTGGCTACTGGAGTTCTATGGAAGGGAAGTAGTTTTGCCACCTTCTATGGAACCTTCCTTGTTGATAGGGCCCATCCCATAATAATAGGGATCCCAACTCCCTCCTTCCCCATATATAAAAGCTTGCTCAGATCCATGGCAAGCTAGTCTTGAAGTACTGAAGCTTTGCATCTCCTATTCCCAAGTGCCTTTGTGCTGAAAAGAATCCTTCCTTTCCCTTAAGGCCCATTCGAGCAAGGAGACCATTGTCACGAGACTCGGGAGAGGTTTCCCTTTCCCCCGGCGAGCTTTGCGAGACGTGGACGACCGGAGACCCGCGCGAAGGAGGCTGCAGCGTCAGAACTTGGTTGTAACTTCTATTCGTTTACCACTTTAATAGATGACTATGATTATGGTTCCACTCCTTTTCCATTATGTTAATGCGAGTAATGTCTTTTCTGACCGATGTTTAGTTACGTATGCTGGTTCCTATGCTTGTATCTGTTTGTTCTTTCTGTGTGCAGGTGTTCATCCACAGAGATCGTGGAAGGATTGTGATCTGCCAGGACTGAAGGACGGGGACATCTCTTTTTCAGATCGAGCGCTGGAATCCAGGTAGGTTCTTATCCCAAATCTTTCATTCGTAACCAGGAGCCTGCGTCATAGCATTGTTTGTTTGTTGCTAGACCCCTGCTGGGCTAGTAGGGATCGCCTCTGTCCGCAGAGGGGATTTACCTTCCCAACAATAATTTCATCCAAAGAAATAAAAAATAGAGAGCCCTTCCATTATTAAAATTTCTAGGCTACGATGGGCATAGCAAAGAATTATGCTCACATGGAATTAGAATATGGCCTAAATGGATAGGGTGTAGGTCTAGGTGTCTAATAATTGGGTCCCCTCAAAATGATAACAATTCTTAGTATGATCTAATTGAATGAGGTAAGTATGTCACTTTCCAAGAAGTCTAAAGGAAAATGGTTTTCGGCATAATGGAGAAGACTCTTACCCAACTTATTATTTAATTGTCCTCCATGTCAATCATTTGTTTTCATGAGGTCATTCAACCAGGTAAGCTGAGGGGTGATGTTGGGCTCCATAGTTGGTACATATTGTTACCTTATTTCCTTATATTTCTATTAGTTTTCTAAATATTTTTATGTATATAATATGGTAAATTGTGTGATGTGAATTTTAGAAGTGGTGAATAAATGTTTCATCATTTTATTATTTAGAAGTTTTGTTTTAACAATGAAAATGTGATTTACTCTTACGATTTGAAGTTGTAAATGACAGATAATTTCGATAGCGGATGATGTTCCCTTGGATAAATGGACATGAACAAGTCCCACAAAGTTGCTTGGGTTAATTATAACCTGAATGGGCGAGACCAATGATCATCATGGAAATATAAGCTATGATTGAGATCTTGGCTACCTATTGTGAGGAAATATGGGAGATTTTGTAATTCGAACTAAGCATGCTGAGAATCTTCAGATTCTCAGGATCACTTATTTATTCTTTAAATATAATTGATTGTAATATAAAAATGAGGAACTAACACTCAGTAGTTTAGATGGGAAATTACTGTCATTTTTATCTACACTTTAAGTTTTACTAACATATTATTTAATATTTTTCTTGATTAGTTTAACAGAGACTTTTACAGTCCAGATTTACCTCCTTGCACTGAATTCAGTCTAAGGTAGTTGAATTCTAGTGATCGTGGGCCCAATCCTCGAATGAATACTGCCCTTATTTGTGTTATAAAATTTACATTTTAGATTTCATTTCTTTTTTTTAAATTATTCAGTTATTACTTTCAATCATTGATTTGAAACTACTCAACCACTTTCTAGATCTAAGAATTTGTTACTAAATTTTTCAATCATAGTGATAGATGATACAATAGCTTGAGTGATGATTATGAGATCGGATTCTTGCTAATTTATTTTCTGAAGCATTATTTATCTAGTCATTTCCTGTGATTGATTAAGAATTTTTGAATGTGAGATTCGATATTTCCTTCAGTAGAATAAGTTATATAGCTACAATTTCCTAGGAATCAACTTGCATTTAGTACAATTATTTCAATGTTTGTAGTAGAATATTTAATGCTTTGGTCATATTAAAGTAGATTTGATTTTTTATGTTGTTCCTTTAGGAAATCCTAGTCGTTCCCTTTTTTTACATGCATTTAAATTTCAATAGAGCTAGACAGATTAGATCACCTTAGCACTATTCTTTGCACATATTGTGCAGAAAGGCTTGAAATAACTAAATGAGTTACGAGTTGTCAATTCAATGTATAATAGGCCAGTTGGTATTTTTAAGAGAAACTAGGTAACCAAACACCAGTCACTACTATGTATTGTGCAATATTAAGGTTCAAGCCTCAACCATCGAGCCCCAGAACTACAGAATTCCATAGTTACCTGATCTGATCTAAGTCCTAGAACTACATAGGTTGCTGAATCAGTGAAAAACCCCTCATCCTGGCTCACTAACTCCCAAAAATGTGCAATTTTCTTGCCCTGTCTAGCATGAATTGCACATTGTGTAGTATGAAGGCTCAAAATTCACCATTGACTACCTGAGTTGTGCAACTGCATAGTTATTGAGTCTGTACCTCAGTATGCCACATGGTTCTAGCTCATTCAGTGGATCAACATGAAATATCTTAGACTAGGGGTTTATCACATTGATGTCATATTTTCATGGGTGAATTGAAGATGCACACACTCTATCATACCATGATAGGATGATGATGAAGGACATAGAAAAGGAGACCATGCTAGAATATACCCTTGTGGCCACAAATGGAAGTTGATCCATCAAGAGAAGACAAAGGGACATTAGCTTGCAACAACAGCTAAGGACCAAGACCACATTGGAGACTCCTTATATTCAAGTCATGAGGAGGAAGAAGAAGAGAATGTTCCATATTTCAAGAAGACAAAAGTAAAGTAACATAAAAATGTGACTTGACATTTCCATTTCATCATGCAATCCATGTCATCAGTGTCATGTCATGTTATGATCCATCATGTTCCACACCATTCGTGGATTCTATAATTCTATATTGGAAAAATGTAATGTGAAGTGAGAGTCCAAGAGTCATCTATGTAATGTAAAGAGTCATTTAGGAATTCAAAAAGTCATGAGAAGTCAAAAATTCATGAGGTTAGTCCAAGAGTCACAAGGGAGGTGAAGGATCACCCCATTTGTTATATATACAACCTCATTATTCATGCAAAGTAGTTTTAACCTTGGCTCCTCCAACCAGGCATTGGAGAGGAAGATAGTTATTTTGGAGGAGCGAGTGATTGCTCTAATGCTCCACTATTGGGGCTAGTGGTGTTTGTTGGATGTACCTTGGAACTTTTAATTAATTCAAAAGCTCATTGAACCAGTACACTTTCATGCATATGTCATGAATGTTTTATGACTATTCTTTGAATGTTTGTGATGTATTTTTTTTCATATGTAATAATGAAACTGAACTATTTCGGTGGTTGTGTACTTATCTTGTTGAAGGTGTATTGTATTTGATTTAACAATCGTTGTTTCCTTGTGAACTATTTCATTAGTTGGTCAATGATTAATTCATATGTATATGCTCATATTCCTTTTGTATATTAGTACTACTACTTGTCTTTAAAGGGCCCACTTATTTCTTCGCTTTCAGTATAACAAACTTAATAATTTCCACAATTGAGCATTCCATAAGGCATACTCACTGGCTGATTCGAGAGAACCTGTGCATTACTCTCTTGTCCTAAACTTTGTAGAAAAGGAAAATTTACAAGGATACATGGCATCCGGGCTGATACTCCAGATGGGGATTCTACTCCAAATGATGTGAGGTCTACTTGGGACTTCACATTAGGGGGACCCCCTTGGTTGATGGATTTACATCATCAACAATGGCAATGGTATGAGGGCCATATGAGAAGCTCGCCATCGAGTCTTTCTTAATCTCTTATATTTAATGGCTCATTCTCAACTCATATTCCTTTGGTTGTAATATAATTTATCCATTTGTCAATTTGCAATCCCAAATGAGCCTATTTATCACTTGTCTCAATTGAAGTTTGATGGTGAGGATGGAACATCCATAACCGAGCACTTTTCTGATTTTCTTAAATTTTGTGAATCTTACAAAATTCATTAGTGGAATTTGAGGCCTAAAAAATGGGCCTCCTAAGGAAAATGTACAATCAAAATTCACTTTATGAGAACCAATCATATTTTTGTTGGGAAAATATCGAGAGGTAAGTAACTAGTATTTACCGCATAATCAAATCTTTTTTATTTTTTCATTCCTTAAAACCCATACGCTACTCCTCTTCAAAGAACTAGCGTATAGACGCGATCCCCTTTATTAAACTAGCGCATACAACGTAGATCTAGATATGTCATTAAATCTTCACTTCTATTAATCCATCATTCATTCATCAGATGTTCAATAAACAGTAAACATGTGCAGTAAGAACAGAATAAACCATCACACAAAGCATCACACATGAACACCGGGATTTTTAGGTGGAAACCCAAATCGGGAGAAAACCACCGCTGCAGTTGCTCAGCCTTCAATATTTTATTATAGAGAAAACATCTTACAACATATGTGCTGGCGCAGACTTGACCACCACGCAGGCACCCACCTGCGCTCGTTTACCAGCCTCTCCTGGAAGGGAGCTCCAACCCCCTGACTCGTTTACCAGCCTCTCCTGGAAGGGAGCTACGACCCCCCGATCTCGTTTACCAGCCTCACCTGGAAGGGAGCTAAGACCCCACGGCGGGAAGGCTACAACCCTCGAGCACCTCCTATGGACCACATTTCATCAATTTTTCTACTGGATCCAACAACTTCAATAGAACACCACTTGCGAGTTGGAAAATGAACATATTTTCTGCTTGGACCCTCCATGGCACTTAGTTCAACTGTACATCACCATCGAGATACATATCAACACAGATCAGATAGCAGAAACACAGCAGAACAGATCAGATATTTCATACCCCTTGCTTCAGCAAACCCTAGTTTGCATACGCGCTTACTCTTCACTGATGTCGCGTATATACGCGCTTCCGTCCACACAAACCAGCGTATACCTCAGTGTATATTTTATTGCGCATACGCGCTTTCTCTTCGCTGAAGCCGCGTATATACGCGCTTCCTCCGCGGCGAAGTAGCATATAGATCTTCAATCATTACAGAGCAGCATACTTCATCAGATCAGATATTCAGTTCAGATCTACCCTTTTGCTTCAGACAGATGTTCGCCTAGATGTTCGCCTCATCACAGATCTAATCACTCCATAAACAGATCTAGAAAATACAAGTACATTTCAGATCTAAAGATCCCGCTTCATCATTTCTTCATAAGTGCTTCATAGATTCAGATCTATCATCAAACCTTTACCCTTTCCATACAGATATACTTCACAAAGAAGTATTCATTCAAGCTCAGACATCTTGCTCCCACACCCATGATTTGCACAATGAATTTCTTCTCCTTATATAGGTTTTCCTTTTTCAATACCATGAGCCCCTTTTTCAATACCATGGGCCAAAACAATACCATGAGCCCAAAACTACCTGGACGGGGTCAATTAGGCGGATCATTACCCAATACCATGGGTTAATACCATGGTGGTTACCCTTGGTTTTGCACCTTTTGAGTGCTTTAGCCCATACGCGACTTGGCACGTTCTTTTCCGCGTGCATACGCGACTTCCCCTAGGCCAATCCGCGTATACCAAGAGACATACTCTTTTTCATCATAGATTTAGCACTTGCTGACTTCTTTTCTTCACTGCCTTCTGTACACACTGCTGATACATCAGATTTACTATATTCTATCAATCACAACTTCATCAAGTAAGTTGCCATCTTCTTCATCAAGTGAGTTGCCATTCAATGACAACACTTAGCATCATCTTGCTAACTAACATCATATCACATCAGATTTACATCGTTTACCTAGTCCATCAAGTCAAGCATAACTTCATCAGGTGTATTGCCATCAAGGACAACACATGTCAACTGTCACATGTCTTCATCTTCATTCAGTGGGTTGCCATCAAGGACAACATCCTGCATCATATTTCCAACAATCTCCCCCTTTGGACTTGATGGCAACCATGATGGTGTTTGGTTACCACAGCAGATAGATATCATGTCACTCTCCCAAATATGTCACATCATTATCTTCTTTTTATTCAAACACCATGTTACTCTCCCCCTTTGACATCAAGGGCAAAGGGCGGATCAAAAACCAACATTCTCCCCCTTTTCTCCTCATGTGGAAGAAACATTCTGCAGATCTGATATGTGCTGAAGTGGCCAAGCTCCCCCTGAGTTCATGATGAATCTTCAAACATATTTTTTAATAAAGTACATGACTCTTCCTATCACCAAAGACTCATACTTACATCAAATATCCAACCAAGTGGATTTACATATGAGACTCAAGTACCCAACCAAGTGGGTTTACACATTTCAATTCAGCTACCCAACCAAGTGGGTTTACAAAAATTGACTCAGCTACCCAACCAAGTGGGTTTACAAATTTGGCATACATGATTGAATATTGCAGATTTTACATCAAGGGTCTCAACATGACCTTTTCATCAAAAATACAAATATGACTTTTCATGACCAATACCAAGAAGACCTCAAGAGAGATCATATAACAGAACCATCATAATGCCAACAATGCATTATACTCAGCAACACTAATGCTCCCCCTGAATCTGTGCATCCATGCATCCTTTTCATATGACTAAGGCTCCCCCTTAGTTTGTGCATCCTGAAAACTTCCACCAACAAATCATCAAGGCATCTTCATCAAAACATTAGAAACATAATTATGAGAACTGGAACACCACCAGAGATACCAAACAGTATCAGAGATACCAGACAGCACTGCAGCTGTGCTGAAGAATGCTGAACCAACCAAAAAAATTGTCAGCAACCAAACATACGCGGTTTTATGTGCAGGAACTCGCGTACATACGCGACTGTGTTTCAGGAAACCCGCGTATCCCAAACCATCTTCTAAAAATTATGCAGATTTTTTCTTTTGACTGGAAGAGACCACTCCCAAGAATCATTCATGTGGTCCAACATCACTCATGATCTTAGAGATTTACGCCGAAGTAACATATGTAGGCAAAAGATCTCAACTATAGTAACACACTCGCATGATTTATTTGCTGCTCCCCCTAAACCAATGCTCTTCCTTAGCTTGCAATCTGAAGCACCTTTCAACAGCATGTCATCAGCAACAATCTCTGCATGATCTGTCCTCATCTCTGAATTATAAGACTTTCATCTCAACAACGAGTGCTCTTCATCATAAAGAAACCAGGCTTCATCCATAATGTTCAACACAAGAACCCATGTATCATTTCATTATTATGAGTATAACCAGAATAATGCTAACAGTGCAATCATCAGCAGTCAGACTGATGCTCCCCCTGGACCTCTGCTCCAGATCTTCAGTTATCAGATAAATTCTTTTATCATCAATGCATACGCGACTGTGTCTGCTGAAACTCGCGTGTATACGCGACTTTTGTGAATATAACTCGCGTATGGAAAGTGTAATATAGAAAATTTCACACCTTCATCTCCTTCTGCAAATTTACCTTATGTTCCTGTCTTTTCTTCACACCAGATGCACTGTCAGAAATACATATAACCAGAATAATCAAATCAACCATGAGAGTCATCATGCATTGCTCCCCCTGTGACGATACATTACTAAATCTCCTAATGTATCCCACATCATTCCTGCAGTCAAATAAGAAAAGTCAGCTTCAGAAGCAGATGACTGCAGTAGGGTCTGAATTTCCTACGTTTCTGATCGGTCCTCCTTCTTTTTCCAAATTTGCTTGAGCTTTCCAACAGTGTGCTGGAAATTGTCCACTTTCCCAGATCTGTTCATCCTGCATTCTTTTTCTATATGTCCATACTTGTTACAAGCATAACATCTCATGTGGCCAGAGAAATAAACATAAGAATCATAATGAGTATTTCTATTCTTCCTCCTTTTACAACCAACTGCTTTATGTCCATACATGTTACATGAGAAACAATATCCCCTGAAGAAACTAGAGTACCTTTCTCAGTAGAACCTGTTTGTTTGTGGCTGAAATGATCTGCTCCTGCAATTTGCTGCAACATGCCCATAATTATGACATTTAAAGCATTCAACGTTTTTGAATGAATTCCTTTGAGAATTCATGATTGTTGGTTGATCTTTTGACTCTTTCAACACTTTAGGTTTTACATTGACTTCCTCTGAATCTTTAGCACTTCCTTGTGAACTAGATTCTCCTTTAACAGTTTCATGGAAACCAAGACCATGTTTGATAGCAGGATACCTTTGATTACTCAGAATATTGTCCAAGATATTAGTACTATCATGAAACCTCAAAATTTTAACCTTTTCTTCTAATTTACCTTTGAGAATGTTTACCTCAACCTCCAAGTCTTGAAATTTCTTTGTCATGCTTTCCTCTTTCCTTTTTCCATCTTCTACTTGATCTTTCAGATTTAGAATCTCTTCTTTCAACCAATTTCCGTTTTCTTCACATGTTTGTTGCAGCTCTTCATTCTTCTTCTTTGATGCTTCGAGATCTACTTTCAAGGATGTGTTTTCTGCTTCAAGTTCTGCATTCTTCTTATTTGATTTATCCAGGTCTTCTTTGAGGGAAATGATTTCAGCTTCAAGTTTTTCATTCTTCTTGTTTGAATCTTTTAGATCTTCTTTGAGGGAGATGCTTTCTGCTTCAAATATTGCATTCTTCTTGTTGGATTTTTCGAGACCTATTTTGAGGGAAATGATTTCTGCTTCAAGTTCTTCATTCTTCTTATTTGATTCTTCAAGATCTGCTAGTAGAGAGATGATTCCAGCTTTAAATTCTTCATTCTTCTTGTTTGATTCTTCAAGATCTGCTTGTAGACGTTCTATCACAGACCAGATTTTTGCTCCAAGTTCTTCAGTTTCAGATTGTAGAGGTTCCTCATTCTTCTTACTTCCCATTGTTACGGATCTCCTTCAAGCGATCAAGCTTCTGCAGAAGGACCTCCCTCTGATACCAATTGTTGGGAAAAATACTAAGAGGGGGGTTGTGAATCAGTATTTACTGCATAATCAAATCTTTTTACTTTTTCATTCCTTAAAACCCATACGCTACTTTCCTTCAGTAAACTAGCGTATATACGCGGATCCCCTTTATTAAACTAGTGTATACACAGAGATATAGATATGTCATTAAATCTTCACTTCTATTAATCCATCATTCATTCATCAGATGTTCAATAACAGTAAACATGTGCAGTAAGAACAGAATAAACCATCACACAAAGCATCACACATGAACACCAGGATTTTTAGGTGGAAACCCAAATCGGGAGAAAACCACCGCTGCAGTTGCTCAGCCTTCAATATTTTATTATAGAGAAAATATCTTACAACATATGTGCTGGCGCAGACTTGACCAGCACGCAGGCACCCACCTGCGCTCGTTTACCAGCCTCTCCTGGAAGGGAGCTCCAACCCCCTGACTCGTTTACCAGCCTCTCCTGGAAGGGAGCTACGACCCCCCGATTTCGTTTACCAGCCTCACCTGGAAGGGAGCTACAACCCCCTGACTGAAGGCTACAACCCTCAGCACCACCTTGGACCACGTTTCATCAATTTTCACACTGGATCCAACAACTTCAATAGAACAACACTTGCAGGCCACATTTCATCATATTTTCATACTGGACCCTTTCCATACTTTTAAGTTCAACCATACGTCACCAACAGATACATATCAACACAGATCAGATAGCAAAAACACAGCAGAACAGATCAGATATTTCATACCCCTTGCTTCAGCAAACCATAGTTTGCATACGCGCTTTCCCTTTACTTATGTCGCGTATATACGCGCTTCTGTCCATACAAACCAGTGTATACCTCAGTGTATATTTTATTGCGCATACGCGCTTTTACTTCAGCGAAGCTGCGTATATACGCGCTTCCTCCACGGCGAAGTAGCGTATAGATCTTCAATCATTACAGAGCAGCATACTTCATCAGATCAGACATTCAGCTCAGATTCAACCCTTTACTTCAGACAGATGTTCGCCTAGATGTTCGCCTCATCATAGATCTAGGCCTTCCATAAGCAGATCTAGCAGATACAAGTGCATTTCAGATCTAGATCCCCTTCTTCATCATTGGTGCATCATACATTCAGATTTATCTTCAAGTGTAACCCTTTCCATTCAGATCTACTTCAGAGAGAAGTATTCATTCAAGCTCAGACATCTTGCACCCACACCCATAATTTGCACAATGAATTTCTTCTCTTTATATAGGTTTACCCTTTTTCAATACCATGAGCCCCTTTTTCAATACCATGAGCCAAAACAATACCATGAGCTCAAAACTACCCGGGACAATACCAGCAGACATACCCATCACACTGGGGTCAATACCATGGTGGTTACCCTGGTTTTGCACTTTTGAGCGGGCCGTAGCCCATACGCGACTTGGCACGCAGCTCCGCGTGCATACGCGACTTCCCCTAGGCCAATCCGCGTATACCAAGAGACATACTCCTTTTCATCATAGAAATTTATTTAGCACTTCGCTGACTTTTTTCTTCTCATCGCCCGTACACACCGCCGATACATCAGATTTATCAAGAACATATTCTATCAATCACAACTTCATCAAGTGAGTTGCCATTCAATGACAACACTTAGCATCATCTTTCTAACTAACATCATATCACATCAGATTTACATCGTTTACCAAGTCCATCAAGTCAAGCATAACTTCATCAGGTGTATTGCCATCAAGGACAACACATGTCAACTGTCACATGTCTTCATCTTCATTCAGTGGGTTGCCATTAAGGACAACACTCTGCATCATACTCAACAATTTTAGTGGATGACATCATCCCTAATTATTAAGGTGGCATTGCTTGAGTTAAAGGTACTTACTTTTCACATTATCAATGGTGGATAAAAACTCATGGTTAAATATGGTAGTGCTCTAAGTAATTTTAAATTCAACGTAAAGTACTCATAATAAATGTCATTTCACACTTTTTGTATAAAAATATATTGTTTCCATTACATATTTCTTGAAAGAAGCAATGCATATCCCTATACATTTATTATATTATATTATATTATTTTTATATAGTATATTAATTGCACGTTATTATAAAATTTAAATAATATAAATTTTAATTAATAGCATAAAATATAATTAACAATTTATACATTTATATTTATATTTTATTTTAAGTTATTTAAGTACAAAGGACAAATGCATTGCTTTTTCAATGATAATGATTTTTTCTTGAAAAGCTTTGTTATCACAAATCTGACCCTGATAGGCTGCTGATCAAGTAGACTCTGAGTAACTCTTTCAAACCAATCTTTTGGCTGAGGCTTAGCCTCCTCAACCTAAGAGGGCTCTCTCAATAGGTTTAAGATTTTTAATTAATGATTAGATGGCTAACTCTCGAAATAAAAATGGAAAAAATTGTATAAATAGTTGAATTATAGATTAGAAAACATATATTGGGCCATGGAGTCAAATTATTCTTCAAGAAAACATCATAATCGGCTAAACATGGAAGTCAAGGCACTTAGATTTTAGGTTCATAAGTGAAACAGTAACAGAGTGAATAAACAAAGTCTACAAGCATGTGAAGGAAATTAGAACATTATCCAATGAATTCTAAGTAACACATGCTCATACCACTGCAAATAGATAATTCAAAAAAATCCATAGAAATATCAAACACGTAAACCCCTCGTGAATCTTGAGTAGTAAAACCAATCTTTGTATTAAGTTGAAAACACACAGTTTGCTACAATAACACAACTTCTTTTGTTAATAAAAATGCCAACCTTGAGAAATTCGACCTTATGCTTCATATAGAGTCTTACATTCTTGGATTCCATGATCCATGATTAGGATAATTCAAATTTATAAAACTGACACCTATCTACTCGTAAAAAAAACTCTTAATTACAAACTGACAACTAACTGTCTTTTAAGAGTTCTAATACAAATAGGAGTGAAACTCCTAAACATGTTACACAGCACTTGTCACCGTCTCATCATTCCTCGGTCCCGCACAATGGAGGACCCGTTTTTGTGACCTGTGAACATTGTCATGCCTTGAAATCATCATCAATGCATTCCTCTAGACATGAGCTTCAATTGCCCTAAAGACATCTCCTTGCAAAAAATCATGAAAATATCTCCTTTTGCATTGGCGCGGGCAGACAGTTCATCACTCGCGCCAATGGGGAAAATCCTACAAAGAGGCCGCGCCAACTGGCGCTCTGTCCCAGAGCAACAGTCGCGCCATCCAATTTAAGGAGTGTTTTTTAAATAAATATGGCGGAAGTTGTGTTTCAACAAACTCATAAACCATTGCCTATCTTGAGTTGGGAGGTTTGGCTGCAGGAGTTCCATGGAAGGGAAGTGGTTTGCCACCTCCCATGGAACCTTCCTTGTTGATAGGGCCAATCCCACAATAATAGGGATTCCAACTCCCTCCTTCTCCATCTATAAAAGCCTGCTCAATTCCATAGCAAGCTAGTCTTGAAGTGCCTAAGCTTTGAGTCTCCAAATTCCCAAGAGCCTTTGTGCTGTAAGAGCCCTCTTCCTTCCCTTAAGGCCGACTCAGGTAAGGAGACTATCGTCGAGAGACTCAGGAGAGGTTTTCCCTCAAGAGCTTTGCAAGACGGAACGACGGGAGACCCATCCGAAGGGGAACACAACGTCAGAAAATTGGTTGTAATCTTTCTTCGATTGTTATTTAATGAATGATTACGATTATGGTTCCACTCTGTTTTCAATGATGTTAATATGAGTAATATCCTTTCTGACTGATATTTAGTTACATATGCTGGATTTTATGCTTGTATCTGTTTGTTTCTTGCATGTGCAGGTGTCCATCCATGGAGATCGTGGAGGATTGTGATCTGCCGAGCCTGAGGAACGGGAACGCTCTCTTCTTTGGATCGTAGCATTGGATTCCAGGTAGGCTTCCATCTTTAGTCTTTTCATTCGTAACTAGGAACTTGCGTCGTAACATTTTTGATTGTTGCTAGACCCCTGCTGGGCTAGTAGGGATCGCCTCTGTCCGCAGAGGGGATTTACCTCCTCAACAATTTGGCAACTCCGCTGGGGATCGTCTGGATTTCAATGTCTCGTTTGAATTGTCTCATTTGATTGTTTTATGATTTTCCTTGCTTGATTAGCCTTCTAGGTTGGGTTCTTTTGCTGTTTTTTGCTTCTTGGTTTGCTTAGTTTACATTGATCTACTTCTGGAGTAGTTATTTTTTAATTTTGCCTGAGAAACTCTACTGGTGCACTTTTTTGCCCGACAGTCGTGCCAATTGGCGCATGTTGCTTTTGTTTAGCCCGCGCCAATTGCGTTCTGGCGCCAGTTGCAGCCTTACAGTCGCGCCACTCCTGTAAGGTTTTTGAGTTTGGTCAGTTTTGAACTCTCTGGGTCTGGTCAGTGCTTTTCTTCTTGATTTTCCGACTACCTGAGTGTGTTGGAGTCCTGTTTGACTGGGAATTCACCTCTGTCCTTTGGTTGTTTGCTTTTATCTATCGATTTCACGTTTTAAGCCCTAGGGCATCTAGTGGCTTAGTGTATCGAGCCCTCCTTGGGATTTTTGGTGTTTTGTTTGTCCGGTCGACTTCCTGATTGCTCCTCCGCATCCTCTTAGTAGTTGTTCACCGTTTTGTTGTGATTTTTGGGTGATTTCTCATTCCTTCATTCAAATTTCGTTTGGTCTTGCTTTGGGCCTAGATCACACGGTCCATTGGAGCCTTTGAGTCTTTTTCTTGGTTTTGAGAGACTTTGGTCGATTTGGGATCTGATTGCTTGTGTCATTGAGTGAAATTTGTTTGTTTTGCTCTCTCAATATCGTTTCTCAAGTTGTTCCGTTTGTTTTCAGTTTGTTTAGTGCATTTAGCTATCAAACGTTGAAAATTACAAAAAAAAAATCTCTTTTGCTTTTGGTTAATTAGTGCAAATTGTAATCTTTTCGATTTTGCTAGTGATTAGTGATTTGAATGAAAATTTTTCAATTTCATTAGTTGCATTAGAGATCTCATTGTTTGTCTTCCGATCATTTCATTTGTGTAAAAGCTCTCAACTCTTCTGTAGCTAGTTTTCATCGAACGAAATGTTGGACTGTGGCATGTAGCTTTGCATTTAAGAGTCTTTTAAGACATTACATACGATAGGGCCTGAAAACTGAAACTTAATTGAAGATCAACTATAAAATTTATTCAATTAACCTAAGGCAGCATTGAAATCTAACGAAACATATTTAGTGGTCTAGGCTAGAGACGTGTTCCGGCGTCTTTAAACCTAGCAGCTGTCGTTCGCCTTTTGGCTTTAGACAGCGCTAGTACGGACTTGTGCTCCCCGTACCGTCGCGTATATAAAGGGAGACCCCTCTAGGTTTTCAATCCTTTATCCACAGGAAGCCGAGTCTGTCGCCCTATACCCGTGATACACCGAACACAGCATTCGGGGAGACTACCTGCACGTACGGAAAGTCCTTGGTCAATTTCTGTTTCATTATTGAAACCAAGGTGTATATTGCAGTTCACGGATATTTGGTACACCCTTTGTGCCTAGTATTTCCTGAGCAGTCATTTGGTCTTTTCTGACTCCCTAAACTTGAAAATACCGTCAAGCGCTTGTCCTTTCACGCTTGTGTCAAATCTGAAAGAGATAGAGTCATCTTTTATCGTTTCTCGACTCTTAAAACATGAAACGGTGAAGTTTCTTATTTTTCAATGTGGTAAAAAATTAATCACCCACGATTATACGCCCTGTTAGATATTGCTTGTTGACCGTTTGATCGTGTGTCTTGACTCTTTTTCGGCCCGTGTGTGGTTTTGAGTTTTGATGGCAACTTTTTCAGAGTTTACCAACCAAGGAATCCCCTCAGAAGGGAATCCTGGTCATTTTCCTCCTTTTGGAAATGTTGGTGCTCCTTACATGGCGACGTTGTCCCTTCCTGGGTTAACTGTTGGGTTGCCTGTTTGGTTGTTCTCAACCTCTGTTGTCCCGAATGTCTCCACTAATGTTCAATCAGTTTCTCCACCTGAACAACATCATGTTGATTCCAAGGTGGACCTCTCCCCTTCTTCGCCTGTTTCTGCGTCCTCCTCTTCTACTTCGCCTGGTGAAAGCTTGGATTCGAGTAACCAGGTGGTTAAGAAGAAGAAGAAGAAGACAAAGAAGAAGAAGTCTGATAAGCGAGAGGCTAAAAGTGCAGCCACTGTTTCTGAAATATCTCCTCTTGATAAACCTTCCAACCCTCCACGGCAAGTCAAGTTCCCTTGCATGTTGTGCACGGGAGACCATCTTCTTCGAGACTGCCCTGGCATCCCCAAGGTGCTCGAAGCATGGTCCAACGGCCGTCCGCCGTTGCCTTTGACTTCCGGGAGCCAGGTTGGGGGCATGTCTTCAACTGGTACTGATAAGGCCTCTAAGAAGCAGGGTAAGATCACCAATCCCTGTAAGTTGTGTGAAGGGCACCATGCCATTCACCTTTGTCCTTATATGGATGAAGCCAAGCGAGTTTTGGACAACCCAACCGGTTCTACACCACACCTTCCACCTGGGTATAATCGGTTGTCTTTGAGTCCTCCGCCTGTTGATCCTATGATTGGTCAAGAGTCATCTTTGGTCCTTCCCGCTCCCTCAGAAATTCGAATTCACAAATCCGTCCCTGACCAACCATTGGTCGTAGGATCGGTTGAACTGGCCCCGTCCATGGTGCACCAGGTCTTTTCTGTCGAGAGTGGATCCCACACCCCCCATGTCCTTCTGATTTCTTCAGATTCTTTAGACTTGGAGAAAGATTCTCCTGTCCATGTGCTTCAAGAAGCTGCTCCTCCGCCTCCCATGATGGAGGCTCCGGAGGATATCCCTCCCGCCTTCAAGATGGAGGTTATGGAGGATGCTCCTTCTTCCGTAACATCAGGGGAAGACCTTCGCATTTCGATGGTAGCCCCTCCGAGTAGTTTGGTCGCTTCCTTTGATTGGAGTCGATTTGTAGGATTCCGCCTTCCGTCTTACGTGCCTTTCGAGATCACAGTACAGGCTCTTGGTCTGGTCATACCCAGCACCATTATAGACGAAGGTGCCTCCGTTAGTATTCTATCCTCGACTACCTGGCAAGCCTTCGGTTCGCCACCGCTTGCGCCTGTTACGCAGAATCTGTTGACTTTTAACAGAAGGACGAGTCAACCGTTGGGGATCCTTCCAAGGTTACCAATTACTTTGGGAGGGAAAACCGTCCATATGGATGTGATGGTCGTTCCAGGCCCCTTGGATTTTCATCTGCTCCTCGGGCGCGATTACACCTATGCCATGGGAGCGCTTGTCTCCTCCCTTTTTCGTGTGGCCTGTTTTCCACATGAAGGACGGATTGTGACCATTGATCAGCTGTCGTTCTTTGGTCCCAATGTAGCATCTGGTCCGCCATCACCCCCTCCTGGTTTCTATCCACCCGTTGTATCTGCTCCACCGCAGGTCAACTATGTGGCTACTTACCCCGTGCCTGTGCTCAGTGATGATGTCGTTGTGCATAATGTGCTGGGGGCATTGGGTCCTGACTTCCAGGATGTTTCCCTTCCATCAGGAGTGGAACTCTTGGAAGCACCACCTTCTTGTTCCTTTTGATGTAAGTCGGTTAGAGCATGGTTTCCTCCCTGGGTCAAGCTCTTTAAAAATGAAACCAGGATCTCGGAGCATAGTTCCTTCATTTGTGTCAAGCTCCTTAAAACATGAAACAAGTTGTTTGAGGATAGTTCTTTTAAGTGTGTCAACCTCGTTAAAATAATGAAACACGAGCATGTTCAATTCGACTTTTGTTTTGAACCTTCACTCCATTTTCAATGGACTGAAGCTTGTGGGGCATGCACCTCGAATTGAGACACCATGCTGGGGCGCATGTCCGTCTTCCTCATTTCAAGCATAGTTTTCATATGTGTGTGTTCATGTGTGCTTTTAAGCTTGCATAAAAATGAAATGTGTGAGTAGATACATTGTGTGAATACATTTCGCATTGGGTCGTTTGTTATGTAACTGATACATTAGATTACATTTGTATTAGACATTCACATGACATATAAAAACATCATCACATGTAAAATATCCATCCAAAATAGTCATATGTATATATATATATATATGTGTGTGTGTGTGTGTGTGTGTGTGTGTGTGTCGAAATGTTTGCACAGTGTGCGTCGCATAAGTAAAAATATACATAATCGTCTTAAGTACATCCGGAGACGATACGTCTCTCAAAAAATAGGTGTGGTATAAATCCTAAGAGCTAATCCGCATGGTGCTCATGATAGCATGTGACTGCATGCACTAAGCGTCTCAGGATTCGGTGGATCCGACTTGGAACTCCCACCGTATGACGCTGGTACGCCATCGGTACATCCGCCAGCCGAGCATAGTCCGGGATCCCTCGGGCAATGCCCTCGAGATTCTGGATCAACTCCTCCCCTCCTGTGCCCTCTCCCTGAGGATCAGGGGCGAGATGAGTCCTCCGCGAGATTGGAGACATCCCAGCTGGTCTCTCAGGGCCCACATCTGCATACATATATAAAATGTGTTAGGACGAATGTGTATTAACAAAAAAAAACATAAAACATAAAAATAAAAATAAACATGAGGTCTTACCCAACTCCTTGTCCCAGTCATCTCCTTCTGGCAGTGGGAGATTTGGGTCTCCGGTGAAGTCAGTTCCTGCATATGGCCAGTCCTCCACTACAATCAACTGGCGCCGTAACCACCTAAAAAACTCCGGCCTCCAGGACATCTATTGGCCGCCTCCAGCTCTGGGCATTAGTGCTGCCCAGCGAGCCATTCTTGGCTCTCGTGGAATCGGCTCTGCTACTATGGCCCCTTGGCCCTGGAAGATTGGTAAGCGTTCCAGAATGAACGATACCAGGATGGAACCATAGCCAAACTGTTTCAGTTTAGCTTGTTTTCATTTTGTGAGCTGCCTTTTCATGTTTATTGTTACTGTTGTTGCCCAGTCAAACAGTAAGGGACTCATGCATTCTGAGGCCAGCAGGAGTTGGGCCTTTGTGGCCTCGTGCGGTGCCTGCGACCCTACAGCCCGCGTGATGGTATGTAGGACAACTCTCAATGCCAGATCAGGGATAGTGTGGATATCCACCTTCTTGCTTCCTGATCCCATTTGTGCTCCTCGGCACACTCGTGCCATCACTTCTTCCATCTTCTCCCCAGATGGTCTGCTTCCAGTCAACACAGGGATCAGACCTCTGCGGGACAATCCGGTGATAAAATAAACATCAGAAACCTCCAGCTCTAATACCTGATCTCGCAACCTGAACACTTTTTCATGTTCATCCCAAATACTGATCAAATACTGGAGGAGCTCGGGCTGAGCTCGTAGACAGGGTGTAAGGAAGAACTTCTTCAGCCCACAGTTTCTGAGGGCATTCATGCAAGCCTCACTTTGGATGGCCTGTTCATCCTCTTCTCCATGCTCTCGTTCTTTCCATTCAATCACCATTTTTCTTGATTACCTGCATCCATATGGTCATAAACCCTTAGTTAGATCTCTGGTAGGCCTCAAATTCCATGCAATTTGGTTTAAATATCGATTTTTTAGGCGGAATTTTAGGTTCGGCCACTGGCGCGGCTGTTTTATGAAGAGTCGCGCCACGTGGCACGAGCCCTTTGTATAAAAGAGCCCATTGGCGCAGGTCCATGCCCGATACCCGCGCTAATGAGCGCGACCCTAAAATTTCAAAAGTGGCCCTAGAGAACTGATTTACAAAGGAAAACTATCAAAAAATGGATGAAAATGTAGAGCAAGGGAGTGCCTCTTACATGTAGCAGACGAGGAACTGAATGGTCAACCGGATCTATCGTAATCGCCGTCAGAAGTTTCTGCTCCAAATGGATCACTGTTGCTTTTTACCGAGGTAAATAGTAAATGTAATTTCATTTTTACCAATTTGGCATATTTATAACTTTTTGACATAAAATGAGTTGTAAAAAGTCATTTTTATCAAATATTTTAATATGTTATGTCGAAAATGGGTTTTACGCTTGCTTGGTATGTGCAGCAGCAGGTTTTTGCGACTTTAACGATGGAAACGAGTTGTATTTTATACTTTTTCAGACTCGGTAAATACACGAAAAAGTCACTTTGGAGTCATCTTTCAGCTCTTTTCTGACTCTCTAAACGTGAAAAGATTGTCGAGGCCCTTGTCGTTTCGATCTCGTTAAATTGGACACGAATCGACATCTACCCAGTATACGTTTACCCCTTTTTCGGGCTGGGATGGATTGATTACGAAAAAGGAATACCCTAGCCTATCGCGACTAGGAGATTTTCTCGGATATTGTTTTCTACCTTTCGGATCTGAGGAACTATTTACGAAAAGGGACCTATGGAGTTTACTTTTCTGCTGTCTTTTCAAACTCTCTAAACATGAAAAGACGCCGAGTTCTCCCTTTGTCAGACTCGTTAAACCCTGATGACATCGGATCCAGTCGAAATGACGTTCTTCGAGTTTCTCCTTCCTAGGACTCGTTAAATGCACTATGATGGATTCGCTCGAAGGGAGGACTTATATTACAAGCATATGCTATCCCCTTCAAGCTTGTTATCAAAAATAATTGGGGTACTCGCCAGAAATGGTGGGGGAAAATGGAACCATCATCATTGTCGTCGGCAGTATGTCGCTCTTGAACATGGCACTTGTCTGCATTCATGTCGGGTTGGGGACATCTCATCTCGTTTTTTCACTTTGCCTCCGTGGGTTTGGATAATCCCTTTTGACCTCTCATCTGCTCATTGCCTCGTCACCATGACCTCTGATCCGTTGATGTCAAATACTGCCAAGTCCACTGTCGTGCCGTTTATATGTTCAAGAGAAGTTGGCCTCTGCGAATATCAACCTTCCTTTGATTCTCATACGATCCTGATTCACAACAAAACATCATGTTCCTCTGTCTCGTGTCGATGATGTGGGAAACATTATGGCCCACCTTCGATCAAGGTCGCTTCCTGTCGACTTCAGCTCATTATCCAGGAAGTTGATCTAGAGACTCCTTTATGGTACCTTGGAACCTGCATGCCTCAATGGTAGGTTCGTCGCATTTGACATGAGGTTTTCATCATTGGCCTCCGATCGAGTGATTCTGTGGGTTTTCGACGCCAACTCATTGATTCACACGCCGTAGATTGTACCTGTAGTACCTTGAGGACCATTTTCATTATTGGTGGTTCCTCTCACATCTGTTAACAAATTTCATCATTGGCTAGTAATCAGACGATGTTCCTGCATGTTCGACTTCAGCTCACATATTCGCATGCTCGAACTTGTACTTTGTTTGGGTCAAGATGGAGCGCAAGACCCTGGATTGTGTCTGTTGTAATCCAAGCTGCGATTGTGGATTATTATCATTATGTATATGACTCATTGATTGGATGGCTGCGACCATACCTGAGTCTATTTATTTGATCCTCGCTGGATGGCTGCGCCCATACCCTGGATCCGGATTATAGTGTACTCTGTTTCGGATGGCTGCGCCCATACCACACATACATCATATACGTGAGATATCAGTTGTATTTTTCTGCGCAGGTTTTCCGACAGCGGGCCTTCAGTTGAACATGTTCTTGTAAAGCATTTCACCCCTCTCTCTCTCGGGCCTCATACTTTAGGGGGCATCTGTTACACAGTAATTTGTCACCGTCCCTACCATTCCCCGTCTCGCACAATGGAGGACCCATTTTGTGACCTGTGAACATTGTCATGCCTTGAAAACATCATCAATGCATTCCTCTAAGCATGAGCTTCATTTGCCCTAAAGACATCTCCTTGCAAAAATCATGGAAAACATCCCTTTTTGCATTGGCGCGGGCAGACAGTTTAGCACTCGCACCAATGGGGAAAATCCTGCAAAGAGGCCGCGCCAACTGGCGCTCTGTCCCAGAGCAGTAGTCGCGCCAGCCAATTTAAGGAGTGTTTTTTAAATAAAGATGGCGGAAGTTGTGTTTCAACAAACTCAGAAACCATTGCCTATCTTGAGTTGGGAGGTTTGGCTGCGGAAATTCTATGGAAGGGAAGTGGTTTTGCCACCTCCCATGGAACCTTCCTTGTTGATAGGGCCAATCCCACAATAATAGGGATCCCAACTCCCTCCTTCCCCATCTATAAAAGCCTGCTCAATTCCATGGCAAGCTAGTCTTTAAGTGCCTAAGCTTTGAATCTCCAAATTCCCAAGAGCCTTTGTGCTGTAAGAGCCCTCTTTCTTCCCTTAAGGCCGACTCAAGTAAGGAGACTATCGTCGAGAGACTCTGGAGAGGTTTTCCCTTTCCCTGGCGAGCTTTGCGAGACGCGAAGGACTGGAGACCCATCCGAAGGAGACCACGACGTCAGAACATTGGTTGTAATCTCTTTTGATTGTTATTTAATGAATGATTACGATTATGGTTCCACTCTGTTTTCGATTATGTTAATATGAGTAATATCCTTTCTGACTGATATTTAGTTGCGTATGCTGGATTTTATGCTTGTATCTGTTTGTTTCTTGCATGTGCAGGTGTCCATCCACAGAGATCGTGGAGGATCGTGATCTGCTGAGGCTGAGGAACAGGAATGCTCTCTTCTTCAGATCGTAGCATTGGATTCCAGGTAGGCTTCCATCTTTGGTCCTTTAATTCGTAACTAGGAACTTGCGTCGTAACATTTCGTGATTGTTGCTAGACCCCTGCTGGGCT
The DNA here is from genome assembly GCA_034641835.2 of Pinus albicaulis. Classification (NCBI taxonomy): domain Eukaryota; kingdom Viridiplantae; phylum Streptophyta; class Pinopsida; order Pinales; family Pinaceae; genus Pinus; species Pinus albicaulis. The sequence goes on from CM076580.1 coordinate 187,259,564, forward strand.
AGTAGGGATCGCCTCTGTCCACAGAGGGGATTTACCTCCTCAATAGCTACACTGGTTGAACCACATGAATTTACTCTTAGATTCACTATCAATAGAAAACATTAAAGGCAAGGAGAGAAAAAACATAGGGTACCTAACAAGGGTAAATCCTATGCCAGATTTCTGATACGAGCCAGAAGAAAATGAACAACATGAAATGTAAATAAAAGATGCAGAGAGAAAACATCACCGTAGTAATAGACCAAGATCCTGTAAAATTTTCTTGATTAATTGATGCAAAACCAGTTACATACACTGAGTTCAATGGCTAACACAGTCCAAAATTTCTCCTCCCAGCCTACTACATTACAAACTACTTTTCTACTCCCTCCCAGGACTGTTCTAACAGTCAAAATGAATCCCTCTAACTACAACAACAACAACCGAACAACAAATTTTACAATATGTTCTTGAGGATTATTATAGGGGAACGAACAATAGTAAGAGTAGATGCAAACTTAATGGTTTCATTATGACATAGGAGAGGTAGGTCGAATGCCCATTCTACAAAATGGCTCTTCATTAACTGTGTGTACTCTGAAGCATGGTCCAGAAGTCTTGTTTATAACTTCAATTATGTTCTTCTGAAGAAATCCGACTGGTGACACTCTGTGGTAGCTTTCTGAAATAAGTGACATGGCGGAAAAGGTCTGCAGGTCTCTCCATACCTTATAACTATGGTCCTAACAGTAACAAAAACTTCTGTCAGTGTACTCAGCTTCTTAAGGGCTCGAGGGGTCATGGAGAACGCTGGAGGGCAGTCTTTCTAGAGAAAAGTACTCTGCTGACATAAAACACAGATATAGCTTTGTTCCGTGTGCTTCTTTAATCTTCCACCATGCCTTGATTCCTTGAATGAGGATTAGAGCATTTAATATTTATTTTTCGAGCTCTAACACCTTTAATCCCTGACTGATACTCTTTGTCGCTTCCACGTTTTCCTCTGACTGCGAAATATGTGTTTTAATGGCTCTAGAGAGGTTCGACAGAGTTTAACCCTGTCCTTTAATGCAAGTCATTTTGTAGCAACCTCCCAAGCCTTTCTCCATAATTTTAGCCCCTGAAAATGGTCCTTTCATGTGTTCTTTGTCACTGTGACAGAAATTGTGAATCATGGCGGTTTATTACGGCCCAAAACCCTGCAAAACGTGTAAACGCGTTAATAAAACCATGCATGGGGAGGATGGATGCAGCGGGGACTATGAGAATGGCCGTGTAGACTGGTAAAATGGAGGAATAGTGCAAGATTACGGTGGAAAATGCAGCACATAGTGGAATATGGTCGTGGTGAAAGTTGGCGGAATGCAGCGGGTTCTAATGCAAAACAATGATATTGGGTCCTTTGAATGCAATATAAATGACGAACACACGTGGAATAATGATGTGGTGGGACTAGGTAAATGGTGGGGGCGATCGAATCTAGACCGTTCGATCTCGAGAGGAGATCGACGGTGGAAAACGTGGTGGAGGGCGACGGATGGTGGGCCAGGGGTATTGTTTGCCTTGGTTAACTCCCGCGCAGCTTCGTGGAGCAACTACCATCGAATGGATGGTCGTAGATCGGACGGTGTATAGCGATATCGTGCCTAATCCGCTGCTAAAATTTAATGCAGGATGGGGTGGCGGTTTTCAAATAGTGCTCGGGATGCATGTCATGCGGTGAATGGCATCGCTGGCCAAATGAAAATTACCGCCCACCTTTCAAAGGCTGTGCGATAGAAACTGTCGGTTTTTGCACAGCACTTGGGCACGGGGACCACTGGGTGGAGAGGAAAAGGACCGTTGGATCAGCGGGTTAAATGGACGCTTTTGATGCGATCGGGGTGGTGAAAGGGTTGAACGGTGGACATTGTGGGGATTGCGATGACCGTCTGATCTGTACAGATCGACGGTTAACAGCGCCCCTGATAACCCAATGCGCTAAGCGCTTTTCGGGTTAGCACCTGGTTTCGGCGCCCGGGTCACGTGGGGAAAAGGTCAAGGGAGCTGGCCTGTTACAAAGGTAGAAAATGGGTTTTTTGGTTCGTTTTTAATGAAAATCAAAGCCAAATAGGGATAACGATAGAGGCAAAAAGGGGTTTCTTGGCCAAACCAAGGGTGTATGTGTGGTTTAAAGGGGATTTTAGAATGGTTTAGGAGGACTAGGGGAGGGATTTTGGGGAGGAAGGGAGGCTTTGAAAAAAAGGGAAAAAATATGAAATGGAAGATTCTGCAGGGGTACGAGGGAAAATAAAGGCCTTTTAGAGCATAATTTTTACAATCAGTGAGGCTTTGTGGATGGAAACAACAGAGGAGATCTTATCAAAGGACACAAGGCACAAGGAGGTATCAAGGATGATGTGTTTTTCAAGAAAAATGCATTCCTTGAAGGCTCAAAAAAAATTTAGCCCCCTGCTTGTTTGTCAAGGAATTTATAGGGGGCTAACACAGTCTAAAAATGAATTTGAAACACCACATTCAGATTTAGATTATGATGAAAACTGTCCTAATGAAGAAGTAAAGTCTCTAGAGATTGCTGAAATAAATTTGTTAATTGATGAACCCAAACATATGGTAGAAAATAGCGCAGATTTGTAAAATGAAGACTTAGAAGTGCTGCAATCCAAAGACCAAAGCTTGCCAAAAGGCTTGGTCCCCTTAGAGGAATTGTTTGACTTGAATGATGTGGCCAAGAAGCCAAAACTGGAACCCATAGA